>OY720445.1:74820028-74926575 GCA_963082915.1 Dolichopus griseipennis
ATATAAATTTAAAGAGTGGAGGTATTAGCCAGAAAGAGACAACAAATGGTAGTACTTTATTAAATTTAATTTATATATG
This sequence comes from Dolichopus griseipennis, assembly GCA_963082915.1. NCBI lineage: Eukaryota > Metazoa > Arthropoda > Insecta > Diptera > Dolichopodidae > Dolichopus > Dolichopus griseipennis. The sequence goes on from OY720445.1 coordinate 74,820,108, forward strand.
ATATATGAATAAAATATAAAAGTATATAATAAACATACATATATTTAGAAGATTTTATTTACTTTGAATAATAGGAATAAAAATTGTTAAATAATTTGAAAAATTTGATAAATGATTGCGCACTCTGGCAAGCACTCCAAGAATTACTTTGTAGCAGTAAAACCATTTTATATGTCTATATGTAAGTAGGTAGTAACCTTGTTAAATGGTTTAAAATCTGTACAGGTCTTTCTTTTAGAAAATGTAAATTTGTATTAAGTATTTACTGCTATATATACAGCTTTATATATACTTAAGAAATTTAAATATATATATCTAGCGGTGCAATACGATAGTTCTAATTTAAGATTGTTCTAATTCTTAATTAAGAAAAAAATAATTTTATAGATTTATAATATGTTGTACTGAAACTACTTTTATTGATATTAAACAATTCTAAATAAAATTCAATACAAGCTTCGGTAATAATGAATTCACAAAAAGCACCTGTATGTTCTTTACCTATTCATATTAACTTCTGATTGTAAAAGATAACATTCCTCCTCCTCCTCCTTGGCACTACGACCTATAGTGAGCCTTCGCCTCCCTAATTATCTGCTTCCAATTATTTCTATCTACGGCATTTGTTCTCCAATTGTGTATTTGTAGCTCGTTTACAATTTCATGAAAATTACCTTTCCATCTAACTCTTGGTCTGCCAACTGGTCTTTTTCCAACTGGATTACCATAGAAGATTCTGGATACGGACCTGTCGTTTGGCATTCTGGAAATATGACCTGCCCATCTTAATTTTTGTATTTTAATATACGAACTTAATTGTAAATCTTTAAATTGTTGTATGCATTCTTCATTCGTTCGAAGTCGAAGCAATCCTTCTGACGTTCTGACAGGACCCAGAATTCTTCGGAGAATCTTGCGTTCAAAAATATCTAATTTTTCTTCTTCATTTTTTCTAAGGCTCCAAGTTTCACATCCATACGATACCACTGGTCTTATCAACGTTGTATACAGTTTTATTTTTGTTTTCCTTGTGATATAGTTTGATTTAAAGAGGTTTAGCATGGAGAAATAACATTTATTTCCAGATTTCAGTCTTTCGTTTATTTCTGCATTATTTGAGCCTATAAAAGATAATATTGTTCAAAATTAATTTAGAATTTCAACATTTCAGTTTAAGAGGTTTAGTACTTAAAAAATTATTTATTTTGGAACCAAGGGTCTTTTTCATCAAATTTCGAACTCTACAATTCTTACAAATTTAATAAAATGTTTTTTTAAAACCTGTGCAAATATTGTATAAAATTTATAAACTATTATATAAATAGTATTGTATTGTAAATATGCAGAAATAGAGCTTAGATTTAATAAAATATTATTAAAAAAAAAATTAAAAATGTATTTTTTAGGAAATTTATTATAATATTCTTATTTTTCGAATTGATCTTAATCTTAATGAATTTCATTAAGTATATGTTAGACAGTCTTAGGCCTTAATGCAATATGTATATTGGTAAATAATGGTGCGTATAAGCATAATGTAATGTTACAAATGCAAGCACCAAATAATCTTATATAATTTTATTCTAAATGTATTTAAACATGTAATTAATTAAATCGTATAATCAGTTTTAAAAATATTGTAAATCAAATTCATTTTCGAAAATTAAAATCTCTTCAAATCAAAAAAATATATTTTTATTTATAAAATTATTTTTTTTCGAAATTCTTTTATTCATACAATGGGTAAATGGGTTGTCTGCATGATTCCTGAAATCTACAAGAAGTAAAATATAATTCTTGAATTTCATATAAAATTAAAAAGTATTAGTTTGAAATAGGTACTTTTGTAACCGCCCCCCGCACTCTCCACTAATTCGATTTTCGAAATTATATTTTGCTTTCAAAACAAAAATCAAAAGAATTTTTAATTATTTTATTATTTTTTTACGAAATCTGGTAATTTTTTTATAATTTTATAAAATATTTAAAAAAAGCGATTTATTAAAAATCAAATTAGATTTTTGCAAAAAACGATTTTAAAAAAAACGGGATTTTGATTTTTGATATTTTAAAAAAATCCGAGAAATCATACAGCTCTTTTATATAAGTTTTCATCAGACAATATTATATTCATTAATATTTCTATATCTGTGAATTATATTCTGAATTTAAATTATTTGTTTATATTATTTAGTATTTGTAAAAGTCAGAATCTCGCACACACGTATATATAGGATGTTCAAAATAGTGGTAACATTTTAGTTTTAATAAAAAAAGACTATATTTTAATTTTAATTTATTACAAATAGGTTCCAGTTAATAATGAAAAAAATTATGTCGACCCCCCCCCCCTACTACTTCAGCAGTCTTGCAAATCTTTTACCAAAATTCTGAATCACGTTGTTCAATAAACTGTTCTCAATGGTTGAAATCTGCTCGATAATGTTGTTTTTATTGTAGTAGGATTATTGCTGTACACTTTCGATTTCACAAAACCCCACAAAATCCAACGGTGTCAAATCGCACGATCTTGGTGGCCAATTCACTCCTCCTCTACGAGAAATAATGCGATCTTCGAACTTTTCCTTCAAAAAAAAAAAAAGTTTCCTAAAACACGTTGTTCCTTCGTGTAACGTTCCATATTAACTAACCCGAATGTATTTAGAATATACCTATAGAAGCCTCGTATAAAAATTCCAGGTAGAAAAAAATGGCGGCAAAATCAAAATGATACCTCAATTTTGAACACCCCTTATTTATAAAAGTTTTGTATATAACTTATTGTATAATTAAATTTTTTATATATTATGTATTAAATGGAATAGTTTTTGAAGACTAATTATTTTTAATTAATACACACATACATATATGTGTATGTATATTGTATATATAATAACTCACATTACATAAAAAAGGCAATTTAAAAAATGGTTACAACTAGTTATTAGTATAGAACTCTATATCACCAAATGAGGGAAGTTTTTAAATAATCCAATAAGACATTTAAATTGAAAGGAGTTCAGGATTCGAATCGCAAGTTAATCCTATATGCAGGAAGACTCTTCAGTTCTAAATTAAATTTTAAACAATCAATGTTTAATAAGTAAATTTTGGTAAAATATAATAAATGTTTGTTTAATTTAAATAATTAAAAAAAAAAATTTTATGCAATGGGAATATTAAAAAAAATTCTAATTAGATACCCTAACAGCAAAATAGAACCGTAACCGTATTAACAGTTTCTCGACTGTAAAAAAACGGTTTCTTTTTAATAAAAAAATAAAAAAAAAAATAAAAATAGGTTCAAAACAAGAAAAAAGTTTAAACGAATGCTCAAAATTGCTTTCGTAATATTCGTAATATCACGAAATAATACCGAAAGTGAATATTCATTTTGATTAAAAAAAAGACAGTTTTTTTGTGGTTTACATTGGTGAAATAACGAGAGTTTAAAATTTTAAAAAATAACAGCAAAAAACGATTCATTTCGAAAAAAAACAAAATAAAAATTAAATTTGTAAAATTGCTATCGTGGTATTCGTAATTAAACGATGAACTGCCGAACTTAAAAATAAAATTAAATGAACTTAAATAAAAAATTACAGTTTTTTCAGGGTTTCAATTTTGTAAAATATCAGTTCTAAAATTATAACGAAATTATGAAATTCACGTCAAGCTAGAAAGAGAAAAACAAAAGGTAACAAAAAGAGTTTACGCGCTAAGGGCAATAGAAATAGATTTACTACTGCATTTTCTTACCTTCTTTTTTAAAATCTAAAAAATTCATTACAATTATAGCAACATTTAAACAAAAAAATTTAAATTTAACATTCAGTTCGGAAACTATTTATTTGCAAAACGAAAAATTAAACAAAGTTTAATGTTTAGTGCCCAAAGATAGCATAACAAAAATAATTATTCTTTATTATTTCTACATATTTATTTTGTAATAATAGATAAGATAACATAATTTAAATTCATGAAAAAAAATTTGTAACAAAAATAAAAACAACAGAAATAGAGCATAAAAACAAAAAATAGTCATTCAGTCAGATTAACTGGAAACTAATTCTTTGCAAAAATAACAATTCAATACAAAAATAATATGCGGCGCCATAGAGTCGCTTTGAAATTTTTTATTTTGTACTTTAACAGTTAATTTTTAAATTCTGGATTACTGAAATTGCATTTTTATTTTATTAGAATTTAATAATAGACGAAAGTAAATTTTTAAAAATGTCAGGTAAAACAATAAATACCTATTTATTTATTTATTTATGAACAGTTCTTTTCCTCATACAAAAACAATAAATAATAAAAACATTAATAAAAAATTTTTGTCTAAATTTTAATTGATATTATTTTTTAAAATTATAAAATAATAATTTTTTAATTCATACATTTTTTTAAAACATATTTTTTTCTACACTCTACTATACTTTCTAATCAACTAAAAATTATGGCGCGGTAACCCTGATGTACATGAAATGTTTGCACAATGCACATCTTATGTTTTGATAAACACATTCTGGAATAGTAAAAGAACAGTCTTTTGTCAACTTTCTTAAAGTGAAGTCGGAATTTATAAAAAAGAAATAATTTTTGTTTTAAAAAATATAAAAATAAATAAAAAGGTAAAATAAATAAAAAAGTTAAATAAAAGTATTTTTTGCAACAGGTAAGTTTTTCTTTTTATTTAAGCTAACCAAAAACAATTAAAATATTAATTAAATAAATTAAATTAATAAAATAGATAAATTAAAATATGTTTTAAAGTGTAAAATTTAGTTATACCTATATAAATTAAATTTTATTATTCTAATACCTAGTGTTTGTTTTCAATAATTTTTGGAAATCATATTATTTAAGCTCCAATTTGTTCAGGCCACCACGGTTAAAACACGGTTATCTTACATATTACTTCAGTCCAGTACAGTTTAAATACGGTTTCTTAGTATTTATTGCTTTATTTTTAATGTCAACAAGCGAATTAAAAGCATATTTTCAATATATTAATTAATAACATATTTTTATTTTAATAGCATTGTTTTCTCATATTGCACAAATATCAGTATGCCTAAATACAAAATGTTACAATGCTTATCCAAGCAATCAATTAAAAGAAGGCTATTTAGTAATATTAGGAACAAAGTTAAAGTAAGATATCCTACAAATTGTAGAAACAGTTATCCTGATAGCCAAGATGAGACGACTAGTAACGACGAAATTGATGAGGAAATTGAAATGCCCACAAATAGCGAATGTGAAGCAACAAATTCACAAAACAATATGTTATTAGATTTAGAAATTGCAGAGGCAAATGACAATAGACCAGAAAATAATATTTTATCTGATATTGAACAAGATTTACAAGTTGTTATAATAAAGGAATTTTTACCCTCATTTTAATTCGATAAGTTTAATCATTTTTAATAAGCATGTTTTTTTTAAATAATTTTATTGTTACAGACCCTGCATTTGTACAATTTCAAGGCCGAAAAAATAAATAAAAGTGTTCGTAATGTTTTACAACAATTATTTACGAACGAACTTTTATTTAAATATTCTTGGTCAGGGCAAAATTCGTTAACAAAAGGTAAATATGGTTTTTCCAGTTTATTGTTATATATACATATACATATATAAATATAAATTTTTTTTTTACAGAAATCAACAAATTAGTATTTTCTGAACTTAGTAATATATTGCAATTATTACGAAATGTTCACAACTACCTCAATTCTAAAAATGCTGTTCCTTTTGAAGCAGTAAAGGGTGCAGTGCAAGAATTTTTAAAAAGATCAAATTTTTATTTTAAAAAAAAACAGTACAAAGTTTAAAAAAAAACAATAATTCTTAACCCGCAAGACTTTCATCATTGACACCTCATATACATACTTTTAGTTTTTGATTTGTTGAATTTTTTATTTTAAAAATTTAAAATTTGAAATTGGATATTTAAGTTTTGAAAAAATATTTAGACTAAATCCATTTTTAAGTATAGTTTTCTGTATTAAGTTTGTATTAATAAGAACTAATTTTTATTTAATAAATAAATCGAGTTTAACTTTTATAAAAATGTAAACTGTATGTAAATAGATATTATACGTTTTTTATTTCATTTAAATTCATATATATACATACTTTTATTTTTTGATTTTTTCCACATGGACCGACTTTAAACTGACAAAAAGACCGTTCTCTTATGGAAAATACTACCAATATAAAACCAACATTATTATAGACTTTTGTTGTTCCACATGGACCGACTTTAAACTGACAAAAAAATCGTTTTTTTATGGAAAATACTACCAATATAAAACCTACATTATTATAGACTTTTGTTCTTCCACATGGGCCGACTTTAAACTGACAAAAAGACCGTTCTGTTATGGAAAATACTACCACTAGAAAACCTACATTATTATAGACTTTTGTTCTTCCACATGGGCCGACTTTAAACTGACAAAAAAATCGTTTTTTTATGGAAAATACTACCAATATAAAACCTACATTATAATATGCTTTTGTTGTTACACATGGACCGACTTTAAACTGATTAAAAGACTGATTATTTATGGATAATATTACCGGCATAAAACCAACAGATATACGGTTTTTCACTAGACAATTTTTTATAATTAAACGGTAAAACAACAGTAAATCATACTGAAAAGTAACTGGATCTTCGGAAAGGGTTTTTATTTCGTTGCAAGGGCTGCCTAACGTCTTCCAAAACTTGGTTTCTTCATTTGACATTTGGATACCAAAGTACGTCCAAAAACCACACAGTCCACAGTCCGCTTTCAGTTTTTTTCCATTACTAAAAGTTGAAAATGTTGTAAGGGATACCAAACATATACATGTATTCGTATTAAAATCATATAGTCTTTAATATACAAGTATAAAGAAGGATTAAATAATAACTTTTATTAAAAATTTTCTATTTTACAAAGATATTAAAATTCTGTTTAAGTTTTATTTCAAAAAAACAAACATTCTTTTTTTTTTTGTGTTTGAATTTAAGTTAATTTATATTTATAAAGATGACGTTAACACACATATATACTTATATATGTATATATTATTCTAATTTTATTTTCCAGTTAAAAAAAAAAAAAAACATTTTATTTAAAAGAAAAATCAAAAAGAAATTTTCTTATGTTAATCTTTAAACGCGTTAAAAAACGGCGCTACAAATTTTTTTATTTAATATAAATCTACTCTTCTCTTTCTTTCAGTCTCCATTTTTTTCTTTATATATATATATATAAGATATACAGAACGATACATTATTTTTTAAGATGAAAAATATTCATTGTATGTGACCGTTATAAAAGATTTTCCAGTGCAAAAAAAAAAAAAGAAAACTGTTTCTTTATAAAATTGACTTATGATTTAATTTTATTAATGTAGGATATTTTAAAGTTGTGTTCGTCTATTCGTAGGTTTGTTAGTTTTGAGAGAAGTTATAGATGTTGGCTATAAGATCGAATCATAGCCAGGGATAGTGGTTATTCCACCAGCATAGGTATTCCATCCAATCCATCATGTTACAGCTGTTATGAATAGTGTCAGAAAGAAGCCATTAAACATATTATCTAGATAAAATTTGTATATCCATGTCTATAAGATCGGGACATCTTGGACACTGGGTCAATTGGCCAGACTAGGTTTTCCACCTAATCCATCATGTAGGAGTTGGAATGAGTTGAGTTTTGAAGAAGTAAATTTCCAGGCCTCGATAGGATTAAAAAAAAACTTTGAAGAGTAGAAACGATCTTAATAATCCTGTGAGTATCCTATAGTAAATTTCCAGGCCTCGATAGGATTAAAAAAAAACTTTGAAGAGTAGAAACGATCTTAATAAATTTCCAGGCCTCGATAGGATTAAAAAAAAAACTTTGAAGAGTAGAAACGATCTTAATAATCCTGTGAGTATCCTATGAACAAGTATGATTTCTGAACTCAACGAAATGGACCTAAAATAAGATACAATATATGGTTTTAATATTTCCATTGTGATAAAAAAAAGTTGATCTCTCCGATAAGTGTCAGGTTATCTTCCGTTAAGGCACTTGCAGCGCTTTTTGAGGTCACTGATAGATCGATGGAAGAAGCAGCTTAAATTGACCAGTGAATTGTCGACAGTATATACAATATGGATGTTAGAATATCTAAAGAAGAGTATAGAGCAATATGACTTTTACTGAAATTGTTTACAACAAGTGTTATGATCACTTTTAAAACAGAGAATCGATTAAGGGTTCTAAAATATCTAGCTTGTTTGTTTTAGAAAATCTCGTTTTTTTTATATTCTGTATAAAGCTGATATTTCTGATTTTGTATCCAACTATAAAATCTTTTAAAATGAGATTTATTAAAAGATGTGAGATTTTCCAATAAAAAACGAGATTTTTCAATAAAAAACAAGATTTTAAATAAACGAGATTTTCTAATACCAGATTTTTAAAAAACGAGATTTTGAAAAAAGGATTTACTAAACTTAGATCATGTAAGGCTTCCCTATTTCTCCAAATTTAAAATCTAGTTATAATAGTCCTAGATTTAATTCTATTGTTCTGCGATGGACTTGTTTAAAAATCTAATTATAGAATAGATAATCAATCCGGGCTTGTTTTAAAATAACTATTATATAGGCAATTGTTACAACTGTTGCAATATTATCTAAATAATATATTACAACTATTACAGTAAAATTGAAATTATTTTACATGTCCCTATTACAAAGTCTGCTCTGATGTCTATATACTCTGTTAGAATATTTATATATATATAGTACTATACTTTATTATTAAAGCTTTAATTCTATTTTGTCCCAGTTCTGGTTTTTTTACTAGTACTGCTTCAAATTAAAGTACTTACAAGTACGCTTATGTAGAGTTTATATGTTACTATCACAGTTAATAATTTGTATAAAAAAAAAAAAAAAATTGTTTCAAGTAAAAGTGAAATATTGGATATGAACTGAAACAAAATGAAGCTGGGAGGGGTAAAGAATTCAAAAAACCAAAAAAAAAAAAAACGAGTTCTAAAATGATGAGGAATGAAACTGGAGTCGGAGAAAAAAATGGAAATCTATTTTAATGCCAAACACATATTCTTTAAAAAATAAAAATCCTTTATTTTTTTGCTCAAGCAAAAAAATTTAGAAGCGTTTTTTAAAACGAATTTATAAAAAAATATTATATATTTCTAGATTTCAGTCATATTTATTTAAAATATTACAAATTTAAGATGAAAATTGCTACGCCTTTTTTTTTTATTTTATTTTAAATATAAAAAAAACGAGGAAGAGTGTAGTAGAGTAGACTGTGTCAACTCTGGGATACCCGTATGACCGTAACATATACATTATATCATCCGGTTAATTACTTTTGGCAAAATTTCAAACATTCAGCTTTATTAGGTGTAGAGTAATGCTCATATAAAAGAAGGAGTTGTATGGCAGCTAATCGAACCCTTTGCAGTAGACCAACCAAATTTTGCAGTAACTTTGGCCATTACACTAAACTACTTTTGGCAAAACTTCAGACACGCAGCTTCCATAGGTATAGAGTAATGCTCATATAAAATTAGAAGTTGTATGGCAGGTACTCGAACCCGTGGACCAAAATGGCTGAATTTAAAACTCGATTACGTTTTTTGCATAAAAACGAATTTGTGAAAATTTCATAATCCTAGCTCCTTTACTTTTTGAGTTATCGTGATGACGGACGGACAGACGGACAGACGGACGGGCGGACGGACATACATAGCTAAATCGATTTATTTTTCGATTCTGATCCGATCCACACACTTGAGTCTATATCTACCCCCCCTCCTTCTCTGCGTCACAAACGTAATGGCAAATTTATTATACCCTTGGACTATATAGTCATACGGGTATAAAAAAAAAAATTCAAAAAAGGAATTTTATTTAAATAGATTTGTGTATAAGACTAAAAATTCTCACGGATAATAATTTTGTTAATTAACACTCAGATCTCAGAATAAAGAATTTTGTGATTTTCTGTTTTTTTTTAATTTATGGAATTTATTAAAATATTTAGATTATTTTGAATAAAATTTTTAAAGTTTTGTATTTTTGGAAAAGTTTATGTAATTTTTAGAGTTTATATTTGGTTATCTTTAATGGTTGGATTAGTTATTGGATATGAAAGCTAGATTTTGATATTTAAATGTTGAATGTTAACTTTCTAGTATTTAATAAACAAATACTCAGTAAAATTGAAATACTAGTACAGATACTAGGAAAATATACGTTTCAGTAAAAATACTATCAGGTAATATTTTTTTTTAAATATTAATCACTACTTATCAATATCACCTAGTACTTACCACTGGCAACCAATACATATACTGATCAGTATAAGTCAGTATAAGTACTTACCAGTATTACATTTGGTAATTTATAGAATTTTCTAAGTACTTGAGTAATTATTACTTTTTTGATATTTTTCATATATTATCAGTAAGATACTGAAAAAATACTGCTGATTACCAGTATAATTATATTTGTTCCAGTACCAGGACTAAGTACTTGATTTTTTTAAAATTAAATACTTAGTCCAGTAAAAATACTATCAGGTAATATTTTTTTTTTTAATATTAATCACCACTTATCAATATCACCTAGTGCTTACCACTGGCAACCAATAAATACTGATCAGTATAAGCCAGTATAAGTAATTACCAGAATTACATCTGGTAATTGATAGAATTTATTAAGTACTTATTTAGTATTTAAGTACACTTTGAATTTAGAAATTATTATTTTTTTTGATATTTTTCATATATTATCAGTAAGATACTGAAAAAATACTGCTGGTTACCAGTATAATTAAATCTGTTCCGGTACGAGTACTCAGTACTTGAATTTTTGAGGATTTTTTTCAATATTGGTAGATATTGTTATTTGACTGGTACTGGTACTTGAAAATTTCCACCTCTGCCGGCCTCTGAAGTATGCTGGCTGAAATCTATAATCGAACTTGAACGGTTTTGTGTAAAAAGTGTTTCATTTGAGCGAAGTAAATTACAGTAAAATTTCAGGTAGTCGGAGGAGGCTTATTTTCTTTAGTTTTAATTGAAAAAGTTTTTTAACTGAGTGGAAGAAGTATTTGATTCTGAAAAATTTTTTAGAATTTAAAGAAAAAATCTTTCAGATAGAATGTTTTAAAGCAATGTCACAAAATGAATTTTACAGAACTTATATATATAGGAACTAGCTTTTGTACACTAATAATCTTCATACGTTCTACAATTAGAAAATTATGAATGCGAGTCATTAAAAAAAAGAAGTTAATTTCAAACTCAATTTAAATTTAATACCACTTTACATATTGGCTACTGTTTAAAACTTATTTTGTTATTCATAAACTCACCACACTAGCCCACCACAGTCTGGCCTAGCCTCATGTTTCTGCAAACTTTGGTTGGGCTAGTGTAGTGAGTTTATGATTTTTGCTTTTTAAAAGCATAACTTTGTACCAAATAAAGCAAGAAGTCTGAAATTTTGTGAAAAATAGGTTAGTTTTATGGCTCAAGTTTCTGAAAACATTGGTTGGGCTAGCTTTATTTGGTACAAAGTTATGCTTTTAAACCGAAAAACCATAAACTCACCACACTAGCCCAACAAATGTTTGCAGAAACTTGAGCCATAAAACTAACCTACTTTTAACAAAATTTCAAACAACTAGCTTTATTTGGTACAAAGTTATGCTTTTAAAACGAAAAATCATAAACTCACCACACAAGCCTAACCAAAGTTTTCAGAAACTTGAGCCATAAAACTAACCTACTTTTGACAAAATTTCAGACACCAAGCTTTATTTGGTACAAAGTTATGCTTTTAAAACGAAAAATTATAAACTCACCACACTAGCGCACCACAGTCTGGCCTAGCCGATTAAGCAACGAAGACCTTTGGAGTCTTACAGGTTAGGAACCCATACTGAGGCAATTAAAAAACGAGCACGGAGCTCAATCAGTGCAACTTCACTTAGGAGAATGCAAAAACTGCAGCAGGAAACCGGGTGAGATGGAGATGTCAAATGGAAGCCCTATGCTCCCTCGCGGAGTGAAAGGACGAAAAAAAAAAATCCCATTCAAAAGTAATACCTTTACCTTTATTTTATGAAAACTCTTTAAATAATCTTTAACTTATACATCTCAACAAAGTGGTGCAAGAAGACCCCGATATGAGGGTTACTATACCGCTAATAGAAATTATTTATTAAAGGGATCAATCATTATTGAATCAATTGGTGAAGAATAACATGACTAGAAATCAAATATAAAATTATAAGTAAGAAATAGCTAGAAGAAATAAGAGGTAAATAAATAGTTCAGTTACATGTTGTTGAAATAATTATCATATGAATTTGTAAAACTTCTGTGGCCAGTTAACTCTGACCGTTTATACTCTGGAATAAAAGAGTGACACAAAATTAATGTTTTTTTTTTTTGAAATCTTAAATTGTATAAATTACTTATATTCTCACCTCACTGCAGTTAAATAAAATTTCAATAAAGCTTACAATTTTATTTGAAGGGCATCAAAATGTACAAATTTGTCAACTATCCTATATTTCGATGAAATACATTTAAAACTCATAAAAACCAAGTTGCTAATTCTAACAATAAATACAAGTGCATTCACGGATCCTGAAACTTATCAATAAAGCAGAGATCATCTCTAGACATGATGATATAATATGAAATTAAGTATTTAGTTTTGATAATTTGTTTTAATTATATAAAGCTGAGAAGGTTTTAGTTAGGACTAGCTAATACCCGGTGCGCGTTGCTGCGCTTCTCAATGGAGGTTTAATTGAAGTTTATGTTACTGCAAAAAGTTAACATAAAAATTACACACGGTTTACACATGTAAATCTTAAAATGTATGAAAGCAATCTTTTTAAAACGATTTTTCTAGGATTATTCTAGTAGTTTTTGAAACTTTCTGTAATTCAAAGCAGTGCAAACTACTTTCCAAAATTTGACGTAATTTTTACTTCCAAAAAGTAAGTTTTTTTGACCACCCGTCGGCCCGAGATGGGTTAACAAATTGCAAAACTGTTAATAGTGTCTACTCAATTCTCAAAGAGCATCACGTATACAAAATTTGAAGTCAATCGGTCAAACCGTTTTCATTTTAGAACAAAGAAGTTTAAATACTTGCACCACAGCCTCAACTTGGCGGTCCGTTAGAGCAAAATTTCTGGGCCACGATTTATTTCCGTACCCAAAAACCTCTATATACAAATTTTCATGAAAATCGGCTGGGCAGTTTAGGAGTCTATTCGCTACAAACAAACAAACAAACAAACAAATAAACAAACTTTCGCTTTTATATATATAGATGGACACCTAATATATTTGAATCACCCTACGCTTTGCAAAAGCTTTCATTGTTTTCCCGACCCCCAACCTACATTCAATAGAGTTATCTTTAGAACAAACTACTCTTTAAAATATATATAAATTCTATTATGTATTAATAAAAATCAACACTTCATTTATATGTATGTATATTTGTATATAACATTTACAAGTGAATAAATTTTAATATTATCTAATTAAGTTTTTACATATTTTGTAAATTCTTCAACCAATAGAAAAATTATATTTTATAAATTGCAATTAAATTAGAAAAAAAAAAATTAAATAAATTAAAAACAGTCCATCTTTTATATTACTATTAAATGTTATACAATCCATCTTATATATTTCTTGTTTACAAACAAACATTTATAGAAAAGAAAATTCTTACAAACAAATATATGTACTTCCTTTTGGTGACATGTCACAGCTCCCTTAGGGACTCATGACATTTTGTAAAATAACACAAAGTGACATAAGTCCCTTAAATGTGTCATAATTACCTTAGGGACTTATGACACATTCAAAAGTGTCATAACTCCCTTTATGATTTATGCCACAAATCGAAATTTTTTTTTATATATTTCTACATTGGGCTGGTCGCTGGTCGGTTTCAAAATCAAAGTTCTTCCTTTTTCCAGAGTGCTGTCTATATGCATATCCAGAGTGCTAGATTCTATATTAGAAAGTAAGTTAAGTTATATAAATCCCTATATTTCTGAGAAAGGGAATATATTATCCCCAAAATTCTGGACCGTTTGGTTAAACTCCTGGAAAAGATTGCATATCGTCATGCATCAATATAACAACTTTTTTCGTCATAATACTATTTAAGGGACTTATGGTACTTAATAAAATATTTAAGTGTGTCAAAAGTCCCTCTGAAAAAAAGTGTCATTACTCCCTAAGGGACTTATGACATTTTACAAAGTGTCATAAGTCCCTTAGGGAGTTATGACAAAGGGAGCTGTGACATGTCACCCTTCCTTTTACTTTGTAAATATTTATAGATTTTATTTACATAAACTTTATAGTAAAAAACTTTAGTACATAAGCATCCGATCCAATGGTTGGCATAAGATTCCTATATTATATTTTTCATTCCTATATACATATATATAAAATGGGGGGGGGAGGAGGTAAAAAAAAAAAGTTCAATGATGTAAAAGTAATTATTTGCACAAAGTGAACGCGACATCTTTCGAAATTAGTTGGAAATTTTTTTGACGTTTCGTTTTTCTTCACTTGTTTTTTTTTGTTTTTTTTATTTTGTTTTTAATGGGAAGTTATTTTTTAGATTAATTTTTTTCCTTCTTTTATATTTATTTTTTTTTTCAATTTTTTTATTATTTTTTTTTTTTTTTTTTAATTAAAGAGCATTCATTTGCTAATGTTAATATTAAAAAAATCAGTGGAATTTAATTGAATTGCAAATAACCAAGTAAAAAAATTAAAAAAAAACTTCTATTATACATACCTATACATATTTTATGTGTATTATGTACAGTGGGAGTCATAATAATAGAGTCGACTTTAAATTAATTATTTTTGCGGATAATTTACAAAACTTTTAACTCTTGATTTGTGGTGTGAACTGAAACATTGTTAAATTTATTGAATTTAGAACAATTTAAGATGCATGTATCAACAATTTTGGATGTATGCATTATTATTGCAGTTTCTTAGTATCTAAATGACTGTATTTTTCAAATTTGCTAGATTTTTCAAATTTGGACGTACGTCAAAACGTTTTTCAACTCTAATAATTTTTAGAAACGTGTGGTCCGAAGCTATTTAATAAAGATCAACGAAACTTTAAAATCGTATTACATTGATTATATTTTAGCTTTATGACTTTGTGCATCAACGCATGCATGCATACTCCATATAAGTAATAGATATTAATTTTTAAGCCATGCGATAATTTGACACTTGGTTGCATTGAAGATGAATGCCAAAATTTGAGTTAGAAATATTGTGGAGCAACGCAATGAATGCTGTAGCGCAGGTGTTACCGCAAAAAAAATATTTTTATATGTAGGTTTCACTGAAAACGCACGTTCAAATAAGAATAAAATTTATCATGCGTCAACGCGTCGCATTTGGTATTGCAGTATGTTAGGATCTAAGGGTGCGTTTATATTAGAACTGGGATAAGTAATAACAGCGTGGATACAAGTAAAGCCTAGAAAAATTATATTCTTTATCGATGATCAAAACGATGCTCCCATATAAACACCTCTATTTAAATAATGTATGTATAGTCTTCTACGCTATGCTCTTATCGACGCTCTTATCACTTATCGCAGCTCCAGCATAAAAGCATCCCCATTGCCTAAAATTTAGCGAGACGTCAAAACTTATTTCAGCTCGTACATCTAATTTAATACCTTAATTTAATACCTGATTTAATAGCTTAAAAAAGTTATATATACCTTAATTAGTATAATTATAAATTAAATTAATATCAATAGAGCATTGAGTTCCGATCCCTGACTGGGTAAACTCAATAAATAGAATATAACAATATAAAATTATATATAAAAACGAGGAAGAGTGTAGTAGAGTAAACTGTGTCAACTCTGGGATACCCGTATGACCGTAACATATACATTATATCATCCGGTTAATTACTTTTGGCTTTATTAAGTGTAGTGGAATACTCATATAAAATAAAAAGTTGTATGGCAGCTACTCGAACCCTCTGTCGTAGACCAACCAAATTTTGCAGAAACTTTGGCCATTACACTAAACAATTTTTGGCAAAAATTCAGACACCCAACTTCATTAGGTGGAGAGTAATGCTCATATAAAATAAGGAGTTGTATGGCAGCTACTCGAACCCTCTGCAGCAGACCAACCAAATTTTGCAGAAACTTTGGCCATTACACTAAGCAATTGTTGGCAAAAATTCAAACACCCACCTTCATTAGGTGGAGAGTAATGCTCATATAAAATAAGAAGTTGTATGACAGCTACTCGAACCCACTCCACTAGACCAACCAAATTTTGCAGAAACTTTGGCCATAAAACTAAACTACTTTTGGCAAAACTTCAGACACGCAGCTGTAATAGGTACAGAGTAATGCTCATATAAAAAAAGAAGTTGTATGGCAGCTACCCGAACCCATGGACCAAAATGGCTGGATTTAAATAGCGATGACGGCTATTGCAAAAAAACGAATTTGCGAAAATTTCAAGATCCTAGCTCCTTTAGTTTTTGAGTTATCGTGCGGACGGACAGACGGACGGACAGACGGACGGACGGACAGACGGACAGACGGACGGACGGACGGACATACATAGCTAAATCGATTTATTTTTCGATTCTGATCCGATCCATACACTTGAGTCTATATCTACCCCCCCTCCTTCTCTGCGTCACAAACGTAATGGCAAATTTATTATACCCTTTGACTATATAGTCATACGGGTATAATAACTTATGATTAAATATCTATCAGCTGGCTCACATGTCTATTTTGCAAAGGTTCCCAACATTTGCGTCCAAATATTTATAATTGTACGTAATTAATAAATAAATAAATTGCATTGCAGCAATTCATTTCCAAATTGTGGTCACTCTACTGTTCAAATATTAAGTACGTACTTCTATTATGTATTAGTATAATTTTCCTATCACTCATTGCCTGTTCATTGTTTTTTTTTTTTTTTTTTTTAAATAAAATCTAAAAATATTAAAAAAAAATTAAATATCATTGTATATATACATATAATATGTATAATAAATGGTCACCATATTTTAAAAGAAAAAGGTCACAACAAACGGAAGGAAATAAGAAAGGAAATGAAACAAATATCAAACTGTTATTCAAATAAATAAAATAAAAGAGAAAAAAAAGAAGAAAAAAATTAAAACACAACAACAACAACAAAAATACAGTACAAAATAAAAAAAGCGAAATAGAAACCAATCAACATCATCATCATGAGTAAATTAAATAATTTTCAATCCTTAACTAAAACGGATGTTTGAAATCCTACTGAAAAAAAAAAAAAAAAAATTGAGATGGGATTAATACAGTTAAAATCAAATATAGTCAATATTTCATTAAAAAAACGAGGAAGAGTGTGGTAGAGTAAACTGTGTCAACTCTGGGATACCCGTATGACCGTTATATAAATATTATATCATTATTATTATAAACATTAATTACTTTTGCAAAAATTTCCAACACACCAACTTTATTAGGTGTAGTGTAATGCTCATATAAAAGAAGGAGTTGTATGGCAGCTACTCGAAGACTTGGCAGTAGACCAACCAAATTTTGCAGTAACTTTGGCCATTACACTAAACTATTTTTGACAAAATTTCAGACACCCACCTTCATTTGGTGTAGTGTAATGCTCATATAAAATGAGGAGTTGTATTGCAGCTACTCGAACCCTTTGCAGTAGACCAACCAAATTTTGTAGTAATTTTGGCCACTACATTTAACTATTTTTTGCAAAATTTTAGACACCCGCCTTCATTTGTTGTAGTGTAATGCTCATATAAAAGAAAGAGTTGTATGGCAGCTACTCGAACCCTCTGCAGTAGACCAACCAAATTTTGCAGTAACTTTGGCCATTACACTAAACTATTTTTGGCAAAATTTCAGACACCCAGCTTTAATAGGTATAGAGCAATGCACATATAAAAAAAGAAGTTGTTCGGCAGCTACCCGAACCCATGGATCAAAATAGCTGAATTTAAATAGCGATGACGGTTATTACACAAAACAAATTTTCGAAAATTTCAAGATCCTTGCTCTTTTAGTTTTTGAGCTATCGTGCGGACGGACAGACGGACGGACGGTCGGACATACATAGCTAAATCGATTTTTTTTTTATTCTAAACCGATCCATACACTTGAGTCTATATCTGCCCACCCCTATTTCTCTGCGTCACAAACGTAATGGCAAATTTATTATACCCTTTGACCTATAGTCATACGGGTATAAAAATGAGAAGGAAATGTTTTTTTTAGATAGAAACAGATGCAAATTAATACAATCTATAATCTATATATCTGTATAGATACAAAATTTTTGTAAAGAAAAGAGGGTGGTACAAAAATTAGAGCATAATTATTAATAATTTTTATATTTTATAAAAAAAGAACAAAAATTTGTATTTAATGATATGGAAAATAAAAAAATTCTAAATAAACAAAAGATGAAATTTTTTTTTTGTTAATTCAAAAATCATTTGTTTGTTTTTTAATTTTTTGGAAACAGAAAATACACGTTTTAGTTCTATGTCTAATTAATAATTATTATTTTTTATACAATAGAGGGAATCAGTGAACAAAATTAAGCTTCCCTAATTGGGGAATTGAAGTGATATGATTTTTGAAGGAATCCGCTAATTACTTGAATTTAAAAGTTTGTATTTTGATAAAAATCTACAAGATAAAATTTGAGGATACATGTCAATTTATTTATTTATAAACAGTCGCCCTTACACCTTTCCTTTTCAGTTGTGATAGGTTTATATTTTATATTATGCTATAAAAATTATTGATATAAATTATAAATTATATTTTTTTATTAGATATGATCCGACCCGGGTGTGGTTTGAACCCGAGACCATTCGGTTGAAAATCCGACATCCTAACCACTACGCCATTGATCGGATTTTTTAAGTTACAAGCTTCAGACTACTTTCTAGATTTCTTAACCATTAATTAAATTTATTTATTTAACAAATTCCAAATATTAAAGCCACTAGCTATCTTTTGAATTATAGTTCTATTCTATTGTGGTGAGGTTTAAGAAGTTGGTAAGAGTCTATAGTTTATGGTTTCCCAAAAATATTTAAAGTGAAAGGATACTTACTCGGTGAGAGTAAGTCTTCACAGAGAGTGTGTCTCCACATTTTAGACAAGAGGGAGGGTCTGTTTTCAAGGGTCTGCAATTGTGTGAGCAAGTCTAATGTGGCAGATTTTTACGTCAATTTTTCTTCCCTTACCGATTTCGCATTCTGGTTTAAGACCTGTTAACCAGTGTGTCTGAAGAAAGCTATTTGTGTTATCCCAGTTAGCTTGCCTAGTGTATAGGATAAATTGATTAATTTGCTTTATTATTAAATTTAAGTGATAATTATGTAAGCCTATGATTACTACTTGGTATGGAAATGCAAAGAAAAGTCGTTTTAAGAATTACATAGAATTACAATTTTAAAATTTGGCGAAATTTTGGAAATTACATAATGTTAATTTGAAAAAAAACGGTCAATCATTTTTGGACTTATAACTATTAGTTAAAAACATAGAATTTTGCATTAAGCTCATCTGATTTCAAGCTAATTCGAAACTATGAATATTTACAACATTAAATCTAGAAATCCGAAAGGTTAATTTATATATTCATAGCTTTCTATTTTATTATTAAAATATACAAAACTTGTAAAAAATAATGAATCAAATATATTGATGTATCTTCCATTTTATCTTCCATATTATTTTTTCTCTATCTAACTACCAAAGCATTATTTCAACTAATTTACAATTTGCAATTACAGAATTGTAAATCTATAAAAAAAACATTATTACAAGTTTGTAAAATCCTAATTTTGTATTTAGGATTAAATTGTATATGCGATGAAACAAAAATTTTGATGAAATTTACAAATTCCAAACATTTCTTAATAAATTATAGATATGTAACTTTGGTGAAATATGTCTCTCCAACTTATCCAAAACTAATTAATTTTCCGTTAGAATTACTTTTACATTTACTATCTCGATTCAATTAATTTTCAATTCTAATACAAATACACCAATATGTCACAAATGACACTTTAATTTTTGACGTATAAGGTTAAGTGTTGTTCCTTTGTTTATACATTCATTCATATTAAAAAAAAACTTACACCTTAAAAACGGATGTTTTACAGTTATTTAAACATAATTATAATTAAATAACATAATTTCTAAATACAATACTGTAAGATTTTTTATGTCATATGGCAATATTGTAACAATATAATAATTATACCAGTTCAATTATGACTATTGTGAATAGAATTAATGAATAAATAGAAAAAAAAAAAATTAGAGGAGAGGTCAGTTTTGTTGGCGTCGATGTAAATGATAACATTTTTTGTTAATTTAATAAAAATTGTAAATATCTAAAGTGAAATAATTTTATTGTGTTTTATTTAATATTACAAATTTAAGATTACAATACAATTATACCAAAACACATTTAAAAGAGAGTACAACCTAGAAGAGGAGTATATATTACATTTATGTTTGATTGGTTGATGGATCCATAAATGTTTGAAAGGTTTGTTTTAAGCGCATGGTAAGGATACTTATATTTATCAAACATTTATACTTAAACTGTGAAAAAGGGAGATTATTACGAAAAGAGACCGTAATTTCGAAAAAAAGGTAATTAATTTATTTTAAAAAAAATTTCTAGTTGGGGTGTAGTTTAATTTAAAAAATTTCTAATGGAGTGTGGTGAATTCATATATATTTTCATCTTCTCATTCTTTATTAAATTAAATAATTTCTCTTAAATTTTAATTTTAAAATAAATAATTTAAAACTTTAATAATAACTTTTTTTAACGTTGAATTGGTTAATGATGTATATGAAAAGTTTCCCTAATTACTGAACGTGTGTTTGAATTTTATATGTAAACTTTGTTTTAAATTAATTAATATTATTTTATTTTATTTTATTAATGTTGAAAAATTCTACGATGATAATTCGACTAATCATCATCATCATATGGCTCTACAGCTCGGGGTGAGCTTTACAACTGCTCGCCATTGTTCTCTATTTTGTGCTCCTGATCTCCAATTTCGGACATTAAGAATTCTAGCATCGTTATCAATATTATCAGCCCATCTATTTCTTGGTCGTCCCCTTGCTCTTGTTCCTTCAGGGATTGCATACATAATTTTATATTGAGCGCGGTTTTACTTCATTCGAGCAACATGGCTTGCCCATCTTAGGCGCTGCGCTTTTGCATATTTTACTATGTCTTTTCCTTCTATTAACTCGGAGAGTTCAGAATTAGTTCTTCTTTCATATTCTCCACTTTCGAGTCTTTTTGCGCCAAAAATTCTACGCAGTATTTTTCTTTCTATACTCTTAATACTCTTAAGCTATTTTCATCATGCCTCGTCAGACTCCATACTTCACACGACTAATTCGGACTCCATATACTTCAGACTCCTTACTTCAGACTCCATTCGACTAATAGATTAGTCAATAAACCCAAATTAAATAATGACTATAAATTATATAGAAATGGTACAGGTATTATTAGCAAATTTAAATTTTATACCATATTAAACTTATTAACTGAGTCATACACTTATAACTGATATTTTATTAATCGTCAGTTCTTTAATTTGCAGGTATGATTTTGTACTTTTATAATTAGTTTCTAAATATTAAAAAAAAAAATTCTTTAATATTTTAAATTAAATAATTTAAAAATTTTATTTTCTACCAAAAAAAATAGTAAATTAACATTTAATTTATTTAAAATCAATTAAAAATTTTTGAATTATTTATCCAAGACATTATTTATCTTAGTAAAGATTTTTTCGAATTAATTATAATTATTAATAGAAATTTCGATAATTTTAGAACACAAGCTTAAAATAGTTTAATCATTTTCCAATAGATGGCTTTATTAAAAAATAAGATTCAAATTATTTTAAAATTTTAAACGTTTATCCTAGAAAAAAAATTTTCGAACTAATTATAATTATTAATTGAATTTTTTTTTAATTTTAGAACACAAGCTTAAAATAGTTTAATCATTTTCCAATAGATGGCTTCATTAAAATATTCTATTCTTATTAATTTAAAATTTCACAAATTTATCCTGGAAAATTTTTTTCGAATTAATCTGAATTATTAATTGAATATTCTATAAGTTTAGAACAGAAGCTTAAAATAGTTTAATGATTATCCAATAGATGGCTTCCCTAAAATAATTATTATTTTTATTATTTTAAAATTTAAGATGTTAATTCTAAATAAATTTATTTCAAATAATTTAAAATAAAATTCAATAGATGGCTTTTAATTATAAAATTGTGGTTTAATCTTAATGAAGAATCACGATTAATAAAATAAATTTGAAAGTAAGTAATTATAATTATTTTAACTATAATGGTAAATACAAGATTAATAATATTATTTTTTTAATTAAAATTCAATTATCTCATATAAATTTTAATTAATTTAAAAGCACTACCTTATGTTAATAATTTAAAATAAATCTTTCTATTTGAGCTATTTTTATTATTTATTGAATTTTAAGTATTAAATTCTTATCATATTTTTTTTGAACCACTCTGTACATAATTATAATAAATTTTTTATTTTGTTGTTGTTGCTTTTTTTTCCTTTCTATTTTTAATGAGTAAAAGCCTTTTTCAAATATTGAAAGGATATTAGACTGTCATAAGACCATAAAATTAAACGAATACTGAACTCAAACTCAATACTACGAGTTCATATATATATAATATTAAATTGATTGATTGATTAAAGAATTTCATATACAGATACAATTTCAATTTAATTTGTATATAATTAAAAGGAACTTGAAAAGAAATAAATATACATATAGAAGGAAATGAAACTAATAAGCTTTACTCTATCTAATTTTTTTTCTTTCATTTGTTAATTATTAATGTTAAATGGGAAATGAACTATACTTAGAGATACTAAGTAATAGATTAAAACTTTTAATTAGATAATTTACAAAATTATTCATTCATACTTAAGTGTATGGATCGACTCAAGTGTATGGATCGGATCAGAATCGAAAAATAAATCGATTTAGCTATGCATGTCCGTCCGTCCGTCCGTCCGTAATCCATTTAGTGTAATGGCCAAAGTTACTGCAAAATTTGGTTGGTCTACTGCAGTGGGTTCGAGTAGCTGCCATGCAACTTCTTATTTTATATGAGCATTATACTACACCTAATAAAGCTGGTATGTTTGAAATTTTGCCAAAAGTAATTAACGTTTTAATAATAATGATATAATGTTTATATAACGGTCATACGGGTATCCCAGAGTTGACACAGCCTACTCTACTACACTCTTCCTCGTTTTTTATTAGATATGATCTGACCAGGATTTGTAACCGAGACTTTTGGATTGAAAAGTCGCCACTTTAGGACTGACCTATCGATCAGATATTTAATTTATTTATATAAATGTATTACAGGGAGGCACAAAACGACTGATATAGTTTGAATGTTTAATAACTTTTTTATTTAATGGTTAATTATTATTTTTTTGTTACACAATATATTAATGGGGAATATTTTTAGCTTAAGTATGAAAAATTATATTTCGCAAGTGATGACCATTTTCGGCTTCGCGCATTCATGGTCTTTCCCAGTACATTTTCCATAACTTTTCATAATTTTTGATCGTTGTTCCGTTGTGTACTTTTCCATTTCCAATTCCCCAAGTTTTCTTCACAAAATTCTCAAATAAAAATAAAAAATATTAATAAATTTAAAAAGTTATTAAACATTTAAAACATTTCGGTCGTTTTGTGCCACCCTCTATAAGAGCTAACGAAATTGAAAATATTTTATGTAATAAGCATTAAATTGAGCACGTGCTCAGTTCTTATTTTTATTATTTGTTCTTCAGGACTTGGCTTATTTTTGTGATTGCTCCTTAGGAGAGGTGATATGTTAAGACAAAATGTGTTAAGACACATATTTTATAAACTTGATGTGTGTGTTAACAAGCCCTATTGGAATTAAACACTTAAGTGTAAAGATTATATAATGTCAGACATTTTATTGTCAAATGTCAAATTTTTTAAAACGCTAGGAACGGATTCCTGTATACATAACATGTAGGTTTAGTTGGATAGGGAAGGAAAATAGAATATTAAAGGGTAATTTGTGGATAGATTGGAAATGAATCTGAAAAGATTCGTTTTGAATACTTGCAAGTTGTAGTATGGGACATTATTAACATAAGGGAACACATTATATGGAAGCATGTTACACATCTTACCAGTCCTCATGACAAATGAGTTTCCATAACCTGTTTTAAACCATCTTTGAATTTCCACAGTGTAGAAATGAGCACTTGCTGCTCTTCTGGTATTACGTTGGAATCTTTTAAAATTAGGCATAATTGACTTTAGTTCAATATATCAAGTGTCATTACCTGTAAGATATCTATAAAACAGAGAATAGAATGATTATTCAATAACATTGTCGAAATTAATATTTCAGCAAATTGAGGTAGTGCCTTATAAAACTTAACTCTATTTTAGTGATAAGTTAATTTTTGGTGTCTAAATTAAAATCAATTAAATCAAAACTTTGAATAAAATAATATTAAAATAAAATATTCTGCCCCTTAAATAATATAAATCATTCATTGAACCCATATATTAAAAAAATTTTAATGGATCTGAATTATCTAAGACTAAGTTGTTTATAAAACTAATGAATTAAATCTTTATATGAATTAAATAAATTAGTAAATATTTAATAAAATGTATATAATTAAGATATATTTAAAAATATCTATTTCCAATTTCCAAAATTTATCCAGAAAAAGTTATTGAAATTCAAAATTTAGATTTAAATATACATAAAATATTTATACAGGGTGTCCTAGACTCAAGTACGCGCACTACACTCAGTGATTGGGGGCATTAAAACAAACAAAAAATTGTACTGGAAGGGGGGGGAGTCTATTGTGGACTCTTTTCGAGATATGAGGGATTAAAGATTTAAGGAGAGTTTTCATAAAAAAATCAATAACTTTTGAACAGCTTACTGTAGAGTGATAAAAAAAAAATCCATTTTGTAGAGTAAGTTGTCAGCTTTTGTGTACTAATGATCCCCATATACCCAACATTTACAAAGTTACGAAGGTTCTTTTATGAAAAGTCTCCTTAAATCTTTAATCCCTCATATCTCGAAAAGGGTCCACAATAGACACCCCCCTCCGCCTCCAGTACAATTTTTTGTTTGTTTTAATGCCCCCTATCACTGAGTGTAGTGCGTATACTTGAGTCCCGGACACCCTGTATTATTTTGATATATTACATTAATTAAAATTTTTTTAAGTAAGGATTTCCAATTGAAATATTTAAATTTCTATTATTTTATTTATATATATGTATATTCCATATAAATTATTTTATAATATTCTAAAATTTATAAATCAAAAATATTTTATATTTAAAATATTTTAATTATGAAATAAAATATTTTAAATATTTATATTTAAAATGTAAATAAAACAAAAATATTTATCAGATTACAGTAGATTCTCAGTAAGTATAGGTCTGTTGAAATATATCAATTTTAAATGAAATTTTAAAATGGGGGTGTCGTATATGAAACAACGTAGAACTTCAAAAAAAAAAATTGAGTTTAAGAGTTTAAAAAAATTAAAGATGAGGGGCTATTTTGAAAAATTCTAAATATGGATATTCTGAAATCCTTGAGGGTTTTAAATTGTTTCTGGAATTTAAAAAAAAATGTCCTGCAGATCATGGAAAATAGGATAAAAATTTTTTATAAGGTTTAAAGGGCTATTATTTAGTTTAACAATTTTAATGGACCTCAAGGGCTAAAGTTCTTATAATAATTAAGTAAGTAGGGATTTTATTATGAATAAAATCATATTTGAAATCAAATAATGTGCATGTAAAGATGCATCATATATATTATCCGGCTTATTCGGTTAGAAATTTGCCAGCTGCGGCTGATTTATTTTTTTATCATATATATTATTAATTATCATACAAATTATCCGGCTTATTCGGTCACAGAATTTCCGGCTTATTCGGTCACCGGTCGCGACTTAATTGTTTGTTTATACATATAAATAATAATTTGAGTGCGAAATTCGCTTCAGTTTTGAGCACATCGCGACACTAGTAAGTATTAAATGCTCCATAGTTATTTTATATTTATCCCATCTGAGCTTGGAGACTTTTTAATAGTTCTTATTTAGAGGGGCTCAACTAAAAGTTTGATTAAATTTAAAGTAACCATTAAAAGTGAATTGTTTCTAACATTTAAATTCTGAATTATGACTATAATAATTTGTGTAATCTTGTATTCTCTTCGTTTGGAAAGAAATATGAAGTGTTTAAAAATTTGGACCCCATTCTATACTTAGAGTAAGATCTACTACTTAAAATTTCAATTTTAGGAATTTATTTGCAATAAAAAGGTTCTTAAACTTATCAAACTCAAGTGTTCTATGTTATTTAAGAAACGCACATGACTGTTATACAACTTACATTTACACCTTATTCCGGTTCTATTAAAACAATTCAAATATTATTTTAAAAAATTCTAAAACTCCCCATGAATGCAAAATTTTATTTTAAATTATTCTAAAACATGCATTTCTTACTTCGTCATAATACCAAAATACCAAACACACTTTTATTGATAAATTTAATTGATAAGTTTTTCAATATTCAAATTCATAAAATTGTTTTCTAAATATTTTTACACTTTAGAACAGTATAATTTACGTAAATTATTTCCAAGTATAAACTTATATAAAATATTTTTAAGAAAATTATTTTAAGATTTTTCTCCCCTAGAAGAATTTTAATTTTAACCCTCCTTCCGCAATCTTAAAAATGTCTTTTGTTTTGCAATTCAATATAACAATTCAATAAATTTTGCAGTAAGAAAATAATTTCTATCAAATATTCATCAAAATATATTTTTATATCCGTATAAGTACAAAACAATATATATTTACATATATATATGTATATTGTATATATGTATAAATTATTAGATGTTTCCTTCCTTCAACATGTCTATTATAATTTACGTGGTTTTTTTGGTTACCATCATAAATCAAATAACTGGCATACATTTTTAATTTAATACAACCTTACGGATACGCATATATATATATATATATATATATATATTAGATAAATAATTTATAAAAAATACAGTTGTGGACAAAAATTTTAGTCCTTAAAATATAATTATAAAATAATCTCAGGATTTCCAAATAATGAATATTGTTTTATAGCTCACGAGCTATGCTATCGCCAGAGTATCTGCAAGAAGGGGTATTGAGTTCCTTGTGAGTCGTTCAAGTGCTACATCCAAGTACTACATCTAAGTACAATTTAAGTACTTTAATAGCAGCTGAGATTTATATTCTGGACTACTCCGAAAAAAAAAAATATTAAATATTTGGTTACAGTGCTTATCTTTTACCTTTTTCACCTTTTTTACCCTTTTGTGAATAGGTTTTGTTTTAATTTACCAAGGACAAGGTGCTTTTGAACCAATCACTTTCCACATATTAAATAATCAAGAAATAATATTTTTTAAAGAAGTGTGCATTTTTTAATAATCAAAAGTTTATTGAATTATTTTTAAGTATGGATAAATAGTTGGTTGCAATAAGATCTGAGTGAAGTCTCGAAATCCAACAACATATTGATTTTCAAATAAGTGTCTAAAGAAAGCGGTAAGTCAGAGCAAAATTATATGGTAATTTGTTTGCCCAAAATCGGTTCGCTGTCTGTGTGTTCGAAGGGCGACATGTCAGAAGTCTAATTGGGGATCAATTCATTGAGTCAGAAACCCCATGGGACTTTTGACTCACTACAATGAGACAGAAGTTCCATGGGCTTGTGACATTTTTTTAATGGGACTTTTATCTCACCAAAATGAATCAAAAATCCCATTCAATATTTCATATAGGTTATAGGAAAAAGCGTATAACCCTGTGATTTTATAATCAGCTATAAAATTTAAATATTTCCAACAGTTACATTAATTATTTTCCATATACTGGTCGGGCTGTGTCTACCAGGAAACGCCCTTTAACGCCCTTCATTTCATATGATATGATATTAACATGTGACCGTTCGAAGCCTAATGAGATTGAATATTAATTTAATAATAATAACTTACAAGTTTTGAATTTTTATCAAAAAAAACATTTATATAACAGTTTATTTAGTCGTGACATAATTTATCGATTTATTAAATCGATATTTAATATAAATTAATTTATCCGAGACAATGTTTATCCTGGACAATTTTTTTGTTTCCGAAACTAATTATGTGTATAATTGGTATAATAGTAGTAATTGAGTATACAAGCTTACTATAATTCAACATTTTTCCAATAGATGTCGTCATTTTTTTTCAAATTTTTTTGTTTTATAAATTAATATTAAAATTTATTTTTTTTTATTTTTCGAATTATAAATTATATTTAGTTTTTTTAAATAATAAATTTATTTAATTAAATTTTAATAAAATTTAAAATAAAACTAATAGATGGTGTTATAATATTTTTGTGGTTTTTAAATTTCAATATTAAGTTTGCAGATCATATTATTAAGCGTAATAAGAGAAGTGAAATAAGGTAAGAGGTAAGATGTAGTGCAATGTTAATAAAATTTTTATTCAATTAGAAAATGATTTTCATTAAAAAGGACGTTTATATAAAATAAAAATCATAATTAAAGGTGTAAAATAATTTAAAAATGTCATTTTAATTTAAATTCTATGTCCCCAGTTAAGCGGTCTTAATTTAAACCACAATAATATTTGTAATATTCACTTAAACTTTTTGAGTAAGTAAGTAGTATTAATTTTCATATTAAGTAAATTCCTATTTTACTCCCATATTACATATCATTAAAAATATAATTTAAAAAATTTATACTTAGTAGCAGAAGTTATCTTAAAAATTTATTTACATTCAATGCTAACTACTTTTTCAGCTTCTTATTTAGTACTATTTAACAGCTGCTTAAAGATTCGAAGATTGGAAAAAAGATTACAGTTATTACTGATTTCCTGATTTCGGAATGGTCAAGACTATTTTATTGAAATTATCGCCTACATACACCTTAATAACTTCTAGAATTTAATTAACTCAAATCAATTCAATTTGTTTAAAATATTTTTGTAATCAATTTTTATAATTATGAGCTGCATATATTGTATTCGAAATTCTGATGAAGGGTCAAATGATTTCTTACTTCAAACTGGGGTAACTAACTACTGAACTTATAGTCATTTTGTGTTCTAAGATTTAAGATTAAAATTTTTTAAGATCTAAAAAAGTATACCTTAATCAGTTGAAGTCTGTTAAAAAAAATTTTTAATTTAAATTAAAAAAGATTTCGAAAAATTCGATACCTCAAAATTTCAAATTTAGAAATTTTCGAAATCATTCATAAAACTGAGGAAGTTAGGTAACCCCCTTTTTTCTAAAAATATTTTTCATATTAAATTAAAAATCTACGTTTACTAAAACAATTACAAGTACCAGGTCTTAAGTACTGTCTTACTGTAAAGTTTGTACATGGTTTGTGAGTAGGTCTTGATCAGAACCAAATTCTTAGGATTTTTAAAAACTTCTATAGAAATAAAGCTTAACTCATTACCTATTCTATCTAAATGATTGTATCTGATTCTTTATGAAAATATTGTAGGTGTTGTACCTTTGATTGACATTTAAATGATTAAAATCCCCTCACTAACAAAGGGTCAAATGGTCAAATTTCATAATACAAACTTTAATAAATAATTTTTGTTTAAATTTTTTTGTTTGTAACTGTACATATAATTTTTTTAACATATATTTTGATTTATTTATGTCTATGATTATTAATAAATCATATTAATGTAAGAAAAAAGGACAAAATAACCAAAAAAAAAAGGAAAGAGAAGGAAAAAAAAAAAAAAATAATAAAGGACTTTCACACATCACATATCAATGTAATAATATCAATTTTATATTTATACCCGTATAAATAACTATATAGTCAAAGGGTATAATAAATTTGCCATTACATTTGTGACGCAGAGAAGGAGTGGGTTTAGATATAGACTCAAGTGTATGGATCAGATCAGAATCGAAAAATAAATCGATTTAGCTATGTATGTCCGTCCGTCTGTCCGTCCGCACGATAACTCAAAAACTAAAAGAGCTAGGATCTTGCAATTTTGGCAAATTCGTTTTTTTGCAATAGCCGTCATCGCTATTTAAACCCAGCCATTTTGGTCCATGGGTTCGGGTAGCTGCCATACAACATCTTATTTTATATGAGCGTTAATCTATACCTATTTGTCTGAAATTTTGCCAAAAATAGTTTAGTGTAATGGCCAAAGTTACTCCAAAATTTGGTTGGTCTACTACAAAGGGTTCGAGTAGCTGCCATACAACTTCTTATTTTATATGAGCATTAGTCTGCACCTGTTACAGCAGCGCGTCTGAAATTTTGCCAAAAATAGTTTAGTGTAATGACCAAAGTTACAGCAAAATTTGGTTGTTCTACTGCAGAGGGTACCTGTAATTGCCATACAACTCCTTCGTTTATATGAGCATTACTCTTCACCTAATGAAGCTGTATGTTTGAAATTTTGCCAAAAGTAATTATCCTGATGATATAATGTATATGTTACGGTCATACGGGTATCCCAGAGTTGACACAGTCTACTCTACTACACTCTTCCTCGTTTTATTTTGATTCCTTTTTGTTTTTGTTGCTTACTTAAGTACATGTAATTTTTTTTATATATATATTAAATATTATATGATAACGGTAAATATCAATACAATTCAAATCAATTTGATAACAGTTCTTACATATTTTTTTAGGGAATTATTTTTTATTCAACCATTTTTTACCTTTCCATCTAATCAAGTAAAAAGCATTTTTTTTTATATTTTTTTTTTTTTTGGGGACAAAATAAAAATGGCATGTATCTTAAAGATTCTTTTTTTTTTTTTTTTTTTTTTTTTATGAATTTGTCATAAAACGCAAAATATTGAAAATATTTTGAAGAAGATACAAAAAATAAAAAGTATGCTTTGAATATTTAAAAAGAATGGATCAAAATCAAATCAAAATGAATGCTTTTTGAATTTTAGATTTATGATAGAAAAATTTTTTATTTATATATTATATTAAATACAGTATTGGATAAAATTTTTAATACAATTATGGGTTTTGAAATGAAATATAAATAAACTTAGTATCAAATTAAGTACTTATTTAACTTAAGACCCAAAATTAAATGGATTACATATAAGATCGATATATAAATTAAGAGTAGTCGGACAGTGTAATACATTTTAATTACATTAAAGTTCAGATAGTCGAAGTTTCAAAAATTAAAATACATTTTAAAATTTTAGTTCAAAGACACTGGTATTTGACTAGGCTTTTTAAAATTCAAATACTTTAGATTTTATACACACTTATAAGAAATACTTAAATTATCATTAAAAGTCCCCCGTTTACCATTACTATTTCAGTAATATTCCTTTCCTTTAAAAACTCTTATGACTCTTATGATGAGTATGGGATTCAAAACATAACCCTTGTGCTTATCCAGTATAGTTTACACTAATAAACTCCATTTTTTATTTATTTATTTATTTGAATATTACGTATTACACTGAATTACGCATAATTGGTAAATCCCTCGGCTGTTGGGGGAGTTAAGACTGATTTTAATTTATCTTACATCTTTTCTAAATATGTATCTTAAAACTATTTTGATTGGTATCTTAATTGATCAATTTGAGCCTATTTTCTGGGTTTCTTAATTAATCTATGTATTATTTAATTTAATTATATAACAATTTTTATTTTAATATTGCAATTCATGTTTTTATAAAATGTTGTAAAAAAGTTGCATATTTTTAGGAGAAATGTTTTTAGTTTTTAATATATTAGAATTTGAGACATAGATGTGATTTGAAAAATACAGCCAGTCGAAAACCAGAGTGCAAAAGCAAAATACTTATTATATGTATTTGAATAAACGGTGTTCTTTGACTTTGAAGTCTAAATTTTTGTTCAATACTGTATCTATCAATATAAAATAAAAAATATATGCCCCTAAAAAACTGAAGTAATCAACAATTGATAAAAATTTTTTTTTAGCATAAAACAACACAATTTTAATAATGAATATGATAGATAAATTTTTTTTTTTTATCAAATATATATAATCTGATAATTTATTACTCACACCTTTATTTCTTTCTTAGAGACACTTCGGATATTTTCGTTTCTTCTTATTAAATATATGACAGGTGAGTTCAATCAATAAAAAAAAAAAATGTGATTGAATTTGATTAGTTTTTTTTTTTTTTTGTATATCAAAAAATATTCATGGAATTTTTTTACAAGGGGTCTCTTAAAATTTTGAATATTTATAGTATCTTAAGTATAAAATAATAATTTTATTCTATTTTTAGATTGTTTCTTAAGATTGATTACTTAAAAAATTTTCAAAGCATTTATTTTCTAAAAAAGTTCAAGTATTTGAAAGTGGTTCATTTACACTGTACCTAATATACTTATAAGTACATATACATTTTGATATAGGATATAGGAAAATTTTTATTTTTTGTTAATTTTGTAGCAGCTATCGATCTGCATTAGTATTGCTATATGGCAGCTCTTTGTCAAATGACATAATCTCAGAACTCAGAAAAAACGCAGAATCCAAAAAAATCGGCTCTTCCAACTGTTAACTATTTATTGAATTTAGAATTCAATCAGTATTTATTTTTAGCCTTATTTTAGCCTTCTGAGCTCCTACACCTTTATATTACTCTACATTTATTTAGCTCTATGCCATTATAAAATCTGACTTATGTCTTAACAATATTTGGTCTAATATCGGGGAAATAAAACTTTAACTAAAGGAGACTATCCGAGCCTGGACGATGTAGTGGGCAAGCTCTTGATTTATTAATCAAAGGAGTACGGATTCGATTCGCATGCACTTCATAAAATATTTATTTGTGTCCTTGTAGTTCTAATTAAATAATTGAATCGAACCTAACGTGCTAGTACTAGTACTAAATCTAACATAATGTGTAATATTAAACAATAAATAAATAAATAAGTATACAATAACTGGACATTAAAATGTTACTTGAAAATATTTGAAGGGATACATAATAGAACAATATCAATAACTTTGAACATAACTTTCAAATCAACATAACTTATAAAAAATAAAAGAACACGCAAGAAAATATCAAATAAATTCTTTTAAAGTAGAAATACAAATCAAATTGCATAACTTTAGGGGTGTTTTGAACTTGTCACTCGTTCACTGATTCACTAGGTAGATTAAATCTAGAATTTCAATGGAAATTTATATAAAAAGGAATATTAATATAAATGGTGGTCCAAAAATAGATGTTGGGCTAGAACTGTGTGACTACAATTCTAAGGAGTGTCAATTTAAGAATTGAATTTAATAAAAATATTTTCCA
Source organism: Dolichopus griseipennis (assembly GCA_963082915.1). Lineage (NCBI taxonomy): Eukaryota > Metazoa > Arthropoda > Insecta > Diptera > Dolichopodidae > Dolichopus > Dolichopus griseipennis. The sequence continues at coordinate 74,853,806 of OY720445.1, forward strand.
ATAAATTTTAGATACAAATTTACTTAAAATATCTTTATATTATTAAAATTTTAAAACACTTTACTAAAAAAAATGAAAGCCAAAATGTATAATCAGAAAAAATATTTTACACGTTTTTGCTTTTAATCAAATATTTATCAAATCAAATCACTAAGGTATCTTAAAAATATTTAATATTTCAGTACTAAGTTGTATGTTGTATTTATGTTATATAAAGTGATAAAATGTTGAACACAATCTTTGATTGCTAATATGACTTTGTTAAAAGTTTTTTTTAAATAATTTAAAAGTTGAAATTCTTTAGATAGAAGTTTCTGGATTTTAAAAAATAAGTTGAATAGCCAATACTACAGATGTCAAATCCCTATACCACTATTATAACATTAAATAAAATCGACTTCATTACTTATATCACTCTCAAATTAGAATATCTGATTACTCAAATTAAAAAATTAACTGCAGATCCATTTATAAATTCTATTTAATTCTGGGCTCAACTTAGAGATGAAGCAGAAGATTTGGTCATACCAGAATATAATCTCAGATAAAAGAAAGACGAGTTAGAAAAGATATTAATGGGAGAGTTGTTTTTGAGAGTTATTGTCCTCGTGAATCAGTGAACGTATGATAAGTTAAAAACACCCCTAAAGTTATGCAATTTGATTTGTATTTCTACTTCAAAAGAATTTATTTCATACTATCTTGCGAATATAATCTCAGATAAAAGGAATAGGATTTGGAGGTAGATAAGATATTAATGGGAAAGTTGTTTTCGAGAGTTATTGTTCTCGTGAATTAATGAACGTATAACAAGTTCAAAATACCCCTAAAGTTATGCAATTTCATTTGTATTTCTACTTCAAAAGAATTTATTTGATATTATCTTTCGAATATAATCTCAGATAAAAGGAGGAAGATTTGGAGGTAGAAAAGAAAGATACTAATGGGGGAGTTGTTTTTAACAGGTTACAAATTTTAAATGCCTTTCCTTTTTATCAGATTTTCATCATTTGGGTTTGATTATATAACTATTCATTTTTGACATTTAAATGAAGATTTAAAATTGTTAGACTTCACCAACCTTGCCTAAGCGAATTTGAATTTAAAACTAATGTATCTTAAATATTAATAAAAGAAATCATCCGGCTGCTCTACTTGTACCTGTTAACCCCATATAGTTTCCCAATGGAACTTTTTTTTTCAATTTTCCATTTAAATAACATCCAAGGCTTCAACTGAATACAGTAAAAATCACTTCTAATGATTATTAAGTGACAGAAATTCGACCAAAGTGACAATTACATATTAATTAAAATTAAAAGTTATGAACATTAATCAAAATGTTTAATTAATCAAAAAGTCAAATAATTCTATTAAAATTTTGTTTTTTAATATATAATTCATGATATTTACATTAATTTCAATGACCTAATTTACTACTGAAAATATATTTTATGCTTAATCAATTGGAAGCATCTATTAATATTTTATAAATTCACTAATTAATAATGTGGTGTGGAAACATTAAATATTAAAATGGCCTAAAATATGCAAGTGAAAATATTTCTAAGTGTAATAAATTTTTTAAAATTTTTTTTAATTAAAAAAAACTTTAATGTAATATGAAATATTGTAAGTCTTGTTCTAATATACTATACTAAGACTCAGATTATACTAAGACTGCCTAGAATTATTATCTCTCTAGAAGCTATTTGTAGTGTGCTAAGTTGCAATTTCGAAATTAACTTAAGGAGGTAAATTTAAAAAATCAATTTAAATTAGAAGTTTTTACAATTCCTTCAATCCCCCGTGTCTATACTCTTTTGCAACCTTAGAATTATTAGGTTCCGCCATTCGAAAGAACTTAATTCAGTATAACTTAAAGAAAATATAAATGGCAAATTCAGCTAGAAATAGAACCGGAAGCTAACCCACATTAGTTAGACAAAAAAGTAGATTTTTGGACAAGATTTGTAAGGTAAGACCCATTTCAGATTTAGATCTTAAGCTTGCCTTTATAACTGATTTAATTTGGAACATAACCTTGGAAATTTTTAAAATTAAATACACACTTAGGGATTAGACTGGTTTGGGGATCACTGTTAAATTTTACTTATCAGAAATGACACTTCATTGCTTTCAATAATTTCAAATAGATGTCGCTAATGGTTTACTTGTAATTTTTTTTTAAAAAAACAAGCTATTTTCTATATAAAATCCCATAATTTCTAAGTCCCGTTCCCAAAAATCCTTTCAGATCCTCATCCTTAAAATCAAAATATACTGGTCCAACCCTTATGTTTGGGTTTAAAAAAAGGCGTGGTTCTGGAGGATGTATTAAAGTCATACACTGTCTAAAAGAACTCTAAACACAGTTCTAAGAGTAGGCTTTCAAAGCTTTCCATACTGCTCTACTGTTCCGCGTAAAAAAAAAAAATAAAATAAAAATACTGGGCAAAATTGACAATTAGGACATTCCTCTCAAAACCTTAAAGTAAACCAGCTGTCATTTGGTTTAAATATTAAACAAATCTCAAGCTTTTCAATTTCTTCGACTTAAAACTGGGTTAAAAATTAGATTTTAAAAAAAAAATTCAACTTTCAAAATGACTCTTAGAAACTTTTGTATTTCAATAAAGTCCTAACATGCTTAGCAGATTTGAGTACAACTGGATTTCAGTGTTTAACTTAAATTTTATTTTAAATTCTAATTTGAAGATTTTAAATTGTACTTAATGAGTTTTAATTTAAATTCATAATTTTTGAACAGTACTGTATTTATGTAATAAAATCATTTATTAAATATATATATATACATATATAATTAAATTTTTAAATATATATTAAGTTATCCCCAAGTCGTGATTTTCCAATTGACATATTTTCAATTTTTATTTTTATTTTTTTATTTTTTTTTATTAAACACTGAATAATTAAATTACCCTTAAGGTTTTATACTAATTACAAATTAATTTATATCCTATATTACGTCATTTTTTTAACACATTACGTAAATTAATGACTCTGTCTTTTTTGTGTAAATTAATAATCAATTTTTTGTTTCTGTTGTTGTTGTTTTTGTTGAAAATGTTGATAAGCTGTTAGAAATGTTGAGAAACTTAATTCAAAATTCTGGAGGTTTTTTTTGAATATTCGGGAGCATTTCATAATCTCGGTTTAGTAAATTTTGTTTTTTGAATCTCGTTGTTTGAGAATCTTGTTTTTAGAAAATCTCGTTTTTAGATAATCTCGTTTTTAGAAAATCTCGTTTTTTATTGAAAAACCTCGCTTTTTAAGAAAAACTCTTTTTTGATTGAAAAATCTGGTTCTTAAGGATTTTTGAGTTAGATACAAAACCAGAATTATCAGTTCTTCTCAGAATATAAAAAAAGGGATTTTCTGAAAACAAGATTTTCTAAAACGAGATTTTCTAAAAACGAGATTTTGTGAAAGTGAGATTTACTAAACCGAGATTTCAAACCCAACCCCGAATATTCTTATAAATGAAAGTTCTGAAAAGTTGTTAAGAGTTTAAAATGAAATATTTGATTCAGATCCCCTTTATTTGTTCAAAGGACCATTAATAGACAATTGAAAAGTAATACAAGTAAGCATGTAGGTGCTTATCCAAAGTCGCATACCAATAGGTTTTAATTTTTAATTGTTCGACTGTTCAGTTAAAAGGAGTAGACCTTGCAATACTATTAGTAAGTATTAGTTTATTAAATAGTCTTAACAGACTTTCTACATATGAATATAGAAACTTGGAAAACCAAATTTTTGTATGAGATATTAAAAAAAAATTTAAAACTGATTTGTAAGACCCTTAAGAATCTAGATTATATGATTAGAAGCTATCAAAATTCATTAAGATTTTATCATTTCTTTACATTGATTACATTTCGTTTTGAGGCATTTCTTAGCTGACAGAAGTATTTGTGTAGGGTATTGTAAAACTTCTATTTAGTCTTTGAAAAGTGAGAGCTAAAGGATTTGTATCTTGTTTCCAACTACTTTTAGAACTATTTAATATTCGAACTTAAGATTTTTTACAGGGCTTTCGATACCAATGAAAATCACAATGTATATATATAAAACGATTTAAAATACGATATCATTAAAAAATTATAGTTTTTTAGGGGTCTTTTAAGAGTTTTATCTAAGAAGCTTTCATTTATGTTAACTTTGTGTAAATTCAGTTTAATTTTTTTTTTTTAATCTGACCAGTTCAAGTTTTTTAGTTAGAAGGTCTTTAATTTTAAGCAATGTCTAAATATTCAGATCTAATAATATTATACTTATATCGTATATAACTGGTTTATAACAGTAGTATAACAGTTTAATATAAATAATCCTTATGTTATACTATAAGAGAAGAGTATGATACCTGTGACTTGTAATCTTGTACAATACTTACGTCTCTAAAGTGGTTGTGTATAAAATCCCCAAAGCAAAATCTTTAAAGTCAAAATTCTCTATACTCCAAATCAAAAACTCTGATGACTTTGACACCAATTATAAAATTTATATACACAATCATCAGAATCCTTTACCTATATACATTATACATTTATAAATATCCTGAAAATAGCGGAAGACCTTGATTGTGTAGCCAGAAATTCAGAATCTGTCATATATGTAAATTTATAAATATTTTGTAAATTATTTTTAGTATTTTAGTTTTAAGGATTTTGTCCTTGAGGATTTTGGATTTGGACAGTTTGTCTTTGGGCATTTTGTCTTTGGAAATTTTTTCTTACTGAGGATTTTGTCTTTTGACAATTAAACCATGGCTAATTAAATAAGTTACTTTTGGGTTCTTTTAACTCTGAGGATTTTGCATTGGGACGCTTTTGGCTCTGAGAATTTAGTCTTTGGAATTTTGTCTTGCCGGGGATTTTATGTTTTACAAAGCACACCTAAAATTAAGTAAATAAGTAACTTTTGAGATGCCCAATGGTTCCTCATATTTCAATATAAAGAAACATCTCATGACAAGGTCTTTAAACTGGTATTTCACTTCTTAAATTATTTTATTTTAAACTTTATTGAATTATAAAGAATTTTTTTTTTATCATTTACTATCATGGAGACCCGTTTCTTTCTCCTTCTTTTACGTAACCATTTATTATTCCCATTGTATTCCTGTCCCACTAAAAACAAAAAAAAAAGCCCGGATCTCTGTGTTTTCATTATATTTCAATATAAAGGATTTATTTATCCTTTACACTCTCGTATTCAATATACGAGTATATATATTTTTTTTTTATCTATTGTAGTTCGTGTTAAATTGCACGTGTTCTTTTACACATACATATACATACATAATATTCTTCGATTTAATTTAATATTATTTTCTTTCAGACCTCGTACAATCTTCTGGTGTGACTTTTGGTTTTTTTTTTATTATTTTATTTTTTCAAATTCATTGCAATAAATCTCGTTCTACTCTCAAGTAAATTATCCATAAAAGATTTTTTTTTATTACGTGTGTGTTTGTATGTATGTATGCATGTATGTATGACGACAATAAAATATTTTGTCCTAGTAAATTATATTCTTTTGAATTAAATGTTTTAAGTGTGTGTGTGTGTACATATGTGTGTATAAAACATAAAATGTATATATATATATATATATAAAAAAAAGGAATTGTCTCATTCTGTAGGTTAATATATCCTCCAAAAAATAAAATAGAAATAGACAACAATATATGAAAAACAAATTTGTGGAAATATAAAATCATTCGAATTTAAAGGATGCCAGATACTTAATATTAAAGGAAATATGACTGTACTTTTTTAAAGCTTCTGAATCCGAACTTGTTGACATTTTGTAAAAATGGGTTTGATATTGAATAAAAGTGTAGAGTGAAGTTACGATTAAATGGCTATTGATGACGTCATCCGTGGAGTTAAATTATCAGTTGAAGCTTCTGCAGCCGACTTTGTTAACATTTTGCATACACGTGTTTGGCAATGAATAAGGATGTAGGTTGAAGTTACGGTTATATGTTTATTGATGACGTCATCAGTGGAGTCAAATTATCAGTTTTAGCTGTTGCATTCGACTTTGTTGACCTTTTGCATAAACGTGTTTGAGAATGAATAAAGATGTAGGTTGAAGTTAATGTTATATGGTTTTTGAAGATGGTAACGTCATCAGAGGAGTCAAATAATCCGTTAAGACTTACACAGTCTTAGAGACCTGTCTATTGGAAATATTTTAAAATTAAATAAAAGCACTGTAAAATTTCTTTTTAAACTTGTCTTTGCTTCAGAGGATATAAAAATTATAATTATACAATATTTGATTTAAAATTGGCCCAGGATACTTGAGGTTCAGAACCAATGTGAACTAATTTTTGACTTGCATTTTTGTTGGTTTTTCATAAATCGTATAAAAATTAGATGTAAAATCGGACTGTGCACTCAAAAAGGTCAATTTCCGGTTGTATCTGCGTTTCTTTTTGGCCTAAAGCATATTTCTTATTTTTTTAGTTCTAAAGTGACTTAACGACTTTTTTTTTAAATCGGTTTGTAGTATAGGCTGCTTAGGTTTTTAAACCTTTTTAACAGAAGGTTCATTTAATAAGATCGAAAGCAATCGTTTTGTTACTTTTTCGGCCAAAGAAGTCTTCTGGTTTAATTTTTAAAGCTCTATAAAAAAATATATATAGTTTCCCAAGATTGTATCTGAGTCCATTTTAGAACTAAATCAATAGTTCCAGATTTAATATTATTAATTATTAAAAAAATAAAAGTATCATAGTAATGGTTACTTATCATGTGTTTGGCTTAGTCTTTTCTACTTGTTTAATTTTATAGATCTTCTTATGGAAATTAACTAGTGGAATTTGGATGATTTATCTGGAAGCCGCACTTTCCATACCCCACCTAAACAAATTATTAGATGCGTGTTTTTGCAACCAACTTGAAGGACCCTCCTAACTTTTTTTGCATAAACAATTAGTCAGCAATAAAGCATTTGAAAAAATTAGGGGCGCAAACCTAATTGTTTTACATTTTATTGCGAAAAGCGATATCCCTGCTTTTTATAAATCTAAAAGAAGTCTAAAAAAAACTATTGGATTATCCGCTAAACAAATTATTGGAATTCTGATTTAGTATCAAAACTTAGAATTCTCGTCATTACCTTTTTCATAAACAATATATCAGCTACAAAGCCTTAAATTTGGGGATTTTTTTAATTTATTTTGGAGACATTCATAAAAAGTGTATTTTGGAGATTTTTTTCATTTTCATTTTGGAGACTTGGGGAATTTTTTCGTGCGTTTTCCTCAAAAAAATTTAATACTTCGTTCCAAAAATTTTAATATGCATATAAGTTATCTATTTTTAAATTTAATAATGAAAGGTTGGTATCACTGTATTTTGTGATAATTTTTAAGTTTTTTTTTTTAATGATTTTTTTTAATTTATTTTTGTTGTTATTTTTTATTTGCGGTTCAGCAATGAATTTTATTGTAATAAAATAAAAAAGTTTTTATTTTTTAAATTGTTTATTTTGTTAAAGCGCCTTTATATGGCGTATTTATAGGCGGTGAAGCGATGCGAATACGGTAGAAAGTGATGGTGTAAAAATAAAAAAAAAAAATAAACAAATAGGGTAATATTAAATTTTTTTTACCACTTTTTATATTTCTTAAGAATTCTTGTGTAATTTTTTTTTCTTTTTTTTTGTAATGTTATAAAGTTATTTGAACTTTTATTGTTAAATTTGAAGAAAATATGTGTTTTATCTAATATTTGACAGTCTGTCCATTCGTTCTGGCTGTCATTTCTTAAAAAATGACTAGGTGATTAATCAATTGAATAAGAAAAAAGTGCTGTATAAATTATTGGCTTTTTTCTTAACTAAGAGTTTAATAGGCTTTAGAAATCCTTATTAAAATTTGAAGCCTCAGGATTTACAGTTATAAAATAATTTTTCGAAGAATTTAGCATGGACATTTTGTTGTCAGTCCCGTTTGACCTTTCAAATTTTAATAAATAGTTTCCATGAAGATTCTTTACAATCGCCTATTAATTCGCAGATTAATTGATTTTAGTTCTGAGATATGACAGATATTAGATTTGAGTGAGTTGTTTAAAGCTCCTACGGTATTTGAAATCACACCTACGGTATTCACAATAATACCAAGGATAGTTGAAAACAAACCTAGGGTTGTTGGAATCACATCTGTGGTAGTTATAATCACAATGAAGGCTAGTAGTAATCAATTCTAGAGTGGTAGGAATCGCACCTTGGGTAGTTTTAAATACACCTAGTGTAGTTGCAATCATAATAAGGGTAGTTTCAATCACATCTAGGGTAGTCTGAATCACACCAATGGTGGTTGGATTAATACCAAGGTTAGTTGCAATCACACAAAGGATAGTTTCAATCACATCTAAGGTTTTTGCAATTACATTCTGGGAAGTTGCAATCATATATAGGTAGTTCTAATCATACCAAGGGTAGTTACAATCAAACCAAGGATAGTTCCAATCACACCTATGATAGTTGGATTAAAACCAAGGTTAGTTGCAATCACACCAAGGATAGTTACAATCATATCTAAGGTTGTTGCAATCACACTATTTAAGTTACAATCACATCTAGGATAGTTACTATCACATCTAGGATAACTGCAATCACACTTACCTTAAAAATATTATTGACAAAAGAGAAAAAACCAATTTTATTCGAACCTAAAAGCTAAAGATAAAAAAAAAATTTAAATTGAAGAAGAACAAAATGACATTAGACAAATGAGTTGCTTTCAATAAAATTGTTTCATTTATTCTTTATTATTCCCATATATATTCTATAAAAATTATCGTAGGCCCTATTCATTTCCGTTTTGGTACCTACTCAAAAGCTACCTTTGTTTTTCTGAAAACCAAAATTTAAACTTTAAATTTAAACTTTAAAGAGTGTAAGTCTTGACTGGTTGGAAATTTGTAATAATAAATAAAAAAATAAAAGAAAAAAAAAGGGTATGGGACATTGAGCATGGACCAATTTAAGTGAAAAGTCATAATATAATAGAAGGTTATAATAAAAGTTTGTATAGCTTTTGATTATTTTGTCTACGTCTATATAAAGTGTAAGTATGTAATAAACAAATTATATTAGATTTGCAAGTATCTACAGTTTTTTTTTTTTTCATATCTACAGTATAAAAAATGTAGGATTGGGTTGTTTTTTTTTTTTTTTTTTTTAAATTTACGTTATTAAACTTTTATTTTTTTGAATATTTATTGTTATTGTTTTTTTTTTTCCAATAAAATATATCTTATAGATACTTTTTTTTTTATTTTCAACAATAGAAAAAGACAAATGGATAAATTTTTAAAAAAATATAAAATTAAGCTTAAATTACTTTTATTATATACTATATATTTTTAAGTTAAGAACAGATTTTAAATAAAATCAATTGCTTCTGGTCTTTTTTTTCCCAATCAATATCGAAATTAAAATGGGTGGGAAGTTAAAAATAAAAAAAATGGGTAAAAAAATGTGGGAGGGGGTAGACAAAACCGAATTTAAATATAGAGAAAATTTGAAGAGTAATGAATTTTGGAAAGTTGAGTTTAAAATAATGGTTTTCACATAAATGATTTTAAGGAAGATCAAGTGGGTTGTGTGCATATCCCTTGCACTGGTAGTTGAAAAATATCTTTAATTAAATAATAGAGGCGGCTCCTATTTTCATAAATCATTTTCTTCAATTCATTCGATCGCTTAAAACTCATTATGGGAATTGAAACCTATTGGAGGTCATTATAAGAAACTGATTGTGGGGATTGGTCAATTTTGGAATCAAATTTGCTTCAGTCACTTATGCTTTTCTTTAGAACAATGAACCGCTTGATCTGAGACTCTGATCTGAATTTTGGAAAGTTCAGCTTAAAATAATGGTTTTCGAAAGGGGGTCGAATTTTCACAAATCATTTTCTTCAGTTCAATTAATGGCTTAATACTCATTATGGGAATTGAACCTCATTGGGGATCACTATTGGAAACTGATTATGAAGATTGGTCAATTTTGGAATCAAATTTGCTTCACTTCTATTCAGTAACTTTTACTTTTCTTTAGAACAATGAACCCCATAATCTGAGACTAATAATTTAATAAAAAATACCATACAAAATTTACGTATCATTTTCTTATATGTTATTTTAAGTTTATTGGTTAAATTCCTATAGTAGAAGTAAAAATTCGAATTTTGTTCTTTAAATAGTTTAATAGGATCACAAATCTGCTTTAAAGTTGTTATTTTATTCAAAGTTCATTGAGAAATTATTTTTGAATCTCATGTCATTGAAGCAAGATGTATATTGGTAAATTGAATAAGTAATTGGTAAATCAATCATTGGTGACATATGATTCAATAATATTCTTGAGTTACTCTTCCATTCCTTAAAGAAGTATTGGACATTCACAAAGTCTATTTAGAGGCTTTAGTTTCTTTAATTGTTATGTACTATTCCGTTGATTACTGGGCTATTGCATAAGATTATAAATACAGAAATGTTGTTTTTGTACGCCATCGATTATCTAAAACAAGAGTTATTATTGTATATATATTTTACGATATTTTCAATTACATATGATCCGACCTGGGTTTAAACCCGAAATTTTCCACATGAGAGTTAGACATCTTAACTACTATGCTATTGGTCAAGCAGTAGCTGGAACATATGGTATTATTATTAGTTTTTTATTAGATGCCAAATGTTTTTATTAGCAGATCACTTAGCAATAAAGTTGGGTGAGACTTCTCCCAATTCTATGCACGACGTAGGATTTGCACTGCTGCTTCTACACTTAAAACGCATTGCTAAATCCCAATGAACATCTGATATAAAATTGATTTAATAATTTGGATAAGACTTCTCCCAAATCTATACAGGACTACTGATTCTACACTTAAAATCTATCGCTAAGTCCCATTGAACTTTTGATTTAAAATTGTTTAAATAGTTTAATTATAATTATCTTTAGAACTTTTCAGTATATCACTCACCACAATTAATTAAGAACTCCTGATAGTTGAATACCAAAGCTATTATTTGATAGATCTTCTAACTGATTTTATTATTAGTATTTGATTATTGTTCTATTGCAAACTTTTTTTAAATTGATGACTATCTTATAGATAATAAAAATCTTTCAGTCCAAGATAATAAAAAAACAGAAACAAAACTCTCATTTTTATTGAAGATTCATAAAAAAGGTATTAAAAAAATATCAAATGATTTTTATATTGTATCTATAGAAGATAGATGCAATAAATCTATATATATATTGACAACTCAGTCCGGTCTATTGGTACTTTATTCGAAATTAAATAAGAATTTTCATCAATAGAATTTCTTAAAGAAATAAAATGAATATTAAGGGCTATTATTTAAGAAAATATAAAGTAATTGATTCCTTTTTCCACGGTATTTCTTTTTAATAATCTTAAATGTGGTTAAAAAAATTTATATTTTAGGCTTACCCCCGCTTTAATTTTAACAAATATTAAGATTTGATTGTTATATTATGTATTAAAATAATTTGCTGCATTGCAGTTGCGGCAAAATGGTTTAATTGTATAATTCTTTTGATAATTTAAAGAATTTAGAAGCTTAAGAAGTTTACTGTGTCTTAAGTGATGTCTAGGTAGTTTTGGTATATTCTTTACATTAAATGCGACGTGTTTCCAATTAAATTAAATAGGTTCTATTTAAAATGCCACCATATCTTGGAACCCATAAAACAAACTGAAATGATTTAACAAATGCAATAACCGATTTGGTAGTAGAACCTCGGGGTTTTAATATTATAAATTAAACTTCTAAGCCAAACCAAAATTGATGACACTCTTATAGATAATAGCTCCCGAAATCAAGGATGCCAATGTTCGGGAATATACTTAACTTTTTTTTTTGTTTAACTTTAATTACAGAATTGGGGACTTGGTTCTTTGATTAGGTTGGTTGTGTTTCCTTGAATTCTGGATGTTAAAATACGGAAGTATATAAAATACATAAAGACCAAAATAATTAACAAAAAGAGCAAATTCATTTGAAAAAGGAAGGAAGGAAGGATTATTTTGATTTGAAAACCGGCTTAAAGGATGTGAATAAGTATATAAGAAAATTGTGAAGAACTGCAAATTTAGCTAAAGTTAATATTGAGTATTTGCAACTAACTCCTCTATTTATTCAGGGGTAAGCAAGCATTACCAAAACTTTAAAATAGATTATACAGCCTTAATATTGCAACTCTATACTTAATAAAATATCTTTAGGTAAAATACTCCAACAGGTAAATTTGATTGATGTTTAGAAATCTAGTTTAGAAAAAGCCTTAAAAATGCCAGACTCATTAAAAATCTCGAATTTAAAGGCTTAAAAATGTCAGACTAATCAAAGTCTAAAACAAAAGCTAAACCGAGTAAATAGTGAAGAGCTAATAGACAGTCAGAGTTAGTAGATAGTGTGGCTAGCTTTTTATAAAATATCAAAGATTTATAAAAACGGGGGGAAAAGTTGGAATAGAATTTTTTAAAATTTTACAACTTTACAATTAAAACCTTACAACCTAAAAAGTCTATAGCACTTGTTGACAAAATTTATTCCACAACAATTGAAATTAAAACTAAGATTAATAGAATAAAAAGATTTCAAAATTTTATAATAAAATTCTATTTACATTATTAAAAAAAAAAACACAAAACAATCAAAAAAAAAAAGTTTAAAAGATTTAAGGACATCTAAAATATCTAAAAATAATTCAGATACATTTAAAAATTGTGCCCTTGGTAAAGGAGAAGGAGTTACAGAACCCTATATATATTACATAAATTTATATATATATTTTTATTAGATAGAAATTTAAAAATAAATAAAATTGAAATCAATTTTAAAATGTCTTTGTTAATGGATTAAAGTAGGCTTATGTTACTTAAGTTGTAGTGAATCCTTTAATTAAATATGTATGTTGCAAAGTTTAATTTATTCTACAGGACTCTAGAAAGGAAAGTTTCCAAAGCTAAAGAAAAATGTTTCGAAAATATGGAGTCTTAAATAACAGGGAGTCTAAATTTTCATAGTCTACAATAAGAACTATCTTTGGTTATTTTGAGAACTTTTATTAAAATCATTTTTTTGGAGACGTTTTGGGACATTTTGGGACTCGTATACGAGTAAATCTTTAAAATAAAATTCTTTATCCTTTTTTGGTTTTCCGAGAAATTTTTTTTAGTCTGGAGCCTATTCTTTATTTTTTAAATTTGTTTCAATTAAAAAATAACCTAAGATAGTTTTTACTCAACTTTTTAATGTCATGTAACTTTTAGTTTAAAATTTGTTTAAAATTAACTATCAATTTTCAAAAAGTTTAAAAGTACGAAAAAAGTGATTAATAATTTTTTTTTGAAAATTTAGACAAATAGAAAACCCATTTTTAATTTGAAAACTTTTTTTCAATTCAAAAAACAAAATTAAAAACAATAGGACAGGAAACAATAGGTAATTCAAGTTTGAGTTTTGATAAAACTTTTATTTAATTTTTAGTTTAATATTTAACTTCGGAGTATAAGTTACTAATATAAAGTAGGTTCGGGGTTATTTGGTTTTAATTTTAAAACTCCTCTCTAATTAATTAAATACCTTAAGACCGAATATTTTGAAATTGATCTGAAGAAATTGCAAAAACCCATTTTCACGAAACCCAAAAGTCATTTAAGTTCCGAACTCGCAAAAGTACTCCGCAGAGTGTTTAAAATTTCTAATAATCAAAATGCAGACTTATTGCACAATAGTTTAAATTCAGGACGAAAATAATGGTATAGAGGTACAATTATACCACAGAGTCACAAGTCTAAGTACAAAGCCACAGAAATATGAGCACTTGATTATTTTTAGAATACGCCCTATAATCAATTTTTTATTTAAAATAATTCATTTGTTACAAATAATAAAAAGTATGGAATTAATAAGTTTTAATTAAAAAAACTTACACTCAAATTTAATTTTAAATATAGAAATTTTACATTTATAGTCTCCCCTAGTTCAGAACTCTTTTATAAAGTTTAAAAACGAGTTAAAAATTGTTTAAATCGAAAGTAGAAACTGACAAAATAGTTTCAAACTTTTACATTAAATGGAGTGACAAATTTTTTTTTTGACAAAATTAAAAATTAAATAAAGTTTTAGTACATAAATGCATAGAATTGCAACATCAAGACCCCTACTGCGCTTAGATTTTATTATATAAATAAGAGAGAAGATTTAACAGTAATGAAGGAATCACATTGGGTTGCATTCCAAAAATTTTTAATTTGTTTTACAGGATTTTAATATCCTTTATTTTCTTGCAATTTTAATACTTGGTTTTATTCAAGAAATGATATTAAGTCCATAGCCAATAATTATCCAGTATTCTTTTATTGTGGATTAAAATAACTTATACGATTTAATCAAAACTTTTTTTAATTTTTAAACACAATTATTGCCTAAGAACTCAGCTAAGAGCAGTGTAACTGGGGATTTTTGAAAATCAATGTGCTTTAAAAAAAAAAAACTTAATTTATTAAACAAAATACACTCAAGAAGCATCTATACAATCTTTGATTTTAAGGAAAATTCATGCAACACAAAAATGTATCTAAACGAATGATTATTATAAAAAGTTAGAAAAGAATTGAAACACTTGAGTCTTAAATAGGAATTGTTAAACATTAGAAAGAACCATTAGATACCATTAACCGTTTCTAAACTCATTATTTAACCATGTTTTTTAATAATTTTATTTTTTAAATTTACAGGTATGGCAACATAATGCACATTTAATACTAGAATTGACAGCACTGGAACATTTAAGGTTTTAAGTGTATTAGCAATAAATACTTCTGAATTTGACATCTGCATAACTACTACTTTTATAAAATTTTAATTTCAATTTAATAATTATATAATTTATCATAATATTTCCCTAAAAATTATCGCAATCAAATTTATGGACAGAACAGTTAACAGTTTTAAGAAAATTTAACAGGATTATTAATAGAAGATTATAAAGTTTGTTATTATATGTAAAGTGTGTATTGAGTTTGTTTAAGAACTTTATTGCGAAACATTTTAATGATGGAATATCATATGCTGGAATATTAATGGCTATTAATTATTAATTGCATTTTTTAATAAAATAAAAAGAGTACAAAAACTAAAACCAAAAATAACCTTGGAAAGTGTAATTTAATCATAGCATCAAAACATTAAGTTTTAAAAATGTGTGTATGAAACATAGTGTATAAACATTGGACATTAAAGTATCAAAATTAGCCTTTGGTATATTTTAAATATTTTGAAGAGAGTAATAATTATAACAAAATTCATTATAATATAAATTAATAAATTAAATTCGATATTTAAAAAAAAAATGTAATAAATTTAAGGGGATTAATAGACCTATAAAAAATTTCGAAATACGATTTATATTCAAAAATAATCCATTTTAAAATGCGCATTATATGAAAAATTATCAACATATTTAATTGCAATCAAATACAAGAACCAATTTGACATTTATACAAAAACAATGCAATTTTTTTTTTCAAGTCAAATTCAAATGAGAGAATGAGAATCATACTGAACAAATGCAATTGAGTTGAGAGGTGAGATTTATTTATGACATTTTAAGTCATGTTTGAGTAATTGAATTGAATTGAATTGAAAATCGACTCATTAGTCTTTGTTTGAATGTTGACCGGTACGGTTCGATTATAATTAATGTGTAGTTTAATTTAATTTAATTGGTGTGATTGGCTTAAAATGTAAATATGTTTTTTTATTAAATTTTGTGAAGTTAATTTTTAATATTAATTTTTTTTTTTTTAAATATTTGAATTTAATATAATATAATTTTATATGTATGTGTATTTAAATATATTTATTAGTTAATAATAATATTTTTGTAAATAAAATAATAATCAATTTGTGTGTTAAATTAATATTAAAATTATTAAATTTTTATTTTGAATGAAAATTTTTGAAATTAAATCGTGGTAAATTATGTTCGAACCTTGCGTATTTAATACAACATTTTATTGTATGATTATATTGATATCACACCTAAGGAAAAGAAAATTGGTTTGATTGAAATGAAAATTTATATATTTTATAAAAATATAATATGGATTCGATAAAGGTTAGTTATATTTTTCATTAAATTATATTATTTTTAATTTATTATTAGTTAGTAGTATTATAAATTAAATTTGCGTGTTATATAAATTTTTTTTTAAAAAATTGAAATTGAAAAGTTATTAAGAATTTATTTGGAAAATATTTGATGGGGAAGGGTTTTGAAATACAAGGCTTCTTTTAGTTACTAGTACAATAAATGGTATTAGGTTAGTTAAGGTAAAGAGTTTATTTTATATAAACTAAAGCTGTTAAGAAAATTCTATTTTGTCCTGAACTCACTAAATAAAGTTGTTACTAGAGGGTTGGCTTAAATTTAGTATTCTTTTGGGTCAAATTAAAGTAATGGTTCATATACTTAACAACTTGGTTATATATTTTGGAAATATAAAGTAATGGAATAATATGAAATGAGGAATGAAATCAAATTGGAATATAAAAGTAAACAAAACCTTCACTAGATTCATGTGTTTCAGCTGAACGAGATAATAATTGTTATGAATAATCAATGGTACACTTATTATAGCCTTCTGAAATTTGTTGACAAAAGTAAATAATCTACAATCAAACTATAGGTAATAGACTTTAAATTTCGAAACCACATGTTGCATTTGTCTATATCAATAAATATATTTGTTACAGATAAACAAGATTTCATATTATTGCCGAAAGTATCCAATGAAGTTGTTGGTGTTTATGAAATAATTGAAGAAACAGTTTTTAAATCATCAGTTTTAAAAGGAGTTTAAAAAGAAAGGATGAACATCAGTTTTAAAAAGGATTCAAATAAGGTTAGTTATATTTTATATTAATTTTTTGTAGATATCATATAACATGCAAATTTAATTTTATTTTTCAATATTATTTTTTTTTAATTTATAATTTATATATTGGATTTTTGGCTGAATTTAATATGCTTTTGTATATCAAGTGTTCTATATTTTTAACTAGTGTTTTATTAAAATTGTCAATAGGTAATTGCGCATATTTCTTATTTCGTAATTTCTAAATTTTTGAATTTATTTTAATTTTAAAAAAATTTGTCAATTGGAGCACCTTTTATAAATGAATTTAGTTACATTTGAATTGTTTTGATTTTTATTTAGTATCAAATTCATTTGTATGTTTTTATCTTAATTTACTGCTAGAGAATAGGTTGTTAAAAAAATTTATTAATTTTAATTTTGAAATCTAATTATGATTAAATAATACTAATTAGATTTAGAGGCATCTTGCACTTAATTGAATCCCTTGTTTCTTCTTCCTTCTGTTTTCTTCCAAAATTTTGTCCCTAGATATAAAATAATAGTTGAGAAATACAGGTAGAAGGTGCTGTTGGTAAATTTTAATGGATAATTAATTACTTGCTTTAATTAGTTGCTTTAACTAAGAGTACTTGTACTTCAAGGATGTGCTATCAAAGACACATTTAGTTGAATTACATTCGGTTTATTCTTTTTATGTAATTTTAAACTTCCACCTGCCCAATTACTGCTTTTTCTGTGAATTATTCGAATTAATATCTTAAAAATTTTTTTGGGGAAAATTGTAATTAAAACGAGGCAAGCAAAAGATTAGAAACTGCACTTTTTAAAAGGAGGGAGGGGGGAGTGAAATAAAGTCGAATTGACTTTATTACCAAAACCAATGGATATAAAGTCGAATTAGCAATTCTATATTATTTCCAAAAAAAAAAAACTGAATGAAATAAAGTCGAATTGACTAGTATAACGAGCTAGACTAGTATAAAATGTTGAATGTTTGTTGTCTTCCAAAATTTTGGTTGGGAGCCAAATGTGAGCTATACAATGGACAATAAAAATAATTAGGAGGGTTTTTAGAGTTGGTTTGAAAATTAGAGTATTCCGCTTTTTCCAGAATATTTATTTATATGTGTATATGAGATTCTGAATTAGGAGGAATTTTAGAGTTGGATTCAAAATCAGGGCTATAGGATTTTTCCACAATGTATATACATATATATGAATAGAGAATTTTGATCCCCCCCCCCTCCCCCTACCAAATTTAAACGTATATTCAATATTTGGAAAAGTGAAATAAATGTTAATTAGAACTAATTAAAATTAGATAGGTATTATAGATTTATTAACACTCATTTATCTCAAGTTAAAATAAAATATTAAATTACAATTTAAAAGATTAAAAACCTATCGTATATTGAATTGCATTGAATTATTACAAGATCTCAAATAATATATTATTATTACAATATATATTTTATAATTTCTATTAATAAATTTAATTAATTCTTTATTATTTCCTATTTGTTATATAAAAAGTCAAAATACTTAATATTGAAAATAAAAACCAAAATGAACTTTTTTAAAAAAAAAAGATACAAAATACAATATAATACAACTTGGTTTTTTTTTGAAAATATATTACGTGATAATGAAATACAATATATACCCAAACCGACAAAAGAACTTTAGCCCCTCATTCATATCCTACAGAATCTATATAGAGAAAAAAGGAGTCAAATAAAAATGTCAACCTAAAGGCATTCACAAACTGATTAATGGAACATAATTTTGGGAGTTCAGAAAAAAATAAAATAAAATAAAGTAAAATCGTGTTAAAGACTGTGATATATAAAATATCTATGTTTATACCCGTATGACTATAGGTGAAAGGGTATAATTAATTTGGCATTACGTTTGTGACACAGAGAAGGAGGGGGGGTAGATATAAACTAAAGTGTATGGATCGGATCAGAATCGAAAAATAAATCGATTTAGCTATGTATGTCCGTCCGCCCGTCTGTCATCACGATAACTCAAAACTAAAGGAGTTAGGATCTTGAAATTTCGCATTCATTTTTATGCAATAGCCGTCATCGCTATTGAAATCCAGCCATTTTGGTCCACAGCTAGCGAGTAGCTGCCATACAACTTCCTTTTTTATATGAGTATTTCTCTGTACCTATTACAGCTACGTATCTGAACTTTTGGCAAAAGTAGTTTAGTGTAATGGCCAAAGTTTCTGCAAAATTTGGTTGGTCTACTGCCGCGGGTTCGAGTAGCTGCCATACAACTCCTTCTTTTATATGAGCATTACACTACACCTATTCAAGCTGGGTGTCTGAAATTTTACCAAAAATAGTTTAGTATAATGGCCAAAGTTACTGCAAAATTTGGTTGGTCTACTGCCCCGGTTTCGGTTAGCTGCCATACAACTTTTTCTTTTATAAGAGTATTACTCTACACCTAATGAAGCTGGGTGTCTGAAATTTTACCAAAAATAGTTTATTGTAATGGCCAAAGTTACTACAAAATTTGGTTGGTCTACTGCCGCGGGTTCGAGTAGCTGCCGTACAACTTCCTTTTTTTTATGAGCATTACTCTACACCTAATGAAGCTGAATGTTTGAAATTTTGCCAAAAGTAATTAACCGGATGATATAATGTTTATATTACGGTCATACGGGTATCTCAGAGTTGACACCGTCTACTCTACTACACTTTTCCTCATTTTTTATATAGGTATATATATATATATATAATTTATAGTTATATATATATTATACATTAATTTTATATATTGTAATAAAAAGAAAAAAAATGTTAGATTCTAAAGAGAAAGTAGCGTACATTATACAATAGAGGTCTTATTTCGTGCCAAAAAAAAAAATGTTGCTCTAGATAATTTAGATGGTTCCATTGTCAGAGTTTGTGATCTTAATTGTATTTTATTAGAATTTGATATTATTTTTTTGGTTGTTTTACTTTATTTTGGGGGTCGTAAAGGAACATTTTTTTTTTTTAAGGAACATTGTTTGTTGTGTGTGTCATAATTTTTATTTTGTTTTTGTATTTTGTTTTTTTTTTTATTTATTTGTTGTGTCACCGTAAATTGGAAGTTGTGTACAATGTGTACACATACACATTTTTTGAAGATAAAAAGAAAGGAAAGAAAGATGAGATAGAAAAAAAGAAATAAAAAAAGGATTTCTTATTTTTTTAAGGGATTCCAATTTTAGGGATTTCTTAATTTTTTTGTTGTATATTTTTGATATATTTGTTTTTTGGTTTTTATTTTTGTTTGGAGCTGCAGTAAGTAATGCAGTTGTGGTTAAAATTATTATTTGAGATTGTACTTGGAACTCTAAATATATGTCTATATAGATAACTAAAATTAGTAGTAGGATTTTGTTATTGTATGTGTTTCAAAAATGTTAATTTTGGCAAATCTTGTATCAAGGAGGGGTGGTTTTGTATGAGTAGAAGGGTACGTCGATATTATGGATCCATATTTCATTCCATGTATTCTCTTAAGCTGAAATGTGTGCGACTTAATTAAATTTAAGAATAATATTAACATCTTTATCTTCCTTAATATTCCCTAAAATTTTCCAATTTGTACTACATGATTCATTTAACCTATTATCAATTCCGAAAATTTCCTTTTCTAGTTCAAATTCTTAAAATCAAACTGTACATGTGTAACATTCTGAAGTTTAATTTTAAAAGAGTGTGGTCTAAAGTCATACACTACACAAAGCTAATTTCTTTGTTTTCTATGAGCCCTAAAAGTTCTAGTGCAAATAAATTCAGTTTTTATTCATCCTTTTTAAAAAAATTATATGAAATTTCAAAATAGTTCTGTTAAAAAAGTTTTCATATCTATAGCTTTTTCGTTCCCAAGGAATATTTGAAAGTATCAAAATTTACCCATAGAAATTGTATGCAGTTAACACTAAAAGGAGCGCGGAGATAAGACTTAAACACTCTAACAACACTCAAACACTTTTTTTAAAACCAAACTTTAAGTTGTGGCTACAATACAGATATGCAGTTTGGTTTTGAGGATGAGAATTAAAAATAAAAACTTGAGGAATTGATATTGGGCTTAAAAAGGGTTGGAGAAACTAAAAATAATGGACTAGGTTACATGTTTTTGATTGGTGAAGGTGATATTAATATTCGAGATTTATTTGTATATTTAAGGCTTTGGTTTGTTAGTTATTTAGTTAGCAATATCATTAGCTTTTTATGTAATTGTTTTTTAAAATTAAATATGTATACAGGGTGATTTTCTTATGATTTTTTCCCCTTTATTTTAAGTGCTAACTGTTCAACTTTTAGGGTAATCGGCCTGTCTATATCATAAGTATATGTTGGAAAAGGGGGAACTTATTATATTCCTATTATTGGAATCCATCTTAATGAACACCTCATACAATTTGAACATGTAATAGTAATAGGCCTTGTACATATTATATGATGAAACGTTTTAGAAATTCAACAGATACAATTCCATTTTTTTATATTGTAATAGTTGTGCATTTCAGTAATATTGTATTCTATATCTGTGAGTTATATTATTCAATTAAATTATTTATTTATATTTTGTATTTGTTTATACTGTTATATGAATAGAGGGAATATTTTAGAAACAATAATGAACAGATTAGGTCTTTTTATTGATTTAATTGATTTATTTTGTAATTAAGTTCTTATATCGATTTACAGAAACAATGAGAGTCCCCCTGTATTTAAGCTCGATATTTTACAATGTATTATATTAATTAATAAATTTAAGTTAATTACTGGTTTAATGTTCGAATTTATAAAAATTATTAATTTATAACTTTGAAACCATTTTATTTAATTAATTTAAGTGAAAAGTCCCTTTTCATCAAAAATTTCCACTTATTACTAATATTTTGACCAATACTGTAAATAATTCTTATATAATTTATACGAATTAAATAAACATGTACATGAAATAGATATTATATAAAAGAATCAAGTATAGTATAGTAGTACATAATAATATATGATACATTATAATGTAATTTCAAATTAAATTAGGTGATTAGGTGAAGAAAAGAGAGTAATGCAATGTACAGCATAAGATTATATTATACACTAAAGAAATAAAGATACTAACTAAAAAAAAAAAAAAAATAAGAAAGAAAAAAAACTAAAATTAAAGAAAATTTGTGACGCAAACTTTTTGAAATAAATCCCATATTAGATGATGGACATTGTATAATAGTTTTTTTTATGTAATATATTTTAAGTATGTAATATTATGTATATGTATGTATTCTAAGAGAATTTTCTTTTAATATATGAATTAACTATTTTTACTATTTTATTATTATTATTTTTATTACTTTTACTGTGATAATAAAGTAATACTATATTGTATTAAAAGTAAACATATACAGGGTCCTTAAAAAAAATTAATCCTATATGTTAAAATGTTTAACGTTATTATAATATCAGTTTTATTGAATTTTAATTCTTATTTCAATGATTCATGGTTACCATGGTTACTCTAATCCTTAGTTGAAAATGTCCATTCTTATTCCATATCCTCAAACCAAGGTGTATATTTGTATAAAAGACCTTATCAGTAAGTTTAGTTCTTAAAGATGGAGGTCTCTGGATGGTTAAAGTCCAAAATTATCCAAAGCCCTTTCATTTTTCCTAGGTCTGTTTTAAAACTATCGAGTCAGTTCCGTAAATTAATTGCATTATTCAGAGTAATTGTTTGGGAAAACAAGCAAAAGGAAAGTTTTTAGGAGTTCATTTTTACTCTGAATACAATATTTAAATTAATTAAGTTCCAAGTTTTGGGAACTTTATTTGTGCTTTTTTAATTAATTAATAAAAATCGGTCATAATGTCAAATCGCTCAAATAAAAGACTCATAAGTCCACATAGGATTATGAATGAAGAATCAAAACGCTTATACTTTTGACATCTGGTTTTAAGTGGGTTAAAATATATAGAATAATGTTAACTGTTTTTTATGTTGAGTACAAAAAGACTTGGTGTTGTAAATGATACATAATACCCTTAAAATTCCTTCTAGACCTATATAGACATAATATATGAATGAAATATATTACATATTGGGAGTTGAAATAATTGTTAAAGATTTATTTTTCAAAATTTAACATTAACCCATTAATTAAAAAAAATTTACTGTATAAAAAAATGGACGGACACACATCAAATATAAAATAAATAATTGACTTGTTTTCCAGATTGGAAAATAAAAAATAAAATAAAAATGGATATAAGTTTTAAGAATAGTGACAGATGTATATGAACTTAGGGTGTACGTGCTGTGTAATAAACACGTTGTATGATGATGTCCTTATAATTTAATATTTTCCTTTAAATTATATTGATATTTTTTTTTTTAGCGAAAGTGTATATACACAAATTGAATAATACTCCTTATTTGGTTTTTACAGATTGTATTACTTAGTATAAAAGTAAAAGTTCTTACGAATTATATAGGTACATATATATAGTTTTTGGTTTGAATGTAAAAATTAATTAAATTCGAAAATTAACTTTAAAAATCAACTGGATAGTTCTTATTAAAGTCATTTTGTCAATTAGTTAGAAAAATTATATCTAGATTAAAGTTTTTGTGTAGTTTTGTAACTATAGAATGCCATATGAAATTCAGACCCTCACATACTTATAAATATACGAGTATATATCCCTCCTAATTTTCTCATTTGTCATACATTATCCCAAAATCCCAATTCCTTAATATTCCTTACCTAATTCCCATCCTAAAATCCAAACTGTACATTTGTGTAAAAGGCCTCCTTCTAAGGTTTGGGTTAAAAGGGGCGTGGTCTTAATGTGTTAGAGTTACACACTACCCAAAGGAACTGTGGAAGGTTTCAATGTAAGGCTTCGATGGTTTACATTGTCCCTTGTTAGAAAAATATGAAATCCGCATAGCCCAATAATAATCCAGGCCATTAGGTACATAAAATACAGTCATATGACACGATATTTAAATGTCATACTACAAAATTAAGTTGCTAAAGTGTGCGTGGAAAATATTTTATTGTTGTAGACACTATAAAAACGAGTCATAAGTCCGTGTGAGTCAAACGTTGGTATGTGTGGGCCAAACATCGGTATGTGACTTTTGTCACTATTCACCATTAAAAACTTATTATGAAAAATCAATGGGCCTAAATATACTACATCAGTTTTAAAAGGGTTAAAATGTATATTGTACATATTATGTAAATAGCAATTTAATTTGTCGAATGTAAAATATTTTAAATGCTATACAATTATAATTTTGGGGATTGATTTAAAAAATTATCAAATTCTTTTAAATTATAAAATTTTTTGGGGGTTCATATAATTATAATAAAATTTATATGTTACACATATATTATAATTTTTGGGTTTTTTTTTTGTAATTTTAAATCAAAAAATGTATTAAATTTCATAAAAATAATTTCAAAAAAAAAAAAAAAAATATCATATTCATATATAAATTGTACTCATTATAAAATATTTTTATTTATACAGGATCACGATATTGGAAATATGCGTTGTTTAGGTTGTTGTTTTTTTTTTATATGATAGATTTTTATATAAAAATTGGAGACTCTAAAACAAAATTAGAATTTAAATAAAATTTACGATAAACCATATACATAATAATATATTATTATTCTATATAAGTGTGTCAATATATAAAATACAGTGTTGGATAAAAATAAGGCTACATTACTAAAATTTTAAAAGTCAAATTAATAGAATTAGTTATGGATACAAGATTTAAATTTTCAGTATTCCAATTTCATACAAAGTGATTAAATTGAGTACAATTACCTAGTAATCATTACTTTCTAATTAAATGATTGTAATAATACTTCGAAAATTAATTGTTGAGTACAATTACTTAGTAATCATTACTATCTAATTAATTTTCTTGTAATAATATTTTGAAAATTAATTGTTGAGTACAATTATTTAGTAATCATTACTATCTAATAAAATTTTTGTAATGATACTTTGAAAATTAATTGTTGTGTACAATTACTTAGTAATCATTATTATCAAATTAAATTTTTGTAACTATACTTTGAAAATTAATTGTTTTGTACAATTACTTAGTAATCATAACTATCAAATTAAATTTTTGTAATGATACTTTGAAAATTAATTGTTGAGTACAATTACTGAATAATCATTACTATTAAATTAAATATTAGTAATTATATTTTGAAAATTAATTCTTGAGTACAATTTCTTAGTAATCATTACTATTAAATTAAATTTTTGTAATAATGCTTTTAAAATTTAATTACCAGTAAAAAGAATTGAGTGTTAGCTGGAGTGCTTGCTTGAGAATTTCTAGAAACTTTTTAAATTTGAATTTCAATTACTTTTGTAATTATTTTTAATACTTAATTACTTTTGTAACTATTTTTGATAATTAATTACTTTGAAATAATTGAATACCAAAAAATATTAATTTATTATAAGAATTACAAGTATTTTTGAAAAATTAAGCAAATTGTAAAAATAAAATTGTTTTGTTGTATTTTTATCAGATAATGGTACTGTTAATTGTACTGGTACTTGAATTTTATATGTGTATTAGTAATCACCAAGAAAAATTAAGTTAGATTAATAGATTGATAGAATGTTTTTCTTATTTTAAGCATCTGAGTCAAACCAAATCATCTGGGTTTTTAATTAGGGTAAAAACTAATTTTAAATTAGGAAGCATATATTTTTGTTCATGAGTGTAAATACAAAAATATAATTACATACAGTACATACATGAAGTAATACGAAATAATAAAAATAAATATTTTTTAATGAATTTTGGAATAAAATAGAAAATATTGCCTTCACATATTTTTTATATATGCTGCTTTACAATATTTTTATTATTGAGTTTTTAGATTAAATTTATTGAAATTACGAGGCGAAATAAATAAAGAATAAAAATACCAAAAAATCTGAAATCGGATGCTATTTCAATTTTTTTTTTGTATTTTATATAAACATATATATATTTATATACAAATATATATTAAAAGTCATTAAAAATGTTGGAAAAATATTTTTCCATAATATTATGAATGAATTTTGATACCAATTATTATCATAATAATAATAATATACAATATATATGTATATATATTTTACATGTCATTTTATATTAGAAATTAGATATTTTATATAAATTTTTAATATATAATATATACATAATATTATTTTATAATATTAGTTTATTTATTTATTTTGTCCAATAAACGTGTAAAGAATCAAATAAATTACATTTTAATAAAATGACAGAAGAAAATAAAAAAATCAAAAAAAAAAATTTTATAAACAAAATATTTATTTATTTTTTAAAAAATTATAAAATTATTGG
Source organism: Dolichopus griseipennis (assembly GCA_963082915.1). NCBI lineage: Eukaryota > Metazoa > Arthropoda > Insecta > Diptera > Dolichopodidae > Dolichopus > Dolichopus griseipennis. The sequence goes on from OY720445.1 coordinate 74,880,202, forward strand.
TAATATGACTATTTGTTATAAATTTTAATATTCGATCAAAATAATTTTAAGTAAAATTTTACTAAAAAAATAAAATATTAGATAAAATAAACGTACAGCGTACATTTTCTGTCTAAATAATTTTAAATACACATAATTAAATGAGAGCTCCCGAAATACGCGACGTACTATGCGTCGGGATTTTAAAATTTAAAAATTTACAAAGCTTATTAAATTTTTTAATGTTTTTTGTTATGTTGTTATGGTGATTATTTGTTTACATTGAATAAATAAAACGTTTTAATATTACGTACGCGGGAATCGATTTCGGGATATTTCGACGTATCGACGTACGGCGTATTATACGTCATACGTCGTACGCTGTTGATTAGGTAAGGCCCAACTTTTCATAATTTTAATTTAAAGTAATTTATAAAAATTAAAAATCTTCTAAAAATTATTATTAGTTTATGTTTGAATAGCTTTTTTAATTACTGGCCAATATTCTGACCATAAGAGGCATACAGACATATCAAATTAGTACGTAAATGGAATTAGAATTATATAGTTGTAAAATACCTGTTGTAACATTAAATCGTTACTTCTGTGTGAATTTTTTTTCGAAATCAAAGATACTAAGAATTGTATTTCAAATGTATATTGATAATGAATAGAGGCCTGTTAGAAATTTAAGGTATGGGAGTATGACCCCAAGGAAAACTTTATATAATATACTTTAAAAATTATATTTTAGTATTATAAATTAAATTATTTATTGATATTAAATACTTTTTAAAAAGGAAAACTCTTGAATTTTATTTTCAAGGGAAACCGAGGCCTGTTATTTTGTTTTGGCTATTTTAGAAATTTTTAGTTTCAAAGTCCTTTTCATATTATTGAAGTTATTTTGTAAATAGTTAATTTCTAGAAATGCAAAAAGGATCCATTAATTATTCAAATAGGACAATTGATCAAATTTTATATAATATTAAAATGTCCTTAATATCTCTACCTAATTTAGTATTAAACTTGCTTGTATTTTAAAATTAGTTTACTTTAGATTGTATTAAAATTATTATTTGAAAAATTAAAAGTGCAATTATATAAATATTTTGATAAAAAGTTTTAAATTTCATATTTTAAACTTTCGATTTCTCAATTAACCTTTATTTAATTCTATTGTAAGTCTAATATTATTACAAAAATAGTTAATAGTTGGTAAAAAATAAATTATTTGAAAATTTTGATTTTAAATAATTTATTAAATATCGTAATGTAATTCATTAATACAAATTTTTTTTAATTATTTGTTTTTTGATTATATACAATGATAGATTTGGTAGTTAATTCATTTATTAATATATAAATACAATTACATATATTTTATTCTACATTATACTTATACTTGGCCCTGGCAGCAACTGCTGTTGTCTAGGAAAAACTATTTTGGCGAGCACTGAACTTTGAACCTACATTTCTTAGATTTAATAAGCCATTATGTACATAATAAACTGTAACCTATGATCCTACTTTCTTGGCAAATTATTGCAATATGAAAACTCCTTAGTTGTACGTTGTAATCAATCCGGTCTCCCATTACTTGACTTCAAGAAGTTTGCTACAACATCTAAGACTACTATCACCGTTTTGCTACAACATCTAAGACTACAAAACTTATTTTAGTATTGGCTATTTGAGTTTCAATTAAAATCGAGGAAATTAAAAATTTTGGAGGTTTTTTTTTTACGAGGGAATGGAAAGCTCGAAAGTAACCCATTAAAACTATGCGGTGTTCCTTTGGGTAGTGTGTGATTTTAACACACCAAAACCACACCCTTTTTGAACAAAATTTTAGGAGGGAACCTCTGATACAAATGTTCAATTTGGTAAGAGGGATGAGGATATGAATGGGATACGGAACTAGTATTATGGTGGAAGTTATTTGGAATCTCTGGATTATGGGGGAATGGGAAAATTGGATTAGATGTTTAGAAGAAAAATGTTAATGTTCTTTATAAATTTGGTTAAATCGTACATATATACATTATCAACTTTGGGGAACACATTTGGTGGAATATGGTTCTATAAATGAGATGAGCGCATGACAAACGCTCATTCCATAAGCCATCTGGTTACCTTTCATAAGCCATCTAAAAAACAAGGTCAGTGACCCAACAGTGCGACGATGGCTGAGTGGAGTGAGTATTGAGGTTGCATTATGTAGACTAACTCTTTTGACCTTAGCCATCGGTTTAATGGCATTGAAACATATTAAATGGGATACCTGATCCGGCTGTATATTACCCAAACTGTTGAAAACTTTTAATTAAACCAATGAAAAAAGACATAAATTCATCTTATTCTTAATTATGCAAAATATCTTGAGATATTTCTCTTCTTAGTCGCACATAGAATATAATCTACATAAATCGAGACTTGGATGTATTATAGGTTCTTATTATGTGATAAGTACTCAAAATTTTATAGTTAAATTGTTAACAAGTATTTGAATGCGTTAGATAAAGTTTTGATAATCTGTACCCATGTCACATGTGATAAAATTGTAAAATAAAAGTTTTAAAATTTTTTAGATATTTAAAAATTTTAAGATTTTTAAATATAAAAACCAACTTTATAATTTTTTATGCGAAAACTAATTTATAGCTCTACGAAATATACTTATACATACTTGTTATATATGGCTTAAATGAATTTGTATTTCGAATTTATTTTTTGACATTTCTATAGTAAACTTTACATATTTGAATGTCAGTACACTTTATTATAAATACAATGTTAAAAAAAAAACAACTATAAGTTATTTATTCATACAAGTGAAGCTTGAAAAATTTTTTTGAAATAAATAAAGTTCAAACTAAAGAAATGAAATGTCTCTAATACTTTAATGTATAAAAGTAGTTTGTCTTCTATAAAATATTGTACATTTTTACAAAAAATAGAAATTTTTTTAATGAAAAATATTATAGTTAAATAATATACAATTTTATTTCAAAATGGCTGACCATTCTAGGTTTTCGAATTCAATTAGTATGAATTTTGTACCTATATGTTTTCAAGTTTTTTAATAAAAACTTACATCCGTTTAAATAACCAATGTAGAAGCTCAATTTGACTTACTTGTACTTTTAAATTAAAAATAAAATTAGAATATCGTATAAATTATGGGTACTTAACCGGTGATGGGGGCCAAACACATGGAAATAAAAATCCTCAAAGATGAAGTTTTGATGTTTTCCAAAACCATGTCCCTCTGTTATATCACTATAATAGAAGGGCTACATGCAAGGTTATAGATTTTCATCCGGGCAATATTAACGGAGTAAATTTAAAATATTATATGTCTATACCAGAAAAAGACAAATCAGTAAACAAAAACCATTGGTGGCTAGATAACTCCAATTAATTAGCATTAAGTCATAGACACAATTAATTTTTAGCTAGGTTAAGTATTTTAAGTTAGATTAAGCTAGACTAAGTTTTTATATTAAAAAAAAAAGCAGAAATTTGGTTTTAATACTCTGAATTTTCCAAAAAAGATTATTAAAAAAATTGTTAAATGGCAATACTACTTAGATATTTAGGAATAAAATAATTAATAAAATTAACAATAAAAACAATAGGTTAAGTTTAAATGTTAATCGAATTATATAAAATAAGCTATTTTTCTAAACTTTTATAAGCTAAGATAATTTAAGAATTTTAAAAAAGAGTAAAATAAAGTTTAAATAAAAAAAAAAAAAAAAAAAGATGTTTTCAGCTCGAGACATCAGGTCAAATGCACAAAAATTTCTTCAATTAAAACTACTCTTGAACTCGAAATTTTGTTAAAAAAAAAATAAATTTGAATTTAAGCTAAGTTTTGTGTATTCGACCAAGTCGTCTTATAGATTTTATATTCTTAGTCCCGGCCTCTTAATTGTCGTAGCCTAAAGTCTTCGTAACACGAAAATTCTTATACTTTCCAAAAATCACATAAAGAACTGTTAAACCTCTCAGACATTTAACTACAGTATATTTATATTTAGAAATGAGTTATCAAACATTTGAGTTTTCAATTTAAATATTATAAGTCACTTGTTTTTACAATTTAATTAAAGCCATTGTCAGGAACATTAGATACTCGAAACTATTATTAAATTTTTAATACTATTACATATTATGTTTATAAACTAATAATACTAATCTTATCAATATTGGAAAAAGAAGGGAATAAAAACCAATAACTATTCATGTTCCTACTTAACCTAGTTCAAATACTTTTTGTATGGAATACCTAATCCTATTTTTTTTTATTTTAAGATAATCTTAACCCAGCCACCTATAATCTATTATTTATGTCTAGTATTGACATATCGTATTTCAAAAGTTCCCCATATCCGGCAGGGAATTTAAAAAAAAGTAATTGCATACTTATGGGGGGAAATATTTTTCAACTTTAATTTTATTTTATTTTGCAATATTACCAACACCATCGGCTACCAGGACCTATTACACGGTCTTTACTTTTAATAAACTACAATTAATATTACTTATTTTTTTATATACACATATATAAAGCTCTTGTATACTACAAAAAAACAATAGAGAGAACTTATAAAAAAAATTGCATACTTATAGGATTAAAATTTCTTAAACTTTAATTTTCAATTATACTTTTGAAACTACCGTTATTATTTAAACGGTATTAATTCAATATCTTATTTTTTTGCAGTTCTTTTAAAACTTTTTGATGATTTAGTTGTTGCTTTTGTTGCTTGCTTGGTTTATTTCATAATTTTCATTTTTTTATTTTTTATTTTTATTATTCGTTGTCTGCTTAAAACGTCTTCTTAATAAACTTTTTGAAAAAAAACAAAAATTTGCAATATGAAGTAAATCTTTTTATCATTTACTGTTATTTTTTTTTTTTTGTTTTTTTTTTTTATTTATTATTATTTTTCTTCAAAAAAAATTCATATTTACTTATACATATTCTTATAAGTATTCAACAACAACTACAACCAAATTTATAAGGATATATTATAGGAAAAAGGATGTGTTGAACCTATCATCATCATATGTGCAATAAATAACAACACAACAATAATAACAGCAACAACAACAACAACAGCACAACAAATTAATATCAAAAGCCATCAAAAAATAGAAAATATATGGAAAACTTGAATGAAAGAATGCAACATGAATATCAAAGTGGGAATTAGAAACTGTGTTAGAGTCAAGAAAAAAAAAATAAAAGCACAACATAAAATAAATTTAAAATAGTTTTAACAAAAAAAAGAGACAGAATGAGTTTTCAAAGAAATGTGGAAGAGGAAAGGCGAGAACAACAACAACAGCAACAAAATAAAAACTTGAAAATTAACTTAACGAAAGTTTTCCATTTTCTTTGTTTGTCATTTGATTTTGATTTCATTTCTTTGTTTTTTTTTTGTTGTATTATGTTGCTGTTGTTGCTGCTATTGTTGCTTTTGTTTTGTTGTATTGTAATATGAATAAATTCTTTTGCTGTTCTTTTTAAAACTAAAAATCTCATTCACAGATTTTCAAATCAAAAACAATAAGATTTAAGATGAAACGAAAATGCATATATTATTTTATATATATATATATATCTGTATATATTTATAATATATATTTATGTATATAATATTTTCACATGATTTTGGTCCTTTTTCAAATGACATTTGTCTGTGGTGTTTTTTTTTAAACCAAGTTGGATTTTTTAAAAACGCGCCCGTATCCTGGAACCCCGAAGTCGAGATCATATAGCTTAAACTACTTATAGTCTCTAATTCCGTATTAGAAGCTAAAAACAGAAAAAGGACATTAGGTCCCAAATGTATTGCACTTAAATTTATGAAGGATAGTTTCTAGGACGAGCTTTTTCCAACATGTTGATCCAACTGCCGAATCCCGAAACAGAGCTGTTTACAAAAACTTGAATTTAATTGAAAATTTAAAAGTATTTGTGTTTGAAAAAAGATCAAATTTATTTGAAAATAGACAATTTCCATGTGAAAAAGGTTCAGGTTCACATGAAAGGAGTATATATTACTCATTTCAAAGGAATACAAAGGCATAACAAAACAAAAGTTATAAATAAAATTTGAATTTCAAAATTCCTAAAATCGTTTACTATTGAAATTTGAAAAACTAACAAAATTATTTGATTGTAATGTTTTTTTTTTGGAAAAACCAAACGGTATTTTGTTTAAAGGATTTTTGTTTTTTTTTTAGTATTGGTTTTTGTATACCAATGTGTATGTTATTTTTCAAAATTTTCAGTATATAATTATCTTAAGAATAGTAATTGTAATTACATACTTAAAAGTGATATAATAATATCAAGTAGGTACTATTAGGTTTTATTTTTTTTTAGTGTAAAAGAAAATTTTCAAAACTGTACTCTTGCAGGATATCATTTTTCTAATTAGTATTTGGAAATAATCAAAAAATTCTTAATCCTTTTTGGGGAAGGATTGGGGTGGTCTTTGATGATTCAAAATCTAAAATAATCTAGAGATATTTTGGGAGTTAGAGACCTAACATTTGTCCTATATTATGTTTCGTTTAATTTGGGTTGAAGGGTTAAGGGATGAAATTGAAAAACAAGTAGAGTAGTAATTTTGGAGTTTTTTAGAGGTTTTCAAGAGAGAGAAAAAATTCGATCGGTATTATGAACCAAAGTCTGATGTAATATTTCAAAAATTAAATTGTTGGTTCGTTAACCTTTTTAGAGCCTTACTCTTATTTTTATTCTAGTCAAAAGAAATTAAATATTATTGATTTGTGATATTAAGGTTTCTACAAAATATTTTAAATGTATGTAATGCTTTAATGGGAAATGTGACACTTTTTTAAAGTGGTAAATTAGTTAATGTTACGCAACTAACTTTAAAATATACTTTTTTTTACTTTATGTGAGGAGAGGAGAAAGAGGAGAAAGTATTGTTTCAAGCTAAGCAATTTAAAATTTTTCTTAGTATAATGAAAGTTAAAATATTTATTCACTTAAAATTAAATTTTCTATGTCTAAAGTTGAAAATTTCTTTACTTAAACTTTAAAAAGTATTACATTAAAAAAGTTATCAGTATGATGGATTAAGATATTCGATCTGAAACTAGATTTTGATTAAATTTGTACAGAAATCTAGTCTAAGTAGATCGGAAGTTTTTATTTAATACGGATCAGGGCCTATTGTAACAACTTATCAATGAAGAAGTTGTAAAATAATAATAATGATTAATATATAAAGGAGCTACTTATCAAAAAAACTAATAGTAAATTAGTTGATTAGTGATAAATGGTTGGAACAATGTGACCCTCGTAAAATGTGGGTTTTAAATAATTTTTTTTAAACTCTGTTTTTTAAATGTCGTTTTTAGAATATAACGTTTTTAGAAAATCTCATTTTTTATTGAAAAATATCTCTTTAAATCTGATATTCGAAAATCGCGTTTTTAAGCATTTTAGAGTTTGATAAAATATCAGAATCATCAGCCTTTTCCATGGGTTTGGTCTGAAATCTCGGTTTAGTAAATCTCGTTTTCACAAAATCTCGTTTTAGAAAATCTCGATTAGAAAATCTCGTTTTAGAAAATCTTGTTTTAGAAAATCTTGTTTTTAGAAAATACCTTTTTTAATATTCTGCATAAAGCTCATAAATCTGGTTTTTTATCCAAATCAAAAGCCTTTAAAAAACCAGATTTTTCAATTAAAAATTGATTTTCTTAAAAAGCTAGATTTTTCAATAAAAAACGAGATTTTCTAAAACGAAATTTTCTAAAAACAAGATTTTCTAAAAATGATATTTAAAAAAACAGATTTACTAAACCGAGATCATGGAACGCCCCCCCCCCCCCCCCCCTTTTCCACAATATAAAAACTAGAGATTTAATAATTCGAGATTTCCTGAAACTAGATTTTTCGAAAATGGGATTTACTAGTACCTCAACCCATTTTTATGTACCAATTACATATTAAGTCAATTTCTTATTAATATAAATTAATTGCGATTTCCATTTTTATATTCTAGTGAACGTCCTTTAAATTGAGAATGAGTCAATATAATGAAAAACTTTTTAAAATTTCTTCCTTGGAAAAATCAATTTTCATTACAAACTACTTGTTACAATATCAAAATTCATTATAAAGTGCAAAAATTCATGATTTTTATTTTCCCAAATTAATTTCTTTCCGATATTCCAATTGCATATTTTAAAAGTGAATACCCATGGCTCTTCCAACGGTTTTCGAAGTTTAAAACGTCAAAAATTTTTACGAAAAACCTTCTAATTTCTGCTTTAAATTTTTGTTAGTTATATTTTAAAATAGAATTATGAATTTCTTAGTTAAAAAATGTGTCATGTTTAAAATTTTTATACTCGTATGTCAGTGGGTATAGTAAATTTGTCATTACGTTTGTGACGCAGAAAAGGGAAGGGGGTAGATATAGCCTCAAGGGTATGGAACGGATCAGAATCGACAAGTAAATCGATTAAGCTATGTATGTTCGTCCGTCCGCACAATGATTCAAAAAATATAGGAAATTATCACAAAATTAATTTTTTCTCAATAGCCGTCATCGCTATTGAAATCCAGCTATTTTGCTCCACGGGTTCGAATATGTAGCTGCATTTTTTATATGAGCATTACTCTATACCTATTGAAGCTGAGTATCTGAATTTGCCAAAAGTAGTTTAGTTTAATGGCCAAAGTTTCTGCAAAATTTCGTTGGACTACTGCAGTGGGTTCGAGTAGCTGCCATACAACTCCTACTTTTATATGAGCATTAGTCTACACCTAATGAAGCTGAGTGTTTGAAGAGTTGCCAAAAGTAGTTAATCGCATGATATAATGTTTGTATTACGGTCATACGGGTATCCCAGAGTTGACACAGTCTACTCTATTACACTCTTCCTCGTTTTATTTAAACATATGTGAATCATGACTATGTGATAAGATAATGGAAGCTCTGTTTAAAAAAAGCGAAATAAATTTCTACACTTATTATAGTTTTAAAAGTGTATAATTTGAAAGGAAAATGTTTGATTAAACTTCATCTTCTTGAATTTTTCTTAAACAATAAAAAAGCAATAAAATAACAAAAAAACAAAATCATTTAATTTCTCATGAGGAAATTGTTTAAGTTTTTTTTTGTTTTAAGTGACTTTTTCCCAGCAAAAAAAAAAAACTGTAGGAAAATTGTACAATTTTTCTTTTCTTGAAATAAAAACGCAACTGGGGGGAAAAAAGACGATTTTATATTTAAGTAAATGATTTTTTTTTTAAGAAAATTGCATTAAATTTCGCTACACATACTGTACATTATTTGAATGAAAGTTGTTAATCCCTTAGTAAAAATCTTTCAAATCTCTCTAAAGAGAACTTAAAGTTATATAAGCTTAATTAGATTTTGTTTTTTTGTATATAGGAACTTCTGTATTCTAAAAATTAAATAATGCTGTGCTGGTGCATCTAAAGTGTTCAGCTAATGTAAAAATAAAAAAAAATTCCATATTTTCTACTTTATATTTTTTAAAATTTTCAAAGTTGAATTAGATCTTTTTATTTCTGGAAAATTTTAAGTTATAAGAAAGCCTGCAGAGGGAATATGGAGGTCTCTTGGATTTAATACTAAAAGTTTAAAGGAATTTATTTTAAAAAATATTTATTTTCATAATTTACAACTTTATAATATTTTAGTTAAAATTCTAGATATTTCTTAATTTATCCTCATTAGACTAGATAGTAGACTGCGTTCTAAGTTTCAGATTTTAACCCAATTAATTCCGCCATTCTATCTTTGTTAAAGACGAATCTGAAATTGTAAAATAAAACATTTTTTATCAGAGAAGATAACGTTTGATGAAATATTTTAAGGGGCACTCACGTCCCGATAAATGAATTTCTATAAGTGCTATAAAATGAATAAAGCAATTAACATAGGGTAATAAGGATCACTCGCAGGTTCTTTAGTGTTGCGTTGGATGTGTTTGAGTGTAGGAATTATTGATGGGTATAACCAATTTTTAAGTATCATTTATTGGTACTAAGGTTAATAATGATCACTTGAAGCTTCTTTAGTGTTACGTTGAAATTGTTTGAGTAGAAGTATTATTGATTTGAATTTAATAGAACAAGTATCACTGCCAACCAGATAAAAGGAGAAAATGCTATTTGTCTTTCAATGGATGCTAAGATAAAAATATGGTAATCTGGATTACGGGGTCGCACATATAGTGCAATACACGATTTTGATTTTTTGAAAGGTTAACTAATGAAGTCTGGGATACGGCTGCCTAAATATTGGAGTTATACTGCAACTTCACCTATGATGAATAGAGGACTTAAGCGTATTGGACAGATCTCTTGAAAGTTTTTAGCTGGAAAAAATACCCAAAGATTAGGCAGCATTCTTAGCTATATTAAAAATATTCTCTTTCCACAACATTTTTCGATTAACCCATATTTTTGAATGCTTAATTTCCGAGGGTGACTCTTGTAATTGAGTTTTTAATTGAGGAATCATTTTGGAAAGCTTGAAAACGATCGAGGAATCAAGTTTCTAAGGAAATTATCAGAATAGTTAAAGGGAACTTCGTGGACCTAGGAAGTGGATTAATGAATTGAACATCATTAATTTATAATATCAGATTTTAAAATATTAAAATCAGATTTTCAGTCAAATTAATATCAAATTTTTCCAATCTCCTATTAAAATAAAATTTTATAAATTTGCATTCCAATTCTGTAGATACAAATTTATTGTTCTCAATAAAATCTTGAGTTCTCCATTTCAAAAAAACATGATATCTATATTATTAAATATTTTTATTTATGAATATTTCGTGGAAAAATATGAAAATACAATATTCTATTTTTTTAATCAATCGAAATTTTCAAATCATTAATTTTGCTTTTATGAAAATTTTTTGAATTTCAAAGAAAAAATATTAATAAAAATTATTTTAAATTTAAAAAAAAAAACATAGAATTTTTAAAAACCATTATCAAATGAATTGATGTTATTATATTTAACCATAAGTCTATAAATGATATTTATCCATTCTTGATTTCTTTATAATGACTTTCTTTTTATAAATATTAACAGTTAAAGCTAAAAATAAGACTGCAAATAATAATTCAGGGTTTTCTAACCTCCAGTGTTGGTATTAGAATATCATTACACATAATTAAAATTTTTTAAATAATCGTATAATCATTTGTTAAGTACCATTTATTGGTACTATAAAATTACAAGTAATCAGTACTGAATTAATAAGTATTTTGTGAGTATGAGCAGTAATAATCAATACTACAAGTAATAAGAAGTAAATTGTATAATTATTTTAAAACGTGTCAACCAAATTGGCGCCTGGCGGTACGTGTTTTTTTTTAAATCGAAGAGTTATTGTCAAATTGTATATTAATTGCCTAAATTTACTTATACAAAAAAGTACTGGTTCTACAAAATTGAAATTTTTTATGATTACTTATAAATTTTCGATATTAATAAGTGTATAAAAACGGTTTTTAGTAAGTACTAGCAAAGTATAAACTCTGCTCCAATCAGTTGTAATTTTTGTCAATATAGCTAATAACAACTTTTTAAATTTCAAAATCCGTTAGAAAATATGGGGATATTCTGAAATTCTGATATATGTACTGAACTAGATATTTACCAAATGTTTGTTTAAAAACTAAATTCTTTAAAAAAACTGATAGGCAATTTATTCATTAGTTGATTTCAATTCAAAATCAAATCGAAATTTTTATTAATTGGACTCATTTGATGCTTCTAATGGTACTGATTCAGAGACTAAAGAAGTGTTAAATGTGGATGGCTTTAAGTAAATTAATAAGCAAATCTATACCATAATTATATTCTGGAACAGTGGAGCATATCATGTTCTTATTATTAATTGATTTTAATAAATTTCAAATTCACCATACATCATTTACTCATAAGACAGTATTAGGTCTTACAACGTTTAGAAATGCCTTAGATTTTCAATAAATACAATTACATTTATTATAAGTTGTAATCTATTTATATATAAAAGCGAAAAATTGCTATATATATAAAAGCGAAAGCTCCTAAACTTCTCAACCGATTATCATGAAAATTTGTACATATGGGTTTTTGGTTACGGAAAGTAATGGTGACCTAAAAATTTCGCTCTAACGGATCGCCGAGTTGGGGCTGTGGTGCATGTATTTAAACTTTTTTCTTCTAAAATGAAAATGGATTGACTTCAAAATTTCTATACGTAATGCTCCTTAAGAATTGAGTTCACACCATTAACAGACTTGGAACTTGTTAACCCATGTCGGCCGGGCGTTTGGTTAAAAAAAGTTTTCTCCAATTTTGCGAAGTACTGCTTTAACTAAACTTTTCTTCAAGGTTTGAAGAAACCTTCAAAATAATTTAAACCGATTGACTTCAAATCTTGTATACGTGTTCGTCTTTGGGAATTGAGTTGACAACATTAACAGACCTAGAATTTGTTAACCCATATCAGCCCAACGGTTTATCAAAAAATATTTTGGAAGCTAATTTCTAATGCTAGATTTTTATTTTAAAAAAAATACTTTAATACATTCTTGAATTAACATTTACACCATGTGTAATTTGTTTTAATTTTGTTTACTAACAATTTCAATTAAAAATCTATTGAGAGGCGCAACAACGCGCATCGGGTATTAGCTAGTCATTTTATATAGTTTTAATAAGTAATTTTCCATGTCTGTGACTTATATTATCCAATTAAAATATTTTCTAATATTTTGTATTTGTTTACATTGTAACATGCATTTTGTAAGAACTATGTTATATTAATTAGTGGCTATTCCATTTGTTTTAAACGTAATGTCAGATGAGATTCGAACCCCAATACATTGGCAATCTTTTTTAAATTCTGTAGTATAAAGTTAACTGAGATGGTAGCTATAATAAATTGAGTCAGTTCAAATTTCAACCCTCTAATTTGAATTTAAACATTTATACCACTTCATATTTTTAGCTTCGACTGTGTACTTGTACTACTGTTTTTTAATATTTTTTTATTTATTAAATAAATCTGAAAGAAAAAAATTATAGAAATAATTATTTATTGTGCAATTCAATTTAAGCATACAATATCTTTATTTTACTTAAAAAATGGTATATTTAAAAAAAGATATAATAATTTCTATTACATTTGCTTTTAAATATTTTTTAAAAAAAAAAAAATTATTTCTCAATTCTTTAAGATACAAAAAAAAAATTGCATAAACATACATACATACAATAAATTCACAAAACCATATATTAAATCATATGAATATATATTATAAATAATTCTATTTTTAGCACATTTTCAAAAAATTTTGTAAAAATGTGCCTATATAGTTTCACTCTGTCCGTCCGTCCGTCCGTCCGTCTGTCCGTATGTTTACAAAAACTTTTACATCGTTTGAAATAGAGTAAAGAAATTTTAACCATGGGTAGTTTCGCAAAAAAAATAATTTCGTAGAAGAATTTTTTTCTGTAGCCCCAGCTGTTACGGGGCTACAGCCCCCCAAAGTTGGAAAAAGTCCTATATTTAAATTGTTATAACAAGAGTTCTGTTAGATATTTTTTCAATCTAAAAACGGCAAACCATAGCTGGTTTCATAAACTTAATTAATTTTTGACAGACAAATATTTAGGGTTGCCATACGGTACTAAAATTTAACATTACACAAAACTCAATTTTTGCAAAATTTTTGGCCACACATATCTTCTGAGCGGTTCAAACTAGGGTCTTGAAATTTTGGGAGAAGTTAGATACTAAGAAACTAGTAAAAGTCGGTTAACAAAATTTTTTTGTCAAGCCCCCTATTTAGGAGCTATAAGGACTCGAAAATTTAAATTTTGCTATTTTTAAACACCTGTAACTTGAATACCTGTCCAAATTTTTTTTTATTAATATACAAAATTTAAAGGCCCAACATTATATTTTAACATATGTTAAAGGTTTTTCTTAAATTTAAAAGCGGTTCCTTAGATTTCTTAAATTTAAAAGCGGTTCCTTAGATTGAAGAAAGTGTCTCTCAGTTTTACCCATTTTTGCTTAGGTATTATAATTCGGCTATTCTACGGTTTAACTAGTATCCGCGTAGGACCAAATGACTATATATAAAAGATAGCTGGTGTTGCCAGCTTTCAAAAAATATATAGCTTTAATGGCGCATATTATCCTTTAAGGACGAAAAGGACATTTAAAAGTATCCTTGTTATTTTAGTCTATTTTACAAAAACCGTTATAACTAGCAATCTGTTCAATATATATATATTCAATCAAAGCTATTAATTAAGATGACGGTTTGGAGAATATTTTAACGTTTATTTGATGACTTTATATATAGTCATTTGGTCCTACGCGGATACTAGTTAAACCTTAGAATCGCCTATAATTCTAAGTAAAATTCCAAATTTTTGTTCACAATTTAATTCCTAGAACCTGAAAAAATGGTGGGGACGGAGGGGGGGGGGGGGAGTTAGATGAAGTTAGATCCTTGAGAAACATGGCAACCTTCCCCATTGAAGGGCTATAACAACTTTAAATTAAAAACTTAAATGTTGGCAGTAAATTTTATAAGTAAGCAGTAACTATTTCCAAGTAAATATTTCCAAAGTTAAACTCAGTATGTAATACAGTATAAATTTGAAAATGTGCTTTTTTAAAAACCCTTGGTTTTTTTTCATAACTTGTTTCTTTTACAAACTCAATACAAAATACAAAAAACATACCAACAAACAAACATAAATACAAAAAAAAAAAAAAAACAAATATTCATTCCGTCAAATCAGTGTCTATTCAATTTGAAAAGAATGAGGTACCAAAGCAACAAATGATTTAACAACAACAAACAATATTTTTTTTTTTAAAAAAAAAAAAAATCCCAATGTATTTTGAATACAAAAAAAAAGAAGAATTTTACATATGTATATGTATGTATTATATAGAATTGACTTTAAAACGTACATAGATAATCAAAAATAAATATAATAAAAAAAAAAAAAAAAAACTCAATTTTTTAATAAACCATAACCACCACTGTTACATTGCCAGGAACCAGAATACAATATCATAAGCATGACAACGCATTTATAACGATTTCCAATTGAGATCCTTTTAAAATATCCTCTCTATTCAATTCAATTTTCAATTCATATTATATATTATATCTTCTATAATATTTATACATATATGTATCTTCTAAGAAATACTCGTTTTTAGAATTGAAACAAGTAGAACTTTAAAAAAAAAAAATAGGAGTGGAATATAAAAATTTTACTTAATATTTTTATTTGTCTTTTTGTTTTTTGTTTATTTGAAGGTTCCTTCTAACATAAAAGATTCCCAATTCAATTCAATTCAATTTAGATAGGAAAAGAACATTTTACTTTTTTTTTTTATGCACAATTATAATTGAAGAACCCGTCCCGTGTACACACTCAAAATAATTCATATGATTTATATGTACTTTATATGTAATAAATAAATCTGTGATTTTTAAACTGTATTACAAAATATCTGAAGCTTTTAAAAAAAAAGGATTCTAACTTATATTTGCTTCAATATATCAATATAGTTATACCAATAGTAATGAGTTGCGTTCCTTAAAAAAAAAGTGGGGAACATTATTTCTAGATAATATTTAGAAGGTGTCCATCGTTGTTGTTGCCTTTTAAAATGCTTTCCGAACTTTAAAATATTCTATTAACATAAATATAAACTATATTGTCTTGACTGAGAATTTTTTCGTATTCATTTTGTAATTCTGAAACAATTTCACTCAATTAGTTACTCATTCATATTAAATATATATTGTTATTAACTCAAAGAGAGGAGTCTTAACTAATCCACAGAATGACCTTTAATTTAGTTGGCTGTATCAAAATAATTTTTAAAAAAATAGTGAGAATTTTTTTATCTTAGTTTTGTAATTCTGAAACAATTTCACTCAATTAGTTACTCATTCATATTTAATTTATATTGTTATTAACTCAAAGAGAGGAGTCTTAACTAATCCACAGAATGACCTTTAATTTAGTTGGCTGTATAAGAATAAATTTTAAAAAAATACCTTGTGGGTACCTAATTGCTACCTAGTGGTCCAAAAATTAGAATGTAAGATCAAAAGATAAAAATTTTGAGTAAATTTTCATAAATGAAAAAAAAAAACTCAAAATTATTAAAGAGAAATATTGAAGAAAGAAATAGATTAATGAAGTACCGGAAATTACATTGATTATTTAAAATTGTAGTACAAAAATATTGAGGAAATCTTACAGAATATTTTCTAAAAATGAGAAAAAATTTTTAAATTATATTTAATGCGTTTTATTCAACTTATTAATCCATTTCAATTTACTCGAAAGGACTTTAATGTAGTTTGTTGGTAATGCTTACAACAATCTTACATTTTGATGATTAACAACAAATAGGTTTATTCCTAGGAGTACAAAAATTCAGAGTACAATTCATATATTATAATATCTTATAAAATTACAAAACGTTCAAGTTAAAACTCACAATTAAAAAAATCACTCAAATTTCTTAACGGAATATATTGAGAATAGAAATGCATTAATTAAGTGGGAGATTAAAGTGATTATTTGTAACATAAGTGAAAAAATATTGAGTATCAAAAAAAAATTGTCTCAAAAAAAGAAAAAAAAAAACTCATTTACTTAATTTAACTCAATAAAAATACTCAAAACATATAATTTTGTTAGAAGTTTCGGTTTAAGATAAGTAAAATATTTCTTTCTTTAAATCATGGTTCTCTTCCTTGTTGTTCATCCTAAATGAAAATTACTCCTTGAAAATTTAGGAAAAGTTTGAAAATATCCAGCTTTTATTGAAATCGAAGTAATCACAACAATTGAGCTGATTTTTATGAGAGGTTGAATTTTTTCTCATTGATTTCAATAAATTTTTTGTTTTTTATCAATGAAAAATGAAAAAATTCAGTGAAAAAATATGTTACAAAAAAAAAAAAAATAAAAAATAATAATAAATATTCTTTTATTTTTTTTTGTTTCATTCATTCATTTCACATACATATTATTAAATTCGAATGAAAAATTTTTCACAAAGAAAAATAACTTTTCGCAAAAAAAAATTAACAACAAAAAGGAAAAATTTAAAAAAAACCCAAATATGGATATTAAGTTTCGCTTTTGAGAAATTCAATATTTTTAGTTTAGTTTTTTGCTTTTTTGTTTGGTTCTCTTTAGAACGCATTTGTGCAGAAAGTTACTCAACTTTGCATGAATTAATTTTATATTTTTTATATATTATATACTTATATAAAATTAAACGATTTTCTCTCTTTATGCTTTTAAATCAAATAAAAAGTGATGTATCATGATAATAAGACTAATCTAATGAGGAATATTTAATTTTGAATGTTAATAGGTAAATAATTTCGAGGGTTGAAAATTTTCAATAAAAACAAATAAATTAAAGTACTCATTATTTACTTTGTATTTCATTGTTAAATAAATAATGGTTGTTCTAGTTTCACGAGTCTATAATTATATATATGGCTTAAAATGAGTAATCCTTGAGTATTTTTAGATACTCTATTCGTATTTTTTCGATTTTGAGTATATTTAGGAGTTCCTATAGCTTTTTTTTCTCAATAGTACAACAAAACCTTCTTTCAGAATTATTTAACAAAAAAAATTTGAATGCGCTGGTAACCAAATTTAAAATGTGGCATTTGGAAATTCTGTTAAAATTCTTTTAAAATATTCCAATTTAATTAACTGAATACTGTTACGGCTTCAAGTGAAAGGGAATCTATGAAACTTTTTTAAAAAATTATAAATACTTATTTAAATTATTTAATTCAAAACTTGCTACCTAATGTTTCCCTGTAATATTCTTAGAATTTTTTTGTTATTAAATTATCAGGAAACACATTTTAATACTAAAGGACTTCCACTTTAAAAGCAAATTAAGTTTAGTTGGGCAGTATCATGTCTAATTTCATCAAAAATATGAGTAGTGAATCTAATACATAATCTTCAGTGAATCAGAATTGAACTCTAATTTCACTTTATTAATTAAGAAACCTAGACAACCCGATTGCATATTACATTGCAATAAATCTGGTTTTAGTACTAAGTAAAATGGTACTTAAGTACAGTTCTAAGTACCATTACCTAATACTCATTACTTTGACAAGTTTTTAAAACTTACAAGTTTTGAAACTTAATAAAGTATAAGTAAAAGAATCAAGTAAAAATACTTTTAATTCATAGAAAGTAATTAGATTTTGAGTTTAATTACTTTTGTAATTAATTTTAATACTTCAGTATTTTAAGTACCCGAATTCCTTATTACTAATACGAGTACTTGAAATCTTACTAATACCGGTACTTGGTAAACTAATGAGTATCAACGAAAGGTATTTGTAATTAGTATAATATTTCAAAAATTCAGATCTGCATAACATGTGATATGCAACTGTACAAAAATAAATAAATTACATACCATTACCGGATACTCATTACTTCGTTGTGATCAAATGAAACTCAATTTTAGGGCACTTAGAACCGTTTTAGAGCGATTCTAGCCTTTTTTCGTGATCACTACTAAAATTTCCATGTAAATTTTTTTAAATTATGGTCTTGCTAAACTTTAAACTCAATTTTAAGGCCCTTAGAAGCATTTTAGAGCGATTTTACATTTAATTAAGTTTTTATAATTTTTGTCATCGAATGCTTTAATTTCAATTTTAAACCACTTAGAACAGTTTTAGAGCGATTTTACAATTAATTTAATTTTTATAATTTTTGTCATCGAATGCTTTAAACTCAATTTTAAGGCACTTAGAACCGTTTTAGAGACATTCTAGCCTTAATTCGTGAAAATTTTCAAGTACATGAAATATTACTAATACACCAGTACCAACTTGACAAACTAATGGGTACCAGGTAATGGTATTTAGGAATGTACTGGTACTTGAAATATTCAGCTTTGCATTAAATGTGGTAGGGGTTTTTATATAAATATATAAATAAATAAATTACTATAGTATTTATTGAAATTATTTAATTAAACATCTTCTTTATCCTATAGATGTAAAGAACAAACCTTTTTTTCTCTCTAATTCTTTTGATATATTTCAAATTCTTCCTATTTTTGGTTTTTTGTGAACTTTAACCAAATCAATCAAAATTATATTCTTTTATATAGAGAAGGCCTTTTCCTTTAAATTTTTTCATTTTGTTTTTCTTATTATTTTTTCTTTTTCTCTCCTCTGAAGTAAACTTTTCACTTACCGATTACAAAATACTAACATTAGAATATAAAAAGTTTTTTTTCATTGTTAGAACAAAGAACAATGAGTATAACTGTAAAAAAAATCTTTTATTTTCTCTTTATTTTTATTTCTCCCTCTCCCTTTTGATAAAATGTAACGATTAAAGTGTTTATAAAAGGAAAATCTGTTAAATGTAAAAAAAAAAAAACAACAACAAAAAATAATATTTTTTGATGTGAATTTTTTTTTATGTCAAAACAATTCAAAAAAAAAAAAAAAAACAACAATAAGAAAAAAAGCAACAACAAAAAAAAAACTTTTAGTACTTGGTGTACTTGATTGAATGGTGGAGTTTAAATTGAAGTTTTATTGTTTTTTTTTTTTTTATTAAAAATAAGAAGTAAATGATGGACACAGCAATATTGTTGCATTCAGGTCTTTTTAACTTGGTTTTTTGTTTTTCTTTTTGGTGCACGACTTATACTTGCTGTGAAGAGTAGTTTTAACACATTAAACTTTTTTTACAATATTTTTTAAAAATTTTGAAAATAATATGCTTATATATAGTGCATTGCTGTTCGTCCGTTCGGCCATTTTTTATACCCGTATGACTATATAGTCCAAGGGTATAATAAATTTGCCATTACGTTTGTGACGCAGACAAAGAGGGAGGGTAGATATAGACTCAAGTGTATGGATCGGATCAGAATCGAAAAATAAATCGATTTAGCTATGTATGTCCGTCCGTCCGTCAATCATCACGATAACTCAAAAAGTAAAGGAGCTGGGATTATGAAATTTTCACAAATTCGTTTTTATGAAAAAACCCGAATCCCTATTTAAATCCAGCCATTTTTGTTCACGGGTTCGAGTACCTGCCATACAACTCCTTCATTTATATGAGCTTTACACTACACCTGATAAAGCTGCGTGACTGCAATTTTGCAAAAAATAGTTTAGTGTAATGGCCGAAGTTACTGCAAAATTTGGTTGGTCTACTGCTGAGGGTTCGAGTAGCTGCCATACAACTCCTTCTTTTATATGAGGATTACACTACACCAAATGAAGGTGAGTGTCTGAAATTTTGCCAAAAATAGTTTATTGTAATGGCCAAAGTTACTGCAAAATTTGGTAGGTCTACTGCAAAGGGTTCGAGTAGCTGCCATACAACTCCTTCTTTTATATGATCATTACTCTACACCTAATAAAGCTGAATGTTTGAAATTTTGCCAAAGGTAATTAACCGGACGATATAATGTATATGTTAAGGTCATACTGGTATCCCAGAATTGACACAGTCTACTCTACTACACTCTTCCTTGTTTTTTTACAAAACTTTGATACCGATTGAAATAAAGTTAAGATATTTTTAACTGTGGGTAGGAAATAGAGATAACTTTATGTAAGAACTATATGCCGTAATCCCACCCCTTACAGAGTTAAGGCCCCCAAATGTGCGAAAAAGTCCTTTAATTAATTTGTCAAAATAAACAATTTTTAGTATAAGGAATATTTGCAATCTGGAAACGTCAAACGGTAGTGGTTTTTATGATAGCTTTATAAATATATGTTAAGACAAATGTATAGAATTGCTATACGGTACTTTCATTTACCGTTATTCGTTATTCAATTTTTGCAAAATTTTAAAATCCTTATATTTTGCATACGGTTTAAGTAAGAAATTTGACATTTTAAGAGAAATTAAATCCTTAAAAATTATAAGCACGAATGATTTAAGAAATCTTCATAGTATGGCCCTCCTGTTTAGGATCTGTTAGAATTCTAAAATTGAAAATTTGGAACTTTCAAACTTCTGTAATATGAATACTTGTCCAAATTTTTTTGAACTAATTAATATCTAGCATTATATTTTAATGTGTGTTAATTATAAGGGGTTTTCTTAAAGTTTAAAAAAGTTTCTATTGATTTGTCGCAATTTTGTTTTATTTACAGGGTGTTTCGGGAGTAACATAAATAGATAAAAATCGGCCTCACCTCTAAAAGATTTTTTTTGACTTGTTTTGACTTCTGAAGTATCCCTCAGTTATATGGTAGGTTCTTAGTGAAATATCCTACATATTAAATTTTAAATAAAAGTTCTAAAAAGGGCTTTTTTAAAACCCCTATGATTTTATTCATCACTTGTTTTTTTTTTTGCTTTTTTGTAACGTTTTATGTTCAATGTTATATAATATTTATATATATATATATATATATATATATTGGTGTTTTTGAAACCTTTCAATAAGTCATTGTGGAGAGATTTTAAATTTGTTTTTTTTTTTGTTTGAAATTTCACTCAGCGGGAGTAGAAAGAAAGTTATTAAAAAGAATAGCAAATTATTTCATAAAAAACATAATAATAAAGAAGTTAAAAGTTATGCAAAAATATATGAATACATAAATTAAGGGTGCAAGAAAAAGCATATATACTTTTTAATTATTTTGATAGATGATAAGTATTAATTCTTTAAACTTTAAAGCTTAAACTTCAATTTTAAATTTTTCAATTTTTTAATTTAAATATTTAACAAGATTTTAAAGAGGGGTTTTAATTCATCAACAGTTATTTACATTGATTATATTTGAAGTTTTTTTCAAATAACAGAAAAGTAATTGTACTATTTAATATGCCAAGGTGATCATAGGCTATAAATATTTTGAAAAATAGGTAATTCATGAATCATGACTATAGGACACTCATATTATATTATAATCACTTCGTTCTTAGCTCTTAGCACCTAGATGTTCATTACAGAAGAAAGAAGCATTCATAGGGAATATCATTTGTTATCTCAGCAGCTAGTGTAGTTAAATTTTAATTATTGAAATTAATTATTAACGCCTTAAATAAGTTTAATAATTAATATATAAAAAATGAACTTAATATATTTTATAAGTTCACTTAATTGATTGATAGATTTTTTATAAAGTTGGAGAATGTAAAGTAATCTTTTGAATAAAATTGCAATTGATTCCCTTATTTTTTAGTAGTTCCTTATTAGTCCTTATTAATTTCTTTAAGGCCGCGGAAAGAGACAGTGGAGGGCATAGAGATCCACCCATAAAAACTGAACTCAGATCCTTTAGGCAAAATATAAGACTTCAACAGATTTTTAAATCTCCCTCTTGTATAGCCAATTTTTAGAACGGGGCTTTTAATAACAATGAAGATTTTGGATTCTATGATAAGGATTAAGAAGGGAAGCACCGGAAACAGGAATTGGGACGAAATTATAAATTAAAAAAAGTGTACTATGGAGTAGACCTGTTGTATTAAGTTATTTTGAAGAATTGTTTAAACTTTTATAATGAAAAAGAAAAAATCTGCTTTAAGAACAGAATTAGTTAAACATTTTGTTATTATTGGAAACAAGTTTATTGAAAAATCACGCTTTTTCAAAAAATCTCTTTTTTAATTGAAAAATCTGGTTTTTAAGGATTTTTGAGTTGGATACAAAACCAGAATTATCAGCTTTTTCCAGACTATAAAAAAAGGGATTTTCTAAAAGCAAGATTTTCTAAAAACAAAATTATCTAAAACGAGATTTTCTAAAAACGAGATTTTCCAAACGAGATTTTTAAAAATTAGATTTTGTGAAAACGAGATTTACTAAACCGAGATTTCAGACCCAACCCATTTAACTTATTTAGAACTATGTTCCCATACAAGGCATTAAAGGAAAGGTCCAAAATTTAAAACTAAAGAAGTAAATTTAAAACTAAAAAGTTCGATTTGAGCAATTTTTTAAAGAATAATTAAGTACATGCGATTTTATTCAAAAAGAGGAACACCAGTTGGTTTCTTGTGTTGACCCCATGACCATTTACCTTGCCTCTTAATTTAAGAATTATGTAACATTAAACATGTATAAAATATAAAGCATAATATTTAATAATAATGATTTTTTAAACCTTTTTCTTAATATAAAATTATTTATATTTAAATACTATTATTAAATTTTAAACATATACTAAAAAATGATAATTTATACTAATTATTTATATGATAACATTTAATTTTACTATTAAAAATTTTTTTTTTAATTTTTGATGAGTTTTTCATATATTGAAGTCATGAAGTCACGTAACATTAAAATCTGTCAACTTTAACATAATTTAATTTGATTATATTGCAGATATTCTATAATTTAAAATATTTAATATCAAAAATTTATTTCAAAAAATTTATTAATCGCGTGTCATTTTATTTAGTGAAACAATAGCTGTTTTTATTTTTTTTTTTTTTTTTTGGTAAAATTGTGGTAGATATATATTGAAAATTCTTTAATATATATATATAATTATTTAAAATTAAATGATAATATATATATTGTATCAATTGTGGTTTTACATTTCTGTCAAATTTGATCTAAATGCATAGTTTGCATATTTTTAGGATCAAATTTTAAATTTGTATTTATTATTTTGTATTTTGTATGGATTGTTTATGATTATGTGTATACATTTCAAAGTAATCATTTTCAAAGTGAACTATTTTGTGGTTATCTTAATAGTACTGGTCAAATTATTTCTTTATTTATTGTTTTTTAAAGTGTTTTAAATTGATTAGGTGATATTTATTAAATTTTGCTTAGAACATCTGTTTTGATTAAAATATTTTATTAAATTTTTAATTTTGTATTTTTTTTTTAATAGTGCTGGTCAAATTATTTCTTTATTTATTGTATTTTAAAGTGTTTTAAATTGATTAGATGATATTTATGAAATTTCCTTAGAACATCTGTTTTAATTAAAATATTTTATTAAATTTTTAATTTTGTGACACTTTAAAATCTTATAAAAAACTAAAAAGAATACTATGGGAGTGTTCCGTAATCTCGGTTTAGTAAATCTTTTTTTTTAAAACTCGTTTTTAGAAATCTCGTTTTGAGAAAATTTCGTTTTAGAAAATCTCTTTTTTTATTGAAAAATCTGGTTTTTAAGGATTTTTGAGTTGGATACAAAACCAGAATTATCAGCTTTTTCCAGAATATAAAAAAAGAGATTTTCTAAAAACAAGATTTTCTAAAACAAGATTTTCTAAAACAAGATTTTCTAAAAACGAGATTTTCTAAAACAAGATTTTGTGAAAACGAGATTTACTAAACCAAAATTTCAAACCCAACCAGCATAGTCCTAATCAAATTATATCATTTAGGTGTTTTTCAATGTGCTTATACTTTCTTCTTAAAGGCAGTTTTTGAACATATTTCTTCACAGATTTGGAAAATATATAATTTATATTCCAAGGTATTAGGTAGCAATTTCGTTCGACGTATTTAAGCCAGCAGAGCTTTTAAATTAAATCCATTTTACAGAATTTTTTAATTTCTTGAAGCTTATTTAACATTACCAACAGTATGTGCCAAAAATTGTAAAGACATTTTTATAAAAATATTTATTAATTGATAAGCTAATAAAGAGTTAATTACCAACAGTGTGTGCCAAAATTGTAGAGGCATTTTTACAAAATTATTTATTAATTAATAAGTTAATAATGAGCTGGAAAGTTCTATAAAGACCCGACTACGAGCACAGTGTTGAGGTGGTTTTTTTTTTGCAGAAAAAAGTAACATTTTAAAAAAAGTCTTCATTTCAATTTAGTGTTTTTACATTTCTGTCAAATTTGATCTAAATGCATAGTTTGCATATTTTTAGGATCAAATTTTAATTTGAAAAAAAAAAATATTAATTGATTAAAAATAGTTAACTTGATTAATTTAAAAATTTTCAATTTTAAATACCCTTTAAGAAATTTTTTAATTTTATATTACAATATTCCTTAGTTTATTTGCTTTTAGATTGATAGTCTAATTCTAAAATTTTAAAACTTATGTAATTATTAAATTATTATGTGGTAATATTTAACTTCAACATAATTATTATTAGTTTTTTTTTTAATTTTTGAAAAACTTTATTCATTGAAGTCACGCGAAATAATAAATGTCAGGTGTAATAAAACACAAACTAATTTGATTAATGCAGATATATAATATTATTAAATTATGTTTTAAGATTCTATTGAAAACTATTTATCGCGTGTATAATACTACATTACTTTGTGGTATAAGATTAAACATAATATATAAATATATATATAAATATATATATTGTTCAAGTGTGGGTGTTATGTGTAATTGAAACACATTATATTATAAATTAACATGGGGAAAGATTATATACATAATAAGAAATTATAAAATTTTACGATAAGGAATTTACAATATCATGTCTTTTTTATCTATACATATGTTAAAATTAATTAGAAGTTTATAAGAGATTTTGTTTTAAACATTTAATAAAATATTGAATAAATTATAAAATTAGTGTTATTAGAACAGTTAAATTTAAACTATTAGTTCTTCATGGTTACTTTTAAAAAATTTAAAATTAAATCTTATTTTGTAATTATTTACAAAATCTCAAATCACATAATCCCAAATTTTAAAATGCCGAATAGCGAGATCTGATTCTCGTGGAGGTTTGGAGACGAGAGCCTCCTTTATTTTAAATGCTTTGTCGCCGACATATTTTGTGAGAAAAATTTTGGTGAGGATTTGGGGATGCAGGATTTATTTAAATACCTTTGTTGCTGATTATAAAATAACCTTAACTTCAAATTAAGTAAAATCGTTCTGCAAATTTGTTCTTCTTCCAAGGCGCTGCATTCCGTTTTCGAACCTTGACCTTCTTAAACATCCTCTTCCAATTCACTTGATCTTGGACAGCTGCAGAGTTAAGGCAAATGAAATACAACCACATGAAATACAAGCAAATTAAATTACAGGTAAATGATAACGCAGTCAAATGGAAATACAGACAAATTAATAAAGGCTTGTGAATGTACAAATGGAATTACGGAAATTAAAGTTTCTTTGAATTGTCATTGTTAATTTCTGTAATGCAAGAGAATAAGATTTTGCAATTTTTTAAATTTTTTAGCTGCATTTTCGATTTGTAATTTTAGAATTTGTAATTTGAAAATTCGTGTTTTGGCCATTTTTCATAAATATTTTAGGAGTGATATTTCGTACAGAACTCTTTTAAAAATCCTTGAAATAAAATATTTACATAGTAGTTGGTAAGATTGGCTGTCAATTAATTTGAAATTTTTTATTTCGGTTCTTTGAATTAAAAACTTCTGCACTAATTTTGGAATTTAAGGACTTCGTCGGTTAAGTGAGCAGGCATTTGAATTATTAACCGAAGAGGAGCGTGTTAGATTTCTGTGCTAGTTGTTAATATTTAATATATTATTATTTATTTATTTTTTTTAACAAAATCTCCTTGGTAACCATCAATATATTAAGTGATAAATAATAAATATGAAATATATAAAATAAACAAAATTAATAATGGCACTTATAAATTAGATAGTATTGGAAATAAGATGCACAACTGGTAGGTGTTAGGATGGTATATGATATCCAAAATCGTATATTATTTAGAATTAAAAGTTCATACACTAATTTAGAAATGCACTGATTTTTTTGAAAATGAAATAATGCTCTTGATTGAACAATTGAATTCGAATCTAAAGTTTTCTGTAATTCAAAACACTGTTAAATAAATATAGTAACTTTATTAAAACTTTCAACATGTCCTTGTTTTTTTTTTTGAATACTTATTGAATACTTCATTTATAATTCCTTTTATTGAGATAAAATTTTAAAGTTTGTCTTATACAAGTTATGAATGATTCTTTGATTATATTAATTGAACTAAATAAAAAAATTCGCATTACGCACGTTTAAACAAAAGTTTTTTTAAAAAATTATTGATTTAGTTTTAAAAAAAAAAAATTTCAATTTTTACACGTTTATGGTTATCTTTACTTTAAAAAAAAAATTTTCAAACTTTTTTTTTTTACACGGAGAAAATAGAAAAGTTTCATTTTAACACAATCTTAAGTTTTTTTTTTTAAATTTAAATTTATTGAACCATTATTATATTAATTTGATAGTTTGTTCTTAACTTTACCATAGATAGTCTAAGAAAAAAAAAATTATTTCAAAATTATGTGACTTACAAAACTTTATAATACATAAAGGGAAAATATTTTTGGAGCTAATTTTAGTCTAGTATTAAGATACTTAATATATGTAGCTTTTTTTAAGAGGGCAATGGAATTAGGATTTTAAAGGACAACTATAAGATGAGTTGGTATTGAATTAATTAAAAAAATATAGAAACGTAGTAGATTGTTTAGAAATCCTCATTTTGTTTTGGGAACAATATCCGCAAAACCACATTCTCAAATAATCAGCTATTAAATCTCAATAAATATTCTGACCAAAAGGCAAAACCCTGATTTTGTTACGAATCATAAGATATTCCTTGATTCAGAATCTCGCATATAAAGTTTAATAAATAAATATTTTAAAAAATAAAAATATCTTTGGGGATTTTGGTTTTGGGGTTTTTGACTATAGGGTTTTTGTATTTAGTGATTTTGTATTAGTGGGGATTTTGATAAATGTGAACTTTGTACCATTCCTGACGAAAACATATTCTACACCTTAGTAGTTTTGATTTAAAATGAGTATTTGTAGTTTTATGTCATAGTATAACCAGTTTTAAGTCATCTAACGGCATTTCCTTATATCATGTTATTTTGGAATTAGGTATGAAGCAGCTAGTTGTATTACATATTTATTATAAAATATAGAAATTCCTTCAAAATTTCACGACCTTTTCACCATTTAAAAGGATGCTTCGACTTATATATGTATAAATATATACACAATTATAAAATATTAAACAATAGTAAAAAGAAAACGGTATCTTTAGGAAAATATAACTCAAATGTCAGGATTTCCTCTTCGTCACAATTAAAGTTTTAAGTTTCGCTTTTGTCCTTTTTTCCTTTTTGTTTTCCCTTTTTGGTTTATCTTCGGTTTTTCTTTTTTTTTCAAACGAAGTACTGGTTTTTATTTATTTTTTGATTTTTTTACACGATTCTATCTTTTAAAATTTTTTATTGAAATATTTGCTATCAGGCAGATGTAAGTATTATTAAACGTGCTTCATCTTCCAAAAATTGTATGTTTATTTGATGAAACCACTTAAGCTAAGAAAAAAATGAACTATTTCAAGAAGTTGGGTTCGGTCTTTTTAAAAGGGTTGATTTGTAAGTGTATAAGTACATAATAAGCCGTTGTTTAATTTAAAATATTTTTTTTAGGGTTGTCTAAAATGACATTTGGAATCTCATAAGTTCCCCAATGATCCCTAAAAAAGCATATAGTTTTTAACAGGTTAAATACAAATAAAGCAGCTTAAAAGTTTCTTGAATAAATGTTAGGCACCACGTTATAACCACTTTAACAACCTACTAGGCATGCCTCCCCTTCACACTGTACGTAATTTTAAACCTTTCTTATACCAAAAGTTTTCTAAACTTGATGCCTTTATATTTTAGAATTTTTAGATAGAATAATGCACCTCCTACTAACAAGTCACTAAATGGATCTACTGATTGATATCATCGATGCCTAGCTTCAAACTGCAGCTTTTTAGTAAAAAATAACAAAAAATTTTCAGCAGGATGGTTTCAATATTTTTCACTTGATTCGTTTTGATGTTCATTTCCAATGAATTGTAAAAATTGGAAAAAAAAAAGAAAATTAAAATTACAAAATTTTTATTTTGCGTTTTTTTTTTTTACTTTTGTTATGATTCGGTTTTTCCTTTATTCTTTTTTTTCCATTGCATTTTTAATTCACTGTGGACTTGTGATCCACATGATTTGTTGCAGTATCATTACTGAATACAGATAGTTAGAAAAAATACAAAAAAAAACTTTGATAAAAAAAAAATATGTTGGAAGAAAAGTTGAAAAGTTTGATAACTAGGTTTTATTTTATTTTGTTTTTTTTTTTTTGTATTAAAGCAAAGATTAAAATCATTTTCTCTTGAGGCAGTTGCTGATATTAATACCATTTTAAATAAAGTTTTATCGTATACTTTCCTTAAATAGAAACTATTTTACAGTTTAAGAATCAAAATTTAGAATTAAGATTCAAAATGAAGAATTTCATTAGGGTTTATGGATGATGTGACACTTTAAGAAGTACAAGTCACTAAATTAAGTTTCCTAAGTTTCGTACTAAACCTATCTTTTTATACACGTATGACTATAGATTGAAAGGGTATAATAATTTTGCAATTACGGTTGTGACGCTGAGAAAGAGGGGAGAAGGGATGGGTAGATAAAGACTCAAAAGGTATGGGTATGGATCCGAGCAGAATCGAAAAGTAAATCGATCTAGCTATGTATATTCGTCCATCCCCACGATAAGAAGCTAGAATTCCGTCATCGCTATTGAAATCCAGTCAGTTTGCTCCACAGGTTCGAGTACCTGCCATACAATTTCTTTTTTATATGAGGATAACTCTATACCTATATTCAAGCTAGGTATAACTGAAACTGAAATTAAAATTTATATTCAATTTGTTTTACCTTAAGCCCCCTGTCAACTAACTTAAATAGAAAAAATGTTTAATTGAAGTACATCACATATGAATATTATATTATATTTTAAAAAAATTTATTTTTAACACCAAAAACTCTACGAATTGAATTTATATTTTTAATTTATTGTACCCAAATCACCCTGTTAATTAACATTTGTTTAAAAATACAATAGCAACAATTTTAGATATTCCTATTATAAAAATATATTGCCTAAAATTTGATTTTCTATTAAAATTATAATTATATGAATAATATTTATTTTTTTTTCAATTTATTATACATAAATCCCCCTATCCGCCAAATGTCACTTAAAAAAAACTGATTCGAAACTATCAGATAATCAATAATTCGAGTATCATTCCATCATACATTCCATAAAATTTATTTTCAATTACAAATAATTATTATGAACTTTTTTTTTCGATATTTTCAATTTATTTTACACAAATCACCCTGTCAACTAAATGTCATAAAATAAAAGAATATAATTGGAATATCATTCTAACAGAAAATTAATTTTAAACGAGGAAAAGTGTAGTAGAGTAGACTGTGTCAACTCTGGGATACCCGTATGACCGTTACATATACATTATATATATACATTATACATCCGGTTAATTACTTTTGGCAGTTTTTCAAACATACTTTATTAAGTTTAGTGGAATTCTCATATAAAAGAAGGAGTTGTACGGCAGCTACTCGAACCCTCTGCAATAGACCAACCAAATTTTGCTGTAAACTTGGCCAATACACTAAACTATTTTTGGCAAAATTTCAGACACCCAGCTTCATTAGGTGGAGAGTAATGCTTATATAAAGTAGGAAGTTGTATGGCAGCTACACGAACCCACTGCAGGAGACCAACCAAATTTTGCAGAAACTTTGGCCATAAAACTAAACTACTTTTGGCAAAATTTAGGACACGCAGCTGTAATAGGTACAGAGAAATACTCATATAAAAAAAGAAGTTGTATGGCAGCTACCCGAACCCATGGACCAAAATGGCTGGATTTAAATAGCGATGACGGCTATTGCAAAAAAATGAATTTGCGAAAATTTCAAAATTCTAGCTCCTTTAGTTTTTGAGTTATCGTGCGGACGGACGGACAGACGGACAGACGGACGGACAGACGGACGGACAGACGGACGGACAGACGGACGGACGGACATACATAGCTAAATCGATTTATTTTTCGATTCTGATCCGATCCATACACTTGAGTCTATATCTACCCCCCCTCCTTCTCTGCGTCACAAACGTAATGGCAAATTTATTATACCCTTTGACTATAGAGTCATACGGGTATAAAAATACATTCTCATTGGTATTTTGATATTCATAGTATAATATAGTGTTTGATAGTTATAAACTTTGGTAATTCCCCAATTGATTTGGAATTAAAAGTACTGGAAAATATTAGTATTATTTTATTTAAAGAGTTTTCCTTAAAGAATAACTCTGAAAAATAATAAAGAAATTGGTTTCGTGAATTCATTAGAGTTTTATGGTTTTATTGTGCATTCAATTGAAATATTTTCTATTTTCAATTGAAAATAACATATTTTTCAATTAAAATAAAACATTACATTTTTAATTGATTAAATAAAATAAACAATTATAGATATTATTTTAATTTTATTTTTATATTTTAATATTTTAACTTAAGTTTTCAATTAATTAAACTAACTTTTATGTACTTCTATACGGCTGTGAAACATGGAAGGTAACCGCCATTATCACCAAAAAGTTGCAGACGTATATAAACCGTTGTCTACGCCCCATCTTAAGAGTTTGTTGGTCGCAAATCACTGCCAAAACACACCTGTGGCAAAAAACGAACCAAAAGATGATTGAGGTCGAGATCAGAGAGAGAAAATGACGATAGATCGGACATACCTTGAGGAAGCCAGAAGAAAAAATATAATATATGAAGGCAATATAATATTGCAAGGCAATGTTTTGAGTAGAATCCACAAGGCAGACGACGAGTGGTTAGACCAAGGAAAACATGGAGTAGTACTTTTTTAAAAAAAGCACAAGCGCAACGCAAAACGTGGTTACAGCTAAAAGGAATTGCTAAGGATCGTGAAAGGTGGATAGGATTTGTTGACGCCCTATGCCCCACCAAGAGTTCTAGGATCCAGTAAGTAAGTAAGTGAGTATGTAATTTTTTTCCTTAAAAATTTTAGACCTAGATACATTAAATTTCAAATTTAAGCAAATAAAAGCTACTTATAACTCGTTCTAAAGTTTTTAAAAATTGTCATTTAGTTTAAAGTTTAACATATAGATATTCGGAATTAAACTGTGTATAACTTAGAAATGTGTGTATGACTTAGAAACGTTTAGGAAGAACATTAAAATATTTTTTCTGGGTATCCCAACTAATTTTCCTCATCCCCTATAATCCCAGAATCCAATATTTCCCCAAAACCTGATTCCCAAAAATTCTTTTATAACTCTATCCTCGAAACCATGCTCTACAATTGTATCACAGATCCAATTCCAAAGTTTTTTTTTATATTAATTGTGGTTTTGGTGTATTAAAATCGCACACTACCTTTACAAGCTAGGTACAGCTTTAATAGGTGGCTTTTTAATCGTTTCATGCCCCTCCTAAGAAAAAATAACTTGAAAAGAGAAGACAACTTTAAATTCCTTCAAAATTCCCATTTCGATACTTGAATACAAGATCTCTACCTATCGTTTTCCTATCCTTACTTGGTCCAGCAGAAGTAATATCGTGAAAAATAGTTGCTGGAATTTTTCAGCTGTTAATTGAAGACGCTTTTAAGTGTTCCTTAAAATTGAGTTTAAAAAATTAAATAAATGTAAAATCGTTCTAAAATGCTTCTAAGTTCCTAAAAATTGAGTTTAAAGTTTTCCAAAGCCATAATTTAAAAAAAAAATTTGGTTTTACATGGAAATTATGAAATTTCAGTAGTGATCACGAATTAAAGTTAGAATCGCTCTAAGATGGTTCTAGGTGCCTTAAAATTGAGTTTAAAGAATTTCATGACTAAAATAAATATAAAATCGTTCTAAAATGCTTCTATGTGCCTTAAAATTGAGTTTAAAGTATACCAAGACCATAATTTAAAAAAAAAATTTAGTTTTACATGGAAATTATGAAACTTTAGTAGTGATCAAAGAATTAAAGCTAGAATCGCTCTAAGACGGTTCTAAGTGCCTTGAAAAATAGCTTTGTCTGTTGAAAGTCTGGCGGCATATGTTTTAGTAAGTATAAGACTCACGCAAAAAAAAGGTCAAATTTTCATTGTAGGTTTTAAGACCCTAAAAGCTACTTACCTTTTTTTGAACTTCCTTATAAACTAAGAAACCTTTCAGTGTTTCCAATTTTTCTTAGAATCTCTAATAAGAGTTAGGTATTTACCTATATCCAATACACCCCAATCTAGAGGATGTATAAACTCAAAAATTTATTTTAGAAGTATATTCCTCCCTGTTAAAGAAAAGTTTTAAAGATCCAAAGTTCAAGATTAAGGCTAAAGACATAAAGGCAGCCTTTCTCCCATAAATAAAAGAACACATAATATTTCCATTTTACATAATATATTTATTTGGATCACCTTCTTTTCATTTTGTTTCTTATATAATTAATTCTTGTATTTTTTTTTAAATATTTTCTTTTCATTTTTCTTTTGTTAAGTGTATGTGTGTATGTGAAAATTTTTTAATTAATTTATTTATTTAACGGTTTTTTCGTACATTTTCTATTTTTTTATTTTTTTTTTGTTTTTTGTATTGTTTTTACTTTTACATAATATTTTGTTTATTTTTTATTATGTATTTTTTTTCTATATTAAACGACATATTAATAATTTCCAAAATAATTTTGTTTTTTTAATTAATTTGTTTTTATTTATTAATTTATCTAAAATCAATATATAATAAATTTTAATATTATTTTTTTTTGTTTTTTTTTATAATTTTATTTCTTAAATATGTATTGGATGTATAAATTTTTAATTTTATTCTTTTATTACATAATGTTTTTTTTTTTTTTTTTTTTAACTTATTTACAATTTAAAAGTGTATTTTTTTAGTTTTCTTTTTTTTAATTAATTAATTAATTAATTTATTTTTTTAATTTTTAGTATAGCGGAATATATTTTAAATATTTTTTTTGTGTTTTTAATTTAGACTTAAATTATATACCCATAAACCTGTAAAAAATATAAATTCATATACATATACGTATTATATAAATATATATAAAATAACTCCTGTATATTAAATAGGTAATTTTTAATTTCAAATTTTTTAGTTAAATAGACGAAGAAATTATAAAGTTTATATAATTTTTTTTAGATTACCTAACTGAATATTTTTTTTATTAATTGAATACTAGTTTTACTTTAGGTGAACGTTTTTTTACTTGCAGACAGATGTTTATATTATAACTGGAGTAATTTGAGATATTTTTGGGTATTTTGGGGCATTTCAAAGTAATTTGGGCTATTAAAAGTATTTTGACTCAACTTAAGTTAATTTAAACTTGGTGAATGCACTTTTTATGTATAATAAGAAAACGGGAATCATCTTGGCATACAAAATAAATATTATATAAAAGCTTACTACTTTGTAATTTCTATTTTTTTTTTAAATACTCCCACACTTCTAAAAATTTTTTTCTACAGAGATTCACCTAAAGTAAACTTTAAGTAAAGATTTTTATATTAATTAAAAAAATTTTTACTTTAACTGAACGTTTTCCAACTTTAAGGAAAGAGTTTTGAAGTTAAATATTTTTAAAAATATTTTTACTTTAAGCTAAGAGATTTTTTTTTTAAATGAAAGTATTTTATTTCAGCATATATTTAGTAATTATATATTTTTCCAATACCATTTCTTCGGTTAAATGAAATTAGTTTTCATTACATGTAAAAAATTTTCATTTAAAGTAAAAATCTAATCACATAAAGTAAAAAATGTTCATTAAAAATTTTTTCACTAAAAGTAAATATATATTTATTTAAAGTAATAGATGTTTTCTATGAAATGTATTTAATAAAAGTGAAAATACATTCACTTGAAATTCTAAACTAAAAGTAAAAATATATTCACTTAAAGTAATAGGTTTTTACTATAAAAAGGTTTTAACTAAATGTGAAAATCAATTCACTTGAAGTAAAAATGTATTCACTTGAAGTAAAATTGTATTAACTTAAAGTAATAATGTATTGACTTAAAGTAAAAATGTATTCACATAAAATAAAAAAGTATTAACTTAAAGTAAAAATGTATTAAATTAAGGTAAAAATATCTTTACATAAAGTAAAAAATTCTTCAGTTAAAGTGAAAATAAATAATATTGTAGGGATTATTTGTTCTAGGAGTTTAGTATAAAAATACAAAGAAGAAATTGTATACCTACACTCTGTTCAATTATTTACACCTTAAAACTTATTTTACAGACATGTTATTTTTAAAGATGTTAACATCGTGAGTTCTCAATTCGATTTATATTTTATTTTTGTATTTTTGCGATATTAGGAAAAATAATTAGGGAATAAGCCCTCCCAGGAACGTAGATAAGGTATACAAAATTTATATTAGAGCGTACGTTACAGTTTTTATCCATAAATTGCTTACAAAATATAAAAAATTAACATTATAAATTTTAAAAGGATGTTATTTGAAAATTCAATAAATAACATAACATTACAGAGTTAAATCTATTCACAATAGAGCAATTATTATTATAAGTATAAGATGAGTTTTTTATTTTATTATACTTTTTTTTTGTTCTTTTTTTTTTTGTTTTTATAACCTGTGTTTACTTTTGTAATATTTTTTAGTTTTTCTCAAAAATTTATAAAAAACTCAAAAATTTATTTATATTTTGTTTTTTTTTATAATACTTAAAAATCTAGTTTTTCCCCCTATCTAAATTTAATAATATTTTACAGCGAACTATTTTATCTTTTTTTTTTTAATTTTTAATTTTTTTTTTTTTTACTATAATATAAACAATTATTTTATATTTAATATAATAAATTATTTAAAATAATTACAAAAGACAAACTATAAGATACTTTACAAAGTATATTATAAAAAAAAAATTTAAAATAAAAAGTTTATTTAAAAAAATAACCTCATATTAATTATTATATAATCGTTTTGTTTCATAGTTTGTTTGTTTTTTTTTTGATTTATTTTTTTTATTTTAATGAATGAATACCAAATTAGGTTAAGTATTAATTTTTATTTTTTAAATATTTTTTAATTTATTTATTTATTAAATTAATTCATTTAAATTTATTAATTTTTTTTTTTAAATATACGTATTTCGTGTTTTTTTTTTTTAATTATATTGTAATATTATTTTAACAATTATTTTTTTTTAAATATTTAATTTTGTTTAATTTTTTTATTATTTATTTGTTTTTTAATTTAATTTATTTAAATTTTTATTATATTATTTACATTATTTTGGTATTATTTATATTTTTTTATTTTTTTTCAAAAGTCAGAAATGTTGGAATTTACAAATTAAATTTGAAGTTTTTAAGTAATTAAAAAAAACTTTTAGCGCCCCCCATTGATACAATAAATGTGAACATATTTAAAAACTATTTATTTAAGCTGGTCCCCTTATTTGTTGTTAATTTTAGAGTGAAAATCATTTTGAAATCTATAGAAAAACTTTTGTAGAAATCGAAGTTTTAAAATATTCAGTCGTATCAACCTTTTATTATGGAATTAAATATTGGGGCATTTCGATTTTTAAAAGTATTAAAACTGGGGTATTTTGATTTATAAAATTTAAATAATTGAATTATTTATATTGGGATTTGTAAAATCTATTGAGAGACATTTAAATTATGTCTTAAGTTCAATAGTCGTAGGTAGTTACGAAAGAATTAGATAAATATGGAAATTGTGTACAGTCTGAGGAAGCAATAAAGGGAAGTAATGACTGATTAAATAGATGTTTGTGTAAAATGCGTCCCACCATTGATACAATACATGTGAACATACTTAGAAACTATGTGTTTAAGCTGGTCCCCTTATTTGATGTTAATTTTAGAGTGAAAATCATGTTGAAATCTATAGAAAACTTTTGTAGAAATCGAAGTTTTAAAAGATCCAATCGTATCAATCTTTTTTTATGGAATAAAATATTGGGGCATTTCGATTTTTAAAAGTATTAAAACTGGGGTATTTCGATTTATAAAATTTAAATAATTGGATTATTTTTTATTGAAAGACATTTAAAGTATGTAAAAAGTTCAGGAGTCATATACCCTAAAGAATTAGATAAATATGGAAATTGCGTACAGTCTAAGGAAGCAATAAAGAAAAGCAAGGACCGATTAAAATAGATGTCATTTCAGACTTTTGAAAAAACCGTTTTTTTTATTTTATTTATTGAAGGTTTTTTGAATTTTTGCATTTTTAAAAAATAATTTATTTAGTTTTTTATTTAATTTATATATTTTAATTAATTTTTAACATTATTATTTACAAGTTACTATATTAATTGTTTGTTTTAAATATTTTTTTTAAATTAATTGTTAAATTTTTTGGTTCAACAATATGAAAAATTTTTTTTTTTAATTTTTAATTCTACACATTTTTTTACTTTTTTTTTTTTTTTTTAACCTGTATTAAAAAATTTTTTAACTTTCTTTTCGGTATTAATATATTTTGTTTGGAATTTTACCAAGGTATACATATTTTTTTTTAATAAGAAGTTCAAGTTAATATATATATATATATATATACAATAAATTCTAAAAAAAAAAGTAGTCTAGATTTTTTGTTAACAATTTTTTCATGTGACATATTTCATTTATAATAAAGGGCTAATTAGTGGTTGGGTTGGTTTTTTTTTTTTGTTTTAATTACTGAGTGTCATGTGTCCAAAGAATAGTCAAGGAAGTTATATAAGTATATATATATATATATAGGTTAGTTAACTTATTTTTCTAAAACAAAAAAAAAAAAAGTAAAGGTCAATAACTGGCATATTATATTTCATTTTATTTCACTAATTAATAAGATAAATTTAATTTAATTTGAAAAAAAAAAAAATCTGAAATTAAATGGAAAAATGTAAAAATTTTTATAATGGGGCGACAAAAAGGTTTTTCTTTTTTTAATTAATTATTATGATTTTATGTCGGATTAAGTTACTTTTAATTAAAATTCCTTTTTCACTGAAAATTCTGATTTGAGCAGAGTTTGGGAAATTGATTTAAAGTGTAATAGTATCTTTAGGTATCTCTGTTCATTATCCTTGTTCGAATACAAATTTTAATATCTCTAGTTTCTTTACACTTTTTATTTCGAGTTTTTGTCCTATTCGAAGTATGATTCTTTAAATGAGTTTTTAAAACTTTTTTTTTAAGACAGAGTGTTGGATTTTTAAGGTAGTTATTTTGATGAAATATAAGTTTTTATAGTTTCTACCTCACATAATATGAAGTGTGAAGTCTTTCGGTTTCAATTTCAAAGTAATCTACAATTAAGTAAAATTTTAAATATTATAAAATAGGTTCCTGTCCAACAATAAGTCTTATATGGCTTAGACTGTCTTTCTTCAAGTTTTAGAGAGTTTGCAGAACTATATAATCGTTGTCTTTTAATAATTTAACAGAATTTCTAATGAATTTAAGAATTACCTATTGTGATAAAACCGTAAAATGAATTCAAATTACTTACAATTAAATCAATTTCCTAATTAATCTAACTAAAAATATCTTTGCTAGAAATAATTAAAAAAAAATTAAGGTGCCCCAAATTAAAGAGAAAGTTTTGCATTCAACTTTTAAAAAAATTTTTAACAGTCTAAGAAATGCCTCGAATCCTAATGCTTCTTGAAATGCAATTTCAATTACTCAAAATCGCTCTCGCAAAATCGAATTTCAAAATATCATTTTAAACGCCACATTTCGAAATATTCTTTTGAAGGTGGCATTTTAAAAGCCGCATTTTACAAGTTTCATTTTAAAAATCTCATTTTCAAATTCACATTTTAAAAATCTCGTTTTGAAAGTCGCATTTTACAAGTTGCATTTTAAAAATCGCATTTCAAAATTCACATTTTCAAAAATCGCATTTCAAAAAATGCATTTTAAAAAACTCATTTTCAAATTCACATTTTAAAAATCGCATTTTAAAAATCGCATTTCAAAAAACGCATTTTAAAAATCTCATTTTCAAAAATCGCATTTAAAAATCATGTTTTAAGAGTTGTAATTTCAAAATCTTATTTTGAAAATCGCATTTAGAAACAAAAAAAACAAAACTTTGAGTAAAATTTAAAAAAAATGTCTAGAAAGTTAGTATTAAATAAGCGCACGAGTTTTTTGCAAGCTTTCGTTTTTTCAACCTATATAAAAAATTCGCTAATAATAATAATAATAATAATAAAAATAATTAAATAAAAACACTTTTTAAAAATTACATATAACAATTATATTAAATTAAAAAAAAAAAATGATTTTGATTATTTTTTTTTTTTTTTTATAATTATAAATTTTGCACATTATTAAATAATAATTTTTAATTTGTAACTTTCATTAATAATTATATATTTTTAAATATTTTATTTTTTTCTCTTTTTGTTTTTGTTTTTTTTTTTTGCTTGTTTTTTTGAATAATTATAATTTTTTTTTTTTAAATAAAATGTGTTTGTTTACATATTTCTTAATTTATAATTTAATTAACAAAACAAATAATTAAATAATTATAAAATTAAATTTTTTAATTTCAAAATATATTATTAAATACAAAATATTAAAAAAAAATTTATATATATATATATGTAATTGTATTAAACAATAATATATATATATATTTATTTGAAATAATATAACATTTATATAAAAAAAAAAAAAACAAAACTGTGTTTACATATACGAGTACTTTAATAATAGTTTTAAGAAAAATTTAACTATTTTTAAAAAAAAACAATTTTCTAATTAAATTTTAAATTAATCATAATTTAAAATTAATTAAATTTGAAAAGTAATTAAAAAATAAAAACAATTTTTAGTGTTTACTACACATATGTATAGCTATATATTATAATTATTGGAATTTTTCTTTTACGAATGAAAAAATTACTATTATTAGTTTTTCTTTTGTAGTTCTTCTCTTTTTTTAATAAAAAAAATTTAATTAAATTTTCATATATTTGTTTCGGTTTTTTTTCTTTGTTTGTTTGTTTAATTAAAAATTGTTTTTTTTTTTTTTGTAACTTATATAAAATAAAATTTATTCTATTAAATAAAAGTAAATATATATATATATATATCTTCATATATTTTTTTTTTAAATTATAATATTTTCAAAAAACTTTAATATAAAAAAGAAATTTTGACAATATTATATAAATTTTGTAACAGTTTTTGGACATAATTTTGTTATTTATTAAAAAATTTATTAACCCCTGTCCAGCCGATGTTAAAAAAAAACATATTACACAAAAGGCTATTTTAGGACAGAAAATTAAAACGTTTCCCTTGAAAAAAAAAATAAAAAAAATTTCAAAAACTTTGTAGTGCTTTTTTTTTTTTATATTTTACACAATATTTTATGTTTAATTTGTAATTTTTAAAATTGTATTAAGTTTTATGTCCATAACTGTACTAAAAAAAAAAAAAAAAAACATTAAAGAATTAAGAGCTACTAACAAAAATTAATTAAAAAAAAAAACTTAAAAATTAAAATAATCTTTTATGTATATGTGTATGTATATATAAAACAAAATTTAATTTACCCCATTGACCAATAATTTTTTTTTTTTGTTTTTTTTTGTTTTTTTTTTTTTTTTTAATTTAGAAGGTATTATTTAATTTTTTTTTTAAATTTATTTATTTTTATTTAGTAGGTAATAATTTTATTTTTTTTTTTCTAAATTCTTGGATTAAAATTTAATTCATTGCCTAATTCAGATTTAGTACGTATATGATGGTTTGTTGTCCCTCTCCAATTTGATGATGAAACATTACTATTATTATTATTATTTTGTGATGATGTACTAATATTATTATCATTAATTGATGATACTGATGCGGCGGCGGCGGTGGCGTTTGTAGCGGCAGTTGTTAATGATCCTAAACTTACACCAGATGAAATTCTAATAATTGGTTCAAGTTCATCAACAACTTGATCAATAATTTGTTGTGATGTTGTATCTTTAGTAGTATTAAAATTTATACCATTATTTGATGATCCATCTAATATTAAATTTCTACTTTTATTAACTTCCATATTCATAATTCCATTAAAATATTTTAAATTTTCTTTATGTAATGTTGTTTTATTTTTTGATTTTTCTAATGGATTTTTTGTTAAAACAGAAGGGGTTTCATCATCATTTTTAAAATGTGTTGTAGGATAATGATGTTGATATTGATGATGTTGATTTTGATTTTGAGGTGGTAAATGATGATAACTATCATTATTTTTATCATTATCATCATTATCATGATATTTTATATTCATAGTTTTATTATTACTATTATCAATATCATTGTAATCATCAGTATTATAAGTATCATTATCATCATTATCATCGTTAGATGCTTCACTATCATTATTTGCATAATGACATATTTTTTTATTAGTAGTAGTTGTAGTAGTAGTTGTAGTTTTTATTGCTGGGTCATAATAATCATTAAAGGCATTGACTTTTTTATTACTGCTATTATTACTCTTAGAATTATTACCAACGTTACAATTATAAATATCATCATCATCATCGTCGTCATCGTCATCGTCGCCTTTCATGTCGTTATCATTAATACCAATACTATTACAATTTTTAGATGATGTAGATGCTGCTGATGTTACTGTTGCTATTGAATCATTTAATTTCAATTTTAATTTTTTTGCAGCAGCAGCTGTTGAACATAATAATAATGATGATGAAGATGATGATTTTGAACCTGATGATGTTGATGGTTTTTGTTGATGTTGTAATGGTTGTAAATCATCTGTATCTTCAAGTAAATATCCTTTTTCATCATTATTATCGTCATCGTCATCATCATCATCATCATCATGACCATCGATTATTGTATGAGA
The DNA here is from genome assembly GCA_963082915.1 of Dolichopus griseipennis. Classification (NCBI taxonomy): domain Eukaryota; kingdom Metazoa; phylum Arthropoda; class Insecta; order Diptera; family Dolichopodidae; genus Dolichopus; species Dolichopus griseipennis. Next base: position 74,922,058 of record OY720445.1, read on the forward strand.
ATTTTTTGATGATTTTCCTGTCAATTTATTGTATCTAACACCCATATATACTGGACTAGAACCATCTAAATTATTACGAAAATAACCACCATTTGCATAACTATTGCGCTATAATATGAAATAAAAAAAAATATATATATGTATTAAAAATGAAATATTGTTTATTAAAAATTTTAATCAAAATATAGTGCTTTATATATTGAGATGCAATATTTATATACTATGTATTTGTATGTATTTGTATGTATTTTGACATTTTTATTTTTAATTATAAGAATTTTTCCTGAAGATTAATTTTAATTTTTCAAAATTTATTCTCATAATGAACTCGATAGTGGGAAAAGAATTTTCTTTTTTAGTATCTTGAAAATTCAAAGTAAAATTTCTTTTTTTTACAATTTAAATATTTAGAAAGGTAGATTGGTAACTAAAATTTAATTCAAATTGTTGATTCTGAGTCTTTCAAGCTTACTTTATGCTGTATCTTAAGTTAAGTTTCTTTGTATTCAAATGCCTAACTCTGTATTTTAAAATTTTGTTTTACTCAAATATAATTTTTTTTGGAATTTGATATAAGTTCATAAGGCACTGTTGCCGAATAACATTTTATGCTCTACTAGAAATTAAATTTAACATCACACTCACAGGAATAAATTATTTAAAAAAAAAAAACAGGACCAGAAGATTGTACTACTAAAATTTAAGAAAAGCGTTGGACAGTAAAATAAATTCTCTAAAGTGAAGACCAATGCAAGCTATTGTACAGGGGTTGTTACTTAATTTAGAAGTATGTAGCTTTATAACTCCTATTTTAAAACGTAGCTTCTTATTTTTCGAACACATATAAAGAATATAAGTTATTCTTAGAGTAAGAATATTTTGCCCCTAAAAATATGCAATTAAACTTAAAATTTTATCTAATCAAAAAAATCAAGTTTAGAGGAAATAAAAAAAAGCTCTTGTCACTATCTGAATGTTTAAATTTGTCTAACACATTTAAGTTCAGTGGATTAACGTTGAAAACGAAATAGATCAAGTTTCAAATGAAAAGTAAGACCTTATTTCGAAATGGAGATTTTTAATTAGCAATAGATCACTTTCGAATAAAAAGTATGACGATATCTGAAAATAATACTTTATTCCGCATTTAATTGAAATTAATTCCTCCTAGGTTTAATTTTTAATTGGAATTAAGTCGTCCTAAGTTACATTTCCTTAACCTTCTTTCTAGACCTCTTACATATTAATATCTGTTGCATATCCAGATAAATGAGAACCAGTTAATAAGAATCAAGTCATATGACATTATTTTTATCAAATAGATAAAGATAATGCAGGTAATTTTTGAAAAATGCAAGTGATGCAATTTTCATCTAAGCCAGGTCCAATAAATAATTGAATTTGGAATTAGAATTTTTAAATGAACTTTCTTTGATTTAATAAAATAATATGAAAAAATCTATTAAATAAAATTAACATCCATTTTTTTTTTTTTGTTTTTTCGTCCTACTTTTTTAAATCCAGAATGTCATTTACTTTATTTGAATTTTAGAAATACACTCATGTACACATATACAGACAAAAATTTGAATAACACAAACATTTAAATGTTCAAAAACCAAAAAATTTTAAAAGACATTTAAAATTTTTAAATTGTCATAATATAATAATTTATAACATTAGTTAAAATGAAATAAAATAAAATAAAAAAAAAATATTTTTTTCAATATATACTTTTATTAAAGTAGCACTACCCCCTAAAATGTAGAAAATAAAAAATGTAAGGTAGATCTTGGGAATTTGTTACTGTGTTAATATAAAAATAAATTGCTGGTATAAAAAATAGTTCTTTTAATGTTTGAAAACTTTTAAGCTAAAAATTTTTAAAATTTTCACTAACCAAAAATTGATGGCAGATCTTTTGCATTTAAAAGTGTTTTGATATAAAATATAAAAGTAAATTGCTGGATTAATTAATAAATAAAAATTTTATCTTTGAAGAAGGATCGAACTCAGATCTATTTACGATCTAAGCCACCTTTCTAACCACTGAACCATACAATTCTTATAAATTTATGGTCAGGTTTCTAATATAAATGTATCATTAACTGACAGAATGAAAAATAAAGCCATAGACACAGGTAAGTTCAATTAAAAGTAATATATAATATCTGAGTACTTATAGTTCTCTAAATCAAATATAATAAAGTTTGAACTTTTTTAAATAAATAAAAAATTTAAGAAAAACAAACGTTCTTTAGATAAAAGAAAAAAACAATATGTATACATTTAAAAATTCCTAAAAAAAAGTGTATACGTCATTTTTTTTTAAAACTTTTTTTTATAATGAAAAATGATAAATTTTGATGGCAAATGCTATATAAAAGAAATTTTGTTTGTTTTTTTTCAATATTATCATAATTTTAATATTTTTTGACATAAAAAACCAAAAAAAAGCAATAAGTTCATCATGTTCCATATTTTTCATCTTTATTATAATTTGTCATCATCATAATCATTATCATTGCATTTATAATAATCATTATACACATATCATTTCGTTTATAGTTTAAATTATTACTATTTTTCATTAAAATATATTTCAGTGTATATATTAGTCTATTATATATTTTTCAAATATATAAATAATAATATAAAATCAGTACATATTCATTATATTACAAGTGTTGTATATTTAAAAGGAGACCATAGAAAGAACTTAAAACTCGATAATATTAAAATATTTATTCATCCTAAAAATATGCAATTTTTTGTATATTGTATTTTTTCAATTATTTAACGTTGTAACACATTTTTATTTGTTTTTTAGAGATTTATGAGTACATTGAACTTAAAAATTTTACTTTTGTTTTTATTTTATTTTATTTTTTGGAAAATAACTACTTTTATGTAGTTTGTAAACTAATATTAAAGAGTTTATGGAATTATTATGTTTTGCAGTACTTTTTAGTAACTTATGTATCTTATATCGTAATTTATTAAAATTATATAGTCTTACTTTTGATTATTTAGTATCACTTGAGCAGGATATTAAGTAAAAGAACAGGATGTGAAGAATTAAAATCGAACAATTTTATATATCTTTAATCAAAAAAAGCTTTAAAGACTCGGAATGAAAAATAATTTCATTAGAATAATTAGTAGGACTAAAACATGTTTATTTAAAATTTTTTTACTAGGAAAGGAATTAACTTTTAAAAGTATTTAATATTTTTTAATAAGTATTGAATGTATCAGTTCTCTGTCTATGGAGAATAGGTCTTAGAAAATTAACAAATATTTTTTATTATAAATTTTAAATTTCAATTGGAAAAATTGCAGTTGCAATTGAATTGCAATTGTCATGTAAATAGTTATAAAATATATTTATATTAATCAATATGAAAAAATTTATATTTAAAATTTACTTCTAATATAAGTTCTAATTATAATATAATGTAAGTTAGTAATTGATTCTTAAAAAATATGTAGTTGTCATTTAAATTAAAATCAAATGTAATTTAAGAGAAAAGATTTTTCAATTAAGATTCAACTAAAATAAGTTTATTTTGATATATGTTTTTGGATTAAATTTACAGATATCAACATAAAATTTTAATTAATTTCTATTAGCACTATATAAAATGGCATTGTACAACATTTTCCACTCAAAACTTAGATATAGTTTTTTTTTTGATAGTTTGTTAGGAATCTGGTTCTAATGGAGTCAGAGTACTTTTCAATAATGAAGCTTAAAGGATAAATACAATAACACATCACTGAATTAATAGAAAGCAATTAGTAGTTCTTGTTCCTGTAGTTCTTGTAGCTTGTTCAATATCAACGAAGGTGAATATTGCGGCCAGCCAGAAAATATTGGAATTGTTAATTTCTGGAAATGGCCCGCAAGTCCTTTAAATTATAAGAAAATTAAAGATTTATTTGTACTTCAATTTCTAATGATTTTCTAGCTGTGATTTGGTTGATAATAATATAGTTGGGAATTGTCCTTTATTTATCCAGGAATACTCCTTGTACTTAAATTAGAAATGATTTTTATCAATGATTTGGTTGATGGTAATACAGTTGGTAATATCCTTATATTTTTCCAGTAATACTCCTATGTAAAATATGTAAGATTCACAAAATTTAAACAATTAATCTATTCGAATGTACACAAATGATGTATGAAAGTAAATTTTTTTAATTTATGAAGTTTTAACAATAAATAACATCATGGTCAGATGGTATACATCCTTATAATTAAAGAAATACCTTTTGAACCGCGATTACAAACCCTCTTATAAATCGTTTAATATTCAGTAAAATATATATTGTGATCATATCTAAAGTGATTTCGAGGCCTCGATCCATTCGGATAGTAAGTTTTTTATTGTAAAGTTTCAATTTGGGATCAATCTATAGGCTCTGAACAGCTTTTGAATTATTAAATACTTTTTTAAACCAGTTACCAGTTAAAAGCTCCCTGTCTTAAAATAAGTTTAAAAATTTTCAATT
>OY720445.1:74926775-75096638 GCA_963082915.1 Dolichopus griseipennis
GCTCTGAACAGCTTTTGAATTATTAAATACTGTTTTAAACCAGTTACACGTTAAAAAGTTCCCCATTCCTCAAGTTCTCTTAATTCTACAAAATAAAACTTATCAATTGTTAAACTCTTTTATTACAAATACAAATAACACAACCAATTCACTTCAATTTTTTTTTTTTTAATTAATAATTAAAAATATTGAAAGAAATTAAAAAGCAAAATAAAATTACAATAAAGGGGATTTCCCCAAGTTTCTTTCCTATTAATTTTTTTCATAAATCTGTACTACATCTTTCTTTTGAAATACAACAAATTTCCACCCAATAATTTCACTTTAATAATTTTTGTGTATATTTTCTAACACAAAATGACTAATTCACAATAGTGTTGAAAAATATATTGGAAAATTTAATAATAATACAAAAAAAAACTATTTAAAGAAAACGAAAAAAAAAACCAATTCACAATACACTAAATTAATTTTTCAACTTATTACTTCTGTTCTCTGTGCCACTTAAAAGTCTTTTTTTTAATTTTTCTTTCTTTTTTATTCACTGATTTCTTATTAAGAAGCGAATCAATTCTCTAATGAATTGCAAAAGCAATTTCTTTTAAAAGTTACAAAAAACGAGACAACAAACGCCATTCTATACCTACATTTAAAGTGTTTCTTCAAATTAGTTTACATTTTTTTTTTTTTTTTTTACTTTATCTGCTCAATTTTTTAATTAAAAAACAGAAAAACTGAACAATATCATATGATACCAATAAAATGCTTCTAACTCCCCCGCTAACTTCCAATCAGCTCTTATATTTTTTAAACACAATTAAAGTTTTGTGGTTTTTACTGTCTAAAAGTAAACGCAACTACCTTTCTACCTACCAAAAAAATAAAAATTTTATTCCAAAAATATTGCTTTAAACGAACTTTTTCAAGTAATTATTGCACGTAATAGCTTCTATTAAATAATTAAATTTTATATAAAAGTTTCATTTTTATTGCGAAACCTACCATCAGAACTGAAGCACAAAGAAAAATTTCTTAAGGTAAGTAAAAAAAAAAAAACAAGTAATGAAAAATGAAACAACAATCGATGTAACCGACTTATTAATACCCTACACCTGGAAAAATTCAATTTAAATTTAAATTTCGTTAGATACTTTTTACTTAAAAGCAGGTATCGTAGTATTTACTTATGCTATGCATCTTATTGCTAAACACCTTTACAGCATAAGCACAGTCAAAGCTTTTTTTTTGTAATAGAAGCATTCGTTAGATACTTTTTATTTAAAAGCAGGTTTCGTAGCATTTACTTATGCTATGCATCTAATTGCTAAACACCTTTACAGCATAAGCACAGTCAAAGCTGTTTTTTTGTAAAGTAATTGCTTCAGATATGCTTCTGCTGCGATCATTTCAAAAAGCAAAAGGCATTAAAAGCTTTTCATAATTTTTTTTAAAAAGCAATTGTTAAACGCTGTAAGGTATTGCTGAATAGCAGATAAAAAATGACATTAAGTTGCTTTGACTGATTATGCTATCGTTGTATTAAAAAATTTTTTTTATCTTACACTTGTGCACTATGTATTTATAATCTTTTCAGCAATTAAGTTCTCAGTAGAAGCTTTTTATAGTTGCTTATAAATAGTAACAATTGAAAAAGCACTTTTTATAGTTCAGCGTTTGATTATTGTAATGTGCTGAAAAGCCAAAGCTTTAGCTGCATAGCATAGTATAATTTTATTTAGTAAATTGAAATGCTGTGACTGTACAGTAGAAGCACTAATTTCATTGTTTTTGCTGCTTTAACTATAGCATTTCAAACCCTGCTTAAAAGTTTTTATTATTTTATTATTAATTTTTCGAATTCATCTCAGATTTCAGGAATAGTGAGAAAAGCGATCAGAACTACCTTTTATTATATTTCAAGTTCCTTCACCAATTTTTTAAATTTCATTTCATCAGCTATCCGAACCTTTACTTTAATTCCTTCAAATTTGAGAAACATTAAAGAAAAGATCAACACATCCTTGTACAAATTCTACCCCTTATCGAACGATGTGTGGGAGGTACCCGGAATACCACTCTGATTTATTTGAAATTTCAGAAAAACAAGGGTATAGGAAGGAACATCCTTTTACCAAATCTGAAGGCTCTTTTTTTATTGACTTCAGAGATATACTCGTTTGGCCTTGCACCAGGATTCGAACCTATGGTTACATTTCGCCCATTTGATCAAAGTCATCTTCGTTTTTTTTAATTATCCGGTGTAGGAACGGACGGTCGGACATTGATAAATCGACTCAGAAGATGACTTTGATCAAAAATATATATATATATTTTTCCATATCTATCTTGCCTCCTTTCGGTGTTCCTTATACTTCCAATCCTTATCTTCTATATAATATACCTCTAATCCTTACACCTATTTAAGGTGTAGGGTATAAAAAATTGACACATCAAAGATGCTAGGGGAATCCTTTTTCTTATGTATCTTCTGTCTCTCTCCGTTTTAAGTATAAAAAAAAGTCTTGCGTTTAATTTTATAGATTCTTTGCAACAATTTTGTCATAAGAACTACTATGTTTCGCATTCATTTTCTTTTGTGTATAGAAAAAATTTTTATTCCCTATCAACGTCGTATTTATTTATTTAATAATGAATTCATGTTACTATACTATAAGAATTTTTATTACAAACCCCCTCCTGCTTCTCAAATCTGTCCCTATCCAATTCTAAATTTCTAAAACCAATATAACTTGTAACATGTATAACAAACTGTAAGCGTCTAACATTATTATTATTACAATATCATTATTAAAAAAAAAAAAAAGCTATCACAGGGTATAACACAGGTTCTCCATAGAGAAACATGATGTCTTTCATTTTCTTTTTGAAAATTGTCTTTTGTTTTAGAAAATAAATAATACAATTTTCTTTTTTAATTTCTTCGTACTATTTATAAGAAAAAATAAAACAACATTTATACATACATACATAGTATATAAATATTGTAAATGGAAAGTATCTATAAGATACTTTTTTTTTTTAAAAAAAATTTATATTATATTTTGTATATATTGTAAAATTGTATTTTTTTTTTTTTTTTACCTGTAAAACAGCAAAGATGACAGCAAATATTGTAACAATTAAAAGACAAGCAGCAACTGCAATTGCTGTTATAGCTGTAAATGGTGAACCAAAACGTGATAGAAAATTATTACTATCAGTATTGCCACCATCACCACCACCATCATTTGAATCACTATATATACCATTATTATCTAATCCACCTGTTGATAGAAATTGTTGTTCAGCACCAGCAGCTATTCTACGTTTACCAGCTGGTGAAGCATTTATGCAACCACCTTTTAATAAAAATTTTTAAAATTAAATTTAATAAAAAATGAAGTTATTTATAAAATAGTAAAAGTAATTATTGTGTCATAGTAAATATATGTTGGTTTATTTAATATTAAACTAACAATTTAAGAATGTTTTACTGAAGGAATTTAGTTTCTTGATATTTTTAACTTTTAAAGTCTTTTATTTGCTGCCGATTTATGGTTTAGTAGTCATAGCAGGCCCTCTTTATAAAAAAACCTTATTCTTGGGGGGTTTTTAAATTCAATGATTGAAGAAATGTATTTGTAGAATATAAGTTACCATATCTATTAAAAAGTTTGGAGACTTTTTTTAATATTTAAAAAGGAATATAATAAGCACATTTATTAGAAAAAGGTCTGTTTAAAACTTTGTATTTATTTCCATATTAAGTTTTCAAGGTTTGTTAAAAGATATGAAGCTAAAAGCTGTCGCTGTCCTCCAAAAAATTGTTTGAATAAAATTCTATGAAAATTGCTAGAATTTGGAGAATTTGGAGAGTTCAAAAATGAACCTCACTAAGTCTTTCCCATTGATTTAATGTGAATTTTCTTTTCTAAGTAAATTTAATGAATTAGGGGGCTTTCTCAATTTTATTGATGTTAAGATCAAATTAATTTACTGTAATAAAGAAAATTTTCAATTGGTACTTTATAACTCACATTAGAAATTTCAAGGAATATTTTTATAAAGTTTATATATGAAAATGTTTACTAACAATTACTTTGGATAACATTAAAAAATTTTTTACAGTTAATTTTCAATATTTAAAATTACATTTAATACGTCCTTTATCATTCATTAATAGTTTATACCTAAATTTTACCTAAAACATTACTTAACCTTGTTAAGAACCTTTGATTTTTATACTAAATTGAAGCTAAATCTACCATTATAAAATATAATTTTAATTGATACTTTATAACTCACATTAGAAATTTAAATGAATATCTTAACAGGAATAGTATATCTATCATTGATTACTGAAGTTTGTTAAGAAACTTTCATTGTTATAAAAATCGAAGCTAAATTATAAAATTTTAAAATATATTTTGAGTTGATCCTTTATAACTCACATTAGAAAATTTTTAAGAATTATATTACAAGATTTGTCTTTCTATCATTGCTTAATACTTGCATTATACGTAAAGTATTACTGAAGTTCCTCCAAAACTATTTACCCGTTTGATTCATACAAAAATCGAAATTGATCTAACCTTATAAGAGAAAATTTGAATTCGTACTTTATAACTCACATTAGAAATTTAAAAAATAGTTTTTTAAAAAATTTTATTGAAAATTTTTAATAAAAATTCCAACTGATATGACAATGTTGCATGTTAGAAATTTTTTTGAAAATATTGCGGTAAGGGTATAAAAAACAAAAACAAAATAACAAAAAAAAATGTTGTTTAATTTTTTTATGTCTTAAAACAGATGATCCCAAATGAGTTCATGTCGTTACTACTCTAACCTCATATTTCAACATTTATAACTATAAGTTCTTTTTTTTAACTTTTTTTTTTTCCAATTTAGACTCAATTTCCTTTACACAAAAAAAAAAACAAAAACAATAAAACAAGAAAAAAAATAAAAGTTAGTTCAAATTCCCTACTTTTTTATTTTTTTTCTCTTTCTAACTACAGTTGATTCCCTATATAAAATCTAATTTATTTATTTGTTATTGTCCTTTTCTATTTTTATTTATATTTGTATATTTGTATTTTATATTATTAAGTATTATTTATATTATATATATATTATATATATATACGATATATTACCTGTATCTTTGTCACAATGGCAGCATGATTGATCATCCGGTGATGCATCCGTTGCACAACAAGGCACACATTGATTATTTAAACGATCTAAATGTAATGGAAATGCACAATTCTGGCATGAATATTGACCAGGACCAGAACATGTACGACATGATTCATGACATGTTTTACATGTTTGTGTTGGTGGATCATAATATTGTGAACCTAAACATTCCATACATAAACCACCATCTAACATAAAATGTAATGGACATGATGTACATGCTAATGGTCCAGCACCTGAAAAAATATAAAAAAAAAAAAAAAAAATTTAAAAAAATTAAATTAAAATTTAAAAGAATTTTGTAGTACAGAGAGAGAGACAGAGAGACAGAGAGATAATAAAACATGGTAACAAAAGCAATTGTATTAAATTTTTTTAAAAAATGTATGCATAAAATATATATATGATATACAGATCAGAGATATATTTGAGGGTGCAGGGTCAGAACTCCCAGGGTTATAAGTCCCTTAGTGACTTATGACTCACTCAATGGGTTTCTAAAAGTCTTCTCTGATCTTTATTATTTAAAGTGTGAATAACAAATAATATAAAAATATATATAAGTAAAATATTACATGTACAACAATATGTATTTATATATTTATCTATGCAGGATCTCGGAAAGAACCATATTTGGTTAAAAAATCAAAGTTTACCCTTTTTCCAGAGTATTTATGAATTCTTGTATGCGAGACTTTGGTTACAAAATCAGGATTACCATTTTTTCAAAATAGCCTTTCAAAATGTAGTTTAAATGTAAAATTAGGAAATACTCAGATTTCGAATTCAACCCCCAAATGTGTACCCGTCACTGATATTATATAATTAATAATTTTTCCATATTATTAATAATCTCTCAGCTGAGAACTGTATAAGGGAGTTATGACCCACCACGCTGAGTCAAAATTCCTAGGGTCATAAATTCCTTAGGGACTTATGACTCTGGGATTTCTGACCCTGCACCATATTTGAGCAGGAGATGATAATGTTAAAAAACAGACAGTAATACAAATTTGTAAAAAAAACTAATTTTCTCTATGACAATTGTTGTATTACATGAGTTTGCACTATTCTAGATATGGTTTATTTGTAATATTATGCACTATATACAAGAAGGTGTAATAACAAGTTTCAATTATGATTAAAAATGAATAGATTGTAGAAGTATTTATGGATACTCTCTATGTATATCTATGTTTAAAGTAAAAGGGATTTCATTAATTCTTAATGTCTATTTTCTGGCTTTTATACTGGTTAACATGAATGTTAGTTATTGTGTTACACAACATGCTCTTGGTAATATTCAATTTCTTTTAAAAAAAAATTTAATATCAGCTTGGGACGATTTTATATGAGAGTTGAATGAAATATTTTTTTTTTTTAAAAGAATTTTAATTTTATTAAAGTAAATTGAAGATAAATTTCAAAATTTTCCTAAATTACTAAATTTAAAAGGACAATAGAGTATAAGTACAATTACTCATTATTAAAATTATTAAAATCATTAATGTGAAGAAGAGTATGAGTACAATTACACATTAGTAAAATTATTAAATTATTAAAATTATTAATGCTAAGTAAACCTGTATAATACTGAGTAAAATGATATGTAAGTACTGATGTAAGTACGATTACTTGATACTCATTACTTTGTCAAGTACCAGTGTCAATTACTTAGATTTCGTTACTTACAAAATTGAAGTATGTAAAAGTAAAATAATAAAGTAAAAATACTTGTAATTTCTAGAAAGTAATTAAATTTTGAGTTTAATTACTTTTGTAATTACTTTTTTGATACTAAGGTATTTTCGAGTAATTGAGTATGAGGAAATACTTAAATATCAAGAATTATTGATTATTTTCCAAGTATTCATGTATTTTGCAAATTTAATAGAGTTAATTAAAGATTTAATATTCTATGATTTGACCTGAAATTTTTATGATTTTTAATTCCAATAGTATTTAAAGTAATGCATGAGATATTGTATTCACTCCAACAAGTTAAAGGTTTTGGTAAATTAGGGATGTCATCATATGAAAGATTTAAAGAAATAGCTAGTTAAAAAAACGCCTTCTTTGGTAGGGAAATGACCTCTTTGGAAGACTATTAATCTATACTATATCCCCAAATAGAATACTAGCCTAATACTAACTAATTTAGACGACAATTTAGATAAAAGATTATAAGAATTTTGAAGAATTGACATAAATGAATTAAGTAACTATGAGTCAGACATGTAGAACATTTGAATAAAATCTTTATATAGGAATTTACTATCTTAAATTATTTTAAGAAGATATTTGTTTTAAGCATTTTAAGGATATTTTAGAGTATTTAGCAGTTAGTAGTTGAAAAAGCTTTGTTAAACTATAATAGCAGTAAATGTTAGAATTTTCTAAGGTAATACAAGGTTTTCATTAAAACTTAAATGTGATTTTATATTTTAAAAATCCTATGTTCTTAAATGGTATAAAAAGTTGAAAAAAGCTTAAGATGTCCTTCTTAATATTAATACTGAAACTATGAGTCTCCTGTTATAGTTCCTAGATCTATAAGCGGTGGGATACTACGTTAACTAGTACAGGAAAAAAAATTATGGAATCAATGCTGCTGAATAGGTTTAGAGTTCGTATTAGACTTCCCATAACCTCTAAACACACATTTATATTTTCTTTTTTTTTTACACGCAAACTAAACGCTAGGAATGGATTCCTGTATATTCCTGTAATATGTAGATTTAGTTGGAATGGGAAGGAAAGTAGGATATTAGAGGGGAATTGGGAGGTAGATTGGAAATGAATCTAAAAAGATTCGTTTTGAATTTATGCAAGTTGTAGTATGGGACAGTATTAGAAGAGGGGAACACATTGAATGGAAGCATGTTCCACATCTTAACAGTTCTCACGGCAAATGAGTTTCCATAACCAGTTTTAAACCATCTTGGAATTTCCACGGTATAGAAATGAGCACTTGCTGCTCCTCTGGTGTTACGTTGGAATTGTTTAAGAGGAGGCATAATTGACTTTAGTTCAATAGAGCAAGTGTCATTACCTACAAGATATCTATAAAACAGAGAAGTCGCTCCAATATTTCGACGAGAGCTAAGAGAAGTAAGTGTTACTTGCTCGCCAGGGTCACCTATTAGGCGTAAGGCACGATTTTAAATTTTTTCGAGGTAACTCAAAGAAGTTTGGGATGCGCCAGCCCAAATGTGGGAGTTATACCCTATCTTAGGTCGAATATAGACTTTATAGATATTAGACAGATCTTTAGGAGAGAAATATGTTTTGCAATGTGACTGAAAACCCAAACATTTGGCAGCATTCTTTGCTATATCAAAAATATGGTCATTCCACAGCATTTTTTGATTTAGCTGCAAACCTAAAATGCTTAGATTGTCTGATCGTTTAATATTTTCACCTTGGAATCGCAGAATCGGGTTAAACTGATTTCTCAATCAGACAGCTTTGAGTTTTTGAAGTATTAAACTCAACTCTATTACTTTTATCCCAATCAGTACATATATAATATGATACTTATTAAAAAGTTTATTAATTGAAAAATAATTGTTACATCAAGTAGTTAGACAAAAAAAAAACCTTGAAATAAATGTTTCAGAAAAAATGACAAACCATTTAAAATAAAATTATTTATTTTATATTTATCCTTCAAGTCCATTTTCAAAACCTTGAAATTATTAAATTATTTATAATTCATATCATAATAATTTTCATTTAGAAAATGCATTAAAACAATTATTATTTAATAAATAAACAACTAATTAGAGGAAATCTTAACAAATATCTTAAATCATAGATTCATATTATAATAGTTTATAATAGTTTTATTTTAAATGTTTATATACACATTAAAAAATAATTTTCAATAAAATCATTTTCATAATTTATCATTACTTGTATTATAATCATTTTTACTATATACAAGTACTTATAATGTACTTAACGAAATTATTCATATTACAGGATGTCTACTAAAAAAAAAAAATTTTACGCAACTTTTCAATTACTTGTACTTGTTATCCTTTATTCTTTAGTTCGCTTAGTAATCTGAAGTTTTGAATATTAACTGAAAACGTATGTTTTTAAAGAGTTTTTCAAGTACCGCAGAGTTTAGAAGATACTTTTTAAGTACGCGTATCTTTTTAAAATTTATTTGAACGTTTATTTATGTTTTTTTTTGGTTTATTGTTGTTTTTTTGATATTTCTTGGAACATCCTGTATATATACATTAAAATATTTGAATAGAACATTACATTAATTCCTATATATTCATAAATATATGTATTGCGTTTCTATACATATTAATATACTATAAATATATGCATTATAACAAGTATTATATGAGTATTAATGTCGTTAGTGATAAAAATCCTTAACGCATCCTTGAATTAATTTTTATATATACATATATGTATGTAACATTTTAATAAGTATAATGTTGTTATATAAGTATACTTTTTAATAATAATAATGAGATCCTTTATATATATTAACATATATATATATATAAATGTTATATATATATTATGTATAATTGATTTATATGTTATATAAATTATATATATATATATACTTATATACTATTATTAATAATAAAAAAAATTTTAATGTTACATCATTAATTTGAATGATCCTTGAATTAAAAAAAAAAATCGTACATAAATATATGTATATGTATATTTAACATCCTTAGATAGTCATTATAATATCATTATAACATTATCCCTGTTTTAGTTATTATCCCTTCCAACTTGTGTTTTTTTTTTTTTTTTTTTGTTTATTTCCAACATATTGTTAAACCGAACATATGTACATATGGTTGAACATACATACGATTTTTTTTTTTTTTATATAAAAACATTAAAAAAAAAAAAAAATAAAAATTGAATTTAAATGCATTATCCTTATTAATGATACTTTAGAAATGGGAGATAAAAACATAGGAAAAAGACAATGAAGTTACAATTCTTATAATAATGTAATAATATGTTGTAATTCAATTATATAAGTATATATATATATATATATATATATATATATATATATATATGTATATATCTGTGTAGGTTTAGTTTTTTTTCTGCCATAAAGGTTACATTTAAATTATTATACCATATATAATTTAAATTTTAAAAAACCATTTAATATTAATTTAATATTACATTAAATACTAATTAAATTATATTTTAATTAATTATTTTTATATTATGTGTAAATGGAAAAAAAAACTAATATAAATTAGATGCGAAATTAATTTAAATTCGATGAAAAGGGATGTATCCCTAAAAGTATGCAATTCTTTGAAAAATTTTGATTTTTATTGAAATTTTTTAAAATTTCAAATTAAGATGAAATGTTTCATATAATCTTTGATTAATTATTTTTAAAATTGAACTTTTGGGGTGGGAGTCTCTATTTTTATTGAGCTTTTTTAGATTAAAGTGAAATTGAAAAAGTTTTTGTGAAAGTAGGAAAGTAGGAATGGTGAGTTAAAATGTTTATGAGAAAGTAATTATTTTGGGTTTTATTATGGAATTTTTTATTTTAGTACCCTCTATTTGCAACTGGGAATTGAGATCCAACTTTTAACTTTCGAATTTTTACACTAAGTTTTACTAGTTTTTTCATTTAAATGTGAAAAGATATGTACGCTTAGTTAAGAGGAATTACAATTTCTATTGGGGAAAGTAATTGGAATTGGGGAAAGCAATTGTAATTGAAAAAAGAATCCAACGGTTTTACCGAAATTGGACTTCTATATTATCAAAGATGTTAAACTTCTGCCTTATTTCCGATATATTTTTAATTTATTTATTTATTTATTTTTTTTTATTCAATTGCTTTTTTTTTTTTTTTGTTTTTTTGCGAGGGATTGAAATGCTCGAATGCCACCCATTGAAACTGTGCGGTATTTCGTTGGGAAGTGTGCGATTTAAATGTACCAAAATCACACCCTTTTTGTACCAAACTTTAGGAAAGAACCTGACATACAAATATACAGTTTGGTTACAGGGATGGGAATATGAAAGGATTTTAGGATTGTGGCAGGTTATTTGTGAATTTAGAATTATGGGCTTAACACAAGCAAGTTACAATATAAACTGAGTTTTAATTTGCACTTTTGTTTTTCACGTTTCATTTTAGAATTAACTGTATTAAAACTTTTTAAATAATTTTAAAATAATTATTCAGTTATTTTTATTCTATATACATTATTCACAAGCCAAATATTTCAAATGAATCAGAATTTAGCGCATCTGATATCTCAAATTAAAAGATGCCAATTTCCATTAAACTCCATTTTCTAATGAAGTCAATTTTATCCAAAAAATTAAATATCACATATACCTCCTTTATATGCGTATGCATATACACAATAGTCTATATTAATTAACTAAAAATTTCATTTACTTAATGCTTAAAAAAGTCTTTATAATAAACCCACCATTCAATGTCACATAAATTTTAATACGAATTTACACCCTATAAAAATGTGGCATAATAAATGCAATTCAGTCAAAATAAATTACATATCAACACACACATTTACTATATGTTACAATTTTCCTATATGTCACTTTTAATCATTATCCTTACATTAATTATTGAGTACATATATATGTATGTATTCAGTACGTTTTTGAAAATTTTCATTATTAAAGAGTATTTGGAAAAAAAAAAATTAAAATCACCATTGTTTTTAACTTTATAAAATTTTAAAATGACCTGATGACGACATCATAGGGTGAATATTAAAATATAAGGATTGTAATTGTTAAATATGTTTCAAAACTAATTTTGATAATGAAGTTTTTGGATTTATTGAGGGAACTCCGAGGATGGGGTAAGAGAGGGGGGAGAAGTAAAGAGTAAAAGTTATTTTAGACAATTTTATTGTTTGGAACTCTTTCATTTTATTAATTTTTTTTTTTTTTTAATATTTGATGGAAATTTGTAATTGTATGAGTGTATAAGTAAAATATAATAAATGATTGCACAGTTATTTTTTTTTTTTTTTGTTTTTTTGACAGCAAATGTCAAAAATTTTTTAAGACAAATGATTTATTGTATAAAATTCCGCGTTTTATTAATAAAATTGTGTTCAATTTTTAGAAAAGATGGGACAATAAAGTTAAAATAAGGATGAAAGGGTGGGGTGGTACACACAAGTTAAAGTGTCTTAAAATTTAAAATATAAGTAATTATTTTTTAAAGTTTACTTGGTTTTTGTAATTATATATTATAAAAGTATTAAATATATATTTAGAAATATTTAGTACTTACTTTTTTAGTACTTTTACAAAATAGTACTGCAAAACTTTAGATAGTTGAAAAATTTTGAAATATTCTATTTTCATCATCTAAAGGATTTTTTAGATTTGTTTCACTTGGTGTGGATAACAAACATAATGTGGAATCACCCAATATTGACTTTTATTCATTAGATAATCAGATTTTGTTGGTTTTTTTTGATACTATTTATTATTTAAGTTTCTAGTTCGACCAAATCTTAAAATTCTCACAATATTCATTCGACTTAGATTTTTAAATTCTAGTTAAGTTTATTTTGGGACTTATTGTCCCAAATATTTGAGTTTTCTATTTTTATTAAAACTTAAAAGTTCACAAGAGATTTACCGAAATCTGATAATCAGATCGTAGTATAGTTTTTTTAGTACAATATAATTTAGTTTGCTACTTAGACCAAGTTCTCATAAGATCTACAGCTAGTTGTTGGAAAATAAGAAATGAGGTTATTAAATACTTTTCTTAACGGTTTGACCGATTTTCAAATTTTGTATACGTGCTCCCCTGTGAGAATTGACTTGACACTATTAACAGTTTTGGAATTTATAAACCCATGTCGGGCCGACGAGTGGTCAAAAAAAATGTTGGGTCCAAATTTTGTCCGATTTTACGAAATTCTGCTTTGGCTAAAAAGAAAACCCCAAAAAAAATTTTGTTGAGTTCCATTAACCCATTGCGGCCCAACAGCTTTTTATAGGTACCAAAATCACACCCTTTTTGTACCAAACTTTAGGAAGGAATCTGACATACAAATGTACAGTTTGGTTGGTTACAGGGATGGGAATATGAAAGGATTGTGGGAGGTCATTTGGGAATTTAGAATAATGGGCTTAACACAAGCAAGTTACAATATAAACTGAGTTTAAAAATAAGAAATGAGGTTATTAAATACTTTTCTTATTTCATATTTATTTCGTAGGAGGTCTATTAAAGGACGCTTCAGTTTCATGTTCACTTTGAAACAAATCTTATTATAACATAACTGTTAATCCTGCACAAGAGTCGTCAAGAGACGTTATTTAATGTTACAATGATTTAAAATTGCTGATTAAAAAATTTATTGATTACTATTAGTAGTAAGTACTTAACTACTGTTGGAAATATCATTAAATAAAAGTGCTTGGGGAGCATTTAGAGCTTTTAAGAATGGTATTAATACAGTTTTCTTGTATGCACTTATGTGTGTCTATAAACCGACACTATTGCACTTCCCCAATATTAATAACTTTTAAAAATTTATATAATTTAAAACTGTTACCTAAGCACTGAATATACTTGTAACGATTTGAAAGTTAAGAGGTTTATGTTGTCTCCTAACAACTTTTCAAACATATCAATTTTCAATTAAAATATTGAACTATTACATAAGAACAAACATACAAAGAAGGCATAATATGTATGCTTAAAATATTAAGTTTTTTATACAAGATATAATATTCCTTGAATAAGATATTTGAATTTTAAACAAGTATTTAAAGGATATTCAATTCAACATAATATGAATCTTAATCAGAATATCATAATTATAAATTCAAAAAAAATTATGCATTTAAATATGCATTAGTATGTACTTATGTTATATACTTAACCTTTTATAATATATATATATATATATAGTTATGATATGGTCTGGTACACAATGAATAAATTTGAAATATTTTGTATAAGAATTCAAAAAAAACGAGGAAGAGTGTGGTAGAGTAGACTGTGTCAACTCTGGGATACCCGTATGACCGTTATATAAGCATTATATAATTTTTAAACATTAATTACTTTTGGCAAAATTTCAAACATAAAGCTTTATTAGGTGTCGTTTAATGCTCATATAAAAGAAGGAGTTGTATGACAGCTACGCGAACCCTCAGTAGACCAACCAAATTTTGCAGAAACTTTGGCCATTACACTAAACTATTTTTGGCAAAATTTCAAACACCCAGCTGTAATAGGTACAGAGAAATCCTCATATAAAATTAGAATTTGTATGGCAGCTACCCGAACCCATGGACTGAAACGAATATTGAAAAAGCGGATTTGTGAAAATTTCAAGATCCTATATTGTGGTGCCGGACGAACGGACATACATAGCTAAATCGATTTATTTTTCGATTCTGATCCGATCCATACACTTGAGTCTATATCTACCCCCACCTCCTTCTCTGCGTCACAAACGTAATGGCAAATTTATTATACCCTTTGACTATATAGTCATACGGGTATAAAAAATAACCACACACACACACACACACACGTACATACTTGCACTCCAAATTATAATAATATATTAAGAGAATTTTCTTATAAATTATCAATATTGCATAATTTTTTTTTCAAGTACTTGTACATATTTACAATTTGTATTAAAAAAAAAAAAAAAAAAAAAAATAACAAGGAAAAATTTTCATTTAACATTGAAGTTCATTAGCAATGAAAAGTTCAATGAAATTTTAAAATTGAAAATCCTTGAAATATCCTTAAATAAAATATTGAATTAATTTTGTATAATATTATGTATATTTGTGGTTGAATATATTATATTTTTTTTTGTATTTATGCAAATTAATAGGGAAGTGTGTGTGTGTGTGTGGGTGTATATGAATAATTTTCTTTTTTTTAATGGAAAAGTCTTTTTCATTTTTTTTTGTATCAATTAGCATAATTGAAAAATTGCAATGAAAATTACAATGGAAAATTGATCAAAAGTTTATTATTGAATTATATTTTGCCTTTAATTATTGTAGATTTTTTTTTTTTTTTCACTTTTTTTTCACTTTTTTTTTTTTTTTTTTTTTTGTAAAAGATATTTTTAATTATGATGTCAGAAAATTTAAATTCATTCTGACCACTACATTTGCATTCAAATATGTTAAAAGTGTTTTTTTTTAAGTGAAATTTTCTATAAAATATTTTTATTAAATTGTAATTTAAACTTGGGGGAAAATGCAGTATTTAATGTAAAAAGTGTTTAATTCAAAATATTAAAACGTTTTAATGGAATGAAGTGATGATTAGTGTAATGAATGTCCTTGTACTAAGTCCTTATTATAAATCAAATACTGAATAAATACTGATGTAGTAGAATACACTGTGTCAACTCTGGGATACCCATATGACCATAATATAGACTTTATATCATCAAGTGAATTACATTTTAAAAAAATTTTACAATTTATTAGACTTTCAGTTATCATAAAAGCGCAAAGGTTAAGATGGATAAGACATGTTATAAGAATGCCGGATAACATAACAACAAAAAGAGTGTTTCTCCACCAGCAGGGTACTAGAGGTAGAGGGAGACCAAAAAAAAAAATGGCTAGACGCTGTTGAAGATGACTTAAGGATTATAGCGGAAGCTCAGGTTCATCAAGGGCTGTAAAGCTATAGAAGAAGAACAAGAAGACTTTCAGTTATGTACAAAAGAAAATATAAATTGAAAGGCAGCTCTTCGAACCTCTTCCATTACACCGACTATATTTTATTTAAACTTTGGCCATTAAAATTAACTAGTATTGACAAAATTTCAGACATTCAGCTTTATTAGGTAGAAAGTAATGCTCATATAAAGGAAGAAGTTCTATGACAGCTAATCGAACCTACTGCAGATCAACCAAATTTAGCAAATCCTTTGGTCATAAAACTAAACTACTTTTGGAAGGACAGGCGAACATAGATAGCTATATTTAATTACTTTTCGATTCAGATCCGATCCATACCTTTGAGTCTATATCTATGTCCCCTCCTTATTTAATCTCAACTTCAGAGTTTTTATAATCTATAATATCTGTAGATAAGGTTATTCGAGAGAGATTCGAGAAACATTTTATTCTATACAGTGTCTGGAGATATTTCGTGCTGAAACAAAGTTGTGAAACAAAGAAAAAAGAGATTTAAAGTAAAGCAGTGTAAAGCCTCCGATACGCTGAAAATGGAAAAGCGATTTTGAAAAAAGAAATTTCAAAATTTTGGTTTTATTTAAAACTTTTTAAAGTAAAAGTGGCTATATAGAAGAGCGACAAGTGAGTTTAAAAGTGCATTGTCATTTGTTTGAAGAAAAATTGTCCATTCGTTGTCTGCATGTCCGAGGCCTGATATATAGAATTGAAAAAAAACATGCTGAATTGAAATTACAAAGAAACCTCTAAAGATTTTGTAACTTAATGTGACTAAAATATTTAAGAATTTAAGTTTTCTGTAAAATACAATAAGTTCAAAAAATCTTCATAACCCCATACATAAGTATCTGAATATTGTTTCAATTATTGGGAGAAAAAAATATTAACAAAAAAAACTATGTACAAATTCAATAAATATTTACTAGATAGAATATTGAAATTAAAATTGAACACAAATGCATAAATCGTGATAGTAATTTAAATTAAAATTGTTTATAGTCTATCATCAGTAAAATTGTATTATTGATTCAATTCGAAGCTTCGATGACGTGCTGCTGCTGTTGCTACTACTCTTTTATATTTTAGTATTTGTATCTTATAGATAAAAACAACTGAAAAAATAAAAAAAGAGATTTTTTTTTCCAGATTGAAATAATAAAAAATGCAAATATTGAAGTTCATTAGAGGTTCTTATTAAAGAAACTTAACTATACATTTTTTTTTTACCCCCATAATCAATTTAAAACAATACACATAATGTACAAAAGTATTGGATTTAAAAAAAAAAACAAAAAAAAAAGAATAGTGTCTCATTAAAAGACACAGAAGCAGCATCCATCCAGCAGTTCTATAAACGTGTTCATATTATTATTACTCAATATTCCCCCACTTAGTCTGATGATGCTCTTTTTTTTTGCATTCTTCTATTCTTTAAATAATTGTTCCTGCATACTATACACATACATATTCATAAGTATATGTATATAATGAACATATATTTTTTTTTAAAACTATTATTTAAGAATATTGTGTTGTTAGTATATCATTTCATTATTTTAACATCAATATTAAATATTTATTGAAGTTGATGGTAGTGGGGTTGAGTGACTTTGAGTTTATCACACAGCACATTATATAGACACTTTAAAAAAATTTTTTTTTGTAGACTCTATTGTGTATGTGTATATAAGTACTCAAAAAAAAAAAAAGGATAATGAAATAATAAAGAAAGATTATTTATACTTGTACCTATATAAAAAATGTATTGTGCAACAATGATGTACTTACTATCAAATTGCACAATTTTCAATATGCTCATTTTTTTTTTTTTTTGTTCTTTGCTTATTGTAGGAGCAAAGAACTGAAGCTATTAAATATTAAATAAAAAATGTACTAAAAACAAAGAATGCTGATAGGAGCTCTTCTTATTGACAAGAGACTGAAAAAGACTGAAAAAATCCTTATAAATTTCAGTTAATCTCAAACTTTGATTTAATTATGCAGATGATGTCTCATAACCGTACCTAAGTTTAGGGATTTAAATGTCTGATAAGATTATAATCTGAAAATTATAAAAATTCTACGAATAGACTCGTCTGACCAATAGTATAGTTGTACTTGAAGCACTTAAGGTATTAAATATACAGATCTTGGGGTTAAAACCTTGGACGGATCAAATCTGATAAAACATGTACACACTACTCTTATATGCTATACTACTTTTGAACTGACGGAAGGATGGACATGCATAGCTATATTGATTTATTTTTTGATTCTGATCCCATTCATACCATTCTGTACCCATTGCTCTCATTTGACTCTATATCTATCTCCAGGTCTTCTTTGCGTCACATAATATACTATGAGATTGAAAAGTAGAAAAAAAAAAAACTGAAAATTTTGAGCACAAATTACCAATGCTATAATTGATTAAAAACACCATAAAGTTCCCATCGAACCTAGAGATCCAGAGACCCAGACATAATCCAGCTTATATTTTACTACATTTAAACAATAATCATAATCAGAAAAAAACCGCGGCCTCGTGAATACTTCAGTTTAGAAATACAGTAAATTTTATTTAACTCAGTCATTACTTTTGAAATTAACAAGCCTTGTCTTTGTATTTCATTTACTTTTAGTTACTTGTAGTTGATATCCATTCATATTATTTTTCTCATAAAATAAAAAACAACACAAAAAGGAAATCAAAAAAACTTTGAAATTACATAATGAACATTATAAAATGGTTCAATGAGTAGCCTGATAGACAATTTGTACAAAAAAAACAAAACACTCAAAAGCACAAAAAAAAAAATACTCAAAAAAAAGAATTGACTTAATGAAACTACTATATATCTATAGTAAATAATTCATCCATTACTTTGTATTTTCTGTTTCTTTTGTAAAGGGTGTTTTTTGAGCCATTTAAAAAAAAAAACAGATTCAACTACTTATTTAACAAACTGTTTTTTGGAATTCTTTGTTTCAACAAAAATAAAAATATTAATTTGAAGTTTATTTAACAATGAATAAAAAAATTACTCAAAATTCCAAATTTTACAATTTTTTTTTCGGTTGTGTAACAGAATTTATGAAATTTGTTGCTGAATTACATAATTAATATGAAATGACATGGCCTTTATAAATAAATGGGCTGTGGCAGAAGCTCAGGGTTTTAAAAAATATTCTTAATGGAACTTATATTACATATTAATCCCTATTTATTGCAGGTATATTTTAAATGGAGGGTATATTGTAATTTGAATTTTTTAAAAATTATAACTAATATGTGAGGCATTATATTGCACTAGAACAAGCCCCTACGAAGAAATTACACTTATGTTAAAAACTCTAAAAGTATTTTTTAAACAAAAATTGGCTTAGTCATGGTCGGATTTTAAAGAAAAATGGGATTAAAACACTTTAAATTACCCTCAACACATCTATTTAACTTTAATAAATTTTATTTGACTAATACTTTCTAAATAATTAAAAACTTATCAAAACCAATTTGTAAAACTTTTCAAATCTACAAATGAATAATATGTATTTTCAAAAACCTAAATCCAAATCTTTGACGCCTTTGATGAATTAAGCCCAATAAGGAAAAGCGGGCAAATAACAAGATTAAAAACTAAGATTAGAGTATCTAAAGCTTGTGTTATGTCAACGCTTCTCCATGGTAGTGAAACTTGGTTTACTACAAACAATATCAGACAAAAGCTCCAAGCATTCACGATTAAGTGCTAAAGAATCATGTATAAAATATTATGGCCCATCACCATCAGTATTAGGGACTTATAGCAGTTAACAGGCGAAGTACCGGTAATGAGCCAAATCAAGCGCAGAAAATATAACGAGAATGTTCCTGGAATGGAATCTCAAGGTGGGAGATGGCGCGGCAGATCCAACAACATCTGAGGTCGAGCACCTAGTAGTTGAGCAGCTAGCCAAACTAGCAAGAAATGGGCAAACTTGGGAGGAGATCAAGTTGTTGGCTAACGATCGACTCCAAAAGAACGGGCAAGTGGATGCCCTATGCTCCTTCGAGAAATAACAGAAAAAAAACAAAAATCCAAATTATTAATAATTTTAACTTAAAATATCAAAATTATCAAAATTGAATACAATAATTTCCAACTTATTAATATTATTTTCCATCAATTTAATCATACAATACTAAATAATAATTTTTAAATAAATTACACACTAAAATAGAATTAGATTCCATTAAATTAATTGAATTGATTAAAATTTCATCAAATATTGAAATCGAATTTAAATTGAAATATTATTAAAATATCCTTCAATAACATAGTTATGGTATTATTAGTTTATATTTTACTCTATTTTTTTGAATTGAATTAATAAATTATTTATTTTGGTAATTGTAGGTTAGAAATAAATTGCTTTTATTTTTATATTATAGTTGGTATTATTTGTTCAAATAATTAAAAATACATTTTGTTTTGTATCTAATCAATTTGTAATAATATTAAGAACTAACTAATCAAATATTAGATATAAATTGATTATAATCGAAATAAAACAAAAAAAAAATTAATTTAATAACTTTAATTTAATAGTAATTGTGTATTTGATAGATTGTTTTTAATAAATTAAAAAAAAAACAATGATTTAATGTTTTATCGTGAAATAAAAGGCTTTTATATAATCATATTATATAATTATTTAAAAAGGTATTTTTAAAATGGATTTATCAATAGATATTCACTAATATATTAATAACGTATATTTGGTTATAGATTTTAATATTATATAAGCGATCGGTGTATAACCTGATGGAAGGTCCTTAAGACGAGGAAGAGTGTAGTAGAGTAGACTGTTTCAGCTCTGGGATACCCGTATGACCGTAACATATACATTATATCATCCAGTTAATAACTTTTTGCTAAATTTCAAACACCCAGCTTTATTAGGTGTAGTGAAATACTCATATAAAAGAAGGAGTTGAAACGCAGCTACTCGAACCCTCTGCAGTAGACCAATCAAATTTTGCAGAAATTTTGGCCATAAAACTAAACTACTTTTGGCAAAATTTCAGACACGCAGCTGTAATAAGTACAGAGTAATACTCATATAAAAAAAGAAATTGTATAGCAGCTACACGAACCCATGGACCAAAATGGCTGCATTTAAATAGCGATAGCGGCTATTGAAAAAAACGAATTTGCGAAAATTTCAAGATTCTAGCTCATTTAGTTTTTGAGTTATCGTGGTGACAGACACACAGACGGACGGACGGACATACATAGCTAAATCGATTTATTTTTTGATTCTGATCCGATCCATACACTTGAGTCTATATCTACCCCCCTCCTTCTCTGCGTCGCAAACGTAATGGCAAATTTATTATACCCTTTGACTATATAGTCATACGGGTATAAAAAAGAGGCAATGTAAAGGAATTAAGAAATGATAAGGAATATTTTTATTAACAAGACTGGAAGTATATAGATCCAAATCAAATGAGGAGCTCCGATTCAAAACGTACAATGTTCATATTTTGAAAAGTTTATTTTATAATATATTTTTGCAAGAAATTAGAAATTCTATCTTTTTTTATCATTTTGCGATTCAAAAGCTTAATGTGGGGTTTCTATACTAAAAATAATTTCACATTTATTTTTGGGATCTTTTAATATTTAGAGGCATCTCTAAATTATAAATTAACATTAAAAATTAATTAAAATTTATGCACACATAATTCAAAATCATCTTTCCTCAAAAATTTGTTACCAAAATTTCAATTTAAATAATATATATATATCTTCAAAAAGTACTTTTTACAACTTACCATTACATGTTTTACAATAATGATGACATTTTTGACAACCAAATTCTGATTTATAAAAACCTTCAGGACATTCAGGATGACATTCACCACCAGCTAATTGCCAACCATCTGGACAAGTAACACATTGATCGCGACGTGGTCCACTACATGTATTACAACTTAAATAACATTTTGCACATGTACCACGATCACTATAATAACTGTAAAAACAAACAAAAAAAAGGATATATTAATATATATATATAAAAAAAAGGATATATTAATATAAAAATTTATATTTAACCATTTTTATTTTAATTTAATATACCGTTAAAACCGTTTTATACCGTTATTACTATTATTAGTATAAAAAATGAACATATTTAAAAATATAAAAACTAGGAAATTAAAAATTAAATAGTAACACGATATAATACCATTAAAAAAACACAAAAATTCCATAGAATTTTTATTGTTTAGCTCCAATTTTATTCCATGTATATATACACATACCCTTACAAAAAGTTTGTTAGAAAAAAGGACAAACAACTACAACTAACTAAAAATAGTTAAAATAAGAAATAAATAGTTTTTGTTTTTAAGAAAAACGAATCAGAGCAACAATAATAGTTATATGAAAAAAAAATATATATATATAAATATAAATAGTTAAAATTAATTACACAATATTACAAAAGCTATAGGAAAATGGTATCGGAATCGGAAAATATTCCCTTTTTCACACACACACACAGGAGCTAAATTGAAAATATAAAAAAAATAACACGAAAAACGGCACCAAAGCAATAAGAAATAAATAGAAACAATATAAATTAAAAGCAGCACGTTCTTTGGTCGTAAAAATTTCCTGGCACTCTCTTTCTCTCTCTTCCTTATAAACTTGGGTTTTTTTTTCATTTGTATATTTTTAATAGACAAATATTTTCAATAATAATATAAATTTTTATATATATACTCGTATATAGAAAAACTGGGATTCATTTAATAAAATATTAAAAAACAAGTGATGAAAAAAAACCAAGGGTTTTTAAAAAAGCACATTTTCAAAATTATATTGTATTACATACTGAGTTTAACTTTGGAAATATTTACTTGGAAATAGTTACTACTGACTTATAAAATTTACTGCTAACAGTAAATTTTTTATTTAAAAGTTGTTATAGCCCTTCAATGGGGAAGGTTGCCAAATTTCTCAAGAATCTAACTTCAACTCCCCCCCTCCTCTAGTTTTTTAGGTTCTAGGAATTAAATTATGAATTACACAAAAATTTGGAATTTTACTTAGAATTTTATTATCTAAGCAAAAATGGGTAAAACTAAGAGACACTTTCTTCAATTTAAGGAACCCCTTTTAAATTTAAGAAAAACCTTTAACATATGTTAAAATATAATGTTGGACCTTTAAATTTTGTATATTAATAAAAAAAAAATTGGACAGGTATTCAAGTTACAGGTGCTTAAAAATAGCATAATTTCAATTTTCGGGCCCTTATAGCTCCTAAACAGGGGGCTTGACAAAAAAATTTTGTTAACTGACTCCTACTATTTTTTTAGGATCTAACTTCTCCCAAAATTTCAAGATCCTAGCTTGAACCGTTTAGAAGATATGTGGGGCCAAAAATTTTGCGAAAATTGAGTTTTGCGTAATGCTAAATTTTAGTACCGTATGGCAACCCTATACATTTAAGCGACATTATTTTGTAAAGCCTATAAAAGCAGCTCTCTAATACCGTTTTTCGATTGAAAATAAACCTAACAGAACTTTTGTTATATCAATTTAAATATAGGGCTTTTTTGGAATTTTCAGGGGCTGTAACTTCGTCACCCTTCAAAACTAAGAAAAACCTTTGACACATGTTGAAATATAATTATAGAGCTTTGAATTTTGTATATTACTAAAAAAAAATTTGGACAGGTATTCAAGTTACAGGTGTTTAAAAATAGCAAAATTTCAATTTTCGAGCCCTTATAGCTCCTAAATAGGGGGCTTGACAAAAAAATTTTGTTAACCGACTCCTACTAATTTCTAGGTATCTAACTTGTCCCAAAATTTCAAGACCCTAGCTTGAACCGTTCAGAAGATATGTGTGGCCAAAAATTTTGCGAAAATTTAGTTTTGCGTAATGTTAAATTTTAGTACCGTATGGCAACCCTAAACATTTGCCTTGTAAAAATTTATAAAGTTTATGAAACCAGCTACCATTTGCCGTTTTCAGATTGAAAATATATGTAACAGAACTCTTGTTATAACAATTTAAATATAGGGCTTTTTCCAACTTTGGGGGGCTGTAGCCCCGTAACAGGTGGGGCTACAGAAAAAAATTCTTCTACGAAATTATTTTTTTTGCAAAAACTACCCATGGTTAAAATTTCTTTTCTCTATTTCAAACGGTGTAAAAGTTTTTGTAAACATACGGACGGACGGACGGACGGACGGACGGACGGACGGACGGACGGACGGACGGACAGAGTGAAGCTATATAGGCACATTTTTACAAAATTTTTTGAAAATGTGCTAAAAAGGTAGAATATTAAAATATTCAAGAAAATTTTACATGAATTAAAAAAAATCGTTAACGAAATTGAAAAAAAGTTGTAAGATCTCTCGGATCTCTTATTTGGCTTATAAGTTATTTTAGACAAAAAAAAATTGCATATCTTAAGGCGCGAAAGTAATCAATAGAGCAATTCAAAATAAAACAAAATAGTACAAAATGAATCATTTTACAACTACCAAAACAGTAGTTATAGAAATTATATTAGGAAATATTTACATAAAAACAGTTGCATAACTAAAGGAGCAATGGTAATTATTGACAAAAGTCCAATACAAAATAAGAAATGCAGCATTCTAACATTAAGGAGGCAGTAATTACTGAATGATTTAATCAAAAATTATATTAAAAATTAAATTATATTCATATTTAAAATTTAAAAAAGACATTGCATACATTCAGGCGCATGTATAGTTTATTAGAAAAATATTAATAATTGGAGCATAGATATGTGGTTTAATTTACAGTTACGAAGTTAAATCACTATAAAATCTGTCAAAAATTAATAGATAGTATATAAGGTCGAAAAAATTATTTATTTGACTACAAAATCGGTTACTAGAGGATTCCGTTTAATTTTTTTTATTATGACGAAAGATAATTTTTACTCAAGAAAATTTATTATGTATAGTGTATTCTTCGTCTGGCATCTTGCAGTCTTAAGATTTAATTGTAAGATATTTCATAAGCTTATATTTAAACGATTATCCTATTGGTGAAGCCCTAACTCTCCTCTAAGGACAAAATAAAGTAATTAGATATAAATTGAATCCAGATAGAAGCTCGACGGACAGATAACTACCCACCAATTTTAAATTACAAATGACAATTGATACTCTTGCAAAGTATTTTAAAAAATAAAATAATACTTCAAAATGGGACTTTGGCTATTTATATTCCCTCCTCACTCTATTTCACTTTATAAAAACTTAATTAACTGAGCAACAAAGTTCGCATACAAAACTATTTAGATTGCTATTTCAATTGTTGATACTTTTTTTTTTCTTATTATTTATTTTTTGTTACTTCGTTTAATAGACGTTATTTATTCCTTTTGCTTTCTATTTTCCTATTTTTTTTTTTGTCAATATTTTTATCATGATATTCGCGTTCCCAGGGCATAAATAGAAAGATCTACATATATATACCTCCAATAAGTATACAAAGACACTAGTATTGCTCTTATTAAGTAGAATCCTTTTTTTAAGTCCTGTATTTTCTTTAATGTGTAAATAAAAAAATATTGAGTGAGACAATTGGAAATAGATATTTTGGAGAAACTTGGCAAGTTTTCAAATATTTTGATTGAGTGCCAAAAGTATTTTAGATCTAAGAAAATTGAACGTGCGATAAGACCTAAATATTGTTTCATATAAATAGTAATTTGGTGTGAATTCATAAATTCATTATATATTGAGATTAGATATTTTGAGTGTTATTGTATTTTTAATACATCTGGTTCTTAATCCAGCATCCACCAAGGCAGGCTTCTAATTTACCGAGTCAAGAACCGTCTCGAATGATTTATGAAGTTGTAAACATTTAGTTCCTTGATTTGAATTCTTAATTGATTTGAGTCAATTTTGGGAAATTAAGGACTTTAAGTAATAATTTTATTAAGGACTTTAAGTAATAGCCCCAAAATTAGGGAAAGTAACAATTTCTAGGGAATTCATTTCCTTACTTTTGGAGCTATATCTCAGACAAAAGTCTTTCCTGCATTTCTTACTACCCAAGACATGATTTTATTACCATTTACTAGTAACTTGTAATTCCGATCCTAGTTACAAAATATCTAAAATTCATCATATTAATTTTAATACTAACTGTATTTTATAGTTTTTATTTTTTTTCAAAAATAAATATAAACAAAAAATCTGGTATGTACAACTATTTTTTTTTTTTTTTTTTTCTAAAACACGGGACTCCCCCCGTTCACTATTTGAATAATAAAGATTCATTATTACGACGGGCAGGTTTTTCCTTTTAAATTAAATTACGAAAGAAAATAAAAAAAAAAAAAAAAAATCTAGATATAAAAAATTAAAAAGAAAATTTAGCTAAATTGGTTGAAAATTTTACCCTGGAGGGCAAAAAAAAACAAAATAAAAATATTATGAAGAATAATTAAAATGCAGATTTTGTTTGTACAAAGTATTCTCGTACAAAAAAATAAACAAATAAATGAAAATATATATTTTTTTAGTATACAATATTCATTCAAAAACATATAATACACTTATATTTGGTTTTTTAATTATGAATTCTAGGTAGTGACTATATTTGCTTTAGTTATTGTCTATCTGTTTGACCATTTTCTAAAAATCTTTTTATAATCGTGGTTAATTAAAAATTAAATGTGGCAAATTTCTATAAAAATTATACAGGCCATGCAAATATAACATGTTTTGAATGTCTAATAGAATATTTCAATGATATCTGGTACATTTTATGTGTTTTAATGAATGTTGGGATATAGTGAAACTATAGTTTATTGAAAGTTAGTCTTTTACTTTGATTAGTTAATTGGACTGACTTAGTTAATTGATTGGTTAATTGGATAATTTGATTAGTTAACTAGTTAATTGGAAGACGAAAACTTATTTAATTGGCGAATTAATAGGTTTGAAAAACTGTGCGATTTAAATTTACTATCCCATGTTTAAAAGCTTAACTTAAGCTGCATTTACACTTATAGGCATGTTGTAAATGACATTCTAAATATTTGTCAATTAACTTGTAAAAATATGTGACTCCATTTAAATTTTTAATAAAAATATTCACTTAAGTAGTTGTCAACTAATTGGCAATATAATTGCTTTGTGAATAATGCATTAAGAAAAATACCAAAGGTGTAAATTAACGCTAAGATGGACGATAATTAATGAAATTTGTGTAACTATGTTACAAATCATATTTTAAATATGTAATAATGTTACCAAGAGTTGGTCCCTTTGAATTTTTATCAAATTTGACTTTAAATAATAGTTGTCAATTGATTGACAACATAATTGAAAACATATTGATTTGTGTGAACAATGCTTTAGAATTAGGGTATATAATTGAAATATTTTTAACAATATGAAGTGTTTTGAAGAAATTTTATTTTTAAATAGTTGTGAATTGATTGACAACATAATTGGAAACATATTGCCTTATGTGAACTTTGCTTTAGAATTGGGAAATATAATTGAAATATGGCTTGCTATATGAAGTGTTTTGAAGAGATTTTATTTTTAAATAGTTGTCAATCGATTGACAACATAATTGAAAACACATTGCTTTGTGTGAACAATGCATTAGAATTGGGGAATATAAAATGGTTTATAATGTGAATTGATTTAGAGGTATTTAAAAATGAAATTTGGAAAATGGAATTTGCTAAAAGGGTCCTTAAAAAATCGTCCTTTAAAATTTTTGAACAAAATAAGGACATGGATTAAGAAAATTTTTTAGTAATTAAGCTTCTACAGTTTTTATAATTAATATTTCAATAATTTTTGGAAAAATATATATACAATGTTATATTCTTCAATTTTGGCAACTCCAATTTAAATAATTGTCCTTTTTACACTTTGTTATAAATTTATTAAGTTACATACATATTTGTTTTAAAACTCCACATTGTTATTTTATTTTTTTGTTTTTTAATTAAATTGTGTTTTATTAAAGTTTTTTCTACCATTTTAAATTTTTTTTTAATATAAAAAAACTTTTAGTATTATACATACATATCAACAGACTATACAATGAAATGACCATTACATTTTACAAAGGACATTAAATACAAACATTAATAGCATTCAAAAAAAAATTGTGAATAGTATGGTATGCATTTGTTTATCTTACAAAAAAATTATGTATATATTAATCATGCATTTGTGTACAGGAGACCAAAGAGGTAAAATAAAAGTTGAAAAACCTTTAGATAAAGATCATAAACTTTTTTCAAATGAAAAGTAAAGAAATGTTTAAATAAAAGTATAACAAAAAAAAATTCTTTTGATTTAATCTTTGTACAATGTACACACATGTACAAAGTTTAAATCAAAGGATTTTTTTAAACATGCAATATAGGTATATGTTTTTTTATTAAAAAATTTGTAATTTCATTTATTAATGTATTTTATATGTATATAAAAAAAAATTCGATAAAACTTTTAGAAATAAAATTCCTTCAAAAAAGAGTCCTTAATTCTATTCAGAATCTTAATTCAATTGAAACAGGACAATATACCAAAAAAAAAAAATGAAAGACGAAGTAGACTTCTTTGAACTGTATTAAAGAACATTTTCCAATAGTCTGTAATTTGCTTAACATCAATTTTTTTTTTAAAATAAAAATCAAGAAAATTTAATATTAAAGAAAATTCAATTGAAATTAAAATTTAAAATAAAATGTCCTTAAGGATATTTGTTGGTTATTTTTTCAATTTTTGTCTTTCTTATCTTTTTTTAGTTTTTATTTTAGTTTTTTTTTTGTATTTAAAAATTACAGAAATTTAAACTGACCTTTTATTTGTTTATTTGTTTTTTTTTTGAATTTTTACTTGTATGTGTGTTTTTTTTTTTTTTCAAAGCTCTGTATACCAAATACATAAAATTTATATTTGTTTATTTCTTTCGAAAAATTTCCTTTCAGTTTTTTAATTTTATTTTGGTGCTTTGTTTTTGTTTACATATGTGACACCTTTAACTCTCTATAAATATCAATGGGACATTCAAAACTTATTCTTTTGAAAGGAGTTTTTTTTTTGTTATCCTTTATGTTTTTGTCTAAAATCTTATTTGAACTAGGATACAACTTAGCTTTTAGTTGCTTATTCAAAAAAGGATTCTTTAAGTAAACAAATTTTTATATATATATATATATATATGATTATTTGTTTAGTGAAAGTAAATTAAAGAAAATTATATACTGTTAAAGATTCTATTTACATACTGACAAAAAGTATACATAGTTGTTACAGTTATGAGTATAAGTATAACATCATTTAAAAAAAATTTGTCAGGATTTTATCGTAATAATTGTTTATTTTAAAGTAAGTAACTGTACTTTTGACAAAAAATAAAATAACTGTATTGTATAAAGGTAAATTACATTACAGACATAGTAAGACAATTGCAACGATGGTGAGGCACGGATTTAAGAAGTTAAAACATATTAGGACCTTTTGGTCAGTTAATAAACAAATTTTAAAATATTGCATAAATTTAGGCGTTAGAAAATTCCATAAAAAGGTAATTGTACTTTGAATAAAAAAATATAACTGTATTCTGAACAACTAAATTAGATTACAAGAATGATAAGGCATTTAGAATATATGAGGAGCTTTTAATTAGTAAATATATCAAATTTAAATAAATTGCATAAACTTAGGCGTAAGAAATTTACTTAACAAAGGAATTAAAAGTTTAATCTATTTGGGTTTGGTAATTAATTTCTTTTTTTTTAAATTAAACCGATTGACACAAACTCTAGTTTGATTTGTATTTTTCTAGTTTAATAGAATATCTTTCAAGTCACTAGATTTTAATTAGATAGTAATAAATTTTAATAGATTAAGAGTCTATTATAAAATTTTAAAAGACGATTGTAAAATTAAGAATTTCATACAAGTAACATTAGTAAAAAAAATTGCAAAGCTCTTTTGAAGACCCCAAAGAGTTATTAGAAGATTCCAATCAGTTATTTAATAATAGCACAAAACTAATTTTGGAATTCGTAATGAGCATAAGGGATAATTTTGAGTAATTCATTCCATAAAGGTTCAAACAATTATAAATTGAGAATTACTAGTAACTAGAGGTTAAAAACTTTCAATTATTACTTGGAATATCGGAAAAACTTCTGTATAAATTAATTTTAGTTGCACTTGTAAAATATTTTAGTATGAAAATTGTAAAATAGTTAATCTTTAATATTGTAGAATTTAGTAAAAATAACATGTATATATTTACTGAATTTTATTTTTAAAAGTTTTATATTTAAAATAAATCTGAACTTTGACACATCCAACTATAAGAAACTTCATACTAGACCAAAACTATAATAACTTTTAACATTTAATATATAGAATTAAAATTTTTATATTTGTATTAAATTTATATTTTTTAAATTTTTAGTCAAAATTTTCTTTTGTTCATTTTATAAATTTTACAAGGGATCCAATCCTTAATATGAGTGTATAGTGCAAGTAATTTTCTTTGATTTATTTTTAAGTTTTTTTTTTTTAATATTATTTTGATTTTTTAGTTTTTCAGTTTTTCTTTTTTTTTATTAAGAAAACTTTTAAATCATGAAATCTGTCTTTTTAAATTTCATTATATTTTTTATATGTATGTGTGTAATATTGCCAGGACTTTCAAAAAAAATCAAAAACATGTTTCTAAGGGCATAAAAATTGGTATTCTTGTTTCATTTTAAATTATATTTGTAGATATATATATATATACATGTAGTACACATATATACATTCGACCTTACAATAAAACATTTCTTTTATTTATCGAAAATAACATGCCAAGTATGTTTCAATGTTAACATTAAGCTCTTTGACTTTTTATATTCTACTATATATGAAATTGTTGCTTTTATTTGTTGTTGTTTTTGTTGTTGTTGTTATTGTTGCTCTTGTTGTTGTATATTTTTATGCAATTTTTTATTTTTCAACATTATATTTGAAATTGAAGAAAAAGAGCAGTATTAGACTGGTAGAACTCATGGTCATGACATATAAGTATTAACACATACATACATACACACATATATAAAATTCAATATAAAAAAATCAAAATCAAAAAATAAAATTTAAAAACTTTCGAAAATATAATCGAATATATTGTTATTTGAGCTGTAAGGATCCTAAATAAAAAACAACAATAAAAACAACTACAACAAAAAGGGATGCAATAATACTTTGCTTCTGGCTTGCTTGCTTTACTTCAATTGTATTTGATCCTGTTTTTTAGTTTTTCCTTTTTTTTATTTTTTATTATTGTTTTCAACACATTTCATGTCCGATCCAGTAATATAATAAGATTTAGAATCACTGTTTCATTGTTATTATTGTTGTTGTTGTTGTTGTTGTTGTTTTTTTTTAATATCAACAAAAAGATTCGCAACTTATACAACTACAATACATATAGAAAACAGAACAACAACATAAAAATAAAAAAAAAACCTTATTTGATACAAGAAAATTAAAACAAATAAAAATCAAAGTTGCAAGGATTTGTACATATATATATATATATATCCTGTATATATAAATATCCTGGAAAAAAGGACATTCAATATACATTGAAAGGTTACAAAAAAAATAGAAAACAAACAACAAAAAATAAAAAATTATTTAATTACCCTTCTGCACATGTTGTACGACATTCACCACTTTGTAATTGTAGTCCTTTTGCACATGCTGTACAATTCATACGTGATACGCATTGTGTACACGTATGTAAACATTTTGTACAAACACCAGATTCCATATAATAGCCATCATCACAGGTGCTGACACATCGATTAGATTGTAATAATAAACTTGGTTGACATGTTAAACAATTACGTTCAGTTGGTGCATCACATGTTTCACATGTTGAATGGCATGGATGACATATACCATTTGCATAATATTCAGCTGTATAGTAAAAAAAAAAAAATTATTAGAAAAATAATTAAAAAAACCGTTAATTTAATTTTTTTTTTTGATTTTGCAAAAATGTAAAAATAATTAAAAGTAGTGGTGTATAGGTTAAATATGTGGTAAAATATTAGTTGGTATATATGTATAAGTAAATTGTATATATAATTTTTAATATTGAAAAATTTAAATTTAATTGAATTTCATCTGAGTTTCTTTGGAAAGGAAGTGGAAAGGAATATGGAAAGTGGCTCCTCCTGAAATTATAGGAATCTTAAGGACAATTACAACAATGAATAATGCAAGAAGTTAAAAATTTAGAATATATTAGGACCTTTTGGTCAATTAATAAACAAATTTTAAAATATTGCATAAATTCAGGCGTATGATAATTATATATATGATAATTGTACTATCAATAAAAAAATTACTGTATTTTGAACAACTAATTTGAATTACAATAAAGATAAGGCATTTAGAATATATGAGAGTTTTTGTTTATCATTAATAAATCGAATTAAGACCGCCGGCGTGCCAATTTTTCAATTTAATTTTGACTTTTTCAATCTAATAATCTCTTAAGAAATAACACATTGAGGGCTTTAATTCTCAAACCTAGCTGAATCTTAAGACAATTACAACAATGATAATGCAAGTAGTTAAAAATTTAGAATATATTAGGACCTTTTGGTCAGTTAATAAATAA
Source organism: Dolichopus griseipennis (assembly GCA_963082915.1). NCBI lineage: Eukaryota > Metazoa > Arthropoda > Insecta > Diptera > Dolichopodidae > Dolichopus > Dolichopus griseipennis. The sequence continues at coordinate 74,959,422 of OY720445.1, forward strand.
ATTTTAAAATATTGCATAAATTCAGGCGTATGATAATTATATAAATGATAACTGTACTATCAATAAAAAAAATGACTGTATTTTGAACAACTAATTTGGATTACAATAAAGTTAAGGCATTTAGAATATATGAGGGGTTTTTGTTTATCATTAATAAATCGAAATAAGACCCAGGCCCGGGGTGCTATTTTCTCATTCGATTTAATTTTGGCTTTCTTCTCAAATTGTGATTTAATTACACACAAAGTCTTATTTCTTATACTTTTGGATATCAAAGATTTTAAATTTGGACTAACTTTAGAATTTTGTTCGAAATCAGGATATTCCCCTTCTTTCTCGATTATTTATATATATATATATATATATATGGATATGTAAGATTCTTAATACGGACAGATGTTAAAATAGTTTCAAAACTCTAGAAAAGGGGAATATCTACCCTGTTTTTGAAAATAACTCCAAGATTTCTAAGATTAGAATATCATCTGTAGGTGAGAATCAACACCCTGAAGTTTTCGTAGCGGTTATATCAAATTAATTGAAATCATCAAACAATTTTGAAGGAATTTTCTAAATTAGAAACCATATTTTATCTATACATACTATATGACAGTTCATATGAAGAGGAAAGAAAAGCCTAAGGAAGTTTGGTAAAAAAAAACACTCAATAATTTAAAAAAAATTTATAATTTCAATTTTTCATTAAAATGTGTCTGATGCAAATTTGCGAATTGTTTTATTAATTTCTTTATTAAGATTTTTTGAAACTTTTTTGATTTTATTGGTCTTAATAAACTGTAAAAGCCAGGTTTGATTAAAAAATTAACAGTTTTTTTTTTTTTTTTTGAATCTTCCTTTTTCCTTGTGATTTATTAAAAATTTAATTATATTCCCATCAAATACATACAAAAGCGAATTCGATTTTTTTTTTTTTTTTTTAATTAAAAACAAAACTCAATATCAATTTTCTTTTGTATGCAATTTGATTCTTCATTTCACAAAGTAATTTTTAAAAAAAGAAACTCAAAAAAAAAAAAAAAAACTCAAAAAAAAACTCAATTTCATATGAAATCAAAAACATTAAAAATGAAATCAATTGCATAAAAAATTATAAAAGAAACCACAAAAAAAAAATTCAAATTAAATTTTAATTTTTTATATTCAAGATTTTTATGTTTAAAAAAAAAAAACAAAAAGTAAAAACCAATAAAAAATCATTTTTTTTTCTTTAATCAAAATATAAAATTAATGTATTATAAAATTTATTATATCAACATTTTTTTTTTTAATATTTTTTTAATTAAATGTCATTTTTAAAAGAAAATGTTATTATCCTTTTTTTTTTTTTTTAATTTGATTCCTTTAAAAGTACCTAACAAAAATGATGCAATCTCATTGGGTATATAACTGTTAAAATGAAGCTTTATTTATTAAATGACCATACAAATGAAAAATGAAATATTTAATATAAGAAAATGGGCTTGTGAAAAAAGTTCCCAAGAGATAAGATTCCATAACCAAAATGAAAAAGGACTTTAAAATTGAGAAAGTTTTTTATATCCAAAACGTCATAAAATTATAAAAGTCTCAGAAATAAATCAATCATTTTTCACAATGTCTGTATGTTAGTTTGAATGCTCTAGGAAAAATTTAGCTTTGTGAAGTTATAAATTTTATTGAAAATTTCAAAAGTTAAAAAGTGGAAGTGAGTAGAACAATGTTAAATTAGTACCAATTCAATATTTTGATAATATAAGTTTAGCATTCCCTCGATGTTAATTCCATCGTTAAGACCCGTGATTCTTTTAAAGGACTATGATTGGCTTGCTAATTTACACTCTACAATAAAATCCTTTGAGCTTATATTACTTTAAATTGTAAATTATCAATTTATTCATTATATTGGCTCTTTTTTAGATTAGTATTCCCTCGTTAGGACTCGTTATTTTCTCAAAGGACTATGATTGCCTTGCTAGTGTACACTCTTAAGTTGAATCCTTTATCCTTATATTACTTTAAATTGTAAATTATCAATTTATTCATTATATTGGCTATTTTTTGGAATAGGTATAAAATTGGGAAAAAAAGGATCGTCCAACATAGTTTTCATTTTTTTTTTATAAACCCTGTACGCGAATGGAAAAACCTGTATAACTAAGACTTTAGTCGAATATGATATCTAAGAGTCGAATATGATGTAAAACTTTGTTAGAACTATCTATGGTTAATTGTTTGGATATTTTAAAATTACATAAGTATGCAACTGTTTTTTTTAAATGATAATTTTAACCCCTTAATACCGTATACGCCAATTTTGACACCCACTTTTCTTGACACAATTTGATTATAGACTGTGGTGTTCGTCTATACCCAAGAACAGCCATTATATATTTTTCATCAAAACTGAGAATCCTTTTTTTTGTGTATTTTTTTTAAATTTTTAACGAATTCTATGACGTCACTATCTTTTAACCTTCTATATCTATCTTAGAAATTCAAAATTTTAAAGTTAATATCCATTTCTTAAATCATGATTTTTGTCTAATATATATTAAAAAATTTTCTACTCTTCTCTGTTTAATTTTAACTGCTTTAAATACAAAAATAAAAAAGTCAAATGAAAATCAAAAAAAATTACAGTAAATTTAAAAAATAAAAAACAAAACAAAAATAAAATAAAATAAAATTATTATGCAAATCTTTCAGCTATTACTTTTCTTATCATTTCCATATTATAAAAACTCTGATTTTTCTTTCTCTTCCTTCCAAAAAAAAGTTATAGCTTTTAATTTTAAAGGCTATTATTTAGCATGTCCATCTCCATAAAAATGACTAAATCTCATCATCTCGTAATACGATCAAAAAAAAAAAAAAAAAAAAAAAAACAAAACAACAAAAAAAACAAACAAATAAATAAATAACCACCATTAAAAATATATTTCACTCAACTCATCAAAATATACTCATATATAAAAAGCTGTAACTCTGTTATGAATTCTCTTTATTTCATTCGAAAATTGACTGCGGAGAGCAGTGTGTTTAAAAATAAAAAAAAAAAGGATTTTGACCAGTTAATATTGTATCCAAGCTTATGACTTTATTGTTTTTTATTACAATTTAAGGAAATAACATAAGAAATGTTATATTCTGGATAATATAATATAATATGGCGTAAATTGTATGTAATATGTAGGTATATAAGTATATTCATATAACTATGTATAATATCCTGAAATATAAAAAGTATTAAAAAAATAAACCTCAAAGATAATAAAAAAAAAATAAAATAAAATTTGTTTTTAAAAATAAATTTTCATTTTTAAAACTCAATTAAAATAAACATTCTTTTTTACCGTTATAACACTAACAGTATTTATTTACTTATTTGCTCACATAGTAAGGATATTTTTTGAATACCCCTAAAAGTATGCAAAATTTTATTTAGATTAAAAATATTTTGGGAAACGACAATTTTAAGAATATTTGGTTTTGGAAATGAACTTAAGACAAGTTTTTACAGTTATTTAAGCTTTAATATTTGAAAATCGAACTCTTGTTAAGTTCCTTTTGAGTGATAACAAGCAAGACTTGTTAGAAAATATTTAATATAATAAAATTTAATTTCAAAGGAATGCTCAAAAAATTATTTTAATATATTATTTCGTCAGCACTCGGGACTTTATTTTTTATATATACTAAAGAAATAAATTTTAAAATAATTTTATTTTTTTATTTTTTGAATATAATTTGGGTATGCATGGAGGCCCATTTAAATTTTGACTTTAAAAACCTTAATTTTTGTGCTGATTATCATAATATGAACACTTTAATATGAGGCTATTAACTTTTTTTTTAACGATCAATTTTGTGTATATATGGTTCAGCTTTAAAAATACGTATGACACATATAAAAAATTCTTTGGTAATGTACATGTATATACATATATACATAATAAATATATGTATGCACGTTTGAAGAATTTAATACTAAGAGATGTACTAGTTTAAAAAAAAACTACTAAAAGAGTATACGTTGGTTGTAGATTATTTTGAAGCCTTTTAATTATAATATCCTTTTTTTTATAATTTAAGTCAATTTTAAATTTTTTTTTTTAAATAATAAATTTAAAAAATTTTATTTAAAAAAAAAAAACAAGAAAAAAAAATCTGCTCCAGGCGAGGATCGAACTCGCAACCTCGGCATTGCTCACTCAATACTGATTATAAGTACCGCGCGCTAGCCAATTGCGCCACTGGAGCTATTGCCAATAATGTTGTTAAAATTGATTACAAACACATTTTGTAAATATATAATTATTTATAAATATTATTTATTATTTAAAATTGTATTTAAAAAATAATGTAATTATTTAAATAATTTCTTTTAGTAATTAAATGTAAAATTTTGCTGTGCATTAATCTCCTTTTCCTTCCTAAAAACTTTTTCCTTGAAATTTTCCAGGATATTATTTTGCAAAAGACGCGAACATTTGTTTTTTTTTTAATTTTATTTGTTTTTCTTGTTATCTTGGATTCTTTTAAGACACACAAGATAATTATATAAAAACCATATGTCTTATATATGAAAGCCATAGGTCATAGATCTTACCATAGGTCTTGTAAGTTTTTCTTGGAAAAAACGGTAAAAAGTTTTCATAGAAAGAAAATAGTGATTATTCAAAATAATGTTGTGTACCTTCAGAGTCAAATGAATTCCAATTGAATGAATTTCTAATTCCAATTGGAAAAAGATCTCTTTGATCTGTTTTTCATAATCTTTATTGCACACTAGCTATACAATACCACAGTTGGATTCTTAATAAATGGATGGATTCTATATATATTTTTTTGGGCATTTATTAATATCTATTTTAACCTTCTGAGTGACACCCTCGATCTTCTAAGAGCCCCTTTTAACATTGTAAGAGATTCGTTCGATCTTCTGAAAACTTCTTTTAACATTCTAAAGGACTCTTTGGACCTACTGAGAGCTTCTTTTAACATTCTAAAGGACACTTTTGACCTTCCCAGAGCCTCTTTTAACATTCTAAGAGACTAGTTCGACCTTCTGAGAGACTCATCCTTTTTCTTTAAAGTATTTTTTCGTAAAAGTTAAAATTTAAGTCCTTTGGAATAATTTTGAACATTAGCCATATTATATTATAATAAAATTTAAACTTTTAAATTTAAAATTTTTATAAAATTTAAATTCAATAAATTTTAAAAATTCGCCTGAACAACCTACATTAAAAACTAGGTAAGTTTAAATGTAAACTGTAAAATCCAAAAAAAAAATTTTGTAACCCATAAAAAAAACTTTTTCAAAAATAAAAACTTTTTATTTCCCATTGGATTTTATCTGTTCAATACATTTTTTTTTTTTTTTCATTTTTTTGCCCAACAAAGTTTGATTATCAGAAAAATAAAAACGAAATTGGACCAAAGTATGTATGTAACATGTATGGAAAATTTTTGAAAAAACTATATAACTTTAAAAGATGAATGGTCCATTTTTAAGAACATATTCTTTAAGTTTTTGAATATCTCAAAAAAAAAAAAACTAATAATAAAAAAAATAAAACCAAAAAACCGGAAATCAATTTTGGATTTTACATTAAGTTCTATATTATATAGCCCTTTTCCTTTTGTATTTATCCTTAATCTCACTTCTTATAAAAAATTAGAACAGGACATGGAGAACAAAAACCTAAAACTGAAGGAGGTAAAAAGTTTTTTATTTTTTGTTTTTTTATTCAATATTCAAATTTTCTATTAAATTACATAAGATCGTATTTACAAAAATGATGTATTATTGGTCCGAAAAAAACTTTTTTTTTTTAACCCAAAAATATTTATTGGGTTCTAACCAATAAATACACAAAAAAAAATGAAAAAACCGTCATTACTTACACATATACCCACATAATTTAATATTTCCATTTACTAAAGAATGTTTTTGTACTTCTTAGTTTTGGAAACTTGTTACTAGTGCTCATATATATATGAGTAATGGGTTGGGATCGAATTCTCATTTTAGTAAATCCCGTTTTCACAAAATCTCAATTTTAGAAAATTACGTTTTTAAAAAATCTCGTTTTTACAAAATTTCGTTTTTAGATAATCTCGTTTAGAAAATTTCGTTTTTGAAAAATCTTGTTTTTGTAAAATCTTGTTTTTGAAAAATCTCGTTTTATAAAATCCTTGTTTTTAAAATCTCGTTTTAGAAAATCTCTCTTTTTTATAAATTCTTGAATCAAACTCTTAGATACCCAGATTTTTTAATAAAAAACGAGATTTTTCAATTAAAAACGATATTTTCTAATAAGAGATTTTTAAAAAACGCGAGATCTTCTAAAAACGAAATTTTCTAAATGCTAGATTTACTAAACCGAGATTATGTGATGCTTCCCATTAGGGTTGGGTCTGAAATCTCGGTTTAGTAAATCTCGTGTTCACAAAATCTCGTTTTAGAAAATCTCGTTTTTAGAAAATCTAGTTTTAGAAAATCTCGTTTTTTGAAAATCTTGTTTTTCGAAAATCTCTTTTTTTCTTCTCTGGAAAAAGCTGATAATTCTAGTTTTGTATCCAACTCAAAAATCTTAAAACCAGATTTTTCAATTAAAAACGAGATTTTCTTTAAAAGCGAGAATTTTCAATAAAAAACGAGATTTTCTAAAACAGAGATTTAAAAAAAAAAGATTTACTAAACCGAGATTATGAAACGCTCCCTTTCCATTTGGAATACTATTATATGAGTAATTGAAGTAAAACAAATCTATTTAAATTTTTTTTACTTGAGATTTTTTAGTTCAGTTTTTCAAATTTTTTCTTTTGTTTTTGGTTTTTTTCTATCCTAATTTTGGAATTGTTCTGCTTTTATTTGACAATTCTTATATAAAAAATTAGAGAATATCCTATTTTTAAGTTTCTATTTTTTATTTTGTTCTTTTTTTCCAATAAGATATATAACAAAAAAATATGTTTCATCCTTCATTATATTTATATAATATAGAATATACAGATATATTGATGATTGAATCCTGTTGTAAATATAATATTAAAGAAATTGTTATCCTTTATATTGTATCCTTTTTTTTTTTTTGCTTTCTTCATTTGTCCAATTCCATATGTTCAATTTTTCACAAGTAATATTTACAATTTTTTAAATCGTAATTTGGAATAGCTGTAAATGCTTTATAACACTTAAATGGTGAAGTTAAGGAAGTACCGTTAGAATGTAATTATATTGTGAGCAGGTTGTCGAAAGTTTTAAATTGTGAATAGTTGTTTGATGTTAAAGAGAAAAAGTGAAGCTAAGGAAGTACCGTTAGAAAGCAAGTGAATTTTTTGAGAAGATAGAGTAGGAAGTTTTAAAATATTTCATATAAAAGATGAAGCCAAAAAGACTGTTGGAAGGTAAAGAAATGTTGTCAAGGGGTGACTATTTTAAATATTTAAACAGAAGATTAGGACGTTAACAGTCAAAAGTTAATTGAAGTTTTGAGAGGCTGGTACGAATTACGAAAGAATATTTAAGATAAATGTTGAAATCAGGGACTGTTAGAAGGAAAATAAGTTTAGAAAAGATCAAGGAACTGTGGAATGGTATATATTTGATTTGGTACGTCCAGGATTAACTTAATGTGATAGGCTCAAGATTTAAGAGTTATGATTTTAAATCTGGTAAATTGAAAAATAGTGGACTTAAAACATGAACATGTTTAATAATAACTATAAATCATTTTAATTTTATCAATATTAATAGTTATTCTGGGGTAATTTAAATAATGACCTAACTAATAGATTATAATTAACTTAAAGATATTTTGTAATATTTGAAATTAAGGAAAATTTCCTGTTACCTAACTTTATATTACCTAGCAAAATCTAAAAGAGTTTAGGCGGAGAAAGTGCCCTTTGAAGAGGAAGACTAAGAATGATTTCTAAAAAAAAGTCCCAGATAAAACTAAATCTCAAATATTCTTATCAAAATTTAAAAAAGGCCCCGCACTCTATTTTATAAGCACTAACTACCGACTTTTTCATAAGACATAGAACGATTAGATTAAAAAAAAGGGCTTCTGCCCAAGCAAATGACAGACAGCCATATTAGATATAAATCCAACTTCATTTATTCGTCTCATGTCCTTGGGAAAAAAGGAGTGATTTGAAGAGCAAACGAAAACATATAAAATAACATAAATATTATCATATTTTATTATTTAGTAAAAAAAAAATAGAAAGAGAGGAAAGAAAAACTTAAACGAAAAGAAGAACAAAGACAGAAAAAAGGAAAAGTAACAATATATGGGAAATTCATTTTTTTTTAATTTAGCTTCGTTCGTCTTTTTTTTTTTTTTGAATGTTATTTCATATAAATTGGATTTCAAAATGATGTATTCGTTCTCCTTTATTTTTTTTTCCAGTTACTATTTTTTTCTCTTTCTCCTTATGGTCTACATATATATAGACCTACATATATAATCATCATTGTAAAAAGAAAGACCTATAACCAATATATTATATACAGTATATATATAGTGTTCTTTTTTTACTGTCATTTATTGAAAAAATAACTGTAACTGGACTAAAGGATAAAATACAATAACAAAAAAAAAAGAGGTCCTTCTTTCACATATGTGTAATATATATTTTATTTTATTTTTTTTTTAAATTAATATACATGTATGTAGGTTTGTGTGAATATAATATAGGGATCTATGGCAGCAATATGCACAATTAACTTTATGGATATAAAAAAAAAAAAAACTGGATATGGTAAAAAAAAACAAAATCTTGGTTGAGTGAACATTAAGGACAATGATCGGTGATAACTATATCACACTCTTGAGTATTCTTTAAATTATGATTACTATATAATATTTTACAAATTATATATTTTATACTAAATTATACATTTAATGTCACAAATTTATAAAAAAATATTTATATGTGTGTTTGCACTTTGTAGTTTGTAAAAATTTAATCAAAAATCTTTAAACTGTAAATTTTAGGTTTGTGTGCAAGCACACAGTACCGATACTGGAAAAAGTACTCATTAAAATTCAAATTTCAGTTCTGGTACTCGAAAAAAATGGTTCTGGTACTCTTGTATCTGGTACTAGTATTTTTCGAGAATAAACCAGTTCTTACCAGTACTTACCAGTATCAACCAGTACTTACTAGTATTAACCAGTCAGTACTTTCTAATAAAAACAAGTACTTAAGAGTACTTACCAGCATCAAAATTGTACTTACTAGTATTAATCAGGAAGTACCTTACCAACACCCAGTATGAACTAGTATTTACTAGTATCACAGTAAGTAAGTACTTTCTAATAACAACGAGTACTTAACAGTACTAACCAGTACCAATCAGTACTTACTATCATTAACTTGTAAGTACTTACCAGTGCTTATAAATATCAAGCAGAACTTGCTAGTATCAACCAGTATTACAGTATAAAATCCGGTAATTTAGAGAATTTTTAAAGTACTTATTTAATATTTGTACTTTAAATGAAGATATCATTACATTTATGATATTTTTTTAATATTATCAGTAATAATAACTGGAAAAATACTTTTGAGTACCAGTACAAATATTTTTAGTAGTACTTATATTTTTTCCAGTACCAGTATTAGTATTTTAATTATTTTAGTATTTTGCCAGTATATTTAAGGTATTTGACTGTTACTGGTACTTGTAAGTCACCAATTTTATCAAACTTCTAAATGTGTATTTTAATATTTAACTTTTTACACAGTGTATGTAAACTTATGACACCACCTGTATTAGTATGTCAGATTATTATAATATATTACAAATAAATAATTTTGTTTTTTTTGCTTACTGCCAAAGGTATTTATTTTAAAAATTATGAAAAAAAAAAATGAAAGAGAAAGAGAATGAAAAGAAAATTTAATAAAAAGAATTTTTTCTTTTGTATGTAAGAAAAGGACAAAAAAAAAATTATACATTTTTAAAGGAATTTTACATGATGGATTTTAAATGAGGCCTAACCTCTTTAAAAAAAATATAATACCGTAAAAAAACTCTTTTATGAAAATATTTGCTTTCAAATATGGTGACGATTGTACATAAAAAAAAAACCCCAAAATGAAATATATTATGTAAGTTTCTTTTAAATAATAATAAGTGACGAGTGGAGTGCATTGATATAGTCTGGTTTTTTTTTCCTTAGAGGCTAATTTTGTAATGAGACAAACACATGGAAGATTGTTGATAAATTGGAAGTGACAATTCAACAGAACTTGCTTTTAAATATGTTAAAAATATTTTACAAATTTGTAAATTTTATAGCCCTATTAGATACATGGGTTAATAATGTATTATTAATCTATCACTATGTTGTTAATAAATTAACACATTGTCAACTTTAATTTAATCTATCACTATGTTGTTAATAAATTGACACATTGTCAACTTGTTACAATTAGACATTGTATTGTCAACTTGTTAATATTGAGTTGTCAACTCGTTAATATTGAATTGTCAACTTGTTAACATTGAATTGTAAACTAGTTGAACATTGAATTGTCAACTTGTTAACAGTGATTGCATTACACATTAACAGTCAATTTAAAATATCAATTAATTTAACAATTTTTCCATCTTAATTTACAATATTGTATTATCAACTCGTTAACAATGTGCAACCACCTTTAGAAAATGATTATCAGAAAAAAATTCTTAATGGACAGTAAATTTGTTAAATTTGGCAAATTCATTTAATTTTTTTTATTTATTTGACAAATTCCAAGTTATTTTAAGTTGAAGGATTTGTTTTTTTTTTTTAAATATATTATAATAATCATAATCATAACTATCACTAACACTATCTTAAATCATTATGATGATTATTATTTAAATTTGATGTTCTTTTTGCATGACTGAATTGAATTTTAAGGTTTTTTTTTAATTTTTTTAAGTTTAGTATATGTACTATTAACATTTTTGTGTCTTTTTAGTTTCAAAATTATATTGGAACCGCCCCCCCCTTTATAATATAACCTTAACCCACCTTAATAGAAATTTTTTGGTTTTTTTTTTACTCAAATCCTTGAAAATTGAGTTAAAAGTTTATTTTTTAAGGGTTTGTGTTATTGAATTTAGGTTTGGGTAGGTTTTAGTTAAAAGAATTTTAATTTTTAGGTTATTAAAGAGTTACCATATGAGTTTATATTTCAAATATTTTCACTATGAAATGAGAAAATGTTGATTTGATCATTAAAAAAGTTAAATAATGAGTACATTCGTCTCAAAAAAAAAAAACAAGGGATGGAATAAATAAAGGATTTTTGAAAAATCACATTTGTGAAATTTGGTCAGTATTTTTATAAGTTTTGGGTAGAAAATTTTGACAGATATTTAAAAAAAAGCAGAATGCCAATTTTTGACTACTTAAAGGTTCTAAACAGTGGTTTTTAAAAAGTATTTTCTCTCTGAAAATTTAAAACTTCTAACGTAAGCCGTTTAGAAGATATGAGCGGTCAAAAATTTAGTATAAATGAGTTTCGAATAACTGTATATCGAAGTACCGCATGGCAACCCTGTTTTAGGTATATTTCTAAAGCCTATAAAAGCAACTGTTCCACATTGAAAATATACCTTTTAGAACTCTTGTTACAAAAAATTAAATATAGGGCTTTTCCAGATTTTGGGAGATTGTAGCTCTATACCAGATTTGACAACAGACAAAAGTTATTTCATTAAAATTATTTTTATTTTGTGATGTCTACCTGTCATTTAAAATGTCAATTTTTATTTCAATTGATGTTGAAGTTTTGTCAGCTCACGAACGGACTGACCAACAGATTGAAACTATATTGGATCATTTTTTTAAAAATTTGTTTGAAAATATACTAAAAAGTTTTAAGTAAAAATTTAATTATTAAAATTTTTAAAATTAAAAAAAAATTTTTTATGTGATGTTCTTTCTTTGAAATAAAAATGTTTTAAAAAGAATATTATATGTGTTTTAAAATTTTTTTAATTTGAAATAGCCTAAAGTTATGTTAAATGTTTTTTAAAAAGTCATGTTTAAGTTTTTGGTTTTTTTTTTTGTTGTTTTTTTATCGTGTGTTGTTGAAAGAAACAAAATTTTTTTGAAAAAGTTGTGTAAATTGAACTTTTTAATAAACATATTATATCAAAATATTTTTTTAATTATTTTAATTTATAATATTTTTACTTCTTATGTTTTTTTTATTTAAAACATTTTTTTTTAATAATAATACAAGTACTTAACATGGGAGCTCCAGGAAATCCCAAAATAAAATCCCAAATTAAATAAAAATCCCAAAATCCAAAATCCAAAAATACCAAAATCCCAATTTTTAGTTAGCTATAAAATCAAGGTCTAAAAATAAATGCAGCTAAGACTAAAAGCATGCGTACAGAGCACTCCACACATCAGCGAATTCTACTAGAAGAAAGCCAAATTGAAGAAGTAGAGCAGTTCAATTATTTAGGAAGCATGGTGACATCAAATAGGGGAACAGAAGTTGATGTTGACAGCAGAATAAATAAAGCTAGAGCTGCTTTTGGAACTCTATCAAACATATGGCAGTCAAACAATATAGCCCTGCGTACAAAGCTAAAAATATTTGAAACAAACGTCAAATCAGTACTTCTATACGGCTGTGAAACATGGAAGGTAACCGCCATTATCACCAAAAAGTTCCAGACGTATATAAATCGTTGTCTACGCCGCATCTTAAGGGTTTGTTGGCCTCAAATCATTACCAACACACACCTGTGGCAAAAAACGAACCAAAAGATGATTGAGGTCGAGATCCGAGAGAGAAAATTGCGATGGATCGGACATACCTTGAGGAAGCCAAAAGAAAACATAGCAAGGCAATGTTTTGAGTGGAATCCACAAGGCAGACGAGGAGTGAGTAGACCAAGGAAAACATGGAGAAGTACTGTTTTGAAAGAGGCAGGAGCGTGGTTACAGGTAAAAGGAATTGCTAAGGATCGTGAAAAGTGGAGGGGATTTGTTGACGCCCTATGCCCCACCAGGGGTTCTAGGATCCAGTAAGTAAGTAAGTATAAAATCAAGGTTATATCTTTTTCCAGAATATTTATATTTATATGTGTATATATATATGTGAGATTTTGAATCAGGTAGGCTTTTAGAGTTGCTTACAAAATCATAGTTATGCGCCTTTTACAGAATGCATATATATATATATATATATATATATTTTTATGTATTTATGCATAACAGTTTATTCAAGATTCTGTTTTAGGAGGAATTTTAGAGTTGAATTTAAAAATAGAGCTATCGCTTTTTCCAGAATATTTATATATATGTTTATGGGAAATTCTGAGTTAGTATTAGTGGAATTTTGGGATTTTAAACTTTTAGATTTTGTATTTGGGATTTTGAATTTGGGATATCGTACCCAACCCTTTAACATAACCTCTCTTTAAAATTTAACTTTTAAAATAAAGTTTAAATAAAAGATATTAAATTAATATATAAAATGAACCACAGTATAATAGTTCAAAACTCTATATACACCACTACTACTTTAATATTATAAAATTTAAATTAAAAAAAAAACAATTATAAATGTATATATATGTACACTTACAATCATCACATTTTCCTTCACGATTTGCAATACATTTTCCTTTTTTTGTTATATTCCAATTATTTTGACATGTTAAACATATACCAGTTGAAATACATGTTGCACAACCTCTTGGACATTCCATACATTCTTGACGTTTTTTATCACCATAATAACCATCCTGACATTTATTTAAACATTTACCATCAAATGAAAAACGTCCACTACGGCATGTTATACACTGTGATTCAGATGAACCATTGCATGTTTCACAAGATGAATGACAGGATGCGCAACTAAAAAAAAAAAATAAAACAAGAATAAAAAAAATGAATAAAAAATAAAAACAGTTATTTAAAAAAAAAAAAAAAAATAGAATTTGTTTGATAGAATGACAGGAATGGAATTTTGTTAGGACGGTTGACTTCCTGCCTATATAAATTAAAAACAATTACTTTTTTTTTTTTTTTTTTTATTTCAATTTATTTGTAAAGTCGTTTGATGTTTTTTTTTTATTTTACATATTTTTTTTCTTCAAGAAAAAGTTGTGCAATATCGCGTCAATGTTGCGTCATGCGATAAGTTTTTTTTTTTCAAAAGTTTTGGAATTTTTGTACAGTGAAAGGACAGGCAAAAAAACAAAAACTCAGAATACTCGTACATTAAAAATAAAATAGTTGACTTATTGATTTTAAAGTTATACAGTGTTATACAGTGGTGTAGGTATGTAATAGCTAGTATGCTGGTATAATTATAAAACTTTAAAGAAATTAAATTACAACTATGCGTGGGGTGCACCCCAGTGTGGATGTGAATTTATTATTTAAGACCTACAGTAAACCCCACTGTAAAATATACACTCTTTTAGGAGTATAAGACATCAAGGATATTTTTGATAATCATTACATTCACCAAGCAAGTTGATTACTCGACTGTATAGCTATTGTATAAGATTATGAATACACAAGTAGTAATTTTGTGTGCCATCTATTATCTAGCACAAGAGTTATTTATATATTTTTATTAAAACTTAATTTAAATTACGATATAAACAATTACGATATAGTTATACAATTTTACGATATCTTTTTATTTGATATGATCTGACAGGGGTTTGAACCCGAAACTTTCCGCATAAAAGGTGGCGTATTTTAGAGTCAAGAGTTTTTTCGGACTAAGTTATTTCGGAAAATTCTGAAAATAATTTGCCTTTATAAAATATTCAAAACTTTTCCCTATGCTATTTAAAATAGTTGTAGTTTTTTTTTTAAGAGTCAGATATCCCACGAATATTACTTATCATAGAAACCTTTGGATGAATTTGATTTCTTCACTTACGGCGGTATTGTTTCTTGCAAATTTGAACAACTGTTTCTTTCATTTTCAAACAACTGTTTCTTTCCTTAGTAGAAGAAATTATACTGAAAAAATAATTCGAAATCTTAATGCCAAGGAAATATTTGATTCAGCAACATCCTTGATGGTTTTTGTATGGACAAAAGCAAGGACGATCTTTCATTGATGGAGTAAATCATATTGAAAAAGCAATTCTAACTTTTAACACAAGGGAACAAATTGGATTAGCAAAATCTTATATAAGTAGATTTTGTAAACCTAAGAGCAAGAAGTATATGAGAAGAGAAGGTTGTTATGACAAGGAAAAATTTGATCCAACAAAATCTTGGAAGATTTTTATAGAAATCTGCAGGGATATTTTATTTTGAAATTGAATACTTAAAACTTGGCCTCAAGCCTCAAATCGTTATTTTTTTTTTCAGACTGATATTTGATAAATTGATTCAATTGTCAATTTACATGTTTAATTCCCTTGGGTCGAATCCTAAATATGTGAAGAGAAGCTTATTATCAATCCTATATTGAATTATTATTTGAATAAAAAAAAAAAAACTTCAAAAAGGAATTTTTTAGGACCGTGTAGAAAATATGTCCTATTCCTTATCAGGGATTCTAGGATCCAGTAAGTAAGTGTAGAAAATATATATTTGGTTGAACATCTCCACTTATCTGAGTTCCAAAATTCCCTTCAACAAAATTGATTAATAGGAAAGAGGGTACAAAACGAGGGTGGAAGTGTTCCTTATAAATATTTGTGTGGCTTAACTTGGGTTGGGCTTGGAGTTTAACAATGTTTTTCATTTACTTTTATAATTTCTAAATTAGAGAAACTTCTAAAATTTTATAGAAGCTTCCCGGAAAAATTTGTATATGTATTAAACTTAAAGAATTCATAATATTGATTTAAAAAGTAATTTAATTATGAACTAAATTTCTCAACAAGTCTCTCTATATATAACAATAAATCAATATATATATATATGTATATAAATGATATTATAATGCAATAATTTCTGCTTGCATTAAGAATCTTTTAATGTACTTATTATTTATTGAATTCAACTCTATATACTGATTATATAAATTATTATTATTATACTTATTATTAAAGTATGTACAATTAAAAAATATTAAGTATAACAAAATCAATTAAAAAAATTATTTTTATTTTAAAAAAATAGATAAAAATTCAATAAATATTGAATAAAAAAAGTAAAGTAAATACAATAAGAAGATATCTGAAGAATTTTTAAATTGCATTTTTAAAAGATTTTTTTAATTGCAAAAATAATAATGCAAAAAAAAAAACTAATGCAATTTTTTTACAGGGTGGTTTTGAATACAAAGTTAGGGATGAGTGATTTCAGAGTTTGATTATTTTAATGGAAATACAAATAAAGTATCTCATAGTTTGATATTAAATTATTAAATATAGACTTTTTATATAAATCTGAAATTAAAGCTTTAAACAATTGATGGGCTATTTACGAAAAACTGGGGAAATTTAAAATTTAAAGTGGTATTAAGATATTTTAGAGAAATAACGCGGAAATTCAAGAACTCATTAAACTGGAAGACATCGTCAGATTTGCCAAGGCACAAAGGCTGCAATGAGCCGGGCACATGATACGAATGAGCGAAAGCCGAGCGCAAAAGCGAGCTTTCAATATTAAACCTGATCTAAGAAGAAGTAGGGGCAGGCCACGTTTGAGATGGATTGATAATGTTGAAAATGACACTCGAGTGCAGGTTGGAAATTGGAGAAGTGCTGCTCAAGATCGCGATGCGTGGCGAGATGTTGTGAAAACCAAAGTTCACATCGAGCTGTAGCGCCACAAGAAGAAGAAGAAGAAGATTAAGATATTTTATCAAATGAATCATTTAATTTTGCAATGAGCTCAGAATCAAAATGGTCTAACCCTCTTAACAAAATTTTTTTAATTTTTTTGCATGAATCGCATAAGAATTAGATATAAAACTGGGCTGTGTACTTGAAAAGGTCAATTTCCAGTTATTTAGTTCAGTCATACGAGTACTTAAAGCTTGCATAAACGCATTAGAATTAGATAGAAAATAGGATTTTATGACTGAAAAGGTCAATTACCGGTTGCATCTGTAGTATTTTTTTGACTCAAGCCATTTTCCTTTTTTTTTTTTCAATGTCAGGGTGTCGTAAGACTTGTGCCTTTTAAAAAACTTTTTGATGGGTTAGAACTTTGATTGATTCTGAGGCCCTTTTGGTACTAGAAAATTTTAATACATTTTGTACCTCCAAAACTGTATTTAAGTCCTCCACCTTCTCTTCCAAAGGACAGTCTCATATTTAATATGATACTAGAAACTCCTAAAAATTTGAATATTTTAATGAATTCTCATCTGTAGAACTCCCTGACTCCGACCCCTGTATTTAAATATTTTAAATATTTTATAGTCAACTTCGTTTTTCTAAATCGTTTTCCTTTCTTCGTTTAAATTTCTTTTAACTCGATTTTAATTTCTTTTATATCTTTATTTAATTCGATTTTAACCGAATCTTTTGCAGCACTGTAAATTTATTAAAATTTTTCTCAGGAAAATTTACTCTTCCTTTTCGCAGTATAATTCTAATTTAATTTATTTAAACCTTTGTTCTACAGTTTTTTTTTTAAAAAGAGCAATAATTATGCAAAAATAAAATATAAAAATAAAAAAAAAAATAAAAACAAAAAACAAAATAATATTTTCGTCCTTTTCTTGTCACTATAACAGCTTTCCTTTTATCTATTTCTAATTTTTCAATACTTTCTAGTTGTATTATTCAAATTTGTAGTAAGGAAATTTATTTGTTCTTTCTTTGTTCTACAAAATGAAATAAAAAACAAAAAGGACTCTTTGCAGTTGTAACCGTTAGCAACAACTAAAATAAAACGAGGATTTACCGTTTTATTTAATATTTTTGTATTTTCATTTAATTATATTTGATTTTTAAAATTAATTGGATCTTTCTTTTGTTTTTTATTGTCTTAATTTGCATAAATAGGAAAATTTAATATAGGAAAGAATATATATATATGATATATATATATATGAGAAAATATTTTATTATTTTACATAAATTCTATTTAAATATTCTACTAAGGCGATGAAAAAGGAATCATTAACATCGAACTTTAATTTTATAATCTTCAGTTTTATTTAGTTGATTATCAGATAATTAGGATTGGGATTAAAGGTCGACTTCGTTATCACTGTAAATTTGCCAAATTTTTCAAATGACACCGTACAATATATAAATTCGTACCTTACCAATAGGAAACAATATGTACAAATTGGTGAAATTAGCAGGGATTTTAATTTGGTAAAAAAAGGTGTACCACAGAACTCCATATATTGGGTCCCTTACTATTTGTAGTATACATAAATGACATTTTTGAACTCCCTTGTAAAGGAACTATAATCTTATATGCTGATGATGTCTTGCTGGTTTACAGTGAAGATTCTATGGCAGCAGCATATGAAAGCATGCAAACCGATTTAAATACATTAGAGATGAATATTTTAGAAATAACAAATTAAAAATTAATATAAATAAAACCAAATACATGGTGTTGAAAAAACCTGTGCCAAATAATTTCAAAATAATTGTGAATGGTGAAATCCTTCAGGGAACTGATCTTATTAAGTATCTCGGTCTAAATATAGACAAAAATTTGAAATTGACTTATCACATTGATCATGTTAAAAATTAAACTATTCCGTATGTAGGAGCTTTATATAGACAACGCTACATTCTTCCAAAATCGACTCTATACAATATATATTTCGCACATATACATTCCCAGTTTATTTATCTAAATTCAATATGGTCGACTTCTCCCGCATATAAATTACATGAAATACAAGTTTTGCAAAATATTGCAATTAAAGACCATAAACCGTTTACCTCTTTTAACCCCAACCAACACACTTTACAATGAAAAATTGTTATCTGTTCATAAATTAAAGGTCTACGAATTATTTATATTATGTTATAAATTGGTTCACGATCAAATTAAATCTGGGGTAC
This sequence comes from Dolichopus griseipennis, assembly GCA_963082915.1. Classification (NCBI taxonomy): domain Eukaryota; kingdom Metazoa; phylum Arthropoda; class Insecta; order Diptera; family Dolichopodidae; genus Dolichopus; species Dolichopus griseipennis. The sequence continues at coordinate 74,978,428 of OY720445.1, forward strand.
AACTTTCTAAGGTTTGTTAGGTTCATAACTATAATACCAGGGGAAGAGACAATTTATTAATTTTAAATTTCGCTTCGAACACAATAATTTTTTCACCTATTACTAATTACAACAATTTGCCTCTATATGTGAGATCCACCGATTATATGGTTGTATTTAAACGCTTATTAAGAAAATTTCTTATGACTATCTAATCCAATTGTGTATTTCATAACTTAAAAAAAACAAAAAAAAATATTTTACCTAATTAAAATTTTTATATAATAATATAAGAACTTATTGTTATTAATATAATTTTGTTGCCTAGTGTTAAGTGTTAATTATTGTAATAAAAATAAAGGGGTTCGTCATAAGTGCTAAGCACTTTTTTGAACCTGTGAATAATAAAAAAAAAAAAAAAATTTACTTTTAAACACTATAGGGAGCTGACATTGGGAGCTGAAAATTAATATCGGAAGCTGAAAATCAATAAATTCAAGTTTAAAGAATAGAAGATTAGACATCTAATTTCATCCTAAAAGTAGGCAATTATGTTCAGTATTTATTTTATTTTTGTAAACTATTGAAAGTTTTAGAGTTAAATAGAGGCTATTAATAGTTGTAATATATTTTAAGCACAAAAATTAAAAAAGTAAGGACTTAGATAACTTGTCTTAAAATAAACCTGCCCTGGGCTAAATGAGTTAATTAAAATTCTGTGAAATAGTAAAAGATTCCAAAAAGAATTGCGGTTTTATTTTGAGTGAAATTTTTTTTACTCTGAGTAAAAAACCTTTTTACACTATGTGAAGGTAATTTACATTAGTTATATACGTTATTAGTCTAGTCCATGATGGTTTTAAAGGCTATACTTTTAAGGTATGGAATATATTTAAGATTTTCAGTTGCTTTCAGTTGGAAATATAATTGGACGCGATCGGAGGTATTACAGAAAATGAACATATTTGGGTTGAACTTTAAATAGTGAGTGGATCGGATCATACATAAAAACTGAAAGGCTAAAAAAGACGAGATCTGCAATTATCAAAATAAAAAGGTTTCGCAGCTTGCTTTAAGTCTAATATGCCTTCTCACGAAGAGGTTTCAATAATTTGTTTAGCGGGGACTGAACGGCATTGGAAGTTCTTTATTATTGAAAATATATATTAATGTAAAAAAATATCTAGGAGAAATTTTATATAGTTGGTTACAAAATCTGAATTATACACTTTTTTCCAGAATTTTTATATAATATGTATATGTATACACGTAAATAAAAATATAGGCAAATTAAAATATAGACAAATAATAATACATATGCAAATGAAAATCAGTCAAATGAAAATAAAGGCTTGAAATAGTAATCCAAGCCTACGATTTAGAATTAGAATGATCCGATGTTTGGTACAACTATTGTATACAAATATTGAAGTTTTGAAAAGTATAAAAATATTAAAATAAAACGAATCTTTAATTTGATTTTCAGTTAAATAATTCTTCTTCTATGGCGCTACAGTCCGTTGTCGAACCTTGGTCTCCTGCAGTTAAATAATAATACTTAATAAAATTTTAGATTTGAGCTAAGTGTAGTTTCAGATTTATTAAGTTAAATAATAATACTTAATAAATCTCAAATTACACTTAGCTCCAATTTTAAATCATTAAACGAAGAATCATTGCATATATGCTTCGATGGTCAGAAACAACCTTCAATTTGATCATCGAATTAAAATAGTTTCTATGTTTTGATTTAATAAAATTCATTCATTTGAAAAAATTTAATATCACTTATTATTTTAGTTTTTATAAATCGCGTTTTTTTTTGATTTTTTAAGTAATATTAAAATATTTAATATCAGTCTAATATCTACCTACACTATCCATTTTCCGACCAAATATTGTTTTAAATTCTAAATTTATCTAATTCCAATTCCATTTAGTTTTTTTTTCGAATTTAATAAATTTTTTACATATTGCAATACACAGATATCAGTACCCACATATTAATAACACATATTAGCAACAAATGCAAATAATAAAATCGCAGTTTTTCCAGTAAAAAAAAAAATAAGTAACCACATTATTTTTTTAAAATAAAAAATCATTTCCTCTATTTTTTTTTATCACTTGCTAGTAGCAAGTAAAGCGGAAAAATCTCCCGAATAAAAAAAACGTATTTTGTTACGATAACGTTTTAAAAAAAAAAAAAATGTAATCACGCAATATGGAGGAAATATGATAGGATCTGATACACAGGACTAAAGCAACAATTTTTTTAATATTAAAAAATCTAAAATCGGAAATCATTTTATTTTTGGAACATTTTTTTTGTTTTTTGGAACAATTTTTCAATATTAGATTATAGTTTACGCTTAAAAAATGAATCTCATAATAAAAAAAAATTCTAAAAATACTAAAAAATTTAACTAAAAATTCTTAAAATTAAATGCGATTTATTAAAAAACGCAAACTAAAACAATTTGAAAAAAAAAAACAAAAATGTAAATACGGATTCAGGAAATTATAAAAAATCTATAAAAAAAAAAAAACCTGAAATTCTGAAAAAATTTTCCGATTAAATTTTTTGTTCGAAATTTTTTTTTTTTTTTCATAATTGTTATTTTTTATAAATTCTAATTTAATTCTATATTCAGGCGATTTAATAAATTTTTTTAATGTTACTGTGTTATTAGTTATATGTAAAATTTAAAACGCTACTAAGGTAGTTGGAGATCCTGTTGTTGATCCTAATGTTTTTCCGAACATTTAGAAAATTTTTACGTAATTGGATGTAAAAAGGATATAACTCAAATCTATACAGGGTTTTCCCACTTTGTAAGACCTACTGCAAGTAACAGTATTGAGTTGAAATAATCGCTCATTGGACCCAACGCAACCCACTACATTAATCCCTACGAGCTGCGTTGATAAAGGGTAAAGAAAAGTATTAAATTATTTTAACGCAACCTAAGAGAAAGTTTCGAAAAGAGTAAGTAGATTCTGAGATTAATTTAAATTTATTTTTGGTTTTTTTTTTTGGGTTCACAATATTTCCACAGTAACAATTTCCTTTAAGTAGTATTTAAAGTCCAAAGTAGTATTTTTAATAGTACAATATTGGTTTACCATAGCAAATTTTTTATAAAACAATCAAATTCTGAACGGAATATAATGTTATCTCCATTAGATTATCTCCTTTCTATAACCTCCATAAGATTTCCTTTACTTTTCGTATATACTACATATAAATAATGTGATTTCCTTTTTAATAAGAAGTTTCTTACTCAAATTCTTAAATTAATTTAATTCCAAACTTACTCATAGTGTTCCAAAAATTTCGAAAAATGTTTTTCCCAATTTTTACATCATTGATTTTTTATAATTAATTAGGAGTTTCTAATTTTGACCAGTAATATGAATGTGCTTTATTTCATTTGATTTAATTTTCAAAGGATCTGAACAATTCCAAATAATTTTTTAATTATATTTTAACAAAAAATTCAAATTAAATAAATAAAATTTATTAGAGAAAATTTTTGAATAAAATTTAATTTGGCCCCTTCCTTTAGGCAATTTACAATTTTATTAATTAAGGAGTGATTTATTAATTGTTTTTTAAAAATAAAACATTGATTATCTAAGCAAACCCATGAACCGATTTTAATCAGATTCAGATTTACTAGATAGTTCGTCAGTTTAGTCGTAGATTAAAGTCGTAATTAAATTCATGAATTTTATAAGTAAATGTCAAATAAGGACACAATAATTTAATATCGGCATATAAAGGTTAACTCCGCCAATGCCGGTCCCAAGCCCGGATGAGAAAGGAGGAGGGGGAGGAGTACCAACCTCGTTAAAAAACCTAGGTTCAGCTGGCCCGGCTGATAGCACCTTGTGAGGGCTCCTGGCGAGGGTTACACGTGAAAAGCGGTCAACGGTTGATGCGGCGGAAGAGAATACCTAAATATTCCAACGGCGTAGCAGGCGGAAGAACCAAATAAATACCGCAGCGTCTGTACTTCAAAGAAGCGGCTGCCACAGGCGACTGTACTCCATGTTAGGAGCGGCCTTCCCTCTAGCGATGAGTCTGGTCATCCCGAAAGGAAAGTAGCACCTGCCAGACCCAACTTTTGGCTTATAACCAATCGATGGAACGCTACAAACCGAAAGATTGATGAATAAACATGGTTTTAAAAACGAAAGGAAACAAGTCTCCAAGAGGTAATCAGAGAAACACTGAGAACCCTCCCGCACAAGCGGCATGCACATCGGATTTGGAGGTGCAGAATTCATGTAATTTCAACAATATTTCATCTATAAATGAAACCAAAGCAAAAACACCTTTATTTAGTATGAAGTACAGTACAAAAATTGGTACTTGGAATGTGCGAACACTTTTTGAAACGGGGAAACTACATCAAGCAGCCCGAGAGTTAAATAAATTTAAATTGGATATTCTGGGTATGAGCGAATGCAGATGGAATGGCTCAGGCGAACACCAACTGGCCAGTGGCGAAATATTTTTGTATTCCGGTCGCGCAGAAAACGATATTCACCGAGATGGAGTTGGATTTCTACTTAACAAGAAGGCTTCCAAAGCACTAATTGAATGGAAACCTGTAAGTGAAAGAGTTATATACATCAAACTACAAGGTAGAGCTAGGAACATCGTTATGGTACAAGTATATGCTCCAACCGAAGTTTCCAGTAAAGAAGCTAAAGAGGATTTTTACCATCAACTCTCAACAACGTTGTCTGAAATCAAGAAGAAAAATATAGTTATTCTTATGGGTGATTTCAACGCCAAAGTAGGAGCAGACAATAAAGGGCTGGAAAATGTTATGGGTAAACACGGAATCGGATCTATGAATGAAAATGGAGAATATTTGATCGAAACATGTATGACGTCAGAACTCGTCATTGGTGGGACACTCTTTATTCATAAACCATGTCACAAGGCCACCTGGGTGTCCCCCGATAATAAAACTGAAAATCAAATAGATCATATATGTATCAATAAACTTTGGAGAAGTAGTCTATTAGATGTACGAGCTAAAAGAGGTGCAGACATTGGATCTGACCATCACCTTGTAGTAGCCAAAATTCGTATCAAAATAGCTGGAATTGTACAAAAAGCCAAAACTATACCAAAGAAGTTTGACTTAGGAAAATTAAAAGATCCAGCAGTGAATAGTGCTTTCACATCAGAATTAAACAAATGCTACGATGAAACTAATAACCCACAACAAATGACTATCGAAGAAAACTGGAATGCTTTTAAATCAATAATGTTAACAACAAGTGAAAAAATCCTAGGTCATAGACCAAAAGAGAAAAAAGAATGGTTATCGGAAGTTACCTGGAAATTGATAGAAGAAAGAAAAAAATGCAAAGCATATTAAAAACAACGCCAAAACACGAAAACAAAAAGAAAATGCTGTTAAAATCTATAGTAAATGTAACACGGAAGTGAAAAAGTCCTGCAGAAGAGACAAGCGAAATTGGGTAAACGAACTAGCTAACCAAGCCGAAAAAGCAGCTGCAACAAATAATATTAAGCTACTATACGATACCAATCGTAAACTATCAGGAGCTAAATTAAGTAATAACCGTCCAATACTAAGTAAAAATGGAATTAGTATCACAAATCGAAAAGAACAGTTGCAAAGATGGCATGAACACTTCAGTGAGTGCTACAAATCTCACAGTCAACTGGCATTCTCTGAAAATAATAATGAAATATTAACAGCAGCACAAAGGGGATCCAATTTAAATACATACCCCCCCAATATTGAAGAAATAAAAGCAGCAGTGAAAACGATGAAATCCAATAAATCACCAGGTTTTGATCAAATTACCGCAGAAATGTTAAAGGCAGACCCAAATCTAACAGCACGTATGCTACATCCAATTTTTCAAAAAATATGGCAAACAGAGTCGGTACCTAAAGACTGGCTTGAAGGAATTTTAATAAAATTACCTAAAAAAGGTAACCTGTCTATCTGTGATAACTATAGAGGGATAACACTACTATCTATTCCATCGAAAGTTCTCTCAAAAATACTGTTGAACAGAATCAACACTAAACTAGATGAAACAATCCGAAAACAGCAATCTGGATTTCGCCCTAATAGATCATGCGTGGATCAAATCAATACACTTCGAATAATCATAGAACAGGTGAATGAATGGCAATCCACATTAAAACTAGTTTTCGTAGACTTCAAGTCTGCATTTGATACTATACATCAAGAATATATATGGGACTCGCTTAAAATTAGAGGAGTGCCAATGAAGTTGATACGGCTTATCCGAGCACAGTACGAAGGATTTAAATGCAGGATTCTACATCAAGGTCAACTATCTGAGCCGATAAATATTGATTGTGGAGTCAGACAGGGTTGCCTGCTGTCACCAATTCTATTTTTAATTGTGCTCGATGACATACTAAGTGCTGCCATTGACGATTTAAACAGAGGCATATTTTGGAATTTCGGGGAACATCTAGAAGATCTTGACTATGCGGACGATATATGCCTACTATCAACTAGAAATATCGATCTGCAGGAAAAATTGAACGATTTGGCACAAGAGTCTGAACTGCGCGGACTAAAAGTCAATGTAAAGAAAACAAAAGCAATGACAGTAAACTCACCTAATGTAAACAATTTGATGTTATATGATGAAGAAATATCTAATGTTACCAACTTTTGTTACCTTGGTAGCGTAATAACGCCTGAGGGAGGAGCAAAAGCAGATATGACCGCTAGAATAAATAAAGCTAAACAAGTGTTTGCACAACTTCGAAAAACCTGGAAGTCTGCAATCATCTCTAAGGAAACAAAAATTAAAATATTTAATTCAAACGTCAAATCTGTTCTGTTATACGGTTGCGAAACGTGGTTAGTAACGGAGGAACTTACCAGCAAAATTCAAAGCTTCGTTAACACATGTCTCCGTCGAATACTGAAAATATGGTGGCCAAACAGAATTAGGAACGAGGAACTACATGCCAGATGCAATCAAATACCTATAGCAGAGGAGATTTTGACAAGAAAATGGAAATGGATTGGTCATACACTCAGAAAAGATCAGTCCGAAATCTGCAGGCAAGCGCTTGATTGGAACCCGCAAGGTGCAAGAAAACGCGGGCGTCCGAAAAACTCGTGGAAAAGAACAATTCACGCCGAAATTACCAAATCAAGAAAAACATGGGGTGAAATAAAAATGATCGCACAGAACCGTACTGAATGGAAGGATTTTGTTAAGGCTCTTTGCTCCACTAGGAGCTATAGAAATTAGTAGTATAGTATATAAAGGTTAATATAAGTTCTAAGTCAACATCTAAAAGAAGATGTTGTGAGATGACTTTGTGAAGAGTTGTAAAACTATAAGAAATTACTTTGTAAAATTTAAATTTCTTATAGATTAAATAAATTATATACTAAATACAAATAGAGAAGAATTAGGCACTTTAAGGATTTCCTAAATTACAAATCTTTTACGTGTTTAAAATGATTCAAAAAGTGGAAAAAATTAGGTAAAAGGATCGTCGGTTAATCATATAACTACTGAACGTACCTGAACTTTAAAATATATTTTAAATAAAAAAAATTTTAATATACGAGTAGACTAAAATGATTATTTAAATTGATTGAAAATATTTATGTTTTTTTTACGTAAACAAATACAAAACACTTATAAAATCAAAAATTTGAAATAGAAACGTTTTTTTTTACAAATTATAATGAAAATGGACTGAGTATTTAAAAAAAAAAAAAAAAAAATTTAAACAAATATTTGTAAAATTTTTATTTATATTTTTTATATTATAAAAAACAAATATTATTATTTTAAATTATTTTAAAATTTAAATTTTTTTATATAGAAACTTTTACAAAAAAAAATTTGCAATTTAATTTAAAAATTAATCAAATAAAATTGCAATAAATATAAAAATTGATATTGCATTTTTTTTTAAATTTACATTTAATAAATAGATTAAATTCAATTGATTTTTAAATACTTTAGATATTGGAAGCCATAAATCCAATAATTCAAATGTAAAGAAGAGATAATCAATTAGATATTTTATTTTATCCTAAAAGTAGGCAATTCTTTCCAGTATTTATTTTTTTGTAAAGCATCAAGAGATTTAGAGTGAAATGAAGTCTATTAATAATTATAGTCTACTTTAAACACCAAAATAAAAACAAGTGGCGACTTAGATAACTTTTAAAATATAGCCCTTCAAAATATAGTATAAATATAGCCCTTATCTGGGAAATGAAGCTAATTAAAACTCTGTAAAATAGTAAAAGATTCCAATAAGAATTACTCTTTTACTTTTAGTGAAAATTTTTATACTCTGAGTAAAAACTTTTTTACACTAAGTGAAGGTAATTTATATTCCTTTTATAGGTTATTCAAAGTCCACGACTTAAGGGCTATACTTTATAGTTATGGACGTATATATATTTAAGATTTTGAGTTACTCCCCCATTTCCACATTTGGAAAAATCTACAGATACATAATATTTCTAAATCCTATGTAATTAAAAAAAATTTATATTCAAAAGAAATAAAAAATTCGGACAAGGAAGATTGGTTATGAACTTACAAAAAATGGTCATTGAAACTGTATTCTATTTCGTATTTAATACACATAATACCTTTAGTGTCCTTTTTAGAAGTCCGAATAAAAATTAAATTTTTTCATAGGCTTCTAAAACAAAAAAACCAAAAAAATTTTCCAAAAAGACAATAAGGAGTTATTTTCTAATTTGTTTTTCTTATTTTTCGGACATAAATAACAACAAAACAACAACAACAGTAACAATAAGAAAAACTGACAAAAGATTGCATTGAAGTGTAAAAGAAAAATTACATTTTAACGGAAATATAATGAGACAATTTTTTAATATTTTTTTTTTTGAATAACAAAGGAAAATAAAATTTCCTGACATTTAAAAAAAACAGCAACAACATCTGGTTTTGACATCCACATTTTTTTTTTTAATTTTAACATTACAAAATTTCTGCTTTGGACTGAACAAAATTAAAGTTAATTATTCATTTTTAAATCTAAATAAAAATCAAGTCAACGAAATATAAAAACGTTTTGATGGCTATCAAATGAAATTTTAAATAAAGGAATCTCTAAAAAATGTTAAGAGGATGAAAAAATAAATGTGGTCTAATACTGTACACACCCCGCCTACAAAACTAGGGTTTCGAACTAGTTCAAAAGTAAACATAAAACCAATACCCCACAATTCTCTATATTCAAGCCCGATTTCGCCTAATATTTCCATCCCCGAAACAAAGTTGTACATTTATCACAGTATCACATGTATCACCATGTATCTTAAGTCCCATTCTAAAGTTAAACTTAAAAGGGGTTATAGCGTAGGTGTGTTAGTCGATCACTATCTATGCGAATTAAGCTCAGCTCCAATAATTGGTTTTTGAAGCTCTCCTTGACTCTCGTTAACAGTGAAAAAAAACTAAAACGTTTTTAGTTTCAAATAGTTTTATAGATGTCTCTGAATTCCAATCAATTTACCGTATAAGTGCCCACTCTATCTGTTGTCGTTAAAAATTTTGGGAAATTATTTTAGAATGTTTTATAATGGAATGATACAGTGATAGCTTTATTAAATCATTGTCAAAAATTGTAAATAAGATTAATCTAATGAAGTATAAAACTTTCGATTTGCACTCAATATTGCTGTTTGTTGTTGTTTTGATATGGGGAATTAGCATGTGCCATCCTAACACATAGGCTTTGCGGCCCGTTATGCACTTTTAATGCGATCTATCAATTTATAAGTGATATTATTTATATGATTTTTGTTATATATCTGCATATTTTAAATTATATTTGACCAACATGGAGATTTGTGAAAATTCTGGCTTACACTCATTCTGACTTCCTCTTCATTGAATTTAGAAATTATCTAATAACTATTAATCATTAGAATTGGATGGATTATAGCATACAATCAACAATAACATAACCTGCCTTCAAATAATATGTTCAATCATACAGAATGAACAAATCTTTATAAATCAAATAGGATTACTAATAAAAACCTTTGTAATTCTATTAAACTGGACTGAATTCATATTGACTTTGATTTTGAATACTGAATTAAAAGTTAGAATTGAAAAAACTAGAATTCCATTAAAAAAGAAACAACGATAATATAATATTATACTTATGTAAGTTAATTGTATGGTTAACTGACTGGTAGATGACACGCATTTATTCAATAGGCAAAGAAAACATCAGGCCTGCATTGTTTTGGTGGGTAATGCCTTGTAAGTTTTTCAATGACTTTTGTAGTAGGAAGTACATACTTTGTTTTTTAACAAATTTTCATAAAACTTTTTAATATTTTATTAATTTTCTATAATATAATCTAACAATTTGAAAGGTTATTGTGCTAGATTCCAAATGTTTAATGAATATCTGATTTATTCATTACAGATGGCGCTGTCATCTTACAAAAGAATTATTTAATAAATATTTTCAAAAAACTATTATTAATATTACCATATAATACTATTGTTATACACACTATTACGATAATTACTATTACGTTACAAGGTATTAATATTGAATATTACTTTGATTGTGATTTGATTCCTGGCCTCTTTCATTCAATATGCCATGGCTCAGTTAGCAGTTTTGTCTAATTTCCACTAAAATCAACACTTCCAAAATCAAATCAATTTTATAAAATTCTGATTTATCCCACATATTACCTAAGTATTAATATAGAGAATTGTTTTTTATTGATAATAATATTATTATAAGCTCTTTGACCTCTTTAACTTTTAGCCCCAAAAAAAAAATCACTTATCACTTTAGTTATTATCTGTTTCATTTTTGTATAATATACAATCAAATACAATCAAAATAAAAAAAAAAGTGTCAAACTTAAACTGATTGAGAATGAAAATAAAATCCAAAAAAAAAAAATTAATAATAATATATTATTTTCTAAAAAACAAAAATAGCACTAAATAACATAAAAAAATGGAGACATAAAAAAATTGGGACATTTTTTATTTTCAACTTTTCCTTTGATAATGATAAAAATTTTGAAAATATCAAAATATATTATAATAATATATAAAATCGAGGAAGAGTGTAGTAGAGTAGACTGTGTCAACTCTGGGATACCCGTATGATCGTAACATCTACATTATATCACCCGGTTAATTACTTTTGCCAAAATTTCAAACATACAGCATTATTAGGTGGAGAGTAATGCTTATACAAAAGAAGGAGTTGTATGGCAGCTACTCGAACCCTCTGCAGTAGACCAACCAAATTTTCTTGTTACTTTGGCCTTTATACTAAACTATTTTTGGCAAAATTTCAGACATCCAGCTTCATTAGGTGGAGAGTAATGCTCATATAAAATAAGAAGTTGTGTGGCAGCTACCCGAACCCTTGGACCAAAATGGCTGGATTTAAATAGCGATGATGGCTATTGCAAAAAAACGAATTTGCGAAAATTTCAAGATCCTAGCTCCTTTAGTTTTAGAGTTATCGCGCGGACGGACATACATAGCTAAATCGATTTATTTTTCGATTCTGATCCGATCCACACACTTGAGCCTATATCTACCCGCCCTCCTTCTCTGCGTCACAAACGTAATGGCAAATTTATTATACCCTTTGACTATGTAGGCATACGGGTATAATAAATAAATAAATGAGCTACTCTACTAATATTCTATTTTTTTGGCAATTTTCCTTCTCTTTCTTACATTTTTTAAAAACAAAATAAAATATATATATATATACATATTATAATAATAATAAATGATGATACGTTCATTTTTATTTCATCAACGTTATTAATCTTCTTTTTTTTTGCTTCCTTTAAACAAAAGTTGACAAAGAAATCTGAAGGGGAAAAAAACAGTGTGTGAAAGAGAGAGAGAGAAAAAGATTAGAAAAACAAAATACAAAATGAAAGAGTAAGCAATCATTTTTTTTTTTGCCAAAATATAAATATATAATTCTTTTTAATTTTTCGTTTCTGTTATAATAAAGATAACATTTCAACACATATTTATATACAGTGAAAGCTCTCTTAGCCGGACGTTCTTATATACGGACATCTCTTTAAGACGGACAGTTTTCTTTTAAAACCAATTCTTTTTTTAAATTTTTCATACAAAACACGTTCTTTTAACCGGACACTCTAATAACCGGACGCGGACACTTAAATCATTCTTTAAATTTGAAAAAAATCTCCCGTAAACGGACACCTTGTAATTTATGAGCAAGTTTTTTTTATTTAATGTGAGTAATATGGTGTTGGATGTAATTTTGTATTATAATTTACTATTATAATATATTATAATTATTTATAGGTATGCATTCTAATTTTTAGAATTACATATTATAATCTAATACATACATAATTGAATTTGAATACTATTATGTATGTCTAATACATAGAGGTACTTTTTTAAAACGTTCTGAGCAATGAAGAGATAGTATTAGTATGTATTATTAATAAGATGCAAACTTGCTCTCTAAGGGCCTTACCTAAATGACGACGTACCGCGTATATTTTCTGTCAAAATAATTTTAAATACATATAATTATATGGCAGCTCCCGAAATACGGGTTTTTAAAATTTAAAAATTGACAAAGCGTATACAATTTTGTTATTGTTTTTTGTTATGTTGTTATGGTGACGTTTTGTTGATATTTAGTAAATAAAACGTTTTTAAATTTAAATCTTCTAAAACTTCAATATCATCGAAATCCATTTTACAAAATTTAAAGAAAAAAAAAATTAAAAATAATACCAAAATTAAAAACGCTATTTTTTATATGAAATCAATATTCAAAATAGATTTTTTGACATATTAAAAATGGTACGCGCGTATCGATTTCGGGACGGCGTATTGTACGTCATACGTCGTACGCTTTTGATTAGGTAAGGCCCTTAAGAATCAAAAATTTTCCATTTTTTTAAAATAACACGTCTTAGGTTTATTAGGTTTATTACGCATACGTTTTAGGTAAAGTTCACCAGTTCTTGAAGAATTGGAAACTAAAACCTACAATGAAGTCTTAAACACTATTGATAGTTTACAAAAATTTGCAACATTTAAAGAGGATCTTACAGCATTCCAGTTTATAAAAAACTTACGAAACACATTTCAAAAATAATGTTTTAAAAATTGACCAGGAAAAAATACGGCAGTCAAAGATTTCAATTTTTTTCAAAAGACTACTACTTAATTCTTAAACTCAGGAATGGAAGTATCATGTAATTTAAACAAATAATGTTAATCTGTATTGAATTTATTGAATTTTTGTTTAGTTTTTTGTAGTAATTTTTTATTTTCTTTTGTTATTTAGTTTTTATGTTTTTTTACCATTATAATTTTACCCTTGAAAAAACGTTATTAAAAAAATTAATAAAGAATTTAAGAAAAGTTATAAAAAAAATTTTTTCTATTAACCGGACAGTTCCCATAAGCGGACGAAAATTTTAAAACCGTGAGTGTCCGTTTATGAGAGCTTTCACTGTATATACATATAAAACATACAGGAAGGATGTGTGTCACTCATTTTTATTTTATGTCTTTCTCTTTTTTTTTTTGTTTTTTTTTTTTTTTTGTTTTATGAGAATTGAGTTTTAAAGGATTAGCATTTTGGCCTCTTTTTTATTTTTTTATTTTTATTTTTTTTTTGTATGTTTATCATTTTTTTTTTTACAAGGATATTTAAAAAATTTTATTAATTTATTTTTTGGCTCTTAATGTATTGTATATTGTCAAATTTATCAGTGGCGAGGTTTTATTATATAATAAGGGTATGTTTAAATTTGTTTTTTTAATTTAAATTAATTTAAATTTTTATATAAACATTTTTTTTATGTAATTATGTAATACCTATAAATAATTATGTAAGAGACGTTCAGTTCAGAAATTCAAAAAGTCTTTTTTGAAAAATAAAAATAAAATAATTAATTTGTTAATAAATTTAAGTTTAAAATTTAAAAGATTCAAATCGCAATTAAATCATAATCAATTATCTTTTGATTCAATTTTGAAGTTATTATTGATTTAGTGGAAATTAGGCAAAACAGCTAGCTAGCTGAGCAATGACATATAAAAGGGCATAGTCTACTCAATGAAAGAGGCCAGAAATTAAATCGCGATCAAATCATTATTAATATTAATATACCTTGTAACGTATTTTAAAACTATTCGAAAATTGGGAATAGTTTTTCCATTCAAATTTTCAATTTTACAGTTTAGTTATAACTGTTACTTAACAAAAGTTATTATATTAAGTGTGATTAAATACTTTTTCCAAATTTAACTGATATCTATTAATGTCACAGATTTTTGAGAAATATTTTTGCATAAAAACATTAGCATCATTTGATTATGTAATTGGGAGCTGATAAATATGATCTTTTTAGGTCTAGGTTCAATGAAAAAAAAAAAAAATTAAATTAAAAATGATGTTCGGAGGAATCCAATGGTATCTTTGAAAATAATTTTGAAAAAAACCTTGGAAATCTGTCAAATGTCTACGATTTTTAACAAAATTTTCCAAATTTATGGAAACTCACTTAAAAATAAATTTTATCTAAATATCAAGTTTCGTTAATCAGAATTATAAAAAAAAGTACGAAAAACTCTAATTAGTTACTATAAATAGTCATAGTTGATCCTTAAAAATCTTTCAAAATTCAATTTAGAAGAACTGAGTTAGTTTAGAAATTAAAATAACCAACTTGTTACACCCCTGATACTCTTATGAAAATAAAAACAAATAAAACAAAATTATCTTGATATCATTCAATATTTAAGGTATTATTATTATTTTGATTTTATGTTTTTTTTGTTTTTTTTTTTTGTAACTGTTGTTCATGATGATGATAAGGACATTTTTATTAACACCTCACTTTGATATGAACAAAATTTATATATATATATATATATATACATTTTTATTTAGGTAACGGTATTTAGGATGAATTTAAGGTAAATAAATTTTTAATGCGAGTAAATAATATTTTATTGTGTTGTGCAAAGCAAAAGCTTTTGTTTTTTTTTTATTGTGTTTTTTTTATTTTTATTTATCAATCAATAAGAATCAGTATTTATATGTATATTTCAAAGGATCACTTATCATTTTTTTTCATTTTATTTGAAAGGATAATGTTTAAAATGAAATAAAACGAGGAAGAATGTAGTAGAGTAGACTATGTCAACTCTAGGATTCCCGTATAACCGTTATATACATTATATTATTATTATAAACATTAATTACTTTTGGCAAAATTTCAAACATTCAGCTTTATTCGGTATAGTGTAATGCTCATATAAAAGAAGGAGTTGTATGACGGCTACTCGAAGCCTCTGCAGTAGACCAACCTAATTTTGCAGAAACTTTGGCCATAAAACAAAACTACTTTTGGCAAAATTTCAAACACGCAGCTGTAATAGGTACAGAGTAATGCTCATATAAAAGAAGGAGTTGTATGGCAGCTACTCGAATACTCTGCAGTAGACCAACCAAATTTTCTTGTAACTTTGGCCATTACACTAAACTATTTTTGGCAAAATTTTAGACACCCAGCTTTAATAGGTACAGAGTAATACTTATATAAAAAAAGAAGTTGTGTGGCAGCCACCCGAACCCATGGACCAAAATGGCTGGATTTAAATAGCGATGACGGCTATTGCAAAAAAAAACGAATTTGCGAAAATTTCAAGATCCTAGCTCCTTTAGTTTTTGAGTTATCGTGCGGATGGACGGACGGACGGACATACATAGTTCAATCGATTGATTTTTCGTTTCTGATCCGATCCATACACTTGAGTCTATATCTACCCCCCCTCCTTCTCTGCATCACAAACGTAATAGCAAATTTATTATACCCTTTGACTATATAGTCATACGGGTACAATGATATGTTGAAAATATTGAGGTAATATGATATAGTGGGGTTAATTTGGTATGGGGTAATTTGTAAGGTCAAAAAACTTAAATAACCTTAGTGCCATTTATATTATTTGTTTTTATTTATTATTTTATTATTTTTATTGTTTTTTTTTTTTTTTATTTTATTTTCTGTTTTAAATGTGAGTATAATTTGTCACTTAATTTGCCAGTTGTCTCTGTCTGTTTTTATTATTTGATTTTATTCTTCAGGTGTTTATTAAATTAAAATAAATTGTACTTTGTTTTTGTTTTATTTTTTTTTTTATTATTATTTTGCACTTTGTTTGATTTTTAGAAGGATTTTATTTGTTTTATAAACATGTATAGAGATTAAATTAGGATTTTTTTATTTGTATATGTACTTTGTATAATACCTGTATCGTCATTGTACAGTAATTGTTTATTTAAAAAAAAAAAAACCTTGATAATTCGAAAATATTGCTTTAATAGTGATAAAAGAATATTAAAAAAAAAACAAAAACAAATGCAATTTGAAAATAAAAACATTGTGTTAATAAATAAGTACTGTTTTTCAAATATTTATTAGTTTAATAACATTTGATGGTATTAAGTGCTATTCTGCAAACTTTGGTTGGGCTAGTGTGGTGAGTTTATGATTTTTCGTTTTAAAAGCATAACTTTGTACCAAATAAAGCTAGGTGTCTGAAATTTTGTCAAAAGTAGGTTAGTTTTATAGTCCAACTTTATGCAAACTTTATTTGGGCTAGTGTGGTGAGTTTATGATTTTTAGTTTTAAAAGCATAACTTTGTACCAAATAAAGATCGGTGTATGAAATTTTATCAAAAATAAGTTAGTTTTGTGGCTCAAGTTTCTGCAAACTTTGGTTGGGCTAGTGTGGTGAGTTTATGATTTTTCTTTTTAAAAGAATAACTTTGTACCAAATAAAACTAGGGGTCTGAAATTTTGTCAAAAGTAGGTAGTTTTATAATCCAACTTTATGCAAACTTTATTTGGGCTAGTGTGGTGAGTTTATGATTTTTTGTTTTAAAAGCATAACTATGTACCATATAAAGCTAGGTGCTGAAATTTTGTCAAAAATAAATTAGTTTTGTGGCTCAAGTTTCTGCAAACTTTGGTTGGGCTAGTGTGGTGAGTTTATGATTTTTCGTTTTAAAAGCATAACTTTGTATCAAATAAAGCTAGGTGTCTGCAATTTTGTCAAAAGTAGGTTAGTTTTATGGCTCAAGTTTCTGCAAACTTTGGTTGGGCTATTGTGGTGAGTTTATAAGTTTTCAGACAACCACCTTTATTTATTACAAAGTTATGCTTTTAAAAAGAAAACTTATAAACTCACCACACTAGCCTAAACAAATGGTTTACAAATTCTCATTGACTTCATAGAGTTTTTAAAAGGAACTAACGATACTACTTGTTTAATATTTTAAGCCAATCAGTTTTAGATTTTAATAAAATTAAAATATTTTAGATATTTGTTTTAATAAAATTGAATTAAATTTTTCTATTTTCTAAGCCCTAAAGCAAATGTTAGAAATATTCGAGCGTGCTTTTTTTTAAATATTAAAAAAAAAATACATAAAATTCCCTATGTTTTGTTAAATAGATCTGATGATTTGTTCTATTTATCAATTTTTAATATATTTACATATATATATATACAACATAAGAATATTATAAAAATTTAAGGAAAAATAAAAAAAATTGAAATTAAATAGTAAATAAAAAAAAAGAAATTGGAAATTTAAAATTTCAAAATGGAAAACAAATAGTTATTCTATCAACAACAATCAACACTTTGGCATTTTAATTAATAAAATTGTTTTACAATTGAAGACTTACTCCTTAAACAGTAAATTCTAAATCAAGGGAAGTGCTGTTTATACAAGGGTGACAGTCTTTGTTTTTACAATGGACAGCGGAGAGCTTGACTACCACCCAATAAAACTATGCAATGTTCCATTGGGTAGTCTTTGATTTTATTACAACGAAATAACAGCTTTTTTTTAACCAAACTTTGAGGTGAGCGTTGCTGCAATACAAATGTACAGTATGGTTACAAGGATGAGGATATCGAAGGATTTCGAGATTTTGGGTGATTTAATTGTAATTGTTTTAATTTGGAATGGGGAAAATTGGATGAGATATTAAAAAAAAAAAGATGTTATTCTAAAATGCTTTAAAAGTTTGTTACCATCCCTGAATTTCAAATCATATGTCGAATATTTCCCATTATTTTAAATGTTTTATTCCTGACCCTGTCAAATTCAAAATTTTGTCTTAAGAAAAAGATATGGTGGGTTATCCTGGGGTATACTGTGATTTTGTTTCATATTTATAGATGCAATATTAAAATCTAAAGTACTCTTTAATTATAATAATAGAAGTTTTAATGATATAAACTAATTTTAAAATTCAATGGAAGTGCATATTATCCTTTCTTTGAAAAATAAAAAAAATGTCCTTTATATAATTTATTATAATGCACATTAAATTAATTCAATTTTCTGTTTTTTTGTATATTACATATACATATTTACATGATTTTCCATTTAATTTTTTAATAAATTAATTATTATATATATATATATATATATATATTTATTTTTTTAAAAAAAGTATGAATACATAATAATATGTCATACACAACATAATAAATTAATATATAATGATATTTTTATTCATATAAAAATGTTTATTTTGAATAAAAAATAAAATTTTTCTTCGAAACTTTTCTCCATTAAAAAAAAAACTTGCTTTTAATAAAATTAAAATTTTTCTATTTAGTGAAAATAGAGAAAAAAAATTTTTTTTGGAAAAAAAAAAATTTGAAGAAAAATAAAAGTATAAAAATATTTTCTTGAAAATTATATAATTTTATTTTAATTATTCATTATTGCATACATAATATACTAAACTCAAGGTTATAATATTAATAAAAAGGTAAAGGATTTAAATAAATATATTTAAAAAATACATAATTTGTAATGTAAACATTATAATATACACATATGATGGTAGCTATTTTTTTACACATATGACTATAGGTATTCGAAACCAACAAAGGATAATACAAATTTGCAAAGGGTATACAGATAAGTTTGGGATGTAGAGAAAGAATTGAGTGAGAGTAGAGTAGACAAGAGTAGACAAGAGTAGGCAAGAGTAGGCAAGAGTAGACAAGAGTAGGAAAGAGTAGCCAAGAGTAGCCAAAGTAGTATAGAGTAGACAAGAGTAGGCAAGAGTAGCCAAGAGTAGCCAAGAGTAGGCAAGAGTAGGCAAGAGTAGCCAAGAGTAGCCAAGAGTAGGCAAGAGTAGCCAAGAGTAGACAAGAGTAGCCAAGAGTAGGCAAGAGTAGGCTAGAGTAGCCAAGAGTAGCCAATAGTAGCCAAGAGTAGGCAAGAGTAGCCAACAGTAGACAAGAGTAGGCAAGAGTAGGCAAGAGTAGGCAAGAGTAGCCAAGAGTAGCCAAGAGTAGGCAAGAGTAGGCAAGAGTAGACAAGAGTAGCCAAGAGTAGGCAAGAGTAGGCAAGAGTAGCCAAGAGTAGGCAAGAGTAGACAAGAGTAGCCAAGAGTAGCCAAGAGTAGGCAAGAGTAGGCAAGAGTAGCCAAGAGTAGGCAAGAGTAGGCAAGAGTAGCCAAGAGTAGCCAAGAGTAGGCAAGAGTAGCCAAGAGTAGCCAAGAGTAGGCAAGAGTAGGCAAGAGTAGACAAGAGTAGCCAAGAGTAGGCAAGAGTAGGCAAGAGTAGCCAAGAGTAGGCAAGAGTAGCCAAGAGTAGACAAGAGTAGGCAAGCCAAGAGTAGGCAAGAGTAGACAAGAGTAGACAAGAGTAGCCAAGAGTAGGCAAGAGTAGGCAAGAGTAGCCAAGAGTAGCCAAGAGTAGGCAAGAGTAGACAAGAGTAGCCAAGAGTAGGCAATAGTAGCCAAGAGTAGGCAAGAGTAGCCAAGAGTAGACAAGAGTAGGCAAGAGTAGGCAAGAGTAGGCAAGAGTAGGCAAGAGTAGCCAAGAGTAGCCAAGAGTAGGCAAGAGTAGGCAAGAGTAGACAAGAGTAGCCAAGAGTAGGCAAGAGTAGGCAAGAGTAGCCAAGAGTAGGCAAGAGTAGGCAAGAGTAGCCAAGAGTAGGCAAGAGTAGGCAAGAGTAGGCAAGAGTAGCCAAGAGTAGGCAAGAGTAGACAAGAGTAGCCAAGAGTAGCCAAGAGTAGACAAGAGTAGCCAAGAGTAGGCAAGAGTAGGCAAGAGTAGCCAAGAGTAGGCAAGAATAGCCAAGAGTAGACAAGAGTAGGCAAGAGTAGGCAAGAGTAGGCAAGAGTAGGCAAGAGTAGCCAAGAGTAGGCAAGAGTAGGCAAGAGTAGACAAGAGTAGCCAAGAGTAGGCAAGAGTAGGCAAGAATAGCCAAGAGTAGCCAAGAGTAGGCAAGAGTAGCCAAGAGTAGACAAGAGTAGTCAAGAATAGACAAGGATAGGCAAGAGTAGACAAGAGTAGTAAAGAGTAGACAGGAGTAGGCAAGAGTAGACAAGAGTAGACAAGAGTAGACAAGAGTAGGCAATAGTAGGCAAGAGTAGCCAAAAATAGGCAAAAGTAGGCAATAGTAGACAAGAGTAGGCAAGAGTAGCCGAGAGTAGCCAAGAGTAGACAAGAGTAGACAAGAGTAGACAAGAGTAGCCAAGAGTAGACAAGAGTAGGCAAGAGTAGGCAATAACTACCGTCCGTCCGTCGGCAAGATAAATCAGAAAATAAAGGACCTTGGATTTTGAAATTTTCAAAAATTCGTTGTTACTCAATATCCATCATCGTGAATGAAATCCAGCCAATTTCCTCCACGGGTTCGAGTAGCTGTCATACAACTTCTTCTTTTATTTCAGTATTACTCTATACTTAACATATATGGATGTCTGAAATTTTGTAAATATTTTAGCTTAATGACAAAAGTTTATTCAAAATTTTGCTGAACTACTGCAGTGGGTTCGAGTAGCTGTCATCAGCTTCATCTATTCGTAATAAAAAAAATAGTTTAATAGTTTAACTTTAATGGCCAGAGTCTGTATAAAATATAGTCGGTGTAGTGGAAGGGGTCGAAAAGAAGCTACCTTGCAACTTATATTTACTTTTGAACATAACCAAAAGCCTAATAAGTCGTGTATTATAGTTTTCCTAAAAGTAATTAATCGTACAATGTAATGTCTATATCACTATCATACGGGTATCCTAGGGTTGACACAGTCTACTCTACTATAGTCGTTTTTTCATAATTGTAAAAAAAAAGTTAATAATAAATCAACATAAATTATGTATGCAAAATGTATCTTTAGATACATTCATGCACAGATGCATTTAAAATTAAAGATTTTAAACGAAAAAAAAAAAATTTTTTTTGGAAATGGATTTTTTTTCGTTTTGCATACGACTGTGGAATTTTTAAAATTAAATTCTTTTCGATGAAATTTTATATTTTGGGACACAAAATAAATTTGGGGAGCAAATCTTTTACATAAAATTGCCTTTTGTAGTTCAGGCCATTAATATTTAATTGAAATAAAAATATATGTATATATTAATTAAGACAGCCTTCTATTACCCACAAAAACTAACAAATGATGATACATATTTCCAGAATTACAATGAATTACAAAAGTACAAAATGTTTAAAAGTTAGCAAGAAGTGCAATATATAACAAATGATAATTTCGGTTTTATAATTGTAAGCATATATAATTTAAAATTAATAAGTCAGTGTGTGGTGGGCTTTAAGATCATAAAAAAAAGCAGTTCATTATAATATGTTCAAATTTCAGAATATAAAATAAATTATATAATAAAAATGTATAATTTGCATTCTAATTTATGTTTTCTTAATACAAAAAGTTATAAAGGTAAAAAAAAAAAAATAAAAACATTTAAAGTGTAAGTATGTATCTTTAGATTTTTTTTTTGTTTTTTTTTAAATAATAATTTAAATATAAAATATATGTGCATAATTTCTACATACTATTTTATTACATTTTATTAAAATGAAATATAAAAAAAAAACGAGGAAGATTATAGTTGCCCTTGTCAACTTTTAGATATCCGTGCGTACACGGAATAAATAAATAAGAATTTCATATATTGCAATTGAACTGTTTGACAGAAATTTCAAAATATTTGTTTTTTTTTATATTTAATTACAAAAATAATTAATAAAAAAAAAAACGAATTAAAAAAAAAAAATGAATTTAAAAAAAAAATATGCTCTGGACGAGATTCGAACCCACACTTTTCAATTAAAAGGTCGACGTCCTAACCACTAAGCCATCGATTTTTTGTTCATCTCAATTTTTTTTTAAAATTATTATAGTTGCTATGGTATCAATTGTTTTTTTTGAATAACTGTTTTGAATTTTTTTAAAAATGTATTAAAAAAAAATTAATCTATATATATAAAAGCGAAAGTTTGTTTATTTGTTTGTTTGTTTGTTTGTTTGTATGTTTGTTTGTTTGTTTGTTTGTTTGTAGCGAATAGACTCCTAAACTGCCCAGCCGATTTTCATGAAAATTTGTATATAGAGGTTTTTGGGTACGGAAAGAAATCGTGGCCCAAAAATTTTGCTCTAACGGACCGCCAAGTTGGGGCTGTGGTGCAAGTATTTAAACTTCTTTGTTCTAAAATGAAAACGATTTGACCGATTGACTTCAAATTTTGTATACGTGATGATCTTTGAGAATTGAGTAGACACTATTAACAGTTTTGGAATTTGTTAACCCATGTCGGGCCGACGGATGGTCAAAAAAATTTTTGGGTCCAAATTTTGTCCGATTTTAAGAAATTATACTTTGGCTGAAAAGAAAGCCTCAAAAAAAATTTTGTTGAGTTCCATTAATCCATTGCGGCCCAACAGCTTTTTATAGGTTTTTTCAAATACTTTACTCTAAATTCGAAACGGTTTGACCAATTGACTTCAAATTTTGTATACGTGATGCTCCTTGAGAATTGAGTTAACACCATTAACAGTTTTGGAATTTGTTAACCCATTTTGGGCCGACGGTTGGTCAAAATAATTTTGGGAGCTAATATAGCCAAAACTTGCGAAGTATTGCTTTGGCTAAAAAGAAAGCCTCAAAATAATTTTGTTTAGCTCCATTAACCCATTGCGGCACAACAGCTTTTAAAAAAAAAGCTTTTAAATTAACTCTTTTAACGGACTTGCAATTGGTTAACCCATGCCGGTGCAATACTGCTTTGCCCAAAGAGAAAGTGTAGTTCTGTTAACCCATTGCGGCACAGTGGCTTTTTATAAATTTTTGCGTTACTTAACTCTTAATTAGAAACGTTTTGACCAGTTGACTCCAAATTTTTATATGCTTGAAGCAACTTGAAAATGGAGTTCAGTATGTTAGCAGGCTTGGTGTTTTGTAACACATGTCGGTCCTACGATTGGTCAAAAAAAACTTTTGGAAGTAATTTTGGAAAGTAGTTTGTACTGCTTTGAATTACAGATAGTTTCAAAAATTACTAGAATAATCCTAGAAAAATCTTTTTAAAAAATTCCTTTCATACATTTTAAAATTTACACCGTGTGCAATTTTTGGGTTAACTTTTTGCAGAAATATCAACTTCAATTAAACGTCCATGGAGAGGCGCAGCAACGCGCACCGGGTATTAGCTAGTAATTTATAAATGAGAGTTTTAAGATGAATTTAAAAAAAAAAAAAAAATTTGCCCCAGCTTGGATTCGAACCGAAACGTTTTGACTACTAGTGGTATGTCCTAACCACTACACCATAGAACAATTAATAATTTCCCTACACAACGAGTTTTTATTTATCTTAATCTTTTTTTTTTAAATAATTGTAGTTGCTGTGGTATCAATTGTTTGTTTTGAATAACAGTTTTGAATTGCTTTTATAAAAATATTAAAAAAAATGGATAATTTTTAATATAAATGAGAGTTTTCTGTCAAATTTTCTATAAAATAAAATTTTTCTTGGTTTCTATTTAGTTATTAATTTTGAAAATATTCATTTAATTTCGAAAAATTTGTATGGCAGCTACCCGAAGCCTTTGTCCGATTTTTATCAAAAACAATAGGGAACCTACAAATTGTCTAAAAATTACTTTGTGAAAATTTCAGAACTTTAGCTCTTATAGTTTTTGAGTTATCGTGCTGACGGACACACTTAGCTAGATCGATTCACTTTTCGATGCTGATTCGATACGTACCCTTGACACTATATTTAGCTCGTCTATTTCGATGCGTTACTAACGGAGGAGTAATTTTAATATACCCAATGTTCATATGTGCATACATATGGGTATAAATGTGCATACATTCATAATTATATGTGCATACATATGTGTATAAAAACTAAATAAAACATTGTATGAAATGTACAAGTACATAAAATTATTCATTAAAAATATTCTATACTTTCTTTATATTTTAATTTTTAACTTTGTTTCTTGTTTTTTTTTATAAATTAGCATGAAAAGAAACTTTTAGATTTAATTTTTTTTTTTTTTTATTTAAATATTAAATTATTATTTATAGTATAGAATTACTATAATCATAATATTAAATAAAAAAAAAAAAATTTTAATTTGAATCAATGAATTCAACTTTTTTTCAATTTAAAAAGATATAAAATTATTAAAAATAAAATTATATTTATTAAATAAGTAAGTATTTTTATTTAATATATATAATGATATTTATTAAATAATAACTGGGATATTTATGAAATAAATGTGATATTTATTAAATAATAATGATATTTTTCTTTAAAAAAAAAAAGGTGTTAAAAAATTTGAAAAAAAAATTTAAAGAATCTTAAGATATATTTATGAAAAGAAAACTTATATAATAGTTTTTTTTATATATTTAATAATATTATATTCAGTATTATATAACTATTAATAGATACTAGTTATAAGATACTTTTTATAATCTTTTTTTTTTTTTTAAATAAATTGAATTGAAAAATATGTAATTAAATTTTTAATTTAAGAGTTTTTAATGAAATACTAATGTTTTATGATAATTTCAAGATGTTCAATGAATAAAATTTAATTAATTGATATTATTACAGATTATATATTTTCATATATATATAAAAAGTTTTATTTAATTATGTACATTCTATTTATTTATTTAAATTCTGTTAAATATATTTTTGTACTTTTAAATTAATACATTATTTAATTTTCATATATTCTTCTTCTTCTATGGCGCTACAGTCCGTAGTCGAACCTTGGCCTCCCGAATTTTCACATATTATGTATTTAAAATAACTAAAAATGATTTTATTAAAAATATAAATTAAAATTTAATAGATTTTCAATATCTTTTTAAAATCTGAAGTAGAAAAAACAATTCCTACCAGTTACAAAAAAAAAAACGGGGGCAAAATACATAGACCTTCTTATGAATATCCACAATTGTAAAATAAACACATATGCAAATTTTTAAAGATATTTTAACTATTCAACTGTTAAGTTAATATGTCTATACCATAGGTACATGGTTGGAACAGGGGGTCATATTATATTCGTGTTATTGAAATTGATCTTAATGAATTCCACATACAATTTAAACATGTGATAGTACTAGGCCTTGTTACATGTAGAAACGTCATAGATTTTCAATAGATACAATTCTATTTTTGTTTATATTGAAATATTTTTTATTAGCCTTACATGGTTAATCTATATCTGTGAGTTATATTATTCAATTAAATTATTTGAATAATATAAATAATACAATATAATCATTATTATTGTTATATTAATGATTTTTTTTATTAAAAATATATAATTATTAATTATTGATTAAGCCATTAACTTGAACCCCATGGGGAATAATAGCTGAGTCCAGTCAAAAATCAGGAAAGTTTTATTTCACTTTCACTGGGATTCGAACCCGGACCTTTCACATAAAAGGTCGACATTTAACCATTGTGCGACCGAGCCGTTACTTAGATTTATTCTGTTAGTTTACATATAAAGTAAATAGTTCTTAATTTTTTAGACTAGAAGCAGCACCCTGTATTTTGCATCTTACATATCCTTTAATTATAATTAATCATTAGTATGAATTTATTATTGTAAAATTTATGCATTTTTTGTGATAAGTTCATGTTCAGTGCACTTTCCATCCACATTTTATTGAATTATGTTTTATTGAAGCAAATTTTAATTTAATTATAAAAAATATAATTAAAATAAATTAGATAATACTGCCTTCAATTACTATAAGATAATATTTCCGATTTTATCAAAAATTATTAAGTATACTGTATTACTTTTTGACAGATTATTAAGTTTCAAAATAAATAAAAATTTCACTATCATGAGGATCTCAGAACGAAAGTGGCATAACACTCCAAAAATTTTGTTTTTGCATAAATTGCATTAAATTTAGACACAAAACCAGTTGCATCTGTGATATTATTTTTAGCTAAGCAATTTTTTTTAGTATCAAAGTGGCGGCCTAGCCCTTGCGGCTTTTTTACTTTAATTAAATTATAGGAAATAAAATAATATAAATAAAATTTAATTTTTTTTTGTGGGTTAGACCACTTTGGTTCTGAGCTCCTCATTTATGTTTTTCAGTGAAATCTTCTACTATTTACTACTTCACATAAAAATCCAACAACATTAGTCAGACAATTGTACTTTATGATATAACATTAGAATATCAAGAATGTCAAATCAAATCTTATAACACTTTTGTAATACAGCTATAGCTCTACTTTTAATCAGTAGTTTTACTCCAACTCAATATAAATTCTTAATATTTTAAATTAATTACACGCAAAACTCCTCTATCATGACAAATTATTTAAAAATTCGTACTCCAAAAAAAAAAAAAAAAAAAATTAATGACCAACTTTTTTTTTTGGAATCATTCAATAACCCCCCCCGCTTAAATCCAAGAACAAAAGGAAGCAATTCCAAACTATTAACCAACTATTATCTAAAAAAAAAAAATACTTACAACCTTTCTATTCTTAGAAGCCATTTTCGAAAAAAATAAACACTTTACACAAATTAATTTCCTAAAATACTTTCAACTTTTATTAATTTTTGCAATAAAAATTAAATCAGTCATATTTTAATTGCTGATACCACCAGTCTCTGTTAACCTCTATTATAGAATATTTCATACATCTTTAATTTGAAATATAATGTCCATATATATACATATGTAAATTCAATTGTAAATGTTGTTAAAAATAATTTTACAAATAGACAAAAACATTTGTGTTAACACAAAATGACATTTAAATGAATGTGTGTTTTTATTGTTGTTGTTTTTTGCTTATTTTTTTTTGTTGTATTTTAAGAAAAAATTTGTAGGGATTGTTAGGGATATATGGACAAATTGTAAAGAAATTTTTGTTTTTTATAGAATTGTATTGATAACATCATGTAATTTCCGAAATACATTAAAAAAAAAAATACTCAAAAACCAAAAAATATACAAGACCATTTAAAGGTATTTCCTATTCCTATGACAGTAGCAACAACAACAACAACAAAATTTATTATCATTTGCATACAATAGAAATATTTTGTTAGATATTATACAGATTGTATATTTTGTAAATATATACAGATGTTTATTTTGTGTATACAAACTGTTTTACATGTGTGTACATACATATATATATATATGTATAATATGATATGGAAATTGAAATACAAAAATTATAACTTTTCGAATATTTTGGCAAATCACAAAAAAAATAACGAGCAATTTTAACAGAAATCTCTCTCTCTCTCTCTCATCTATTTATTATTATTATTATTATATGAGTATATGACAACATGAACAACAACAATTTCTGAAATATTCTGTCATGTTACATGTTTATTTTTGTAAACTGTTTCATAAATTTTTTGAAAAATATTTTTTTACTTTTTGATTTTTTGATTTTGATTTTTTGGTTTTTTTTTTGTTGTTTTTTTTTTTTGGGAAAGGAAATGAAATATACATCCAAAGGGATATCGAATATTTGATGTTGTAGTTGTTGACGTTGTTGTTGTTATTTTTATTTAAAAGCAAAGTATTTCCTTTTTAGCAGATTTTCAAAAAATTTTGTAAAAATGTGCCTATATAGTTTCACTCTGTCCGTCCGTCTGTCCGTATGTTTACAAAAACTTTTACACCGTTAGAAATAGAATAAAGAAATTTTAACCATGGGTAGTTTTTGCAAAAAAAATAATTTCGTAGAAGAATTTTTTTATGTAGCCCCACCCGTAGCCCCACAGAGCTGGAGCCCCCCAAAGTTAAGAAAAGCCCTATATTCAATTTGTTATAACAAGAGTTCTGCTGAATGTATTTTCAATCTGAAAACGGCAAACGATAGCTGATTTTATAAACTTTATAAATTTTTAAAAGACAAATGTTTAGGGTTGCCATACGCTACTAAAATTTACAATTATGCAAAACTCAATTTTTGCAAAATTTTTGGCCAAACATATCTTTTGAACGGTTCAAGCTAGGGTCTTGAAATTCTGGGAGAAGTTAGATCCTCAGAAATAAGTAGAAGTCGGTTAACAAATTTTTTTGTCACGTCCCCTCTTTTCCAGCTATAAGGCCCCGAAAACACCTGTAAATTGAATACTTGTTCAAATTTTTTTTTTTAATATACAAAATTTTAAGATCCAACATTATACTTCAACATATTATGTTAAAAGATTTTCTTAAATTTAAAAGCGGTTCTTTATATTGAAGAAAATGTCTCTCAGTTTTAACCATTTTTGCTTAAATAGTAAAATTCTAAGTAAAATTCCAAATTTTGGTAGAATTCATAATTTAATTCCTTGAACCTAAACAAGTTGTGGGAAGGGGAGTTGTGAGGATTAGATCTTTGAGAAATTGGGCAATCTTCCCCAATTGAGGGGCTAATAGGGCTATAAGTAAGCAGTAACTTAGTCACCAACGTATATATTTCTTAAATTAAACGTTAACATTGAAGCTTCAACATTATATTCCGATAAAATACACAGTATGAAACACTATATTATTTTAAAAATGTGCTTTTTTAAAAATCCTTGGTTTTTTTTCATCACTTGTTTATTACAATATAATAGGAGTTCCAAAAAAAAAAATCTATTTTCATCTTATAGTTAAGTTAGTAGATCTGGGAACGACGGAAAATATATATATATATAAATACTTGTACATATATTATGCATATATATATATATATATATACAATTCAAAATAATAATAAGAAATTCAAAAAAATTTATAAAGTAAAAAAATACATTTCTTAAGGGGATATTAGTTTATTTAAAGATGAATTTCCTTTACAGGGAAATTTTTTTTATTTTTTTTTTTTTTAATACAACAACAACAACAACAACAACAAAATACATTCCTTTTGTCATAAAAGGTCGAGGTCGATATTTTTAAGGCAAAGGAAAATTTATTATTTTTTTTTATTTTGAATGGAAAAATTATTCAAAAGAATATAATAAATATATATATGTATTATATACAATATATACATATAAATAAAAGAAAAATCTTAGAAAATAAACAATGAATTTCAAATGAAAATTCAAAACAAATTTTTCCTATAATGTCATTAACATTTGTTCAGATACGAATTAAATTATAATTGTAGACTAATGGACTTATGACTTTTTTGTCAAAAAATTTTTTTAGCATAGGTATAAAAGAAAATAAAGTAAAAAGAAATAGAGAGAGGGAAAGAGGGAGGGAGAGAGAGTTCATTCGACCTATGTTAATTTTAATATAATATTTGATGAAAATAAGAATGGAGTTTTGTATTTCTTTTGTATTTGTATTTTTGATAGAATTTTAAATATAATATTTATGAATTTAATGTAATATACATTAATATGTACCTTCACATACATAAAAGTTACATTTACATGTATATACATATAATTTAAATACGTATGAAATATAATTTATTTAATTTTTAAGGTTTATACTAGTAAGTAATGATTCTCTTGAACTGATTCTATAAAACAATTAGTTATAGTAATGAATGAATAGAGGAAATTCTTTTAAATAAAAGAAAATGTTTCTGGAAAATGTTCTAATTATTTTGGGTTTTAATATTAACATATGACATTACTACATTATGACGTACTATACATTCTAGGTATAGTTAATAAACTTATAAATTAAAAAAAATTTATGTTATATGAAAATTCTGAAAAATTGGATTCAATAACTTTCTTTGAAGTTCAGGATCTACGTCACTGAGAGATTTAAGTTTTTAAATGACATTTAGAATTGAAATTAATACTAATTAGATTATCAACAGGGACGAAGTGTTAATTATGATGGTAGAAAGAGAGGGTGGCAAGAAGAAATAAAATTTACTATTTTTTCATCTTGATTAGAGGGGTTTTTTTTTTAAAATAATTCACTTAAGATATTTGCAATTGTAGGTTTGTATATTTTGCACTTGGGCGAAATATTCTGTAATCAAATCCCTGAACCATCGTTTGTATATTATAATAGGTATACTAAATGCAAAAGTTTTAAATGAATGTATTAAAAAACTTAAGCAAATTAATTGAAACTAAAATATTCTGATCGAAAGTGTTTTCTTTTTTTTAAGAGCAGTGCTTCCCTAGATTTCCGCACGGAAAGTCTATTGTTTTAATTAAAATAATTTAATAATTAATAACGAAAGGAATTTCATAGGGGACTCGGTACTAGGATTAGGCGATAAGCATTTGGCTTACTAATCGAGGTTCGATTCTGATGATATATTCAATAAAAAATAAAAAATTCGAAAATAAATAAATAAGTAAAATAAATATTACTTATAAATTGATAGAAAGTATGAAAAGTGGGATGCACAACAAGTTGGAAGACCTACGTGTTAGGATGGCACATGCTATCCCCCATAACAAAACACAGCAAACGAAGTTCAATTAATCAAATTCTAAATTTTTTATTCAATAAAACTGAATTCACAATAATTTTATTTTAAAGATACCTTATCCTGAGACACATAGTTAGATACGCCACTGCTCCAACATTTTTAAAAATTATTTTTTAATCTTATTAGAATTAAATATTAACAAGGTGTTTTTGACACAAGATTTCCATTGCCATATAATATATGTACTTTTTTATATAAATATTATATATTACATATATGTACAAAACACATTCATAATTTACATATAAGTAAATGACAAATAAATGAATATAAATACACATTTATTTCAATATTTAATATAATATTCAAATAGTTGCACTTTATAATCAATACTTTCATTTTAAATGTAAAAGAAATTTGTGGTTTGGGTGCGGTTTGGGGGTTTTATATCTTGTTAGATTTTTCATAATAATTACATATTTTCCCATTATAACATTTACATTTTATCCGTTCCATTTTTTTCTATCATTAATTCTTGAAAAAGAACAAAAATCACATTAACACTTACTTGTAATCTTCTGTTTCAAATGTATGTACTGGACATGCTGAATAACATTTGTGTTCATGCATAACCAAATGATGATCACAACTCATACAATAATTTGGTCGATCCTGACATGATGCACAATTTGATTCACATGGTACACATGTTTTATTTTCAGTATCTATTGAATATAATAAAAAAAAAATAAAAAAAAAACAGGATTAAAAGATAAATTCACAATAATATTTGTATAATATAAAGGACATCAGTAGAAATTATTCCAATTCGAATTTAATTTTTAAAATTGGAAAATCGTAAGAATCGTAATGAAATTGTATATATATATATACGTATTCACACCATGTAAATTACAAAAACTATTTTGAATTACCAATTTGTATTATGCAAATTATATGCAATTTACGGGGGTTTTTTTTTTTACCCCAAAAAATTGTAATGGTGTTGATTGGTAGATATGTGAAAATTGTATGGTGTTGATTTGGTAAGAAACGTATCAAAATTAATCTTTTTTTTTCCATTTTGGATAAATGTAATTGGAATTTTTTTTAATTTAAAAAATGATTATATTCAGTTTTATAGGAGCTAAATTCGAACAGAAAAATTCGAATTTTAATTTTCCGAACTTTTATAAAATTAATAAGGAAATTTAATTAAAGGAACCAGATTTTGTATAATTTTTAATTATTTGTTTTCATTACTGTAGAAAATATTGTGACTGTTGTTAAGAATGTAATTAAATTTTTTTAATATTACATTTTGGTTAAAATTGTTCGGAACATATTCGGAAAAATTTATTTCTTTCGGTCATTTTTTCATAGTAAATGTATTTTTTGATTATAAAATTTTTTGAAATTTGTATTGATTTAAAGTTTGTTCGAAATGAATTTTGAATTTTCTTAAAATAGTTCCGAAAATGTTCGTTCTTTTGCTTACATACAAAAAAAACGAAAATTGCATATTTTAAGGGGCTAAGTTTTATTATTTTAAAAAATTTAAAATAAATAACTATTATAGCAAACAGGTGGATATTATTTTATTCAAAAAAGGACCTAATTAGTAATTAATATTATTAGTTAACATATTAATTGATATAATTGACTAGTTCATATATAGAAGCTATATTAATCGAACTAAAATATTAATCGAATAATACATAAAACTTTTTAATTGTTCTAATATCAATATCTCTTAAATCTTAAAAATCTGAAATAGATCTTATAAAATAATTGATTACATCATTTTCCAAAAACCAACCCATAAAATTTTACATTTTCATTTTTTTTTTTGTATTATCATTTTTAAAAATTCTCACGATTTTCATTAAATTTTCAGAAAAAAAATAATATTCAAGCATTTGGATTGTAAATATCTTGAAGATATTTTTATTGTAAAAATGAACTAAATCAAAAAAACATATATATATATATATATATTTTACTTACTTTCATAATAACCATCTGGACATACTTGTAAGCATACAGCTAAATCAGTTACATGTAAATGTGCTGGAGCACATGTTAAACAACTATCTTGACCAGCACCAGCACATGTTTCACATGATTCATGACATGGCCAACAAACTCCTCCTTGATTTGGGAAACTTCTTGGTGGGCAACGACTAACACAAGTGCTGTTAATTTCAAAGGAAAAATATTATATATATATATATATAAATAAAAATTACAAAAAAAAAAAAAACAAAACGTTTAAACACATTAAAAAAAAAAACTAGGTATCTGTAATTTTCTCTTTATATCTCTCTGTTTCCTTTTTTTTTTTTACTACTATTATTATTATTTTTGTAAAATCCAGAATACCATAAAACACATTTAATATTACTTAAACCATATGTGCTTGGACGGTAATAAAAAAAAAAATTTGCTTTTTTTTTTTGCGAATATTTTTTACTGCTTTTTTTTTCTTTTTTTTTTTTCGAAATACTACATGTGAATACGAACAGTAAATTTATATGTTCGGATAAGTACAGTTAACGGTATTAAAATGAATTCATTGGATTAATAAATAAAATATGCAAGGAGATTGTATTTAAAATTAAAAATACATTGGTGTACATTCAAGAGGTTTTTAGTTTTCTTTTTATTTCGCTTAAATTTTTAATATTAAAAACAAATGACGTCTTATGACGCTGAATGACAATATACTTAAAAAAATTGATTGTAGCTTTGAAATTATATAAATTCTTTAATACTATGCATAGATTGTTTTCTATATCATTATTTTCTATATCTTGATATCAAAAGACAAATGACGTCTAGTGACGCATCGTGAAATATTTCACGAATTAACGTAAATTATATAAACTTTTGGATATTTATGCATAATATAAATACACCCTACCTTATTATCTTAATCTTGATACCAAAAACAAATAACGTCTAATGACGCTAACTAAATTTTATTATTACATTATTTACTTATTTGTCGCTATTCTCCTAAAGAATTTGAATTTACATCTTATGGTTTTTTGACTATCACTGTGCTTTTTTTCAATGTCCATGTGGATGTTGAATGGACATAAACCAATTATGGGCACAAAGGAGTACAAAAAATAAAAACAACAAAAAAAAAAACGCACAAATTAATAGAATGAAACGGAAAATATCATAACAAAAAGGAAAGTAATAGAGTAATAAAGCCATAAAGAAGAGAAAAGAAAATGAAGGCAACTTATTAAGTATCCTACATTATATTTATGTATAAATACATAATATACACAATATTTTTTTTTTTTATAGTAAATGTGTTAATCTTTAAAGACGGAAAGTATAGGATATTTTTATATATAACCTTTTTTATGTAAATGCATATGTACATGTACAACTATGAACTATATAACAATCAATGGTATCATTATCCTATTTTTATACATTAAAATTTTTTTTTTTTTTTTTTTTGTACATACGCCCATTATGATATACGTACATATTTTATATATATATAAAATATTATACTTACTTGTCTAATCGATAATGTTTACAAGCAACACATTGTGTTGGACCACGACCATAACAACCCTGTGAATCACATTCTGGATCACAATCATGTAATACTAATTTATTATTTGAATCAGCCATTACTGTTTGCCTTTGTGGTGTTGGTATATTATGACCATCAACAGTTGCTACAGATTTTTCTGGATTACTAGCTGCTCCGGTAAATAAATTTTGATAATTTAAATAACCAGAATATGGATCAGTATTATATGGTTGTCTTAAATCAGAATCAGTTGGATATACAAATGGATTTACACCACCTTGATGACGACGAAATGATGATGTTGATTCAGTACCATCACCCTTCAATCGAACCGGATTTGTTGATGTACCATAAAATATTAATTGCCATTTTGCTAATATACCAGGTTGATTAACACGTCTACGACCACCATTTATTATTTGTAATGTCCAACGACCTTCAGCTTTTTCACCCCAAAAATGTACAGATAAAAATGGCCAATCATCAAAATTTGATTTAACAATGTCACGTGGTCTTTCAAACAATAAAGTACTTGTTGTACCCATTGGTGATGTTAATAATATTCTTAAATTACCACGTGGGAAAAATCTTAATGTTATTTTACATTGTACATGCTCTAAATATCTAACTTCATTTATTGTACCAGCACAACCATTTACATCCATATGTGTTGATAATGTAAAACCATATGAACCATCTATTTGTCTATCTTCATTATTTTCACGTGATTTACATATATGTTGTGGTGGTACTGTGGTCCATTGTTCAGCTAAACTAACCATTGAACCAGCATCCATTAAACCATAACCAAATTTATGACTAAATTTACGTTTAACACCATTTAATATCCAGCCACTTTCTTTTTCTAATGGTTCGGGACGTGATGTCATAACAACTAAATATTGCATATCACGCCATGTTAATGTTGGATTAGCTTCTAATGCTAATGCAGCAATACCAGCTGCTAATGGTGCTGATGCTGATGTACCAGTATGTTCAACTGTGCATATATGATCAGGACGTAAACGACCATCCATATCAACTGTAGCAACAGATTTATCATGACCAGGTGTACCAGAACTATATGTTGTTGCTAATGTTGATGAACATTCTTCTAAATACCATGGTTTAAAACTGTTTTGTATGTATATATAATTGTAGGTGGTTTGGTTGGTTGATGAATTATGTTGTTGTTTCGTTTTCAGTTACAGATAATTGAGTTTAAATGTTGAAAGAGAAAAAGAGAAAAAAAATATATAACAAGGATTAATTGAAAAGTTAGTTAAATTTTTTGTTGTAGATTTTTTTTTTTTTAATTAAATTTTCATTTAAAAGAAAATTTTTATAGGTTTTCATATAATCGAAAAAATAAAATTTTATTGATATTATTATGGTTTTTGAATATTATTAGATTTTCTTTCGTTTATTTTTTATATTTTTAATAAAATTATGAAATTATTTTTAATAAAATTATGAATGTAAATAATCGCGGTATTTATTAAATACCGCGGCAATGCATACAAAGAATATAAATAAACATTGTAATGGAATAAATTGTAGAAGCTTTTAATATCCAGTTAAGGAATGAGTTACTGATTTTTCATGAAAGTGCTGAAAAGTCGAAATAATCAATGTTAATTAATTTAAATTATTTTCAATGATTTTGTAATGTAAAACATTTCCAGAACATTTTTAGAATTCATTAAAAGTTTTCTTCAAACTAAGTAATTCATCAGAATAACGGTATTTCCTTAAAATATTTTAGAACATTAAAGTTGCAGTAATTTTTATGAATTAAAATTATTATTAAATATTTTTCCGTTATCTCAAAATTTATTAATTTACAATTTTACCAACAGCTAACAATATTATTTGGTACTGTCCCGAGTCGGAAACCCTTCAAAAGCAAAAATAAACTGCTGGATATAAATGTTTATATCAAATAGCAAAAAGTGTACAGTATATTTGAGTTGGGTATTATAAATTTAACCTCTAGCACTAGAATAGGTTCCCAAGTCTAAAAATTCTTCTATTTTGTGAGACAATCATCAAACTTTAGTATTCCAATATAGAATTATAGGTCTCAACATCTTTCTTTGTTGGACAATCAATACTGATAATCGAATCAATAAGTCGAACAGAATTAAAAATGAAGTTCAAACGAAGTCGTTTCCTGGTAGGAGATTGTTAAGACCTGATAACTATTGTGTTAAAAAAGGTTTTTTTAATTAAGTTTAAAACTCTTCGATTTACTAAATTTAATAAATAGGGAACACTCAAATGCCTTGTTACCCTAGAATTGAAGTTCTATTTTCTTCTATAATTTCTTCCACTTAAAAATTCAATTGTTTCGTATAACGTATAGTTTTTCTACAGGAGCGTCTTAATTTAAGAAAGGCTTAAGGCTTTGATTTAAATTGAGCAACATTTGACTAGCTACAGTTTGACGTGCTGTTAACTTTCAAATTAAAATAACTCATATTTGAATACCCAACTCACTTTACTGAAGTTCCTCACATCCTAATTCTTTCATCATTATTTATTAAAAAAATTAAATTTTAAAAAACATTTTCAAGGTTTTTTATAATTAATTAAAAAATATAATTTTTCATATTCCATACAATTTTATTTTTAAGGTCATTGAATGTAAAGCAGTTTACACATTTTTAAAGGAACAAACAATTTACAAATTTATTTAATTCATACTCTACAAAATGAAAAAGGCGTCAGGTTATTTTTTTTTAAATAAATAATTAAATGGGAAAAAAAATTTAAAATTTTAATACCCCTTTTAATAAATCAATATTTAATTTCTTAAAAAGTTTAATAAATAATAAATGCCTACACGTTTTGCTTTATTTGTTGTACGTTTTTAAGTTTTTTTTTTAGCGTAAAATATTTTTATCCTAAAAATATGCAATGAAATATTATTTATTAATTTTAATAACAAAATAGTTTCTGGGTAATTAAAGTGTTTTAAGCGCAAATTTGAAACTTTTGAAATAAAGGTTAAGAAAATTATAAAATTGTGATGTATAATGCAGTAGAATAACTTTATATTTTACAAAATATTAGCATCAGAGTAGGTTATTGATTTATTACAGACTTCTCACTCAAGTTACTCTTTTTTTATATTAAATGATTTGAGAAGGTTAGCTTTAAGTGTAAACTTTTTTAATTCTAATATTGAAAAGGTCAGATTATAAGGAAATGGTCTCTTTAGCTAAAGCGGAATTAGATATGGTATATCTAGAAAGTTCTACTAATCTTAAATTATCAATACATATATCAAACCACTTATGACAATCCTCAATAATCCAATCCTCAAATAATAAATTTAATGATTTGTGAGTGATTTTTATTATCTAAATTAAAACTCTATTGAGTTGTTTTTAAATGTGGAGTTGGTGCAACAAAACTTATCAAAAAAATGATTTAGTGATAAGTTATTTGTTTACTATTATAGACTACCTACTTAAGTTTGAACCACTTTGGATTCCTGATGTAAACAAAGTTAGTTACATGTACAGGAAATGGGTAATAACTCTTATTCAAAATTTTCCAGCTCCTTTCAGTCATTATACTAGCATACATTACTAATTAATTTTTCTAACTACGATCAGGATTGGATTTAATGAATAAAACCCTTCCATTTTCAAGGAAATCTAGAATTTATTTAGGACCAGTTTTTAAAACCAACAGAGCTCTCCTTCTTTCAAAAAACAGGACATTCTTTGAATAATAAATTTTTCCTTAAAGGAAACTGGAATAAATTTAATGTACCCTTGATAATTAAAATTTTCTCCATAAACACAATAATTTATTGGGCTAAAAGTTTAA
This sequence comes from Dolichopus griseipennis, assembly GCA_963082915.1. NCBI lineage: Eukaryota > Metazoa > Arthropoda > Insecta > Diptera > Dolichopodidae > Dolichopus > Dolichopus griseipennis. The sequence goes on from OY720445.1 coordinate 75,016,643, forward strand.
GTAACTCAAGCTTAGGTAATAAATAAATCACCTTTTTATAAATCAATAATAATTAAATTACAAAAAAAAATTTAAAAACATTTTTTTGTTTTAAATTTAAAATTTTTTCCTTCGAATATGCTTGAAATTTTAATTAAATAAGAAAAGTTGATAATAATTAGTTAAATAATAAATAACTTTTAAATTATGAAGAAAAACAAGAATAACAAAAAAAAAAAACTAAAAAATTAAATTTTCAAGAAAATTTTTTAAAATAAAAACTTAAAATTTTCATGGGTAATGGAAAAATAAATTAGAAAATACAAGGTTAAATGAATTTTCATTTAATTATTATTTTAAATTCAAGAAAAGTGGGGGGTAATGTTTTTTTTTTTAATTTTTAAATTACCCAATCTTTAATTGTAATATTTTAATTAAAATATTATTATTTTTTAATTTAGGGATTAATGACTGTATTTACATTAAATGACAATAATTGTCAATGATGGTGTTAATATTTTGGGGATGAGGGAATTAATTTTAAATTATGATTTGAAACTAAACTTGACTACTTTTGTTGATTCATTTTAAAATTTAATTTTAAATAATTTAAATTAAATCAAATCAACATACTAAGGTCTCGGTAATACAAATTGAACTCTGCATTGAGAGTTAGGAAAATTCTAAGATCATGAACTAAAAATTTTTAAATAAAAATCAAAATGTCTGCGAAAATTGCTATCACGTGTGGACTCCTAGCTTTGCCAGACATCACCTATTGTTTTGATTTGAAACCAAATTGAATTCATTCCCGCCTTTGTCCATTTCATGAATTTGTGTTAAGATTTTTATTTTTTACTCAAATTTTTATTGATTAATTGGAAATACACTTGACGATTGTGTTTTTAAGGGTACAGGAAGATTGATTTCAAAATTACAAGTAAATGGATTGATATATATATATTGAAGTTAAAAACTGAAGGAGGCCCGCTCTTTTAATTGCTAAGTTCTTGCACTCAGACACAGTTACATAATTCTAATTTCTGATCCTTCCTCATTCAGGAATTTTCTAGAATATCAGTAATTAAAAATAACCATTCCATTTCTGAGCTTTTTAGAAGGTTTTTAAAAAAGATTATAATGTATCTTAAGTGCAATCTGTTAATTTAAAATGTTATAGATTTAAAATCCATTTAATAATATTCAACGAAGCACACCAAGTTACTTCTGAAAATTCATTACCATAATAATATCAATATATTTAAATTAATTAATTTTAATAATTCTATATTATTTATTTAAATTGATATAAGTTTAAAAATGCCACCTTCCCTTATTTATTTAATATCAACAAAACCTTCTGTTTCGTTCGATTATATGAAATACATTTTAAAAATAAATTTTTTTTTAAAATTTTATAACTTACCCTCCTTGTGTTGCACTTGAAATTGATAATGTAAATATTGAATTTGTATAACCATCACAATTACATGAATCAGTATAACGTCCACCATTACCAGATGCCCATACAAATATTGAACCTTTACCTTGTCTACCACTTGTAACACCATAAATAAATGCACGCCTAGCTAATGGTCCAGGACCATCAACAGTTGAACCATCATCTTCTGGTCCCCATGATGCACTATAAATATCAATATGTTGTGGATTTAAACTTAAAGCTTTTGCTTCAACCGCATCATTAACACTTCCATCTAACATACGAACGCCTATAATGAAAATAAAGAAAAATAAATAAATTAATATAATATGTCTTAATGTCTTAATACAGATTATAATAATAATGATAACTATATGTGTATTTGTAAACTTTGTATACGTCTATATGTAAGCAATTAGTTAAAATTTTTTTTTTTTTTATTTTTTTACTTCTTTATCTTGTTTCGAAATTCGTCATTATTTTTCAGTCGAGTTGGAGTAAATTAATCCCATATAAGATTATTATCTACAGTATCAGAAATATTATTTGGAATATATTTGAAAAATTAATATATAAAGTTGATCAGAAGTAATAAAACAAGTGGTTTGTATTGATAACTTTTTAATATTTTATTTTTTTAAAAATTAAATTCCTTCTCTACAGCGTATTCTATCAACAGATACTCAAATTGTTACTCAAAAATCAACAAATACTCAAACATTTCTTAATATTCAAATATTACTCAAATCTGTTAATTAATAATCTGTTAAAAAACTCTCATTAAGTTTTATTGACATGAACAGGCAATTACCAATTGTCATGTCAATTAAAAGAGAATTAAGCCAACTTGTCCGCTGTTATTTTAATTACATTACATTACAGTATAATATGTTAGGAAAGTATATAAATAAGAAATCCTTCAATAATAACATTAGTTATTGTTGAACTTCGGTCGCGGTAGTGTCGGTAAGTAAAATAATATTAAAAAAAATAAAATTAAAAAAAAAAAGTGGTGTTGTTGTTTATCAGAAGTAATGAAACAAGTCATCTGTTAATTTCTCTCTCTGAATTTCTCTCTCTCATTTCTCATTAAGTTTTATTGACATGACAATTCAATTGCCAATTGTCATGTCAATTAGATTAAATATACAAGGATATTTTAAATTGTCTCAAGAGTATTAAGCCGACTTATCATCTGTTATTTTAATTTCATAACATTGCATTAAAATATGTAAGGAAGGTTTTTAAATTAGAAATTCTTGAATAATAACATTAGTTATTGTTGAACTTCGGTCGCGGTAGTGTCGGTAAGTAAAATAATCTTAAAAAGAATAAAATTAACAGAAAATTATTGTTGTTGTAATTAAAATTTTTAATTGAAATTATTTAAATTTAAAAATGATTTCTTTTTCATATAAATAAATTTTAAATATTTTCTTATAATAATAAATAATATAATATTTTAAAAATATTAATCTTAAATCTAACTAAGTAAATATTCAAATATTTATTAAAATTTTGAATAAATAAAATTTTTGTAAAATGCACCCAATTTAAAGTCCGATACATTAAAATAAATTCAATTTTTCCCTAAATAAGATGAATTCATATATAATAATATGACTGAAGTCAAAAAATATACATATATAAATAAATATACATATTTACACATAATATGTTTTAATTATTTTATATAAATATATAACATAAGTGAATGATAACTGAAAAGAAGTTGTACGTATATAAAGAATTAGGCTACAAAAAAAAAAATAAAAACTTTCTTAAAAGAATAAAAGTGACGTATATATATATATATATATATATATATATATATATATATATATATATATATGATAATAAAAATCAAATAAGTGAAATAATTGAATTGAAGAAACTAAAAACAGGAAGTGGAACAGTTGAAATTAAAATAATAGAATAAAAATATAAAAACAAAAGAACATGATACAAAAAAAAAAAAGAAGACATATTGAATTAGAGTAAAAAGAAGCATGCATATATACAACAAGTCAAGTATCTTTAGTATCTTTTAAAGAAGAAGATAGTTAAGTTATATGAGTATGAATGTATATGTAAGTACATATAATTTTATTTGAACTTTTTATTTTTATTTATTTTCTTTGTCTCATAAATATTATATACTATATTAAATATATACTAAAATATTATATATATACATAAGTAATTATATATAAGCAACAACGAATCCTTAAGGAATTTTTTTTTTTAAATTAAAATATACATAGTGAGACAAGTCTTATAAGATTCTATATAGAAAAATAATTTTCTTCTTTCGATCCAATATATACTTAATTGTCTTCCGCTTTCTTTAATTTAGTTTTGGTTTTTTTTTATTTTTATTTTTATACCCCTATATAGTCAAAGGGTATAATAAATTTGCCATTACGTTTGTGACGAAGAGAAGGAGGAGGGGTAGATATAGACTCAAGAATCGAAAAATAAATCGATTTAGCTATGTATGTCCGCCCGTCCGTCCGTCCGTCCGTCATCACGATAACTCAAAAAATAAAGGAGCTAGGATTATGAAATTTTCACAAATTCGTTTTTATGCACAAACCGGAATCGCTATTTAAATCCAGTCATTTTGTTCCACGGGTTCGAGTACCTGCCATACAACTTCTAATTTTATATGAGCATTATTCTATACCTATGGAAGCTGCGTGTCTGAAATTTTGCCAAAAATAGTTTAGTATAATGGCCAAAGTTGTTACAAAATTTGGTTGGTCTACTGCTGAAGGTTCGAGTAGCTGCCACACAACTCCTTCATTTATATGAGGATTACACTACATCAAATGAAGGTGGGTGTCTGAAATTTTGCCAAAAATAGTTTAGTGTAATGGCCAAAGTTACTGCAAAACATGGTTGGTCTACCGCAAAGGGTTCGAATAGCTGGCATACAATTCCTTCTTTTATATGAGCATTACTATACACCTGATAAAGCTGAATGTTTGAAATTTTGCCAAAAGTAATTAACCGAATGATATAATGTATATGTTACGGTCATGCGGGTATCCCAGAGTTGACACAGTCTACTGTACTACACTCTTCCTTGTTTTTTTATTTTTATTTTCCAAGAGATGGCAGCATATAATTTTTTTCTTGTATAGAAAATGAAAGACTGAAACAAAAAAAAAAATAAAGAAACCAAAAGAAGACAGAAAATTCAATTTGAGGATTATGATTTTTTTTTGTTGTTATTTTTTTTGTCTTAAGAGTTCTCTCATCTTTATGAAGTGATTATTGACATTAATTGGATGAAAATTTGTTAAAATCTTGTTATTTTGGATATTATTATCATTTTTGCTGCTTCTCTCTGGAACTTTTTTTTTTAATTCTTAATTTCAATGATTTTAGTCTATACATACACGTATATACGTATATATATAATACGTATATAATGTATATATGTTAATTATAATTAAATATGGTATATAAATTTTTATTTTTTATAAAGCTGATAAAGTTATTAATTGTGGTATTAATACTTTTTATTATATAACTTATTTATTATGAACATATGTAATAATATATGTTTGAATGGATGTAAGTTTTATATATATATGTATATATATATATATATATATATACTAATTCTACAGTTTACGACATCTGTGCTTTTATTTCCAGAAAATAAAACCAAAAAAATACAAAATGACATCAATTCAAATTAATTGAAAGTTGTTTCAATGTAATACTTGTAATACGATTAATACTTATCACTTTTCTTATTATGTATTTTTTTTTTTGGGTTTTTCAATTGATTATCGAAATCAATTGATTATATTTATGGTTTTTTTTTGGTCTTTGGTTAATTTTAATTATGATGATAGTTATACATTTAATTCAGAAATGAAAAATTATTAATTATAAATTATCTCAATGAAAAAATGTGGAAACTTGAGTTAAAATTCAAAAGTTATTGGATGTTGAAAGCTAAGTTGGATTATAACATATTTTAAAGTAAATGTGTTGATAGCTTGAAAGGATCTGCCTAAAGTAAAGACTTTTTAAATAATTATCATGAAAAATACAGGGTGTTTCCTAATTGAGTGCAATTCTATATATCACTTCTTAAGTAGATATTTTTGTGTGGTTGCTAAGCAGGGTTTCTCTTTGTTTTCAAGATATGGGGACTTTATGAAATTTTAATATTTTTTTTTAAGATTACAACTTAGCTCCGATAAAAAAAATGTTGCTACTCATAACTACCTTAAGAAGTGGTATATAGAAGTGCACTCAATTAGGAAAACAACCCTGTTTTTTCATGATGATTATTTATTAAGTCATTACTTTAGGCAGTTCAAAATGCATTCAAAACTCAAGATTGAAACATTTTTAGAATGAATAACATTTAGAGTAACAAAGCTCTGCTTCTAGACTTCTTATGAAAATTCTGTAAAATGTATTCAAAAGGTTAATCTCCTCTTTTAAACAAGCACCTAATAAATTTTCTATCTTCGACAGTTTCAAAACTGCGAACTTCTACATTTAAAATATGTTAAAATTTTAACAAATTTTTTTTTTGAAAAAACCACATTTACGCTATGTTTATACAAGAAATGTAATTTTATACAAGAAATGTGCCTACTCATAAGTACCTATAGCAGTGCACTTAATTAGGAAATACCCTGTATAAAGTAGTAAATGCAAAACTTTACTATGATTTGTAAAGTTGTAAAGTCAAAGATTTTAGAATGTTCAAATTAAATAAAATATACGTATACATTAAATCAAATTACAAATTATATCAAAAAAAACCCTCTTATTAAGATTTATTTTTTGATAAATAAACAACCCTATTTTATAAAATCCAAACTCTTTAGACGTAAGGAATTTAAATAAAAAAGTTTGAAGATTTTAGAATAAGTTCAACGTTATTAAGCTTAAGAGTACCTATTTAAAATGTAGAGCAGTGTCAAATTTTAAAAGTAATTAAAATATTTGTTCCCATTTCCTTCCACCTATATCTCTTTCTCTCTGTATATTAAGAGTTTCCACCACTAAATCAACTTCTGGCAGTTAGGGTATGAAACGGATAGTAACGTGAAGTTGAAATGAAGAGTTCCTCATAAATACTCGTTTAAATTGATGGAATTAGGCCATATAAATCCAAATATATTATACTTAATCGATTCATTGCATAAATTTAGGCGTTATAAATTTTAAAATTTAAATACTTGTTTAAGTTGATCGAATTGGGCCTTCTAAATCCAAATATATTATATTTAATCAATTCATTGCATAAATTTAGGCGTTATAAATTTTAAATTTAAAAATGATAGGTTAAAAAATGTTTAGAATATATAAGTGACAACTGACAACTAAAAATTTAGTAAAGTAGAGTTATTTAATAAAAAATAAAATAAAAAATTCACTTAAATAAACTTAAGTTCCCATAATGACATAGGCAACAGTAAACTAACTGAAATTAAATTCTATTTGTAAATTTAAATTACTCCCTAAGAACTTAATTACCCGATTTTAGACTTAAGTTCATTTAAATTTTTTAAACAAATTAAAAATATACTTTCTATTTGTTAAATGTTATTTCTCCTGGTGATTAGTTACAATTGCAAATTTCAGATGAAATCCTAAGAACAATCTAACTTTAGACCTAAGTACATTTAAATTTTTTAACAAATTTAAAATAGACCTTGCATTTCTTAATACCAAGTTCCCTCCCTCGTGATTTGTTCCAATTTCAAATTTAATAATTAGTAATATTAAGTAACTAATACAAAAATGACTACTTATTTTGATTACTTCATTTAATTACTTTATAAGCTTTAAAAAGAAATTAATAATCACTTTATAACACACGCACTTGATATTTTACAAAATAAATTAAATTTATTTTATTTATTTATTTTAAAGTGAAATGTCAATCTTTCTTACTTTTAAAAATATACACTTCCTTCATAACAAAAAATTAAAAAGAATTTTTCTAATAATTGTAATAAGAATGGATGGAGAAAATATTATATTTTATTTTTTATTAATGAAATTGATTCTGAAAAATGGGTTGACATCACTGTCAATTTCAATTTATTATTATTAGCTCTATATACTCTATATAGTTTTCTTTTCTCCATTCATAAGATACTTTTTTTTTGTACTAAATTGTTTTCCTATAGATATATATGTATATATATAATATATATACACTTACTTTATATAAACTTCAATAATAATTTTGGATAAACTTCCGGAAAGGAGTTGTGAGCTATCAAGATGACGTCATAACATAACGGTACTAAATATCTCAAAGTTTCCGAACATATATACTATTAGTGGCGATGGCGCCATCTCGTGGTCGAAAAATGCTTTACAAAAATTTCCTAAAATTTTGTAGCATTTTAGTTAAAACGTTATATTTTTCCTGTAAGACAACAGGCTGGAAGCAACAATCTTACAATATTGTAGGGCATGATATTGTCTTTCAAAAACATCTTATTTCATCTGAATCGGTGCTACCGTTTTTGAGATATTGCAAAAAAAAAAAAATTTTTAACTTTTAAAAAAACCATTATAAGTCTGAAATTTTCAAAAACACCCTGTATTTTTTATTATACTGTTAGAAAGTTCTTTTGGCACTCTTTCCAACGGTATATAATAATTATTTCGACCACCAGATATACTAATAGTATATATATTCGGAAACTTTGAGATATTTAGTACCGTTATGTGATGACGTCATCTTGATAGCTCACAACCCCTCTCCGGAAGTATATCCATAATTTTCTTACTTTTATAAAAAAAAAGTTGAAGATTCTATAGATAGTTTGTGAAAGGAAGTGTTTTTTTGAAAAATAAAATAAACTTTAAAATATTTTTTTTTTTTTTTTTTAAAGATGTTACAATCTTTTTTTATTATTTTTTTAAATATATAAGTGTATAAAACTTATACATATGTACAACTTAATATATATAAATATCTACAGTTTGTAATTATAGATTTTTACTTCATTCAAAAAAAATAACAAAAAAATTATAAAAAAAAAGAATAATAAAAAACTCGACACGGAATCATAATATTTCTTCCGAAAGTGTCAAAAACAAAATGGTTTTGTTGTTGTTTTATTTTTTTTTTTTAGTTACCCCCCTCCTGACAACCCCTTTATCACTTTAAGAATTAGTGTTTGTTTTTTGTGTTAGTTTATTTTGTGTGACTTTCTAAAAATATTTTTAGACACTATACATATATATATACATATATATAAAATATATAACTTTAATAAAAATAGCATCGTCGTATACTGCTTAAATTTTATTTTTGTTTTATTTTTTTTTTTTTTAAATAATAATATTCTGCACATGACAGTTTTCAAAAATCATTTGAAAACCATTTATCATTTTTTTCAAAAAAAAATAAATAAATTATAAAATAAAATTTATTTGTATGCATGTAAGTTCTATATAATATATATTCGTTTAATTTTCGAAAATATGTGTCTATGTATTTCAGTCGGACCGTATGTCTGCATGTGGTACTTATGTTCGGGAGTTTACAGATTTACATCGTTCGAAATAAAGTATTAAATTTTTAGCTACGACATTGGTAGTTTCGTAGGGCAGCTTTTATCATTGGGCCTACCATCTAACTAGCTTAAAAAAAAATTCTAAACTAAATCTTAAATCTGAAAACCCTAAATTATATCTAAATTATATAAATCGTAATTATATTAGTTTTGTTAAAATATGCAAAATAAATATATTTAGGGTTGCCATATGGTATCTATTAATTTACCATTATGCCAAATTCTAAATTATATCTTAAATCTGGAAATCCTAAATTACATCTGATTCTATAATTAGATTTGTTAATATATGCAAAATAAATTTATAGAGTTGCCATATGGTATATATTAATATACCGTTATGCCAAACTTAATATATGTAAAATTTTCAACTCCTTCTTTATTTCTTTCAAACGATTGAAGATAGAAACTTGACTTTTGAGTAAAGTTTTGTCATTTGAAATGAGTATAAAACTTTGGGAGCTTTAAGGGTTAGAAACTGAAATTCCTTGCTATTTTTTTTACATGTGTAAATTAATGATCCTATGTCTGTCTTAAGTTTTTTGAGCTAATATAACGTAGCCCATTTGTTCATAATAGGTTTTGGGTTTTGGTTAAGTTTTGGTTAGCCCTTTACCAGTTAAACTTTTAATACTTTAAATAAAATAACGAAGTGTTAAAAATGTAAACTGCTAAAGGGCTAATCTTAACGCAAAAACCTATTATGATTAAAAATGGTTGAATCTTTTAAGTATGCCTTTTCTAACAACCCCTGATTTTTATCATTACCTGGTTTTTTTATTGTATCTATAGATACAATATAATATGTAAAGTTTGTATATAGTTATTATTTTTATACTGTTATACACGTTAAATTGCACATAAATTTTATTTTATATTATTTATTTTTTTTTTTGTTGGGTGTTGTGTTGTATAAGAGATTTTTCATAAAAATTTTTTGTAAATATTACAACAACAAAATATTGTTGAAAGTTTTGTTGTCAGTTTTTTGATTTTTTTTTTGTGTTTTTTTTTTTTTATTGTAAAAGGAACCTGTGTTTTATATTATTTTGTAAATTTTTTGGCATATTTGGTATAAAAAAAAATATAATTAAAAAAATTTTTTTTAAAAACTATTATAATAACTATAAAAGTAAATAATAAACTAAACATTAGATGAAACTTTTCTCAACATTGCCTTAAGCTATAACAGTATAGTATTATAAAATTACATATTTATATTAGTATATATGATAAATACTATACGATATTATATTTTGATTTTTAAAATTGGTATTACTAGTCCCAATGTCCCAAAGTCCCAAAGTTCTGTCTTTCAATAAAATTTATAAATCTATTATTACATATAAAATAGTTAAAACATTGTTTTGTAGAACAGCCTTTAAGAGGACTAAAAGATCCATCTTGTGTAAACACAGTTCCCTTCTCTAAAACTCTATTTGTGAAGCCCCTTTATTTTTTAGACCAATGTGACTTAATTCAAAGATAACAATTAGCTAATTTAAAATATTGTGTAATTCCTAAATACCATATCAATATACAAGAGTCTTAATTAACTCCAACGAGTTCCTCTTTAAGGAATTAGATCAAAGTTTGCAAGTTTCTATTTGGAAAAAGCTAAAATTAGATAACCTGGGGGTAAAAGCCAGAATGTAATCTAATAAAATGAGAGTGCATCGTACTAACTAAAATTTTTATAAGTGATTTATTTGACCGCTATAATCTAATTTTACATTTGAGACGAGTTAAATCACCAAAGGTAATAAAATAAAATTAAAGATTCTAAAGATTTTGAGAGTATTAAATAATAACATGTTTTTTAAAGTAACATAAACTTTGGTCTTGCAGTCTGTGGATTAAACGTATAACGGAATAAATATTAGCTTAAAATATAATTTTTGCAAAAATTGCACTAAAAAATATTCTTCGTCCCCTGTCCCTAGTCCGAAGACTTCAATTAAACTCAAAATATTTAGGAAAAAACTTTCTAATTTCTCAAAAAAAAATCTTAAAAATTTAAATAAACTTTAACTTTTAAAGAAAAGTTTGCCCACATATGTCTACATAGTATAATATATTTTTAAAAAACGTCAAACACAATAAGTAACATATTAATATAATAAATAAAAAATAAAATATATATAATACAGGGTGGGTATTTTTTATCAATGCAAAATTCGGATTTTAAATTGGTATTTTGCATAAAAGTGTCAGACTCTATTACCCTATTCACAGTTTTAACATTGTACTTTAGCTGCTCTATAGTTTGAGGCTTGTTCATATATACTCTCGTTTTATGAAAATAGGAACACATTCCTAACACAATAGATTATTAATGACCGTTAAAATTAAATCGTGAATTTCTTGCCATAATTCATCAAAAGTTTCAATTAAAAGAGTAATTGCGGCAAGGGCCGTATGTTCGATTGCTCCGTACTGTAGCTACAGGACGCACAAAATAATTAATCATAGTACAACATTTGTCTCCATTTATTGTCACAGTATTATCAACTTTATTTTTAAAGAAGTATAGGGCCCTATAATCCTTTGTTATGCCACCCTACATCATGCTGCACATTTGAGTATAATTGTCACTGGTAAACAAACCCAGGATTTGCAGTACCTAAAAGTCGCATATTTTGAGATGTAAATATGCTTCATTATTCATAATTAAATTGTTCAGTAATTTTGTAAAAAAACGAGGAAAAGTGTAGTAGAGTAGACTGTGTCAACTCTGGGATATCCGTATGACCGTTATATAAACATTATATCATTATTATTATAAACATTAATTACTTCTGGCAAAATTTCAAACATACCAGCTTTAATAGGTGAAATATAATGCTCATATAAAAGAAAGAGTTGTATGGCAGCTACTCGAACCCTCTGCAGTAGACCAACCAAATTTTGCAGTAACTTTGGCAATTACACTAAACTATTTTTGGCAAAATTTCAGACACCCAACTTCAATAGGTATAGAGTAATGCTCATATAAAATAAGAAGTTGTATGGCAGCTACTCGAATCCTTTGTAGTAGACCAACCAAATTTTGCAGTAATTTTAGCCATCACACTAAACTATTTTTGGCAAAATTTCAGACATCCAGATTTAATAGGGATCGAGTAATGCTCATATAAAAGAAGGAGTTGTATGGCAGCTACTCGAACTCACTGCAATAGACCAACCAAATTTTGCAGAAACTTTGGCCATAAAACTAAACTACTTTTGCCAAAATTTCAGATACGTAGCTGTAATAGGTACTGAGAAATACTCATATAAAAAAAGAAGTTGTATGGCAGCCACCCGAACCCATGGACCAAAATGGCTGGATTTAAATAGCGATGACGGCTATTGCAAAAAAACGAGCAAATTTCAAGATCCTAGCTCCTTTAGTTTTTGAGTTATCGTGCGGACGGACGGACGGACGGACGGACGGACATACATAGCTAAATCGATTTTTTTTTTCGATTCTGAACCGATCCATACACTTGAGTCTATATCTACCCCCCCTCCTTCTCTGCGTCACAAACGTAATGGCAAATTTATTATACCCTTTGACTATATAGTCATACGGGTATAAAAAGTCAGTGAATGGCCATGGTGACTTTTGGTGCACCCTATAATAACTTTCATATTTACTTGCCTCCTACTTTTTTAAACGTCATCATCATTGTATATTAAAAGTAAAATTTTATTGTAAATAGTTAGGAATGTTTTTTTATAAAAAGTTTTTAAGGTAGATAGTATGTTAATATATCTTAAGTACATACATATATATATATATATATATATATATATATATATATATATTTCAAAATAAGTAGATATATACCATTTTTTAAAAAGAAAAACTATTTTAATATTTACCCTTAAATTAAATAAAAAAAAAAAAAAATCTTTTTCTGGTCTTTTTCATATAGTAACACTTTGCCATTAGCCAAATCCAATTCATACATTTTTATTATTAAATTACATGATGTGGAAAATTTTTCTTTCAATATTTTTTTTTATATTATTTTTTTTTTTTTTTTTTTTGTATTTTCTTTTAATAAGGCAAGAAAGTGTTAACAGTTCACCCCATTTTTATACCTTAAGATTGAATAATAAAATACAAAAAAAAAAAAAATAAGAAAGAAATTGAGGAAAAAATTTGTATTAAAGAAAATAAATTTTTGGAAAAATTGAAAGAAAAGTCTGGAAAACATGTATATATATATATATATGTATTTAAAAAAAAACTTTTAGATTTTTTATGTTTTTTTTTATTTTTTTTGTTCTTATGTTCATTCATAGTTTTATTATTTTATACACTTTACCATATCAACCATGTCAAACCATATACACTTCATATTTTTTTAATTTTTTCCTTTTTTTTTGTTTTTTTTTTTTTTTTTTTTTAAATAAGGATACAGATTTTTATGTTTTAGTTTTTTCCCTTTTTTTCATTTTATATGACCACATCTTCAAAACCACATTATAGAATATATCAATTTTGAAATTGTTTAATAAATGTATATATATAGATGCATTTATATTTGTATATATGTATTTAATATATCTACATATATTCTATATGAACAGAGTGTCTAAATGTGTCAGAAGACTATGACAAGAAGTGATTGGAGAGGTCAAAATATATTATAATACATATATAATATAATATAAATTTTTAATATTCCAAAATTACTTTAGTATGTAGTAATTCTTACATAATGGGTATACATGGGACATAGTATTATAATATTTTAAATTTTATATTTATCAAGTACGAGCTGAATTTAATGTACCTTTAGGTTCCTTAAAATTTTAAACAATTGATGTAGAAATGTTTCCCGCCAAAATATTATTACTTATATTATGAGCCATGTGATAGATAATCAAGGACATAGAACAAAGAATGGTAAAAGCTAGAAAAGAATTCGGATGGCTTTCAGGAACTTGGAAGCCATCATTGTAGAAAAATATAAATCTAGAATGCGTGGAAAGTACTGGGAGAAGAAAAAATTACCTTTCTAGGATATGGGATACATGCAAGTTTTGTGCTGGTTACAAAAAACCAAATGGTCAGAACTCGGGAAACTACAAGAAACAAAAAACAGTATAAGATATCATAACAGTATAACAGTATATACGAAAGTAAGTAACTATTAAAATAGGAGATCTTTTCTAACCTAATAGAATAATTGATGAGGAGCGTTCCATAATCTCGGTTCAGTAAATCTTTTTTTTTAAATCTCGTTATTAGAAAATTTTGTTTTAGAAAATCTCGTTATTTATTGAAAAATCTCTTTTTTTAAGGGTTTTTGAGTTGGATACGAAACCAGAATTATCAGCTTTTTCCAGAATATAAAAAAAGGGAAAAAACAAGATTTTCTAAAACTAAATTTTCTAAAAACGAGATATTCTAAACGAGATTTTGTGAAAAAGAGATTTATTAAGCCGAGTCTTCAATGCTAACCCTAATTGATGATCTCCCCCCCTACAAGATATTATAATTTGGGGAAATCATTTTAAAGGTAATCATGGAAAGTCACAAAATGTATCACGTGTAACAAAACTATAAATCATCCTGAGTACGTGGTAAGGGAAGGGAACTGGACGTAGGGAAGATGACTTATATTGAAAAACAATGACACAAAAAAAGGGGCTGGCTTCAATAGGAGAAATCTTGTAAATTTCTAACAGGTTTTTCTTTTAAAATATACAAGGTAATATACAAACTGGTTCATAACTTTAGTATACAGTAAGTAGCTCCCGTTTAAGTGTCTCTGAGTTAATTGCTTTTCCTTTTAATTACTCAATTTTTTGTTAAGAAACAACATTTTTTTACAACATCTTGTATTTATACTGACTCAAGTTTTTTTTGCAGATTTCGATGAGACAATTATACGAGAACTACTGTAAATACATTGCTTTTAGATTGTAAATTAAGATTGTATATCGTATATATTAGTACATACCTTTAACAAAAATAATTCGAGAAAGCTATGGTTTCCGATTTAGTTAAAAAGATACATATTAAAAAAGCTTTGTGAGAGTCTTGTAAATTAATAAACAGTTTTGTACGAATAAGAATTGGAAGAAAAATCACTCTGTTTCCTTTTATCATCTTATTGTTTTTTTTTGTTTGATGAAGTTTCATATTTTTTTCTCATCATAAAAATTTGTAAGTGGTGTGAAGTTTAAAAAAAAAAAAAACAAAAGTTCTTAAATTACATTCTTAACTTTTATAGAAAAAAAAACAAAAATACAAAAAACAAAAAAAAAATTTTAAGGAAATTCAAGATGAGTAAAAATTTAAGATCCAAAAAAAGAACAAAAAAAAATATCCATTTTCAAAATATCCATTGTGTTAACACTACTATATTATGTTTGTGTATAACATGTAATGGTTCCTTTATTATAATATAATCCCTTCCTAGTTTTTTTTTTTTTTTTTTTTTTAATTTTACTTTTCTTGGCTTTTTTAAAAATAAACAAAAAATTATAATCCTGTAAAAAAAAAAAAATGAGTTTTCTTTTGTAGGTGTATATATATACATTTTCATAACAGTATCTTTTCTAATATACACATGTAAAGACATTTTAAAACCGCAAATATAATATTTGTATCTATATATACAAATATACTATAGATATAAATTGTTACATAGTTCTTTTACAAAATGAAAATATCCTTTTTGGTTTCCTTAATTTTTTCTCAATTTCTAACATTTCTATTTTTTTTTTATTTTTTCTTAATCCATCTACTAGATAAAATTACAGTTATATTACTTTGAAAATGTCTGACTGTCCTTAAATATTTTTAAATTTAAATTTATAGGAAATCCGTATTGGATTGGGTCGTAGTGTAATATTTTTAGAATTGTTTACTACTGAGTAATTTAATTTCCCAAAAAGGGCTTGCCGCCCCGTTTAAAGTTTAAATATAATGTTTTTCAGGTGATACGTCATATTCTGTAACTGAAAAAGCGTATAATTCGACACTGAAAAGCCACCTTACAATTGTATTATAACTTAACAGAAATTGCATACTTTTAGGATCTAATATTCTTCTTTTTTTATTTTTCTTAATCCATCTACTAGATAAAATTACAGTTACTTTGAAAGTGTCTGGCTGTCTTTAAATAATTTTAAATTAAATTATATAGGAAATCTGTATTGGGTTAGGTCGTAGTGTAATATTTTTTAAATTGTTTACTACTGAGTAATTTAATTTCCCAAAAAGAACTTGCCGCCCCATTTAAAATTTAAATATACCGTTATTCAGGTGATATATCATGTTCTGGAACTGAAAAAGGGTATAATTCGACACTGAAAAACCACCTTACGATTGTATCATAAATATTTAATAAAACTTGACAGAAATTGCATACTTTTAGGATGACATTTTGAAAATGGAATTATTATGACGTAGGTAATTGAATTAAACTTGAATTAACTTCTGAACTTTGAAAAAAAAGTTAAGGATTTAAATATAAAAAAAACTGTTATTGTAAAAACGGTAAAATAACGGAATTTTCTAAATTTTCATAATTTCTTTTTTCTTTTTTTTTTTGAGAAAGTAAATTTTACTTTAAGTAAGTAAATAGAGTTATAAAGCTGCCTTAGAGATTCACTCCTTTCTGTTTTTAGTTAAACTGTTTATTTGAATGGAGAATAAATGGACAAAAATGAACTAAAAAAACATAAAAATACAAAAAATATATATAACATAATCGGTTTCCTGTTCTAAGGGTTTATTTTTTTTTTGGTTTTCATTTTGTTCTTATTGGTTTTGGTTTTTGGTTACCAAATTTTATTTAAAAGATATTTGTATATAATGTCAAAATTGCGTTTTAAATGAGGAATAAAAAAAAAAAAAAATATTGTGATATTATTAGATAAAAAAATACCATTTTCTTAACCAACATAATTTTATATATTTTACTACACTGTATTTTGTATTCATATTGTTATTAAAAATATAGAATACTTGTAGTCATTCAAATAAAGAATCCTTGTACAAATGTCCTTCTATTATATCTAAAGAGGAAATGAATTAAATACGATTTTTTTGAAAATGTCAAAAAAAGGGTTTTATATATTGACAGTCAATTAATTTTCTATATATTTGTGTCAGAGTTAACTTGTAAAATAAATTTTAAGCTCTAAAATATATACGATTAAAAAATGTTGAGAATTTTAAATTAAATTGATGAAATATTTTACAAGTAATCGAGAAATTACATTTTAGTTTTTAATTTATTTATCGATTAAGTATCTTAGAATCTTAAGAAGTGTATTTAGGCTGTAATGTAAAATAATCTAAAAAATTAAAAAGAATATTTATCTTATCTGGTAGAGTTCCACAATCTTGGTTTGGTAATTGTTTTTTTTTTTTAAACACGGTTTAAGAAAATCTCCTTTTTAGAATATCTCGTTTTTAAGGATTTTAAAGTAAAATACAAAATTTGAATTATGAGCTTTTCTGGGCTAAACAAAATGCTTTTTAAAAAAAAGATTTCCTTAAACGTGATTTTTTAAGGACGAACGAGATTATTTGGAAACGGGATTTACTAAATCGGCATTTTAGACCCAAACCATCTTGCATACCAATTAAAACCTAATTAGTTTTGTTCAGGTTGTATTGATTTTAACAAACTTCTGATTAAACTTTTAATTGATTCTTATAACTTACGGGAAATTTTAAGAAAATCTAATGTTAGTTACAAGGTAGCATCACATAATCTAGGTTTTGTAAATCCTTTTTATTAAAATATCTTTTTTAGTAAATCTCATTTTTAAAACATTTGGCGTTTTTCAAAAATATCTTATTAGAAAATCTCTTTATTTAATTGAAAAATCTCGTTTTAAGGAATTTTAGAGTTGTGTAAAAAATTAGAATTATCTGCCTTTTCCAGAATATAAAAAAGGAGATTTTTCTAAACCAAATTTTGTGAAAATGGGATTTACTAAACCGAGATTTTGATCTCAGCCTGAATTTTAGGAATCAATTAAAATTTTAGTTCGGCAAATAAATTTATAAAAATTATTATGGCGTTTTATAAATTAAGATCAGTTACAGTTAAAATAGTATTTTAAGAAATAGAATGTCCTTTAATGTAATTTCTGCATACCAATGCTCTACAAATTTATATCCATAAAGATCATAGGCAAATTACTTTTTTAAAACTAAAAAATCTACTAAAGGAGCGACTTCAAGAAATGCATAAAATTCCCCGAACTCTTGGATTTAATCTTCTGTTAAACGACTAATTTAGCATCAGATTGCAATTTTAAAATCAAAATGCAGTTAGATTGCAATAATAATAATAATAATAATAATAATTACAAATAGCCTCCTATTCAAATTTTATTGAAAAAAATACATAGGCAATTTTAATTTAATCGTTTCATAGAATCCTTAAGTTATGCAATTAAATATAAGTACTAAGGAAATTATTATTAAACGTTCTAATTATAATAATAATAATAATAAAACAATATAAAGGAAGTGTTGTTTTAAAAATTTATTGTTAAATTTAAATGAATTTTAATTGATTTAAACCCTTTAACTATTGAACTTAATTATTGAACTTAAATAATATGTAAATATACAAAATTTAATTATCAAAATTTAATCTTTTAAGTTATGTAGTTTTTAGAACAGTTTATTTGTGGCTAAAAGTTTATTTAACTTATTAGTAATTATTATGAAATAATATTTGGTGCTTTAAGCGATGATTTTACTTTACTTATAATTAATTAATTTAAAAAATATATAATTAATTTTGTACATATATTAATATGTACTAAGAAAGTAATAATAAGGACTAAGAAAGTAATAATAAGATTTTGAAATATATTTGGTATTTCTACTACTATTTAAAGTATTTAGTGTAATTTCAGATTATTTCAAAGTACTTATATCCTTTTTGTCAAAACTGGCCTCGCGCAATATTAACAACTTTTTAATAACTTGTAACGTGCATATCCCTTTTATATTCCCTGTTTTTATTAAATTAATCAAGTTCAATGTCTGATTTTCTTTATTATACCCGTATGACAATTGATCAAAAGGGTATACTTAATTTGCCATTACGTTTGTGACGCAGAGAAGGAGGGGAAGTAGGTATAGACTCAAGCGTATGGATCGGATAAAGAGCTAGGATTTTGAAATTCGTTTTTATGCAATAGTCGCCATCGCTATTTAAATGCAGCCATTATGATCCACGGTTTTGAGTACCTGCCATACAACTTCTTTTTTTATATGAGCCTTACTCTTTACTTTATTAAAGCTGGGTGTCTGAAATTTTTGCCAAAAATAGTTAATTTTTATGGCCAAAGTTTCTGCAAAACTTAGTTGGTCTACCGCAGTGGATTCGAGTAACTGCCATACAACTTCTTTTTTTATATGAGTATTACACTACACCTAATAAAGCTGTGTTTTAAATTTTGCCAAAAGTAATTAAATAATATAATGTTTATATTTCGGTCATACGGGTATCCCAGAATTGACACAGTCTACTTACAACACTCTTCCTCATTTTTAGCACATTTTCAAAAAATTTTGTAAAAATGTGCCTATATAGCTTCACTCTGTCCGTCCGTCCGTCCGTCCGTCCGTATGTTTACAAAAACTTTTACACCGTTTGAAATAGAGAAAAGAAATTTTAACCATGGGTAGTTTTTGCAAAAAAAATAATTTCGTAGAAGAATTTTTTTCTGTAGCCCCACCTGTTACGGGGCTACAGCCCCCCAAAGTTGGAAAAAGCCCTATATTTAAATTGTTATAACAAGAGTTCTGTTACATATATTTTCAATCTGAAAACGGCAAATGATAGCTGGTTTCATAGACTTTATAAATTTTTACAAGGCAAATGTTTAGGGTTGCCATACGGTACTAAAATTTAACATTACGCAAAACTCGATTTTCGCAAAATTTTTGGTCACACATATCTTCTGAACGGTTCAAGCTAGGGTCTTGAAATTTTGGGAAGAGTTAGATACTCAGAAATTAGTAGGAGTCTGTTAACAAAATTTTTTTGTCAAGCCCCCTATTTAGGAGCTATAAGGGCTCGAAAATTGAAATTTTGCTATTTTTAAACACCTGTAACTTGAATACCTGTCCAAATTTTTTTTTAGTGAAATACAAAATTTAAAGCTCTATAATTATATTTCAACATGTGTCAAAGGTTTTTCTTAATTTTGAAGGGTGACGAAGTTACAGTCCCTGAAAATTCCAAAAAAGCCCTATATTTAAATTGATATAACAAAAGTTAGGTTAGGTTTATTTTCAATCGAAAAACGGTATTGGAGAGCTGCTTTTATAGGCTTTACAAAAATATGTCGCTTAAATATATAGGGTTGCCATACGGTACTAAAATTTATCATTATATAAAACTCAATTTTTGCAAAATTTTTGGCCCTACATATCTTCTAAACGGTTCAAGCTAGGATCTTGAAATTTTGGGAGAAGTTAGATCCTAAAAAAATAGTAGGAGTCAGTTAACAAAATTTTTTTGTCAACCCCCCTGTTTAGAAGCTATAAGGGCCCGAAAATTGAAATTATGCTATTTTTAAGCACCTGTAACTTGAATACCTGTCCAATTTTTTTTTTATTAATATACAAAATTTAAAGATCCAACATTATATTTTAACATATGTTAAAGGTTTTTCTTAAATTAAAAAGGGGTTCCTTAAATTGAAGAAAGTGTCTCTTAGTTTTACCCATTTTTGCTTAGATAATAAAATTCTAAGTAAAATTCCAATTTTTTGTGTAATTCACAATTTAATTCCTAGAACTTAAAAAACTAGAGGATGAGGGGGGGGGGGGGAAGTTGAAGTTAGAGACTTGAGAAATTTGGCAACCTTCCCCATTGAAGGGCTATAACAACTTTTAAATAAAAAATTTACTGTTAGCAGTAAATTTTATAAGTCAGTAGTAACTATTTCCAAGTAAATATTTCAAAAGTTAAACTCAGTATGTAATACAATATAATTTTGAAAATGTGCTTTTTTAAAAACCCTTGGTTTTTTTTCATCACTTGTTTTATATATTAATTTTCCGTATCTTTTATTTTATTAGCTCCTATTTCCTGTAGGAATCTTTAATATCTATTCTATATATTTAAAAGTCTACAGGGTTTAATTTTTTTTTGTTTTTCAATATATGATGGGTATTTACACACACACAAAACAAAATATATAAAGTTATGTGACCATTAAATTTATAGGTTATAAAATTATATTATATATAATATTTGTATGTAGGTCTTTATATTGTGCAACTTCCTTTTCATTTTACTAATAATATATATTATTTATTTCTTTACATATACATACTTTCTGTTTTATTTTTAACATTTAATGCTATTTATACATATTTATATATAAGTATATAAGTACATTATATTAAAATATATCTATATCCTGTATAAGTACATTATATGTACTTGCATATTTTGAATCTTTTAAATACATAAAAATAAAAAGAATTTAAAAATTTTACGAATAATTTTTTTTTATTAATACATATATATATATGTATGTAATATGCACATCATATGTATATAATATGTTTAATAGTTAAATACAAAGTGTTACGCATTTTAATATTAACAAATTTCATCTTTTTATGGTAAAATTTGTGAAAAAAAAACAATTAAGTAAAATTTGTTAACAATGCAATAATAACAGTAAAATAAGCTTGGAGGATTAGATACTTTTGGGGAATTTTGGGGAAAAGATTTAAAGTTTTTGTATTTTATTAAGAAATGAAACAATTGGCACCCATGATTAAAATTATTGCAAAGTGGGACAAGACAACCCAAAAGTGGGACAAGAAATGCAATAGATGCTCATTCCTACACCTCAGAATTAATCAGCTAGAACATCTTATAGAAATTTTCATTTGTGGTGTGTACGCGATTATGAAACCGTATATCACCTCGTTTATTAACTTTTTAGAGTTTGGTCATCTAACATATATGTTCTTATATAACACATCCTGTTCTCGTAACTTCCTAAAATGTTATCCAATCTCTATTCCTGAAGCTCTTTAATCCTAGTCCAGCTGGACACTTTTGTATTAATTTAATCCTAAATTTAAGTATTTAAAAAGGTCGTATTTAATATTTTGGTTGGTTAAAGTATCCAAATGTATCTTTAGATCCTTGCCCCTTTCTACCCCACCACCCTCCTAAAAATAAAATACATATATATAAAAAATAAACTTCAACAAAGAGGTTTGGGAAGTTGTGAACAATTTTCTGATAATTTCAAAATTTATATAAACTACATGTTATTCTTGGGTATGTCCATCCTTGGGTACAGGAATTTCAAATTATAAAGTTTTTCAACCTAGATTATCCCACAAGGTCTGCTTTTTTTTTTTTTGAAATACCAAAAAAATTAGTAATAAAAGGGACACAGTTTCCCTAACCTTCTTCAATTGATTCAAATTACGAATAATATTAAATTTTTGTACCTGAATACTAATATTAAGTTACAAGTAACTGCACGGACGGCCAATCATTCAAAAATTCAAGAGCAAATTAAAAAATATTTGTAATTTTAATTTGGTGTGAAAATACAGATTCCATACAAATTATATTTGGTAAGGTATTTTGGAAAAATTTTATATCTTTAGATCCTTAAATAAAGTTAATAAATCTTTGAGTTACGACAACAACCATAAAATTTTATTTACTTGGATCCCCTTTTAAAATAAAAAAAAAAGAGTAGATTTTCTATGAACATATATAACAAATTTTTTATATCCTTGCATATTATAGGTTACATATTCATATATACATATATATTCTACATATATAGAAGATATTTATATAAGAAAAATAATTTTCTATTTCATATTAAATATGTGGTTCTATTTATTATAACTGTACATATATATAAATATATAAAACAGTGCAGGGTCAGAACTTCAAGGGTCTTAAGTCCCTTAGGAACGGAAGAAACTTATGACTCATAGCAGTGAGCCATAACTCCCTAAGGGACTTATAACCTTTTGACTCAGTGTGTTGGGACAGAACACTTTTATACAGTTTTCAGTAATTAGTAATATTAAAAAAAATGTTAATTTTAATTATATAATATCAGTGACGGGTCAACATTTTGAGGTTGGATTAGAAACAACAATAATTTTACATTTAAACTACATTTTGAAAGGCTCTTTTGAAAAATGGGTAATCCTGAATTTGTAACCAAAGTCTCGCATACATGAATTTATAAATACTCAGGAAAAAGGGTCAACTTTGATTTTTAACCTCGCATACATAAAGATATAATATACATATTGTTGTACATCTTATTATGTACATCTTATTATCTTATATTATAAAGATCAGAAAAGACTTTCAGAACGCTCAATCTCACAATTTAAGTTACATGATTTTATAACTCAAAATTTAAAAAAGCGAGTTACAATTCACATAATGAGTTATAACTCCCTAATGGACTTATGACCCTGGGAGTTGTGACCCTACACCATATAAAACATAGCATTTAAGTATATGTATATAATAATATGTGTATGAATTAACTTTTGTAAGATTTAAAATTAGAATTCATACTATTATTATGTTTTTCTTAATTCATATTATGACTATACAAGACTATTATGTATGTATATAAAAATGTACATATATATAATCATTGATAAGAAGAGATTTTTATTATGTACATATATATATTTTTTTGGTATTTCTAAAATATTATTATGTACATATGTGAAATTTTTAATATATACATATAATTTGCCTATTATCTTTTTAATAGATGAACATAAAGTATTTATATATTAGATTGTATACCTAAAACTTTACTAATAGGATTAGGAATCTTTAAATAAATATATATGTGTATATGTGTATAGGTGTATGTATTATGCTTTAATATTTACTTAGCATACTTATTGAATATTAAGAAAAGAACAAAACAATGATAGACTTCAATTTTAATACTTAATTAAAAGAATATTATTATTAATAAATTTTAGAATATAGAAACTCTTAGAAAGATTAATTTTAAGAAAATTGTAGGGTAAATCCTCTTAACATGGTGTCTATTTTTCACTTAATTAATTTATAGTTATATATTAATTGGAACTGTTAAAGGTCATAATGCCGATGTCTAAAATATTAGAAGAAGTAGTTAATAATGTCCTATATATTTTAGATGAATTTGTAATGAAGGCATATTAATTTTGAAAAGCTTATATAGGTGACAACAGGTTTAGAGGTGGAAAATTTTTTAAAACTTTAACTCACAAACTTAAAGATCTTTTCCGTCTCAAAATTTGAAATTCCTGTATTTCAGAGTGATTAGAAATGTACGGAGGAATAAAAATTACATAACGGTAAATTTCAATATCAAATTTCAAATATTTTGAAACTCTTATCCTTGATTTCTTACTACCTTTTGACCTGTCTGGTTTGACATCTTTAGATTGGAAACATATTTAAAAGCAGAACTGTATTATACTGAGAACAGTGGTACTTAAGTACTTGTTGTGAGTACCATTACCTGATAGGCACTCATTACATTATTGAACTTTATGAACAGCAAATATTCCAGAAATATTTAAAAAGTTGAAAAATAATTAGACTCTTGAGCATTTTTTAGTACTTAATTACTTGAAAATACTTAAATATCAAAAAGTAATTACAAAAGTAATTAAACTTAAAATTTAATTACTTTCTGGGAATTACAATTATTTATGCGTGATTCTTTTACTTATACTCAAAATTTTCTAAGTTTCGAAATCTAATTAATACTAGTATTTGACAAAGTAATGAGTACTGGTAATTAGGTAACGGTACTGGTAATTGGGCTAGTACTTTAAATATACAGGTCTGTTTAAAAGGAATACAAATTCAAATCTTTTAAATTAAAGGACTTTCGGAAAATGGATAAGCCGTTTGACTAGATTAGAAAAGGTATTTTACAATTCTCACTTTTTTTATGATGTATTAATTTATCTCAAGAATTGCTAAAACAGACGGACAGATGGATAGACAGATGGAGTGACAGATTGTAGCCCTTAAGCTTAATTTTTAAAAATGCTTCCAAACATTTCCAAAGCCAAAATCTAAGAAGAACTAAACGTTATTTTATTTAACCAACAAATATCTACAAATGAAAATTGATTCATAATTTATTCTCATCTCTCATATGAAAATATCTTGCAGATAAAACTAATAATTTATAAATGTAACATATTGTTAAATTGTTCAACACATTTAATAATGAAAAACAAATCTTTAAAGTCATAATAATATTTAAGATACATTCAATTTAAATTTTTTTTTAAATTGTTTAATAATATTTTTATTTATTTATTTTTTTTTCTTTCACTTTTCAATTTTTTATCTCACCTGTTTGCAACTGTTTTTCACTTATTTAAATTGTATCTTGTAGTTTTTTTTGTATTTTATTTTTCAATTTTTGTTTATTTGTTTTTTTAATTTTTTGTCTCTGTTTTTTAAAAAAAATTCCCATTATTATCATACTTGTTTTTTTATTTTCTATGTCATTTTCCATTTTCATATAAATAATAACGATCAAAATAAGAAATAATACTAAATATTTGTATATATATATATACTTATTATATAAATAAAATATAAAGGTAGACATAAATAATAAACAAAAGATACATATTTTTATATGCCAATTGAGTTTTTCTATACGACTTATACAGAAATTGGAAAATGAAGAAATTATATCAGTGTTGTTTATTTTGAAAAAAACTTTTGGAAAATTCTTTCGAGAAAAACTTCTGTTATGTGATAGGAAAATTTTTTTAAAATAACACAATGCTAGCAGGAATATTGTATTTGAAATGGGTCTTAATACCTTCAGTATTTTAGCGAAGTTCAAATCTAAGATGAACAGTGTCGCTTAAAAATCCAACCGTAAAGTATCAACATTTAAACTCAACTTGAGATACTGTCAACTTATTGAAGGATAAATCTGTGTCAAGAAAATTGCAAGTCTATGCAGAAATGCAGCATTAAATAAGTTCTTATATAAATCGATCAATTACTAATCGGACTTATGTTGGCCTTTATGTGTTCCACAAAAAAATTCAATATATTTTCCAAGTTCAATTAACATGAATATCAAAGTGAAATTAAAATGAGGAACAGTTTGGACAGCAAATATTCGAGACACTTCTGTCAATATTGCAGATATTCGAGACACTTCTATCAACATTACAGATATTCGAAAAATTATTTAAACATCAAATAAATTTTAAAAATGAGTTTAGTCTTCCGCTACCTGCATAACATATTTCATTACATGCTGTAGTAATCACACTCGCCCTTAAAGCAGTCCAATAAAGTTAAATGTAACACTTTTAGCGATTGGTTTGCGGAGGAGTGTCATTTGTATAGAGTGGGAATAGACCTATGACACTCCTCCAAAAAGCAGTCAAAAATAGATTAATTCAACACTGTTTTATGTTGTAATGTTGCCAGTGTATAGTTTTTAATCTTATTACTAGAGGATTAACTATAGTCTATAAGTTAAAGCTTTTTATTTAATCAAATCTACACCTTCAGTTTTATAACTGTAATGATATTAGCACTGATCTTGTCTTCTTCAAGAACTCTAACCGCTCTTTACTAGCTGCATCTGAAGTTAAATCTTCTGGAAAGAAGGATTAATTAGACTTTTACTGATTTTAGTCCTGATTTCTTTTAAACAAGTTAATTATCACTTATAACTAAAGTAAAAGACATAATATGACCATGTATTAACTACGGAAATTCTCCCCGCAATAAATAGTCGTTTTCCTGCAAGAATTCTAGGCTCTTTATTTTCCCCATCTTAGTAAGAAACCCTCTGGAAATAAGGATTAAGTCGACTCTTATTCAAAACAGTTCCACTGATAAATTTACTGTTAAAATTAAAAAATTTGCAAAAAATTTGCGACAAATTTAAAAATTTTTTCATTTTATAAACTTTGAACTGAACGTACCATACCCCCTATTCGCATATAATTCTCAATTCCCGTTATTTTTTATTTTTTTAAATTAAAATAACTGTACAATATAAAAACAAAAAAAACGTTAACAGACTGTAAGATTGAATGTACACATGAAAAATGTGGTATATAATAGAATTTTTTTTTTTATCGTATGTAAAATACCGTTATAATACAAGAGAGAATTTTCCATTTTAATCAGAATATATGTATATATATATATATACATTATAGAACACACACATAATCACAATAATAACAAACAAACAAACAAAAAAATAACAATAAATAAATAAATAAAAGACGGTTGAGAATAAGAATAACTGTTTTGTCGCTTATGACTTATATCAATATTTTTTTTATTTTTGTTTTGTTGTTTTTTTTTCCCCGTTATTTTTTTGTTATTTTTTTTTTGTTTTTGTTCCGTTGATTATTTTTTATTATTACGATTATTTACCGTTACGAAATTGGAGGTGTGTTGTAGTACGAAAAGAAAAGTAAAAATAAACAAAAAATAAAAACTGAATGAAAAAAAAAAAAAAAAAACAAAATTGTCATCGCGTAATAATAATAATGGTTTGTTTTTATACCCGTATGACTATATAGTCCAAGGGTATAATAAATTTACCATTACGTTTGTGACGCACAGAAGGAGGGGGGGTAGATATAGACTCAAGTGTATGGATCGGATCAGAATCGAAAAATAAATCGATTTAGCTATGTATGTCCGTCCGTCATCACGATAACTCAAAAAGTAAAGGAGCTAGGATTATGAAATTTTCACAAATTCGTTTTTATGCAAAAAACGGAATCGAGTTTTAAATTCAGCCATTTTGGTCCACGGGTTCGAGTACCTGCCATACAACTTCTAATTTTATATGAGCATTACTCTATACCTATGAAAGCTGCGTGTCTGAAATTTTGCCAAAAGTAGTTTAGTATAATTGGCCAAAGTTACTGCAAAATTTGGTTAGTCTACTGCAGAGGGTTCGAGTAGCTGCCATACAACTCCTTCTTTTATATGAGCTTTACACTACACCTGATGAAGCTGGGTGTCTGAAATTTTGCAAAAAATAGTTTAGTGTAATGGCCAAAGTTACTGCAAAATTTAGTTGGTCTACTGCTGAGGGTTCGAGTAGCTGCCATACAACTCCTTCTTTTATATGAGGATTACACTACACCAAATGAAGCTGGGTGTCTGAAATTTTGCCAAAAATAGTTTACTGTAATGGCCAAAGTTACTGCAAAATTTGGTTGGTCTACTGCAAAGGGTTCGAGTAGCTGCCATACAACTCCTTCTTTTATATGAGCATTACTCTACACCTAATAAAGCTGAATGTTTGAAATTTTGCCAAAAGTAATTAACCGGATGATATAATGTATATGTTACGGACATGCGGGTATCCCAGAGTTGACACAGTCTACTCTACTACACTCTTCCTCGTTTATTTATTTATTTTTGTTTGTTTTTTTTTTTATCAAATATCTAATTTTACACTTTTTTTTTTTTTTACTATTTTATCCAGGGGATATTTTGTTTGTGTGATTGTATAAAATCTTCAGGTGTGTGTATGATTTGATTTCAATTCATTCAGTGCAAAATAATTTAAAAAAAATTAAAATCAGTAAGTAGAAATGTTTGTTTAATAATCTGTTGAAAGGACTTCGAAAAAGGAGAGTTTAGGTTCCATCTCGAATGAATTATTTAATAAATATTAGTAAATTTGTATACTGGAGTAAACAATAAGGTAGTAAGGATGTATAATGGGATGTAAAATAATAAATTGATTATAGTTTATGTTTAAACGTGTGAAGGGCTTTAGGGCGTGTTAATGTTGGAGCTGCGATAAGTGATAAGAGCGTTGATAAGATCATAGCGTAGAAAACTATATACATGATTTAAATAGAGATGTTTATATTGGAGCTCTGCTTTGATCATCGATAAACCAGATAAATTTTCTGTTACTGACACTCTTATCACTTTTCGCAGCTTCAATATAAATGTAAAAGTATAATTCGGCTTAGATTTCACATCGTTTTCAGTAAATATCGAAAAAATTTATATATTGAAGTTTCTAGTTTCTAGAATTAGTATAAATGAAGGAAGGTAAAATAATAATTCGAAATTTCTTTCAATCTGAATAATTGAAATTTTTTAAGGCAATTAAATTTTATGTATGACTATGAGTGCTTAGAATCAGTGAAGTGTGCATTTTCCTTTACTCAGTGCTTGATTTTTGCTGAAATTCATCTAGCATTCAATTTTTTCAGAAATACTAACTACCAAATAAAAGTAATTTCAATATTTATTTGTCTTTCATAAGAAGAGTGTGTACTGTACTATATTACTTACAACTATGGTATCTTAGTAAATACATAAATAATCAAAGTATGAGTAGTAAAGAGTATACAATAGTGTATTATATCAAATATTAGAGTAATTTGATATAATACACTATTGTATACTCTTTAGTACTCATACTTTGATTATTTATTTAATTACTCTAATATTTGATAGAATATACTATTGTATACTCTTAACTACTCATACTTTGATTATTTATTTATTTATTAAGATATAATAGTTGTAATTCCTATTTCCAATTTCGAATGTGCGGTTCTATTATCATGTAAAGTAAAGATTATATTTTTTTATTAAATATGATCTGATCCAGAGGTTTGAACCAGCGTCCCTTCATTTGAATACTTTGATTAAAACCCAGTCATAATTTAATAATTTAACTTATTTGACAATTTTAGCCTAATTTTTTAAAAAATTCGAATTAGAACAATCCTACGTTTGTATTTGAATTTTTTTCATATGTGATATATAAAGGTGAAGTAAAATGTATTAATAGTTTTTATAATCCAAAATCCTACATTAAATTAATAAAGTTTATTTTTAAATTAACGCAGAATCCATTTTTAGTAAAACTTGAACTTAAACCGTTAGTTAAGGTAAAACACTCAGTACCGTTATTTGCACCAATATAATTGCATCATTTATTTAATATAGTTAAAAATTTTTCTAAAAATACATATTTTACAAAATTAAATCTTTTAAAACGATTTATTATAGTTTTTTTTTGCATAATTTTCTTCCCCTGTCAGTATCTGACCTCCTGTTACCTTTATTGAAAGGTAAATATATGGTAAAATATAATAAAAATATAAAATTATATATTAATAATAATTTTTTTTAAATTTATATTAATGTTTAAAAAGACAAGTGATAAAATCCGTAGATATTCTTCTTTTTTTTAACTATTTTTAACCAGATGTTGCAAACAAATAAAAAAAACCCTAAGAAAAGGTGTTGCAGATAAAAAATAAAATAAAAGGAAATTGATGAATATAATAAGAAAAAATTAAAATAAATGATAATAATAACATTACTTATATAATATAGTATTCATAACAGACAAATGAAATTTTATTTAATAATAGAAAATAATAATATATTAAATATAATACAAAATAATAAATTTTAGTTTAAATTAAGTTAAAAATGCTAGTGATAAGGAATCTAGAATTTACGCAGAGAAATCTTGCTGTATGTATTTGTGATTAGTCCTTTTGACAATTTGAAATTGTTAAAAAATAGTCAAGTTTGTATCTATCACTATAGTAGTGTATCTCTCACCTTGATTTTAGATCTTAACCGTTTTAACTGACAATAATGCATGTATAGGGATTGGAACGTTCGAAAACCACCCATTAAAACTGTGCGGTATTTCGTTGGATAGTGTGCGGCTTTAACGCATCAAAACCATCCCCTTTTTGAAGCACACTTTGGGAAGGAACTTGTAATACAAATGTACATTTTGGTTACAGGGATGGGTGAACTGTTAAAAACTTTTTCAAAGAAGAGGGGAGGGAGGACAACTGGAAGACCTTATTAAAATATCATAGTATGGAATGTCTTAAAAAAGTTAAGATTCAGGTAAATTTAATATTCCGCAATATTCTTGATTTATGGGAAATAAAATATAGAGACGGCCCTCTTTAATTCCCTGAACTCCTTATTAAAGAAATTAGAATTGAATTCATTTATAAATTGGATGAATTATCAAAAGAAGAAACTTATCAAAAAAATGATTTGATTATTTGATTATTGATAAGAATTTGGTGCAATAGGATCCATGTCGTAGGGGGTTCCTTTAAATAACATTAAAACTTAATTATTGTTTTTGTATAAGTATTCTTGTTATTAATTGCTTAAAAAATAAAGTTAGAAGTTTTGACAAATTAATCCTATATTTATATAAAAGCCCCTCCATATCTAGGATTTGAGACATTGACACTTTTAAATACTTTAAAAATGATATTTATAAGCATATGGAAATTAACTAATTGTATATTTGCTCGCTCAACAGGATTAAAAATTTTTGGGAATTTTGGGGTAATTGAACTTTTTGATTTCCTAAAAATTAAATTTAGGTACTTAAGTTGTTTTTAATTTAAGAGTTTTAATAATAGAGCCGAGTTTCCAAGCATGTTTTAAAACGAAATTTTGTCAACAGTTACATTTTGAATTAAATTATTTAAAGTCCCCCGTCAATGTAAGTTATATCGTTTAAGGAACCATAGAACTTTGTGATACTAATGTAAACTTGAAGGTCACACAAGAAGTACCTTAACTTTCAACACTGTGTATTTTTTCACTGTTATCATAATCACCATAAAAAAAAACTACAAAAAAGTTGAACTTATTTAAAGAGGGACCTAAAAATAATGAAACTTTCTAATATACTAAAAAAAAATATATTTTTTTGTTTTTTCACCCCAACAATTTCTGTATAAAAAATAAGGAAGTTTATAAAAAAGTGATATTATTCCTACTGAGTACATAAAAATACACTCAATATTATTATTGAGCCCAGATGTCATATAAATTTTACTTTAAAAGTAGAAAAAAACACAAAAAAATAAAAAAACGTAAATAGGAAACGGAACACAAAGGAAAAACAAAAAATTTTCTTTAAAAATTCATTCAATTGTTGGTTCAAGACTCGTTTATAAAATTTTTCTGTTTTTATTTTATTTGTTTGTTTGTATGGAATTTTTTTTGTATGTAAATAAAAATACAGGGGGGGAAGGGGAGAGAAGGAAGGCATATATTAGGAGGCATAACAACATAGTATATTATAATATGTAATATATGTATACGCTGCTTTCTCTTAATAAATACAATTTACATATTCCGGCTTTTAAGATGTTAAGTAAAAATAAGGAAAGGAATTTTATTTTGCAATATCAAAAAAATTTTGCGATCACAGTAGAAAACCCGGAAAATGTAAAAATGAAAATTTTTGTAAATTGTTATATGTGGAATAAAATTTGGATTGTATTTTTGTATTATCAGATGGCTATAAATTTTTTCGGTGGAAGTGACTGAACTAATATACATACTTAATCCTACTTATTATTAAGAAATTTTAGATTATTGGGGAATTCCCTTACTTGATTCATGAAAAAACCTAAAGATATTAGAATTTATATAAAATAATAAACTTAACTCATTAATTTTCAATGATTTCAGACCCATAGTTAAACAGTTTCACGAATAAATATATCAACTTAGTTTGTTACATTTTCAATTACCCCATTTGGGTAGTTCAGTTTTAAACTTTTTTCTATCATTTTTCAAGAACTTTTTAAGATTGTAGAGATTGTAAATGTTAAAGTCGGTAAAACTTGAAATTACACATATATAAGTACTTGGGTTCGGTTTTCCATATGCATTTTAACTGTTAGATAATAACATGAGTCAAGTACTTTTTTTTATAAACGTCTTAAATTCAATTCAAATTATGGAAATGGAGCTTTGAATGTTTATAAAATTGTATATATATTTTATTAGGACTTTAGTTAAATTTAAGTTATTGAAATAAATTCTAGAAACTTGTGAAATTTCGAGATGTCCATCCCCACTGATATTTGAAAAAAGTTCTTTAGAGTTCCTATAGTTGTTTGTAGAATAAGTAAAGCCAAAATATCACTTTTACTCGAAATAAAATTTTCTAAGTACAAGCTCTTTATCGAATGAAAAATTGATAAGTTTGCCGGAGTTTTCATTAAAGATTCCAGCATGGATTTATAGGAGAATTCAGCCCCAAATTAAACTATAACCTAGCTTTTATTCGAAGTATTAAATAGGCCCTAGATTAAAATTAATTTATGGCATCTTAAAATACCTTTTTACACACAAATATTTGCCGATATTTAAATTAAATTGGTTACATTTAAAGGGGCAAAAATACAAAACAAGAAAAATAAAAACAAAAAATTAAAAAAACATATAGAAATAATGGCAGGAAAACATAATACTCAGGGCATATCAACATGTTTAGAAAACCGTAAAAACAGGACCAAAAAATATGCAAAAAAAAAAACAAAAAGAAAAAAAATATAATAATACACTTAGAAATAATAATAATAATACAAAATGAATTTAAACAAAATACAATTTCACTTACAATTGTATATGTATATTTAATAGTATAAAATAAAACCAACAAACAATTCGTAATTGTATATATAAGAAAAAAAAATTATATCTTAAAGCATATAATAACAATATATATATATAAATAAAAACAAAATATTATTATTTTCTTTAAATACAATTTAGAAGATGAGCATTTAAATGGTAACAATATAAAAAACAAACAAAGTGAACCTTAAGTGAACGTTAAGGAAAAATGAAATAAAGAGGAAATTTTAGTAAGAAAATTGTAAGTTTATTTTCTAAATATAATGTATATTTATACATACTTAATATTAAGCTATGTATTCACCAAGCACATGTATGTTTTTGAACTTAATAATTTTCATTTCAGTTGAATCCTTATGAAAATTGTAATTGAACAAGAAATTAAAGCATTCAAATAACAGAGAGAGATTTCCAAATAGAGGGAATCGAATAACAATCCTATTGTGGCAGGTTTAAAAGTCAATATTTTTAAAGTTAAGAATTAATTTTTAGTTTTAATTAATCAATAATTTTTGGAGTTACCAAAACCCCTTCAAACAGTTGATATGTAATTAAAAATTGAATTAGTATGAATGAATTGCATACTTTTAGGAGGAAATTGTTATTTGTTGTTATAAATTTAACGTGTTTTATGAATATTTTTAAAAGAAACGTTATTTTAGAAATTAATTTAATTAATTCGAGGTCCTCGTCATATTCGGATAAAAAAATCGAATTAATTCACGGAATGTTATTAAAGTAAGATCAAATTAACATTTTAATCATTAAAATATTAAATATGAAAAGTAGGTGCTATCTAAACTAAAATAATATTGTAATAATTTTTTTTAACCATTGAGTAGTACATTGTACACTCTTAGTACACATTTTTAATTTTTATATACAATCTGGAAGATTCGAATATATGTGTCATCATATTACATAATTATTAAATTAAATTATTTTTTAAAGATAGCTTTTGCAATTAGAAATTAAACATTTTTGTTCTATGCGTGTGACCTAATTCTGCCCCTTCAGAAGTAAAACTAAAGTCCGTGAAACAGAAAACCAGATCCAAAAAAATTTATCACTTACTAAACGTCAAGGCTGAACTTAAATTAGAGAATCCTTAATTGTTTTGAATCTATTAGTTTAAAAAATTTAAAATTATTCCTCCTGAAAGTATGCAAACTTTTCGAAAACTACCAGCCATATATAAAACCGCTATATATAATAAAAAATTTTTCTAAAATTCCATTATATTTATTTCTAACATAAAATAGAAAAATTTTGACAGATTTTAGATAAAAAAAGAAAAATTAATAGTATTTTTATTTACAGACACATGATAATGTTTATTATCATTTGATTCTACCACACCCAAATTCTTAAATAATCATTTACTTTCCAAAAAAAATAAAAATAATAAAAAATATTAAATAAATCTTTTATAGAAAATAAATTTTCATTATTTATTTATTTTTTACTTTGAAAAAACGTACAAATTTTCCTTTAACGTTAAAATATATGATAGAAAAGGAAAAATATTTATATTTTATTTAAAAATTTATATATGAAATATTGATTATAGTATAATAAATATATATTATGATTATTATTATGGTTTGTTGTTGTTATTATAAATGTATTCATATAATAATTTATTTATATGAAATTATTATATTTTTTTAATATTTATTATATATATATATTTATAATATATTGGATATAATCCAATATTTTATTTAAAATTTGTATCTCAATGATTTTGTACATAACATTATGTTTTTTTAAGTAAATAGCAAGCCTTCACTTTGTTTAGAATTTTTCAGTATTTTTCTCAAATCAAAATCGGGATTGGATAAGATTTTAAAATAAAACAAAAATTTTTCAGTTCAATTACAAAAACAAATATTAAAAACATGCTATACCCTCCACATATAATATGTTTTAATTCAGAATTCAGATATCTTATCAAATATATTATCTAAAGGACGCTTATTATTGATTATTGAGTTTTGCTTAGTTTGTTTTTATAGAAAAATTTTAATCGAAAATATTTATAAATTATTTGAACGATAACTTATCATCATAAAGTTTAACTTATCATTATATGAAAATGGAAAAAAACATTAAAAAAAACACGTTACTATATCTAAAGTACAACAGCAGACATATTTCAACAGCCTTTGTTAAAAAATCATGCTATATAGACAAAATATAATATTACACCCCTATAAGTATGCAATTTTTTTAATACTATTTTCTATAATTTGAAAAATGTTTTTCTTTGAATTCTATTTAATATATTCGTTTTTATTTAACTTAAATTATATGAATGGTTTTAAATAAGGGTGTTGGGGTGAATTTTTCTTCAGGGGCTGACTAAAATTTCAAATTAAATCATTAATTCATTAATTACTGAATCAAACATTTTCTTTTGTAAAAGGATATGATCGCTTAAAAAACTTAAATATAAGGATTTGTTTAGTGTAACATATATGAAGTGCTAGGAAAACTATTATCTCTCTCACACATATATGAAGAACCTAGTAATTAAGTGATTATGAATTTATCATTTAAAAGGTGAGAGTGAGAGTATTACAGGGTTCATGGGCTTTTAAATGGAAGCAGCATTATACTGAAAACTAAGTTTTTATAAGAAAATCTGAGGTGATATTATGCTAAAATTAAATATTTAATATGAAAACAATGTATATATAATAACTATAATAAAGTTTTACATATTATTTTATCATTCCCTAAATCATTTTTATTTATAGTCTGTGGTTTTTAATATTAAACTAAATTAACAAATTAACTTAAGTAAAAATACCTAAGTAAATTTTCTTATATATACCCCACTCTCCTAATAAATTTTCCATATACTTTAATGTAAATTAAAAAATATTTCACTCAATTTATTTACAATAAAATATATTATATAAAATAAATTTAGTGGAATTTCTATAGCCTATAATTTTCTTATTTTCCTATTTTTTTTCTTAAATTTATTCAAAAAAAAAAAAAAAATTAAATTTTTAAATAAAAATTATCACCCATAATAAAAATTTATTTAAATTGCTTTATATGCTATCAAAAATCACAATGAATTTAAAAGGAAAAATTTTTTATTATGTTTTGTTTTTTTTTCTTTTTTTTTTTTGGAAATTCTTTGAAGACATAAGAATCTAATCAAAAAATATTGCGAAATATTTCCACTCTTTCCTCTGCACACACTTGAAAAATGTGATTCCAATAATCAAAAAAAAAAAAAAAAAAAAAGTAAAAAACCCAAAAAAAAAAACCTATAAATTTTCTCAATATTTTTTTTTCATTTCCAATTCTAACGGGAATTTACTTACACATAAAGAAAAAAAAAAACTTAATTGTGTGTATAGTGAATATAAATTTTTGTAATAAAAAAAGGTGATAGTAGGAGCAAAGAAGAACGATTCTTTTAAATAAATTTATTTCATTTTATTTTTTCCTCAACAAATTTCTAATCAAACAATCTTTCCTACAAAATATACAATATGCCACCATCATCACCACAATTTCAAATCGATTTGCCCTTATATTATTTATTATCAAATTTTAGTTTAATTTTTTATTTAAATTTTAGGGTGGTTGAATTCGGTTTTGTCTATCCGTCCTTTAAAATTTGATTCTGAAATTTAAATACAGGGGCACCCCAATTTTGAGGAGGCAGGCTTGAAATTGAAAAGATCAGAACTTTTATCTTTAATCTTATATATAATTGAAGGACTACTTGTTCTTGTGTTTAATACTCTAACTGGCCTTCATAATAAGTAAATTAACTGTTTGGCATGAAATGATATTTTTAAATCATTTTCTTTCTTAGCACAAGAACTTGGACCCTGCTGAGCTTTTCAACTTATATTTTTATGACACCTCTATTATCATTAAATTTGGACATATATACTTAATAGTATATAGGTAGTAAATAGGTTTTTTAGAGATTGCATACTTTTAGGATCATTTTTCAAGTTAACTTCTCGAGGCTCTAAATCAAGCGTATATTATTAATGAAAGCTTAGGTTTATTTTAACTATGCCCTTAAAATAACGGTAAAATTTTCTTCATTTTCTTTCGCTTTTTTTTTCTAGTTTATTTATTGTCAGAAAATTTTTTCAGTTCAATGTTCAGACTCATAACATACATTTATATATATATATGTATATATATTTTTTCCTCCTATTTCTAATGGAGTTGAGAGGAACAGTAACAAAAAAAACAAAAAAAAAACATGTCAATTCAGTTATTTATTGATAATATAAATATATTTTTTCACATATTATATATATATATATATATACAAATTATATATATATCTGCAGATACAAACATTTATTTATAAAATAAACATAACACATTTATCATTTTCCTCCTGATTTTCATAACCAACGATAGAAATAAAATTTTTTTTTTTTTTTGTTATTTTTGTTTTTTTTTTTCAAACAATGAGTGCTTCTGTATGCTGTTTGTCATTGTTTGTTTTCCTTTTATTTGAATTCTTTTGTTATTTTTATTTTCCTTCAATTTCAATTTTTTATTTCTTTTGTTTTTTTTTTTTCTGATTTCATAAGAAAACTATTCTCTATTAAATTTCCGTTATATTTAAAAAATTATTAAAGTAAAAAAAATTTTATAAAAATGTTAATTTTTTTTTAAATTTACTATATTTTTTGTGATTGAAATTTATTTATGCTGTAATATAACATCATAAATGTGTTAAAGCCATAATTATAATCATTGTAATTTTATAATATAGCCTATTTTGCAAAAAAATCTTATGGAAATGAATGAACATCAAAATTTTACGTATTTAGAAATTTTTAAAATTAATTTTATAAAGTTTGCATACTTTTAGGCAAACTTTGCAAAAATATTATATCAAAGGCATTTATTATTAGTTAAAACCTAAATTTATTCATTAAATTAATTGCTTGCCCTACTAGGCGCATAATTTTTAATTTATTTATATTGTGCCAGTAAAATAACGGTAAGTTTTTCTTCGTTTATGATAACTGTTATTTATTACTAAAGAATAATAAGACATATGAAGAAAATTTTAAATATACATGGCAACATTTTTTTTTTAATTTCGGCACTAATTTATCGAGGATGACCAAAGTTTCTTAGGATATCATAACTCTTGAAAGAGGCCAAAATTTCTTAAAGGCTAATGGCTTCATAAGATGTTTTGTTGCTGTGACTTACTAATTAAAAAAGGATTTAAAGTAATTAAGAGTTGGTTACAAAATTAGGGTTTCAATCCTTTTTTTACCAAGTCGTTTTTTTAGCAACTCAAAGCATAATATTAGAAGGATTATCTGGAATCTATATTTGATAATGTGTACTAATAATAAATTACTGTGCAATCAAATCAGACTTTTTATCATAATATTGCTTCAATCATAGGAGAATTCTGAATTGGACTTCTCCTACCAGATGTCCTATCTCTAATAAACTCTGCCGAGCTTTTAAAACTACAGAATTTATAATCATTTTACTTATGATTAGATCAAAGGAATTCAGACATTTCACTACATTACTTCTTGATCTAATAACTTATGCTTAAGAAAAGATTTAACGTTCTAAATTAAATTTAATGATTCTTATTTGATTAGTTTGGCAAACTTTACATTTTGTAGTATAAAATTATATATAGTGCAGCATATAGTACTGTATAAAATTTTTTAATTCTGTAATTATAAATATTAAACATCTTAAGAATCTTAAGATCGTTTGGGCTAGTAACTTTTAACATTGTTGTTATATATATAAAACTTGTAACTCCACGGCAAAATTTGAAGACTATAGCTTTGTTATTATACTCGTACGTCTCATTTAAAACGTACAAGTACAACTCCTAAATATCCATATTCACTTATCATAATATTTAAGTAATAAAGTTGACTAAGACTAAATGAATCTAATCAATCTATCTTCTCCTCCTTTTAGAAAGATTTAAAATTTTGTAAATAAATTTTTTAAGAGCCGATATTTATATAACGCTATTTAAATAATTACTAAATCAAAGTCCACGTCATAACTATGCAAACAATTCTGAAAAAAAGAGTATAGATGGAAGTAGGTGGAATATATTAATTCATCAATAGATGAAATATGATACCCATTTTATTTTTTATTTTATAAAAATAAAGTTTTAAGAATTAATTGTTTAACTTTTTATCTGTTTTCCAAGTTTTTCATTTACTTATTAGAAAAACAACAACAAAAAAATAGAATGGAACCTATTAAGAATTAATATAAAACAAATTAATTTTATAAATCAAAGAATTACGTAATCTACTTACAAATATAATAAAAGTATTATTAAATTTAATAAAATCCCCCAAAAACCAATTTTGATAGATTTTCCACAAAAGACTCCAAAAAAAAAAACACAAAAGGAAAACATTGATAATGATTTTTGATTAAAATGTTTCCACCTACAATCCAATATAATACAGAATCATTTTGAAACTTGTGTCTTTCGCCCACAAACTTTTAAAGTTGAAAAATGAAAATTTTTTTTTAACTTTTAAAAGCACAAAAAAACATCATGACATAAAAATCAATTACATATGTTTTATATGATTTTAATGAGTTGCATGTAAATTCCACAATACAATTTAAAGTACAAAATATTATAATATAAATTTAAAGGGAATCGCGCTAATAGTGCTGTAGGTGTACATATATTTTAAATAAAAATATTTTATTTCAAAAAATTTTCCAAAGTATTTTAAAATTTACAAAGAGAGAAAATTTGCGATTCATATATCACAAGAACCTGAGACGTTCGGGAGAAGCACCTAACATTGGGGGAATTTATCGAAATTCAGGACAATATAATTTTATATTGAACAACATATTTTATATTTATAATTTTTATACTAGATTCATAGCTTTTAAAGTGTACTTGTAAAATAATACTTATATGGTGGTAAAGTTATTTAAAGAATTCAAATATTGAAAATATATATATCTTATAGATAAAATTTAGGTAACAATCATTGTACAAGATATTTTATATAGCACGTGTTTTTAATGGTTTTTGCAGGATTAATATAAAATATCCTTTTGAAAATAATACGGCTCTTTTTTTGCAAAACTACTTAGTAACTAGATCAAGGTGTATATTTTTTTTATTTTTAAGAAAATTTTAAAAGAAATTGGAATAAAATTAATTTTAGTAAACATTGGGGTATTTAAAACCTATCAAATTTATATTTTCAGTACAAAAAGAGTAGATTCATATATGAATGTGTTAACTTTTTCCAGAAAAATAAAAGTGTTCCCAGTCAATTCCTAGCTAATACGTTTCCTAAAGTTTTAGAAATTATAATTCTGATACTTTATCATTGATATCTGAAGTCTCTGAGGCTCTAATAATAAATAAAAATGGGTTCGTCTTAAAAGATCTAAATTCGTAGGCAACAAATTGACATGAATATTCCGCAATTGTACATCTGATACCCATACATCTGTGTCTGTCCTTATTGTAGAGATAAGTATTTTGCTAGACGCTAAGTAGTTAATTTGCTTGTGAAATAATTTGAATTGTCAACAAAAGGTAATTAATTTATAAAGGTAAGTAATTTTTTAACCTCCTCTTCTTTAGTCATTATCTATATTTAGTAATAGACAAAGATCGATTTATGGGATTGATTAATTGACACTAAGGGCACGTTTATAATAGAGACTAAGCTGAATCCTAGTATGTATTTCAGAGGTTGAGTTTGCATATTTATTTAGGTTCATATAATCCCAAACTCAAAAAGTCACCTTAGGATAACAATGGAAACTTTAGATCGTGTAACTCAAAGAATGGTCATCCTAGTAATCTCTAGTTATTATATTGCAAAAAGGTTCGATTGATGAAATGGATTAATTTGTCAAATAGTTTTTAGTGTTCCATATTTAAATTCGAATACTGCACTGAATAAATCATCAAATGGAACTTACAAATGCAAAGACTTTTCAATAGATAAATTAAGGTTTTTAAAAGTACAATAAAGTTAGAAAAAAACTTAAAGACAACTTAATTTTACTACTATTGATTATTATTTTCTATTGTTAACTATTTTAACCCCAACATTTATCTGAAGAAATAAAGATCTCAGATTGTGTAGATTTATTCTTAAATTATTTAAAATTTGCAAAAAATTCTTGATTTATTTAAAAAAATTTGTTCCTGTAAATCGCTTTTATTAAGAACCATTTTCTAGCCTCAAAAGCACCAAAAACAATTTAATCAAAACTTTTATTTTTATTATAATAATCAATATAAATTTATATATATATATATACATATATATATATATATATATATATATATATATATATATATATATATATATATATGTATATATTTTATTAAAATTAATTTATTTTTAATTTTTTTTTACAAATTTTCACAATTTAAAATTGCTTAAAGTATTAAGAAAAATACCTTTATTCTTTTTTAAAGTTATTTTCAGTAATGTTTTTTTTTTAGTCCTTTTTAACTTAAAAGGATCATTACAAAGAAAATATCCTTTATGTTACAATGTCCTTGAAGTGTGTTTATGTTTTTTATTAAGAAAAAAAAATGTACATTTTAATTTTTTTAAATTAAACTAAAAAAGAAATGTTTTTTTTCATATGGTAATATAGATATAAAGATACAAATGTTTCTTAAATTATATTACATATACATATACTATATGTATATATATAATTGTATATATATTAATAAATGTAAAAATATCATATACAGATCGTGTCAACAACGTACCTTTACAACAATGAAGAATATCATTAAGGGTGCGTTTACATTTGGGCTGCAATAAATGATAGGAGCGTCGATAAGAGCATAGCGTAGAATATTATATATTGTTTATCGTTGATCAAAGCGCTACTACGCTATGCTCAATGCTCTTATTAATTATAGCAGCTCCAATATAAATGAACGCTTGAACGGCTCTTTGTTACTATTCTACAAGACATTACCCCTACTAAAAATCGACAAACTTGAAAAATATACAGTGACACGTATCACTTCTGCGTACTAAGTTGTTCTTAAAAGCTATATCTAATGAACCCGAGATCCAATTACAATTAATTAAAAAAAGTTTTTAAAAAAATACATCCAATTATGAGTCGTCTTCAAGAATATGAGTAAATTACTTATATAAGTTACATTTTATTTAAGTTATATCATTAGAGACACTAACGTCAACGTACGAGACATTAATGTCAACAATGACACCGTAAAGCGATTTAAAAATCGTTCACATTCATATTTTTCTTTTGTCGTTTCAATGTCATCGCGTCATCATTGTCCCACTCGTGTAAATATGCTACTAAAATGTATATAAACATAACAAAATCGCACCTGAACTTGTATAGGATACGTTGTCCTTTCTATTAGACACGTTGACGTTGTATAGGACACAATGACCTTGTATAGAACTCCTTAACCATTAATAGGACAACATTACGATATCGCGATTTTTGAGAAAATTTTGAAAATTAAAACGTTGCCGCTGACTTTCCAAAAACCGTTACAGCACTTACAAAATTTGGTTTACCCTACCGTTACGGAATCTGACGGCATGCTTATAGTGTGAATCCACCTTTACTATTTTCTACTAAACAAAAAAACCAAAAAAGTCGTTAACCACAATTTTATTCATTTTAATGACACATCCTTTCATGTTGTTCACCATTTGGGTTTTTTTTTTTGGTGTGTTGTGGTAAATGGTAATACCCATCAAAAAAAAAAAAAT
Organism: Dolichopus griseipennis; assembly: GCA_963082915.1. NCBI lineage: Eukaryota > Metazoa > Arthropoda > Insecta > Diptera > Dolichopodidae > Dolichopus > Dolichopus griseipennis. Next base: position 75,059,913 of record OY720445.1, read on the forward strand.
AGAGAGTAAAATTTTCACCCAATTTCTTTTTAGGTCCTTCTTTTAATTTTTTTTTTTTTATTTCTTATGTTTTACCTTTTTTTTGTTTTTGTTATTGTTGTTTTACAACTTAAATTCATTTTAATATGTAAATGCGCATATACATATATATATATATATATATTTGGAAATAAGTAAGTTTGTAGGTAGGTAAAAAAATGAGTAAGTGGATAAGTTCATAAAAATTTTCTTAAAAAAAAAAAGATCAAATAAAAAAAAAAGAATAAACCGAAGACGTCTTACAATAGTTTCTAACATAAAAGTAGAATGTTTCTTTAGAAAAAATTTTTTATGTAATTGTATATGTATATAATATAAATATATATATATATATGTATATAATATAATTTGTATATTATGTATGACAGTAAAATTTTACATGTGTATCCTTGAAATAAACACAAAAATGAAAAAATATAAAAATATATACACGTATATATGTATATATGTATTTTTGGAAAATTAATACATCGTTACAATAATTCGAATCGTAATTGAGTTTTTTTTTTCAGTTTTTTCCTGTAAAATCAAGAGATTTAAAAGGAAATCTTACCTATTTGCCTACACATTTTCCATTTTAATTAAAAAACGAGGACGTGGTATTTAATTTTATCAAAATCAGTTCCTAATTTCAAAATTTTATGCAAAATATTATTCATATATTAGAAAATATATTTAAAATATTACATTCTTAGAATGAAAGCAGGACATTGCTATATAGTATCTAAGAACAGTTATTTTTAAATTCCCTAACGGAATAAGTATGGTTTTAATTGGTATTGAATGTCAACTTTAAAAATCACAAATTTAACAACTTATTTCTTGTATAACCAAAAAAAAAAGATAAATGTACGATACACGAATCCATCACTGGATTGCCTCTAAACTTATTCTACTCAGTTCATTTTAAAGTAGTCCTTTCTTTGTAAAAAGTAATTGCTTTTGAGATAATGGAATGAGATGAGATGAGATGTCTTTAGTAATTCGAAAATAATTAATTAATGAATTTAATCTTAGGACGACTTACTTGAAAGTGTCCAGTATTATGATAGTAAGTAATACAATTAACTGAATACGTAATTGATTCGCTCAATAAATGGCTGCACAATTGATGGACACTTCATGGATTAAGTTAGTTGGTCCAGTCAACCGCCGATATCTCTTTAAAATTAATTTAACCTCTAATATAATTAATCGACATGTCAAACGGCATTGGAAAGCATTTAGAATTTTTAACTTAAGGACAGACCATAAATATTTAAAGGATCAGTAAGGATTACATTTCAAGGTGTGCAAAAACAACATTCATTAATTTGAAAAAAAATCGGGTTCAAATTCTAGGAGTTCAATTCATAAAAAAATATTCTGCTGACTTCTACCACGTTCATTGATTCACACTAGGGACTCAGAATCTGATGAAAACTAATGTAAGTACGTGATTGAAGCTTTTATAAAACATAAATTTAAAAAAAAAAAAAATTCCCAGAAACTTTCATGAAATGAAAAGGTACGTGAAAATTTTTGATGTATTTCTTTAAATATATAAAAAATGATTTTTCAATTTATTTTGGGTTTTTCTTCAAAATTTTCCAATTTCTAATAATTTAAAAAAAAAAAAACAACTTTTCATTGGAAAATTCAGTTTGTTTATGTGTTTTATTTTTTTTTTCTATAGATTTGTTTATTTTAAACACAAACCACAAGAATTCTTTATGAATAATTTCTTTCAAGGACTATTGCAAATATTAAACAAAGTTAATGGGGGTTTAATATATGAATAATATACCATATACCAGAATCAGACCTATGTTATAAAAATAACATGGAAAACTAAAACCAATATGACTTTTAAAAAATCAAAATTTTGAAAAGAATTTTTAACATTCACTTTTTTTTTTATCCGCATGTATTAAATGTTTTATATCCGCTTTTCATATCCGGAAAGAAATTTTCCATTTTTAAATCATGGAAATTCAACTAACAACTAAAAATCAATTTTTTTTGTAGTGGTTGTTTAATTTTTGGCAAAATTTCGAATGAACCAAAAAAAAAAACTGAAGTCAAATTGTAGATATGGTCATGATTGATTTGATGTTTTCAATAAATTTTTTAAAAACCTTGAAATTTAGAATCTCTTAATTGAATTTTAAGGGTATTTTTGGAATTGATAGTGTGATAGTGTGAGTACATGAATAGTGTAGAAAACTAGAGGGATATTATATGTTATATCATGAAATAATATTTTTACATCATATTTTTAAAACTATGTTCAATATCTAACATGAAAATGGTATTAAAGTACATTATCCATTATAAACCAGTACTTTTTCTGGTATTTCAGCTTGTGTCTTGATATATCTCTTTATTAGTAGTCTTAAAAGTTTCTAAAGCTAAATTCCTATTATAAAATCATGCATGTGTAACTATATAATAAAGCAACAACACTTATTTGATTGCTATATGGAATTAAATCAGTTTAGAGCAGACCTTTATAATACTAAAGAAATGGTATCTAAGTACAATTGTATAAGTACTATTACTTGATACTCATTACATTGTCAAGTTCCAGTATTACTTAGACTTCGATTCTTACAAAATTTGAGTTAAGTAAAAGTATCTGATAAAAATATTTGCAATTTCTAGAAAGTAATTAAATTTTGACTTTAATTACTTTTGTAATTATTTTTTTGATACTTAAGTATTTTTGAGTAATTTTTAATTCCAGTAGTACTGGAAACTTTATGGATGAAAATATTCGCAAAATACTTGAATATATAATCGATATCTTGATACTTAAGTATTACCTGGTATTTAATTACTTGCAAATATCTAATATCAAAAAGTAATTATAAAAGTAATTAAAATCAAAATTTTATTACGTTTTATGAATTACAAGTATTTTTACTTAATTCTTTTAGTTATACTTTAATTTTGTAAGTATCGAAATCTAAGTCCTACTAGTACTTAAAAAATACTAATACAAGTACTAAGTAAAACAGGTACAAAATAATGAGTATTAAGTACATGGTAACTTTATACTAGTACTTAAATAATTCAGGTCTGGTTTGAAGTTGTAACTCTAGAAGAAACTAAAAAATACTATATGAAGAACTTTCATTTACTCGAACAGTCTTATATGATTTAAAGGAAGTCCTTAAAGTACTTTTAAAAAATTTGGTTTAAAATTACTTCCAAAAATAAGTATTTACTGATATCATATCGAATCTTTCCGAAAAATTTACATATTTATTTTTAATCATTCATTCAATTCAAAATTTAAGGTTAAAATAACATTTAATTATTTATCTTTAAAAATCATTAAACATCATTGAGTACCATTTTAATTGTGTTTTATTCATTTCAAAACACCATAATAAATATTATATTTATCTATAGATATTTTTAATAACCTTTATTTTTATTACAAAAAAAACTTTACAATTATACTTTAGTTTATGCTATAAATGTTAAATTACAGAATATAGATATAGTTCAGATACAGTAAATCATTTCAAATACCTTGGCTCAACAGTGAATAAAACAAACGACTGTAAATTAGAAATTGATGAGCGTATTAAAGCTGCAAACAAAATGTTTGCTTCACTATACAAAGTTTTTGGCTCAAACTTACTATCAAAAACATCAAAGTTTAGGCTATACAAAACACTGGTTATACCAGTATTTATGTACAGCTCAGAAACTTGGGCAGTGAGAAAACAAGATGAAAATAGAATTGATGTTTTTAAACGTAAAATACTCCGACGCATTCTTGGTCCAATTAGAGATGAAGATGGCTCATTTAGATTGCGTTACAATAACGAATGTTTTGAGGAGTTTAAAGAACCACCATTGAGTAGTCGGATAAAAATACAGCAACTTAAATGGGCCGGTCATGTAATAAGAATGAATCGTGACAGATCTACGTACAAAACATTTATAAATGGACCAGAAGGTAGAAGAGACATAGGTCGTCCAAAGTTAGGTGGATTGACAACGTTGAAAAAAGTGCAACGAGTATAAACGCGAGAAATTGGCGGATGATAGCTAGAGACAGAGAGCAATGGAGGAATTTTGTAGGGGAGGCCAAGATTCATTTTGGATCGCCGAGCCAGTTATGATGATGATGATGATGATATAGTTAAATTAATGAATACATTATAATACCTATTAAAATTTTATATTATATAATATAAAATAAACATTTGTATCAAATATATCATATGGACCATCCTCTCTCTCTCCGAAATTCTCCTAATCATATCTAATCAGTATAAAACTGTACAATATAATAAAAAATTAAAACTTAAATTTCAAATTTTAACCATCTATAATATTGTATTTTGAAGGTGAATTGTAATAAAATAAAAACTGATTCCAATATAAAAAATATGTAAAAGTTTGAATATCGCAAAAATAACTGTAAAATTAGGAACAAAAAAGGGAAATTTATTTTGTATTATAATGATGAATCCCAAAACATTAAATTAATTACTTAACCCCGAATAGATAAATTTAATTATGTTATACAAATCGTAAAATACAAAAATATATTTTGTTTTTGAATAACGGTAAATTTTTTTTTTTTTATTTAAATAAATATCCTGAAATGAGGATCTAACAAAAAGTAGGATACATCAGGTAATCTAGGTTAATCTAATGAAATGATAAGAAATAATATCGATAGAGAGTATTTCAATTTAACAGTGGCTGTTAATTTGTTAATAAAATTAAGTACCAGCAGAAATGTCGACTCTTTAGAGATTTCAGTAAAATTAAAGGGGCATCCCCATTGCAGGGAAATTTAATTATAAAAGAACTTATATCTGAGATGGATAGAAAGGATCCTATCATTTGGAAGAGAAATGTTATTTTCCCAATAATATAACGATCAAATTCATAAATTATAAGAAATAATTTGGGTACAGAGTATTAGAATTTAACAGTAGCTGTTAATTTGCTAATAAAGTTAAGTACCAGCAGAAATGTCGACTCTTTAGAGTCTTCAGTAATATTAAAGGGGCATCCCTTTTACTGAGAAATTTTATTACAAAAGGATTTGTATCTGAGATGAATAGAAAGGATCCTATAATTTGAAGAGAAATTTTATTTTCCCAATAATATAACGGTCAAATTCATAAATTAACAGCTGTATGATTGAACTTTTAGAAAGCTGCAACAAATTTGGGAATTAAGTGATTCTACGATTAAGCAGTTGAAAACCCTGAATTGCTAAATTTTATTGAAAACCAATAAAAATAATATTATATATAGATTGTTCTTCTTAGAGTAAAACTTAGCCCTATTCAACCACTTATTGTTTCCAGTTTTGCTGAATTTTCCTGGTGCTAGGGTTAAAATAGTTCGGATCCGCCGTTTTTAGTCTTTATCTTTTATTTTAATTCATTTATCAATTCATGTAAAAGTCATTTGTCTAAGTTAGTAATTTGTCTAATAAGTTGATTAAATTATTCAGCAATACGTTCTATAACCAACATGTTGCTGAATTCAAATTCTAGACTCATTTTTGTTAACTGATTTTTCAATGTACCCCAGTCATTTATTGATTAAAAACAATTTAATACAAAACAGGAGTATTGGTTTACCCTAGAGACATCAAATCCGAATATTTAAACTTCAATTAATTAATACACACACCTTTCACATAAAATATTATGGGGTTTTGTTGGGAAAAAGTTTTTAAATATAAAGGTTTTTTCCGATTGAAATTCGATTTTCATTTGAATAATAAAAATACAACAACAACAACAAAATAAACTTTTGGGTGAAATTTTTAATGATGTGAATACTATAAAATTATGGTCTATTTGGTTGGATTATTATAGATAGATGTATTAGTTAAAACATACTATTGGATACATAATACATATATAATATTATGTATTATAGCTATTGAGAATTGATTATAAAATAAATGGGTTTTATTTCAAGAACAAATAGCAGTTATTTTATAGTGTAGATTGTAAAGTTGTACATTTTATAAATTAATATAGTATTTTAAGGTTATGTTTACATATTCATGTTCTTTTTTTTTATTATTTGTTAAAATTAATAAATTTAATTTTTTATAGGATGCGAGTCCTTCAGAAAAATTGTAAAATAAAATTTATGATGAAAAAGTCCTTTCAATTTTATTTCTAACAATAGAATAGGATTAAAATCTTCCTTGGGAATATTTTTTTTTTTTAACAATCGGAAGTTTTAACAAATTGATAAGGACTTTATCGAATTTTAAAAATAGGTGATAAAATTACTAATACATTATAAGAGTTAAATTTATTAGATTAGTAGGATTTTATTATTATTGTTACTATTAGAAGTGCTATTAGAATTGATATTATTATTATTATTATTTAATATTAGTATACTATTGTTGATGTAAACTAATTAAATTATGATATAAAACGAATTTGCAAGGATTCAAGGATTTTCGAATTAATTCTCAAAAAATATATTATATACGATATACCATTTTCTCAGAACTTAAGTGATTTTTCAAGATATGAAGCACATAAAAAATTACCATTGGATTCTTAGTCCCAAGTTCAAATACTTTATATAACGAACGTAATGATGGACTACGGATTATGTGAAGCTTTTGATTCTTACACTTTTAAGAGTTAATACTTTTCAAATAATTTTGTAAAGAGTAAAATGGAAAAATATTAGGAATGAATTTCCTGGTGCAATATTATGTGAGGATTCCTTATTATTTAAGAGCCGAAATATTTCCAGAGAAAGTATTTTTAGAATTATAATCGTAGATGCAAGTATAAAGATGGGCATAAATTGCAAGCACCGAATAAATTTAAACAAAATATGTTAAATATATAAGTTAAAATGTATTGTATTGAAAATTAAGTTAGTTTTAAAATTATTTAAAATAAATTCGAAATTCAGGTAAATTTTTTTTTAATATTAGAAATATATAACAAGTCCTCCATATTCTAATATGTACCAATAGGGTACAGACCCAGTTCTAACCAACTTCTAGTTCATCAGTTAAACTAAAGATTTTCGAAACTTCACTACTTTTGAATATAGAAGGAAAAACAAAAATATTTTAAGGGTTCTAAAGCCCACCCCATTGTAAAAAACCATTTTATGGCAATGTTTAATATTAATTGACAAATTAACAATGGAATGATAAATTACATGTTGTTTGTTACATATTATTTATTAATTTTTACATTTTATACAATTCTTTGTTCAGATTAAAAAATAAATTTATACAAAAGACCTTTAATTAGTCTATAATAAATAAAAAACTGTTTGAGATTAACTTAATCAATCACGTAAATCACTTATCCCTAATATTATACTGAAATAAAATTTACTAAATATATTTTAACACTGATTTATTAGTTAAATTGTATATTTAAGTAAGTTCAGAAAATATTTGAATACTCTGTATTCTATTAACACTGAAAAATTTGATGAATTATATTCACCATTTTACTTTTTAATAATTAAACAAGTGAGGGAAAAAAACCAAGGGTTTTTAAAAAGCACATTTTCAAAATTATATACGGTTTCTTACTGAGTATTTTATCATTTATTTTTATAAAAATATATATTATGATAATATTATAATTTTGTTATTTCATTAATAATTAATTATATGACTAATAGTGAAATACTTAGAATACAACCCCAATGCATTCAAGAAAACCTGTTAATAAGTGCAAAATATAATGTTGGAGCTTCAATGTTAACGTTTAATTTTGGAAAAACTTACACTAGTGAATAAGTTACTGTTTTATAAGAACATAAAAGTTTTAATTTTGAAGACCTAGTAGCCCTTCAATGGGGAAGGTTCCCAAATTTTTGCTTAGCAAACTTATGATGGATCTGCTCACCCCCCTCCTGTGTTCATCTATACAAAAAATAAAAGCTATTTATATTGTTGCAATTTTAGTAAATGTCAGTATGGTACAATGGATACGCGTCAAACTGTCATTTAAGGAATTCAGATTCCATTTTTTTCCGGTTCTAGGAAATCAATTTGGAACTCCAACAAAATTTGAAATTTTACCTAGAATATTATTATTTAACTAAAAATGGTTAATACTAAGAAACAATTTCTTCAATTTAAAGACACCCTTTCAAATTTAAGAAAAACCTTTAACGTATGTTGAAATATAATGCTGCACCTGTAAATTTTGCATATTTGTAAAAAAAAATTTGAACAGGTGTTAAAGTTACAGGTGGTTGAAAATAGCAAAATTTCAATTTTCGAGCCCTTATAGCTCCTAAACAGGGGGCGTGACAAAAAAATTTTGTTAACCGACTCCTATTAATTTTAGAGGACCTAACTTCTCCCAAAATATCAAGAGCCTAGGTTGAACCGTTTAGAAGATATATGGGGCCAAAAATTTTGCAAAAGTTGAGTTCAGCTTAATGGTAAATTTTAGTACCGTATGGTAACCCTATACATTTTAACCTTATATTTTTGTGAAGCTTATAAAACCAGCTATCTTTTGCCGTTTTCAGATTGAAAATACACTTAACAAAACTCTTGTTATAATAATTTAAAAATAGGACTTTTTCCAACTTTGGGGGGCTGTAGCTCCGTAATGGGTGGGGCTACAGAAAAAAATTCTTCTACGAAATTAATTTTTTTGTAATATCTACCCGTGGTTAAAATTCCTTTACTCTATTTCAAACGGTGTAAAAGTTTTGTAAACATACGGACGGACGGACGGACGGAGGGACAAAGTCAAAATTAAGAAAAACCTTTGACACTAATTGAAACTTTCGTTTTTGAGCTTTCAATTTTGTATACAAATAAAAAAAAATTTTGACAGGTATTCAAGTTATAGGTGTTTAAAAGCTAAATTTTTAGCAAAATTTCAATTTTCGACCCCTTACAGCTCCTAAAGAGGGGGCGTGACAAAAAAATTTTGTTAACTGACTCTTACTTATTTCTAAGAATCTAACTTCTCAAAAAATTCCAAGTTTCTAGATTTAGCCGTTCCGAAGTTATGAGGGACCAAAAATTTTGTAAAACTTAGTTTTGAATAACGGTAAATTTTTGTACCGTATGGTAACCCTATACAATTGGCTTTTAAAAATTTGTAAAGCTTATAAAAGCAGCTGTCTGTTACCGTTTTCAGGTTGGAGATATACCTTATAGAACTCTAATTATAACTGTTTAAATATGGGGCTTTTTTCAACTTTGTGGGGCTGTAGCTCCGTAACGGGGAGGGCTACAAAAAAAAGTTTTAACATTAAATTATTTTTATTGCAATACCTATCCATTACTGATATTTTTTTGTCAATCGTAGGTAAAAAGGGACGGACGGACGGACGGACGGACGGACGGACGGACGGACGGACAGAGTGAAGCTATATAGGCACATTTTTACAAAATTTTTTGAAAATGTGCTAAAAACAAAAAAAAGCTCTTCATTTCAAAACAACAATTCAGTAACGCCTAAAAGTATGCTACGAAAAAAATATCTTACACAAACCACAACGTTTTATAGATTTTTTCTAAGAAATTTAATTGATTTTTTTTTAATATGAAAATAAAATAAAAAAAAAAAATATTTAAATATAAAATAATATTTGCAAAATTTTCGTCCTTAAAAAATTAAAAAAAAAAAAGTTCTCTTAAGAAATAAAAGATCATAAAAACAAATTAATTAAATGCCTAATCCAATATTTTTCATCACCCACTCCAATATTTTCTAATCATAAAAAAAAAAAAAAATTAAAATAAAAAACACAACAACAAAATCAAACTAATTCGAGCAAATATTATGTCAAGCTGTTAAGTTAATTAATTACAATAAAAAAAAAAAAAACTAAAACAAAAAAAAAAAAAAATTAATAATAATAAGTCAAGTTAGAAAAAGCAATAGAGCAATATAGAGCTCTTAAAACAACAAACTAATTAGGTAATCTCTTCCTCCTTAAGAAGTTCACAAATCAAACAAGTAAAAAAGGAGGACGTCAAAAATATACAAAAAAAAATAAAAAAAAATTTTATTACAGAGGTTTGAATTATGGGTGCCAATATACAAAAAATTTTTAAAAGGTTCTCTCTAATAAAAACACTTTACAACAACAACAAAAACTAATACTAAAAAAATTGTACTAAAAAAAAAAGAGACGAACGTAAATTATATTTTCATCCATTTATACCACCTCCTATAACTTCTTATATATAAAAACCGTTTGACAGTATATATAATTTATAAATTGCGCTAAATACACCGTTATATTTCAATTATTGTTTTTTTTTTTTTTTTTTTTTTTTTTTATAAACTCAAAAAATTTTTAAAGGAAAATGAAAATTTATCGACAAGGATAACAAATTTTATATTATGGGTGCCATTATAAACTAACAAAATACATCCTTATTATACACTTTTATGTATAGGTATATACAAATATCGCTATAAATTTCTTTTAATTGTTGAAATTTAAAATAATTTAAGAATGATGTACATTATCTTTAAAATTCGATGCTTGTAATTGATATTAGATCTTAGGGTATGTAGATTGGTAATAATTAGTTCCGAGAAGCTTGAGATAATTAACGTATAGTTCCTTAAGAGATCGAAAACGCTAATAGCGAAAATGAATTGTAAGATTTTGCTCAATTGTCGCTCTCCTATATGACTTGACTTCCTATTTTAAAACCAATTTGCTTGTAATTTTTACTGGAAAACCGCTTGCTTTCTATCTGCGTTTCCTAGGCCTAAGATATAAATTTCAGAACCACAATTTTAGCTTCTTTAAACAATATTGAACTAGTCGAAATTGTTGGTGCGTTTATGTAATCTAAGACTTATTTAAAAATTTGAGTCAAATCTTCTTAATAACTCCAATTTGAAAATTAAGAATGCTTACGGGCCCGACAAGTTGTTGAATCAAAATTAATTTCTGTGTTGCATCAAATGTGTGGACTAGTCTTAAAATAAGTCTTGAATTAATTGATTTAAAAAATTATTTTAGTAGGTATATAATGTAGTTTCCTTTGGCGCCAATTTTTGAAACATCGCTTTTGTTTCAAACCTTGCTTACTATTAAGAACTTTTTTAAAAGGAAACTTAATTTCAGTTGAATAAAAGAATATCGAAAGATTTTGATTTCATGGCGGGATTTTAAATAGCTGAATCATGTAATAGCTGGAAATTCTACGTTGCTATTAAACTTGTCAGTTATACAACTTCAGTTTCAAATCATTTTGATTTAATAGAATTAGGAAATATTTAATATATTAGTCTAGACTCTTGTCAAAACACCTACGTAATGTAAGAATATATATTTATATATATATATAACATTGGTTGGATTAATATTAGTTCGATCCCTCTAAGATCCCTAAATTCTGAATCCCCTTTTAGATTCAATTTTGCATTCTTATAACATGGTATGAGTAATGAAATATATGTAGGGTCCTTGTAATAATTCATTATTTTTCTTTATAAAATAACACTTAAATCATTATTACGTACAAACATACATAATTTATAAGTATAAATTTTTCAAATTTATTCAATATAAGTATTCCTTGTCTAAGATCCAAAAATTTTCTTCTATTCTTGTTTTTTTTCCCTATTTTTTGGGATCCGCTCCAAAAACTATAACCTCTTAAAAACTCTCATACCCAATTTAAACAACAAAACAAAGGACCTTCCGTCATTTCAACAACAAAAATTTATTTTATTCAAAGATTTTTCAATTTTTTTTTTTTTTTTTTTAATTTTTTTAAACAAAAGAAAAAAAAAATTGTTTTCTTAAATGCAAAAGTTTATTTAATTCCCTGTCGTTTTTTTTTTTCCTTTCTTTCTTTCTTCAATATTTTTTAATTTTTTTTTTTTATCGTCTTGTACTTTTTATTTTTATGTTGTCTCTTTCTATCATTTATTGTTTTCACTTAACAAATAAAAACAACAACAAAGAAAAAAAATTATAAAAGAAAAAAAAAACTTACCTCCAATACTGGCATTGTAAGCAACACCAACACCGCAATAATTGTTAAAAGCAACGGCGGCTACTTCACCAGCACATCTGGTACCATGCTTATTGTCACCATTATCCTGTGGCATTGGATCTGAATCATTTCCATTAATATCATAGGAAGCTTCTGGATCCTAAAAAAAAAAATAGATGAAAAAAATTATTATATATATATATTATATATATAAAACATTATTATAAAAAATGATTTTTTTAAAATATAATTTTGTAAAAAAAAACATAACTTTGTTTTGTGAACACTATATACGCAAAAAAATATGAATGGTATTCAAAAAATTATAATATCAAAAATAATATTTGGGATTTATACTAATGTTGATCGTTATAAGGGCACTGGTGTTTTAGAAAGAATATAAAAGTCTTCTGAAAGGTATTACAAAGGCATTTAAAAACAGAATTTTATAGTAAAGTTCTATATAAGAGCTAGACTCATTTCTAATGTCATCTGCTGTTCTTATATTATTTTGGACCCCAAATATGCGATTAAAAGTTAAAAAATGTAAAATTATGGTGAGTTAACATAAAAAGACCTAACTGAACTAAAATAACAGAAAAATTTAGAAATTGAATGTCTAACAGTGTTGTATTGTAGCTTCTCTTAAGACCAACGATTTTGCCGTGACATTTTTATTTTTAGATATTTTAGACTCAAACCATATAATTATGATTTAAAACTAGGATTTTATTTATTTCTTTCAAAAGATCTATGAAGGCGCTTTTAATTTGTAAACATAATTCGAGGAGGCAAAAAGGAACCAGAAACTGTAATGCAATATTTGATATCTAATCTAATAAAGAAAATAGGTCTTAATATCTGTTAATCAAATATAAAAAGAGAAATCAAAGTTTTGAGATAATGGTTCAAAACTAGGATAATTATTATTTCTGTTATACGGTCTATAGAGGAAGGTTTAAAAAATCACGATAACTCAACAACTAATGACGCTATCTTCATCAAATTTGTGCAGTAGGTTATTATTATTAGTAATGAAACTACGGCGGAAACTGCGTACGGTCGGGATTGGACCATGGGTTCAGAACCTAGAATTTTTTGATCGAATTTAGGCAAAACGAACATAATTCCGAAACCAATGAATATTAGAAAAGCCTAGAAGACCACAATTAAAAAGATCTAGTCAAATCAGAAATATCTTTTTCTAATATTTGATTTCCACAGTCTTAAAAAAAAAAGGTCTTAATATTTAGTTTTATAATCAAATATAGAAAATAAGATCAAGAATTAGATAATTATAAACTGTTATACATTTTAAGAAATTATTATTTTCCTCAAAGTTTCTATACTAAGACTCTCTTCCTACTATTTTAAGGTTTAGGTGAAGAATATGAATTGGTTCCAAAAAAAATTTGTAAAAAACGTTTACATAACATGCGTTTAAAATTAAAGCTAATCTCATTATTTCTTATATACGTTGACATACCGTTATATCAATCAAATTTAATTTGACGTAATCTTTGCAACGTATTAAATTTTTTAAATATTAATTAGGTTTATGTCTTGGGTTATTCGCTGATTTGTAAACATACATTACATGTCAAATTATAATATATATACATTTATATAATATATATATACATGTAAAATATAATGAAAAATTGTTTAAGACCCTTTTAATAATTATCCCACAAATATTAAAGACCTTATTTTATTTATAATATGTATAAATATCCCATAAGTTTCCCGATCCACCATATTATACACTTTTAAAATAATCAAACTTGTTGTTGTTGTTGCTGCTTTTTTTTCTTTTCTCCAAAAATAACTGACAATTTTCTTGTAGAGTTTTTACTTATGTTGAAAGTTGAAAAGAATTGGTGTTATACGGAAAAATGGCGACAATCATTTGTTTTCTAATTTTTTTTTTTTTTACATCTCATGAATTAAAAATGATTGGGAGAAAATAAATTTATTTTGTTGTTTAAAAAAAAAAAACAATAAAAATAACAAAAACAACAAACAATAAAAAAAAAAAAAAAATGTAAAATTGAAACAAATTGATGATGGCAGTGATGACGGAGAAAAACTGTTATATATATTTTTTTCTTATACAATTTCTTTTTTCAGTTTTGAAACTTGTCGCGAAAAAGTATTTTTACATTTAAAATAACGGTTGTTTTTTTTTGTTGTTTTGATTTTTTTTTTTTTATAAAATAGAACTTAGTAAAAACAAATGATGAAAAAAACCAAGGGTTTTTAAAAAAGCACATTTTCAAAATAATATAGTGTTTCATACTGAGTATTTTATCGGAATATAATGTTGAAGCTTTAATGTTAACGTTTAATTTAAGAAACAAATTTTTTAATTTTTAAGTCCTAAACAGGGGAAGGTTGCCCAATTTCTCAAAGATCTAATCCTCACTACTCGCCTTCCCCCAACTTTTTTAGGTTCAAGGAATTAAATTATGAATTCTATCAAAATTTAAGGGAGTGGCTCAATATCCCGAATGAGAAAATCCCGTAAATACAAAATCCCGTAAGTTTAATAAATCCCGTAATTACAAAATCCCGTATGTACATAATCCCGTAAATATAAATTCCCGTAAAAACATAATGCGAGATTAGGAAGCATATTTAGGTTTGTTAAAAATCAAAGTTGACCCTTTTTCCAGAGTATTTATAAATTCATGTATGCGAGACTTTGGTTACAAAATAAGGATTTTGGAATGCGGGATTTTAAAATACGGGATTTTGGGATGTAGGATTTTGGGATGTGGGATTTTGGGATGCGGGATTACGTACCCAACCCAAAATTTAATATTCAAGTTACAGGTGTTTAAAAATAGCAAAGTTTCAATTTTCGAGGTCTTATAGCTGCTAAACAGGGGACGTGACAAAAAAATTTTGTTAACCGACTCCTACTAATTTCTGAGGATCTAACTACTCCCAAGTACTCTCCCTACTCTCAATTTCAAGACCCTAGCTTGGCCCGTTTAGAAGATATGTGTAGCCAAAAATTTTGCAAAAATTGAGTTTTGCATAATTGTAAATTTTAGTAGCGTATGGCAACCCTAAACATTTGTCTTTTAAAAATTTATAAGGTTTATAAAACCAGCTATCTTTTGCCGTTTTCAGATTGAAAATTCACCTAATAGAACTCTTGTTATAACAATTTGAATATAGGGCTTTTCCCAACTTTGGGGCGGGGTGCAGCTCCGTAACGGGTGGGGCTACAGAAAAAAATTCTTCTACGAAATTATTTTTTTTGTAATACCTACTCTTGGTTAAAATTTCTTTTTTCTATTTCAAACGATGTAAAAGTTTTTGTTAACATACGGACAGACGGACGGACGGACAGAGTGAAACTGTACAGGCACATTTTTACAAAATTTTTTGAAAATGTGCTAAAAAAAGGTTTTTATTTTTTTTTTAAACTTTTTTTAAGCGTATTTTTAAAAGTATACCTTAAATCAATATACGAGAATTGCTGATATTTAAAAACAACAACAAAAACAACAACAACAACTATTAAAATTAATATAAAAGAAAAACAAAAAAGCAAGAAATAGAGATGGCAATACTAAAATTGAAAGATCCTTGAAAAGAAAAATAAGAAAAACAAAAATAAAAGAAACAGACAATAACAAATAAGAAGAACAAGAGAAACTAAAAATATTATCATAAGTTAAAACGCGAAATATAAGACGCGGAAATTTTTTTTGGTTTTTTTGGTTGTTTATTTTTAATTTTTTATTGTGTTTTTTTTTTTTTATTATTTTTGTTGTTTTTATATATTCAATAGTGTTAAATTATTTATTTGAATTGTTAAGGTGAAAACTTTTTCTTGTTGTTATTTCAAAGAAAAAGTAAAAAAAGAAAGCAGAATAATATTAAAAAAAAAACAGGTGAGACTTGAGGTATAAACTTTTATCTTGTTTTTGTTATTGTTTTTCTTTTTAAAAGTAATTTCAATATTTACTTGAAAATTACAAAGAACAAAAACAACAAATTTTTAAATTTTTTTTTACAATGGACATGAGAAATGAATTTTAAAAATAGAAAATTATTTAAAGGAAAATTTGTAAATTAGAAGAAAATTATTATTACATTTTTAGAATATTTTTTTTAAAAATTATTTTTAAGTGTAAGTTCGTAGGTCTGTCCAATTGTCCTAATCTTGTATATTGAACTCTTATATAAAGTTAATTAAAGGTTGAGGCCATAAAGGTTAAGAAGCTTTTATATACGAGCTGCTTCTTTATATCTTTAGTATGTAACTCTTTGTACCTCAAATTACGAAATGTTGTATACGCCATCCCTATATATACATAGTTATACAAAGTGTTTACTAATTAGGTGCATCGCTCTTTACCACTGCGTAGATAATTATGAATATTTTATCTAAATGAGTTATTATCTAAATTTTATGTATGGGAGTTAAAATAGGTCTATTCTAGTTTCGAAGATATGGGGGGCGGCTTAAATTAAATATATACATATTTCTTTTTGTCTACACAAAAGTATATGTATGCAGTGGTATATTAGCAGTGCACTTAATTATGAAACACCCTGTATATCTGGATCTTCTAAAAATCTTTTCTTTATTTAGAATATTTCCAATTTAATAAGATTTGTATATGTATATATTTTAAAATGTTCTATGAATTTTTACCGTTATGAAAATGTTCGAAAAATTTTAAATCTTTCAATTTCTTAAGGGTTTGTAGTTTAAAGCTCTAAATTGGAAGAAGCATAAGATCTTTAAGAGTGAATTAAAGATTAATAGAAATAATTTTAGAAATTCGTTCCTTTTCAGTATTATAGAGTATACAGTTATAGAAATCTATAATCGTAATTTCTGCCCCAATTTATAGATTTTAAGGGCCAAAAAATCTTAAATATTGTACATTTGCGGATTTCGTTGTTATATGTGGTCTCCTTAGACTTAAAAAGTATTTCATTAAAACACAAAAAAAAAATCTAGAAGTAGGTTTTAAAGAACCGAACATATTTTGATGCAAAAACAGTCCCAAAATCTTAAAGTTTTTATAGAATGCAAATATGTGCCTCCCAAAAAACCTTGATTTCAAAAAAACTTCTATTTCTTTAAAAAAATGAAAACTAATTGAAAAAAATAACAAATTATATAGTAATAATAATTCATAATTCATAAAATATCTTAAGATAAGTATTTTAAGAATTCAATAAATATTATTTTTCTTTTGTTTTTTTTTTTTTGATTTTTATGTTTTTTTTTTTTAATTTTGAAAATGTTTCAAATTAAGATTAATTAGCGAAATTTTCAAATTGTTTTTTTTTTTTTTTTATTATAATTTTTTATATTTGAAAAATAGAACCATTTTTTTTAATTTACAAATTAAGTTTCATAAAATAATGAAGAAATATTGAAAAATTTGGTGAAAATAGTAAATAGATTTTATAAGTGTACCCAATTGGTAATTAAAATTTAGTTATTGAAGTGTATATTGAGATTTTTCTTACAATTTTGAATTAAAAAAAAAAAATAACTTTTAAAGAAAAATTACTTGAAATAAAGAAAAATATATTTTGCGAAGAGTTATTAGTACGTACTGCGGTAATTGGAGCTAATTAAAATTATATTTTGAGAATGAAATTTACTTAAATTTACTAATTAACAAAATTGTTATTATAAAATTATTATCAAAAAAATTTATTACAATTATTATTACATTTCTTAAGACTTGGTTTAGTTTTCTTTAAACAATTTTTTAGTAATTATTTGTTGTGTCGTAAGATATGAAGCTTGAATTTTTAGGTACTTTAAAAAAATTATACATTACTTATTTTGCATAATCCTAGGCGTTAAATTCTTACATGCGATTATAAAAGATTTTCGAATTCTTAACGAATATTTTCAAAAATTTTGGTTAAAAGAGATAAACATTTTTATCTGAGGGATAAATACGTTTTTTAAACCCTTGGTTGGTACCGGTATTTTTAATCATTTTGCAAAGTCAACATGAGACATTTGAACCCAATCAACGGATATTCTAATGGATATTCTTCAAGGAGCTCAGGATTTGGTTAGAAAAATAAACTGATTTTTAAGAACTCTCATCAATTGCGTTAATTATTTACCTTAGTTACTTTCTGTAATTTAAACATTATGCTTGCATAGTGGCTTATCTTGTATCTAAGATTGAACTTACCAAATTTTAACAGAGGCGTTTCAAGGCATTATTATTTTAATAAAGGAGTATATCTAATTGCAAAACAACTCTAATCTGAGGCCTTTATTGGGACTTTCAATCCCATTGCTTCTATACACATTTTTAATCATATTGCAGGGGACTTGGGCATCACTTAGAACTTTTAAAGACTATTATATTCTAACGGTCGAAGTACCTGCGGCACACATTCATAAAATCTCGAGTTATAGTTCCTATCCAAATTTCAAAGGATTTTTGACTTAAAGTGCTTTAATTTTGAACAAAAATCAAGGTTGAAGGATCAAGAAATCATGTCTTTCAGGGGGTAGATGTTAATTTTTTTTAATTTATTTTTATATTTGTATGTTTTATTATGTAATTTTATTTATCTTGTTTTGTATTATTACTTATCTATATCAATAAATTTTAAAAGATATTTACATAAATTATAATACTAAATTTAATAATCAAATTCTAAAAATACAATCTCACAATAAATTCCTTATTTCAATATTTATCATCACCATCAAAAAAACGCTTCTTCCTCATTAATTAAAATTAAAATTTAATTAATAATTTTTTAGATTGTTTTAAACTTTCTTGTACTTATGTATACGTACTTTTTTCTTTAATAAATAATGTGTAGGTTGTAAGTGTAATAATGTGTAGGTGAATTATTTTTATATTTAAATTTAAATATTCATTTACCTTGAAAATATCAAAGAACAAAAAAAATTAAAACACGGTCTTATTTCAATACGCAATATGTTTCTAAAGGAGTAGGTATTTGAGTTTCTCAAGATACAAAAAAACAGATTTTTTTTTATATTAACGAAAATTATTAAGAAAAAATACTAAAGAATAATTGTGTAAGATCAAACTTCATAGTACCCCTCGATATTTGAACTTTAAGACCTTGAAAAATTTGTTTTATTAATTCTAAATGATAATATGTTAAACGTTTTATTTAAAATATTCATAAAATATGATTATAAAATATAGGAACAAGACGATATTTCTTGTTCATTGAACTGATTAACAGATTGATTTTAAAAATTCAAGGTGCTTATAAAGTTGTAAGAGGGAAGAATGAATCAATAAGAATGAACATTTAAGTAAATTCGCGTTAAAGAAGTTTATTAACTTACTTTATAAGTAAAAATAAAACTTACCTGTTGATTCCCTTTTTATTAAAGATTAAGAGCTACAGGATTGGAAATTACACGTTTTTATAGCTTATGTAGACTTATTTGGATTCTTTGTATACATAGATCTTTTATATTTCTCCTCTTTGAAGAGAGTTTATACAACATTACAACAAATTAATTATAAGAGCCTGATGATACGCAATGATTCGCCTAAACATATGCAATTTTTAAAAGAGATTTCAGTTGTTACAACATTTTGAAATCAGAAAAAATTTTTCAATATGTCATAGTTTCCACTCCTAAGCAGAGTATATACAACATTATGACAAAATTAATTGTTTTTTTATAAGTAAATATAAAACTTACCTGTTGATGCCCTTTTTATTAAAGATTAAGAGCTACAGGATTGGAGATTACAAGTTTTTATAGCTTATGTAGACTTATTTGGATTCTTTATACAAAAAGGATTTTTTATATTTTTTCCTCTTTGAAAGAGAGTTTATACAACATTATGAAGAATTTATTATTATTACAGCCTAAAGATATGCAATGATTCGCCTAAGAATATGCAATTTTTAAAAGAGATATCAGTTGTATAAATATTGATATTAGAAAACTATTTTTAATGGTATGTCATAGTTTCTTCCACTAAGCAGAATATATACAACATTCTTACGAAATTAAATGTTAAAGCCGAAAAATATGCAATTGTTCGCCTCAGCATATGCAATTATTTTTCAAAAAAAATTGATTTTTAAGGAAAAATATTTTTAGAATATCTTAGCATCTATTTTAATAAATTTTCTTCCCATTTAATAGTTTTACAAATAAAGGACTACACGATAAGAAAATATATTTATATTCTACCTCATCATATAATTTTTTTTTTTCATGGCCTAAAGTTCCTCCTCCTCCTTACCTCATACACAAGTATACATATGCCAAGATTAATTACATGATTTTATGGTTATGACGAGATTTATATTTTCAAATTATATTTTTGTAAATCTTTTTTTTTTTTTTTTTAAATATTATCCATTTTTATTAAACAAACATTCGCTCCCGCGCTACTTTGTTATTTTATAATAATTTTCTTTTAAATTTCAAACAATTAATATCTTTTTTTTAAGAAAATATTTATTCAAAACTTATAATGCGAGATAATCCATGACAATAAAGTACATAATTAAAGAATGTATGAACGATAAGTCTTAAAGTATATATATATGTATATATACTTAAAAAATTAAACGCTACAAGAAATCTTAAGTTTTTTTTTCTGTATTTTTATTACTTTAATTAGTATACAGACTGACACTTACCTGTCACATATGAAGGTTACAACAGTAATTACAACTTTTAATTACCTTTGATTTTATATATTTAATATACATAATATGTAACAACATATATGTATATATATACATATGATAATAAAATAAGATCTAAGGTACTTATCTACTTTAAGTATTTTTTTATTAAAAAATCTTACATATAATATTCTAATTTTTATATTTTTCATTTTTTTCAGTTGTTTCTTGTTCTATACCTTACTATAGAATGTGTTTATATATATATACATATTTTTCATTTGTATATATATATATATATATTAAAAGTTACTATAAAAGACATGTCACTTTTTATTTTAGACCGCATAAAATGTATTATACTTTTTTTTTTTTATACAATATATAAGTAAAAAGTATATATATACCTTAAGTATATATATGAGAAGAGGCTGACATGACTTTATAATTTTTATAACCAGACTTTTCCTGACAATTTTTTTTTATTTCCCTTTATTATTATCCAGTAGATACTAACTCCAAAAACAACAAAAAATCCCTATTATCCTTGTAACTGCTGTTTTAAATTCCTTTTGGGCACAATTATGTATTCCTTATCTTTGTCTAATTTTTCCGCTTTAACTGTTTTCCGTTTAAAAAAAAAAAAAAAAAAACAGTTATATTTTTTTTACAGTTTTTTTTTTCTATTATGTATAATTATATACATATGTATATACTTGTTTTTTTGATTAAAATATCTAAGTATTAGCCAAAGCTTAGGTAACAGAAAAAAAAAAACAACCGAAACCTAGGTAAATGATAAAAGAGTTGGAAAAACCAAAAAATAACAAACAGTGTCTTTTCATTTTCTTTTAACTATCTGTGTGATCATACCGCAATATTTCCTTAAATAAAAAAATCCGGTGTTTCTCTTTTGGAAGTCAGGATCCAAAAAAAAAATTTAACTTGGAGATTAGAGGACTACAGGAAGAGTAAAAGAGAGGCAAGAGTTGAAAAACAGAATAGAAAAAGGGGTTGCAGGAATATGAAAAAAAAAAATAAAAGAAAAACTAATGTACAAAGAAAATGAAAATTATCATTTTCTTTTTTTTTTTTGATAATAAAATGTTGAGTAACAAGAAAAACTATAAAACTTGTAGACATGTATCCGGTTTTTGTCTAAATTTTTTTTTTGTCTTTTATTTACCTGTAAAGTTTTTCCCCTACTAACTATAAAAAAAATTGAATTTACGTGAAACCATGTATAAAAAAAAAAAAACTTTCTTTTATATACAAAAATATAAAAGAAATATAGAATATAATAGAAAGAGAAAGAATGTTAAAATAGTTTATCATTCTTATCTGGATCCTAGTGAATCTCAAAGAGAGTTGGTTGAAAAGTACATACAGTATATAATTTGCATAGTATTCAAATACATCTTTCGGTTTCCCTTCTAAAAGTCAGAGGGTACCAAGGATTAAAATAAAAATTTTTTTAAAGGACACTTGCAATTTTGAATATGGTGAATTTGGTGACCTTTTTGGTGTCTGAATGTGTTTCTTTACATTAAAAATTAATTGGGATATATGGGCATATAGGCTAACTTTTGAAATTTTCGTTAAATTTATAATGGAATTGTTTAGTTAAAATCATTTTGTAAAATTCAGGTCTGGGACAGGTCGCAAGATAAAATATCTAGGCGACTTAGAGATAAGATCCAGGAGGCAAACCAAGACAGAATATCCAGGCGAATTAGAGGTGAGAGATCGCAAAGTTAGAAATGGTCATGAAAAAGAAGTAAATACTTAAATTTAAATCAATCAAAAACTTAAATGAAATGCTAACCACAGCCTTATATCACGATTAGGAGACGTAGCTCAAAAAAAAAATATATAAATTGATTGGCCAAGTTGGATAAGCTTTCGTATACATTTGTAAATCGAACCAAAGGATAGATTTAAAATATTCTTTAAAAAAACATCAAGCTATACACTTACAAACCATCTTTTAGTTAAAAAAGAAACTACGATATTGAAACTTTATGCAATTTTTTATTAAACTTTTTTATATATATATATACAAATTTTACCTGTTTTCTAGGAAATCATAAATTTAAAAAAAAAATGTCCTTGTAAAAACCAAAAAAACCAAAAAAAAAAAAAAAAACAACAGAAATCAACTATTAAAAAAAAAAAACCAAAATTCCAAAGTAATTCAAGAGAAAATTTCTTTTGGGTTTCATTTTTTATATAAAAAACTCTATACATATTCATAAAGGTAACAACATCTAAGTATTACATATAGGTAACCAACAAACACACAAAGAAAATAAAAATTTTAAATTATATGCAACATCCTTTTTTCTTTTTTTTTTTTCTTTAATATCTATAGATTTTTTTTTATATTTTACTTGTAAAAACAATAAAAATAAAAATATGTCTTCCTTTCAACAAGCATTGAAATTTTTTTTAAATAAAAAAGTAAAGAAAAAATAAAGCAACAAGTTTACATGTTGCAAAAAAAAAACAGTGTATCCCAACATTAATCTTGGTTTAAACTAATTTTTGTTTTTTTTTTGTTTTTTAACGGGAAATAAATACATATATGTAAAATATTTTACATATTATAACATACATGTACATTGTACTTATTTATTCTATTAAATATAAGGTAATCTTTTTTATCGCCTAAAGGTATGCAATGGTTTAAAAGAGGTTTTTTTTTTTTTTTAAGGGATTTTTTATACTATGAGAATAATAGAGCCCTACGTTTTTTAAGTTAAAACAAAGGTTTTTATTAAATTATGATATCAATACATAATATATATATATAAGTTTACATGTGTATGTATGAAATTTATATATATATAAATATGTACATCTTAAAGGTTATTCTCAAAACTTCTTTTAAAAAACCAAAAATAATATTTTTAAAATTTCAAATATAATGTTTACAAAAGAAAGGCAAGGGTCTTGTAAAAGTTTTATTTCAATAAATAGAGGTTTCAGAAACAGATTAATCAAAAAATTGTTTTAATATATATTATTGATATTTTAACTTTTTAAATTTAGTTTTATAAATATTTAAGTTAAAAAATCTTATGAATCATTTTGTAAGAGGAACTTTGTTAAAATTAGATTGAAATCTGCGTTTATTTTAAACTCTTAATTTAGTCAAATTGAAAACTCATATTACGATCAATCTCTACTTAATATTCGATAAAACTTAAATATTGATTGTACGAGCATTGATAACTATATTTTACATTAGATATGTTGTAAATTTTTTTTTAATTTGTTTGATTTAATTAATTTACCTTGATTTTACTTCATTTTAATTCTAAAACTTTATAAAGTCTCTTACTCCAGAATCAATTCAAGAAATTTGAAAAATATTGATCTTAAAGATATAAGTTCCTGCATAGTTAAAGAGTGGTTTATTATTTATTAGCATTATAAATCTAAAAATCTAGGGATGTTACTTTAAGTCAGCTATTAATTTTTTTTATTCTCATGGATTAATTTTCAGGATTAAATCTCAGATTATTCTCAGGATTAATTAGTTTAATTCGATTAATTAATTTATCTAATTTAATAATTGCAATTCTAATAGATTAAAAAATACTAATTTATCAGTTTCTGTTTTTGAAAACTCAGGGCTCAGAAATCCGTTGTTGAAGCATTACAACCCTAAGGCAAACGGACTGTTAAAATTTTAATAAATAAGTAAATAATAGAAAAACTAAATTTCCATTAGAACTTTT
Source organism: Dolichopus griseipennis (assembly GCA_963082915.1). Lineage (NCBI taxonomy): Eukaryota > Metazoa > Arthropoda > Insecta > Diptera > Dolichopodidae > Dolichopus > Dolichopus griseipennis. Next base: position 75,084,312 of record OY720445.1, read on the forward strand.
CTTTTACTAAATTTACCCTGAGAAACTTTCTTTTAAAAATGAAATGTGTATAAAGAAAGTTTTTTAATATTTGCATACAACATTTTATGTCCCATTTTTTATTACAGTGAAAATGAATACAAAATGTACATTATATGGTTATTTCTAACAATTTGTTCTTTAACTAGCAAAACAAAACAATTATATAAAATTTTTAGAATAGAACTTAGTTAATGTTTCCTGAAAAACTAGTAGTAGAAATATTAAAAAAACAGAATCTTAAGTTATATAAGATTCTATGATCTAACTTTAGTGTAAAATTATCATAAAACAAGTTCTTCTTCACTTTGATATTTTTCTTAATAAAAAATTTTACACTTTTTGAAAATTTTTAAAATGCGTCTGAAAATTGAAAAAAAAATGAAGTAACGTAAAACTTTTATTTTATATTTTGCATTTCAATTTGTTTAAATATAAAATTATTCAATTTTACATTTTTTTATTTATACGTGTTAAATATTAAAATATTAAATTGTTTTGAATTCTTTGAATTTTTGCAGAAGTTGTAAATTTTAAAATTAAATGGGAAAATGTAATATAAAGTTTTTTCTGATTAATTTGAAGTTTTTCTAATGCACAAAATTTAAGGTAAGTTGAATTTTATTAAAATCATTTGATATTTTACAAATCTTTTTAACCCATTTCCTTCACAGTTACCAGACGTAGTGTTTAATAATTTTTTCCAAAAGCCACATATTACAGATCCAATTGTTTTTCAAAATATTCAAAAGTTGAGGTGTGGTTTTATGCAAAATTTTTAGCTTTAAAGGTTTTTCAATATCTTCTATTAGTCTCAAAGGATCCAAAAGGAATTATTGATTATGATTATGTAATTTAAGACCTTAAATCGTGTTACACTAAGGTAGATTTTTAAGTTAAATATTCATCTAATTCTGAATGAGGTTTAAAAAATTCACATGTAGAAGTTAAATTAATTGTGTTAAAGCTATTTCAGAGCTAGGGCCCCATTTCATGTCTATACAATCGTCCCTCTGGTAATGAAGTGGTGTATAATAGTTATACGCCATTTTTTGACTATATTGGATACACAAAACTATATTTGCTCTATTGAACTCCTCACCCTCGATTCTATTAGTACAACTATCCAAATTGTTATATGTATTTGTTTCATTGTAAACATTTTCATAACAAAAAACCACTTTGAACTAACTCAATTTTTGCAAAAACTAGAAGATTTTAAAATAAATTTTTTTTTCTCAAAAACTTTAAAATGTTTATAACTCAAAACTATAGTTTTTCATATACGCCACTTCATTATTAAGGGGACGCAATTCAAAAAAAATATATGTTTTTAAAAAAATTGTAAAATTATTAACAAATGAAAAATTAGATTAACAAATTAAATTCTACAAGTCTAAGTTCTTAGTTTTTTTTCTAAATTTTACAATTTTCTGTTTCATGCAAATACTCGTATATGTTCAAAACTTGTAACCCGTTTTTTTGAAGTTATAATTGAAAACTTGTTTTACAAGTAGACCGTTTCATAGTCTTTTCCAATTCTATTGACACTTGTAAAAATATGAAATTATTGAGTAGACCTAACACAAGTAGATTTTAGTAGAATTTACAAGTAGACCGTTTCATAGTCTTTTACAATTTATAGTCTTTTACAATTAATAGTCTTTTATAATAAAACACTTCTAAAAATATGAAATTGTTTAGAGTTTTACAAATTTCAAGTTAATATTTAATTAGACTTTTAAAATTCTATTAACACTTGCAAAAATATAAAATTATTGAGAATTTTTCTAAAAGTTAATTTTTCAATTAAATTAAGTTTTATAAATTAGATTCTTATGTTTATTTCATATTAATCAACAAAGTTCTAAAATTTACAAATTTACAATAACTGATCATTGAATATTAAAATTAAAATACAGTATTTTTACAATTGTTGTTACATACAAATTTTAATTGTAATTAAAATTTGTAAACTTGTAAAAGACCATGTAATAGACCCGATTTAAATGGATTCAACTGGAGAAATAGAGCATAATTTGGTATAAAGAATTAAAAAAAATCTTAGCCCAAATTATTGAGTTAGAATTTGGATATATTAAAAATAACGGTAATTTTAAAATGACAAAGCATTTTAAATTAAGTTTTACTCTCAGAATTTCTCATTTAATTTACAAGAAACAAGGTTTGCTGTTGCTTGACATTGTTTTACATTATTAAAATGTTAGTTGTTTTTTTTTTAAAATGTTAGTTGTTTTTGTCAAACCCTAGGAACGTATTCCTTTATACATAGCTAAAAATATAGATATGTAGGCTTGGCTATGGGGCTAAGAGTTAAAAAGGAAATAGGATAGAAGAGGAGAGGTCGGTAATATGTTAGAACCGAACTTATTTAAATTCTTTTTAAAATGTTGCAAATTGTATAATGGTCTATTTCTTTCAGAGGGAGGGGAGGAAAACACGTTGAATGGAAACATGTTCCATATTCTAGAATTGTTTAAAGGGAGGCATTATTGATTTTAATGAAAGTTAAAACAGAGTCATAACTAAGATAGCCTCATATAACCAGCACCGTTTTTGCCCTACGAACAAGTTAACTATTTCAATTATATTTTAAACTAAATGCCATTTTCTTTTAATATTTTTTCGGAAAATTTAATTATATTGATTTTATGTAACATTTCAAAAATTATACTTATTAACCAGAAAACTTATATATTAAATATGTATTTCTATGGATAACATTTGTTACCTTGGTTAAAGTTTGAAAGTTTTTAAACTTCTCTATGTTATAAGATATGTCTGTGACATAATATTATTTTATTTAAAATTTTATTTAATATTTAATTTCTTTATACTCTGAATAACAACAGGTAAATTTAAGTATGGGTATATATATATATATATACATATAAATTGAGGTTTTATACTTTTGAAAACTTTAACTAAAGGTAAAAAGAACATGTGTTAAAAATTTGTTTTTGTTTTTTTTTTCAACCAAATAACGTGCAAATGACATGTTATATTGTACACCTCCACCAATTTAACATTTAATAATTCCCTTCATTTTGTTTTCTATAATTCTACCATTAAAACGGTTTTTTTTTTTTTAAAATATAAGGGTTGAAAAACAAAGAATTTTAATATGTTAAATGGGGTGAATATATATTGTAGAATTTTTTTCCCTTCCGTTTCCTGTTAATTTTATTTTTATTTAATGTATCTATGTGTGTAGGTATATAATAATAAAATTATGGAAAAATACTGTTAGTATCATTTTTTTTAACGGTATAATTGCAGAAAAACTTTTTAATAAATAGTTAAAAGAATATTCTATTTAAATATGAAACAAGATTAATTTTTGATTTATTTCAAATGTCAAATTATTTATGTTCCTTAATTTTATGAATACATAAATACCGTTAAGAAAGTCATTTTCCACCCCCTTTATATTTATTTAAACAAGTGATAAAAATAACTTAAGGGTTTTTAAAAAAGCTCATTTTCAAAATAATATAGTGTTTCATACTAAGTATTTTATCGAAATATACCGGAACAATGTTAACGTTTAATTAAGGAAATATATATGTACGTTGGTGACTAAGTTACTACTTACTTATAAAAACAGTAAATTTTTTAATTTTTACAACCTAATAGTCCCTCTATGGGGAAGGTTGCCCAATTTCTCAAGGATCTAATCCTCACTACTACCCTTCTCCCAACTTTTTTAGGTTCAAGGATTTAAATTATTGTGAATTCTACAAAAATTTGGAATTTTACTTAGAATTTTACTATTTAAGCAAAAATGGTTTAAACTGAGAGACACTTTCTTAAATTTAAAGAGCAGCATTTAAATTTAAGAAAAACCCATAACATATGTTGAAATATAATGTTGCACCTTCATTTGTATATAAATAAAAAAAAAAATGAACAGGTATTCAAGTTACAGGTGCTTAAAAATAGCAAAATTTAAATTTTGGGCCCCTTACAGCTCTTATACGGAGAGCGCAACAAAAAAAATTTCTTAAACGACTCCTACTAATTTTTCAGGATCTAACATCTTCCAAAATTTTAAGCTTGAGCCGTTCAAAAGTTATGTGCAGACAAAAAGCTAAAATTGAATTTTGGATAACGGTAAATTTTAGTACCGTATAGTTAAACTATACATTTGGCTATTAAAAGTTTGTAAAACTTATAAAAACAAATGTTTTTTTCAGGTTGAAAATATACTTTATAAAACTCTTGTTATAACTATCCTATATTTAGACTTTTTCCGACTTTGAGGTGCTGTAGCTCCATAACAGGGTGGGTAACAAAAAAAAGTTTTAACATTAAATTATTTTGATTGCAATACCTACCCATTGCTGATATTTTTTAGTCAGCCGTAGGTAAGAAGGGATGGACGGACGGACGGACAGAGTGAAACTATATAGGCACATTTTTACAAAAATTTTTAAAAATGTGCTAAAAAGTACTATATGTAATAATAGTTTTATTTTACTATAATAAAATATGAAGGCTTCATTACAACTTTAAATAAAATTTAAAACTATTTAAATTAGAACAAAAGGGAACGAACACTGCGTATTTTAAACGTTTCGTTATAAAAATGTAAATATTTATTCTTCGAAAAAACCAATTCGATTTGAATGCAATGTATATTTAAGACCATGCTTTGACTCTTTTAATTCCTATGAGTGTTATGAAATATTCAGAAGTGGGAGTTATAAAATATCCCATCCTAAAGGTTGAAAATATCCCATTATGTGATGTGATCCCCTTAAATATGTTTTATGACAAACTTTAATTATAATATTTTGTACAACCATCCTTACAATTTATACATTCAAGGAAGTCTATTTCTAGTCCATACTATAAAATGATATCATAAGTAAGATTTATTTATTTTAGATTTAGGTTCCCATCGGTTTACGCCTTGTTCTCGCTGATTTAAAGCTTCAAAAAGGGAAGGAAAAATAAAATAAACGTTTCTTAGTAAGTTTCATACAAAATCATCAAAATTCAGTCAATCAATTAAGTTAAACAAAATTTCAGAAAACCTAAGAACTAAGAACGATTACTAAGAGAAAATTGGAATTACGAATAATGTTACAATACCTAAGAAATAAATTTAATCCGTTGTTTTTAGATACAATCACCTCCCTTTTTTGTATACACAATGTTTCAAATACTTTATTATAGTAAATTTAAGAATACAATTCATACTTTGTTATTATCTTTACACAGTTTGTTTCAATTAAAATAACTTCACACCCCAAATAACACCCTAAACACTCAAAAAAAATTTTTTTAACCCCAAAAAAAACCATAAACCACACCAAAAAACCAATGAAAATGAAATTAAATAAAAATTTCACAATTGACAGCTAATATATCATAATAAGACACTTTAATACATTATTTCTTTTATTATACAGGTATATATTATATATATATATATATTATATATTTTTAGAAAATAAAATAACAATTCAATATAAATCATAAATATATTGATTCAATGTTCGATTTTTCATGACAATTTTTATAAAAAATCGCATCTCTTACTTTCTAACTACTATAAATTTCTACTACTAATACTAGTATTACTATCCACCATTTTTATTTTATCTTATATATCTTTTATATCATCCTTTTTATTATAATAAATACAATTTATGTCTATTTCACGAATTTTCCCAAAATATAAAAGGAAAATATATATATATATATATATATATAAATATAAATCATACAATCTGGTGATACGGAAAAGTCATGTTAAAATAATAAAAAAAGAAAATCTGAAAAAATTCTTTTACACTTTTATAACACTATCATCGAAAAAATAAAAAAAAAAAAATTAAACCAATATAACGGTAAAAAAAAATCACAAAAACAACAAAAAAAACAAATAAAAAAAAAAGGAAAGGAAATAATTTGATATCTGTCAATAAGAATCAATTTTCCTGATGAACGGTCACAAAAGTAACGAATTCAATACGACGACTACTACTACTACTACTACACAACTATGAAAGGTAAAGAATGTTTAAAGAAAAACAAAAAGGACGAAATATATGTGTGTGTGTGGGTTAAAATAAAATGAATATATATTTTATTTATTTTTTTCTCATTTTCACTCAAAAATTATTCACCTGTTTTTTTTTATATAACATTTCCCTTTTAAATTAAATCTTATACAATGAATTCTACACTCTACATACATACAAACATATTATATACGAATCTATAAGTTATAATAAGTAAATATAATTTATATATATATATATATCGTATCTATATAAGATAGATTTCCTTATTTTTTCACTTTAATACCTTTCATTATTTTCTTAGAAAGAAAATTCTTAAGAAAAAAAAAACAAATAAATCAAAAAAAAAAAAAAACAAAAATAGAATAAAGTAAATAATAATATAGAAAATGATACCGACTAATTCGATTTTATTGTGATTTTAAGATTTAGATTGTTTTTTTTTTTTTTTTTTTTTTATAATATAAAACCATTTTATTTCAACCACATAAAATATGTACTCACATTACAATAAAAAAATGTTTGCATAATACAGTATAGAATATATGTAAACATATATATATATATATACATATTGGTTAATATATATATACATACTGTGATATTTGGATTTTTCTATATTATTTGTAATTGAAAGAATTTTGATGCAAAGTCATGTTAAAATTCTATTCCTACGGAAATTCTATTAACTTTTTACCGTTAATATTAATATCGGGTTTATTTTGCATACTTTTAGGATGAAATAATATTTTACAAAGTTTTATCAATATAAATTATTTATTTTGAATGAATATTCATTCATTGGATTAAGAATATTAAGAAATTAAAAATAGTAGATTAGGAAATAGTTTTAGAAAAAATGTTCTAGAGTTTATTAGAATAGACGGACTATTCAAAATTGTGATAAGAAATAAAATATTGAGCTTTTTGGGAAATTAAATTCCTTAATATTTTGCATATTTCGATTTTTAAGTGTTTGTCATTTTGTTTTTTCAAAATAAATATTTTGGTGTAAGGATAGATCCCAGGTTATTTTTTAAGTTCTAAACTGGGTGTTTCATTTCTTACCAAAAGTTTCTAAAAATATAATTTCCTTTTTTTTAAGGTCGTGCTAAGATTATAGTAGTGTACATACTAGATTCAGGACATAGATTCAAGGATGTTTACCTAATAAAATGTATTTAGAAAGCATACTTTTAGGTTACCAAAGTAGAAAAATTAATTAAAATAATCAAAGAATACGTTAAATTTAAAAAAAAACAGCTTTTGACTTTTTAACAAGAGATAATTAGGGAAATTTTATTGATAATATTTTTAATTATTTATTTGAAAATTTTAAATTCAGTATATTAAGATATTGGGCCCTTATAGAGTTGAAATGAAAGATTTTAAAAATATATACTAGGTATTACAATTTTGAAAATTTTACAAATTGATATTCAATTTGCAAGGTTTCGTAGTGTTTAATAATTTTGTTATTTTCGAACATATTCTCTTTTGATCACATACACTTTTATCCTTCACTGTATTTCAAATTTTTTTATACCCGTATGACTATATAGTCAAAGGGTATAATAAATTTGCCATTACGTTTGTGATGCAGAGAAGGAGGGGGGTAGATATAGACTCAAGTGTATGGATTGAATCAGAATCGAAAAATAAATCAATTTTGCTATGTATGTCCGTCCGTCCGTATGTCCGTCTGTCCGTCTGTCCGTCTGTCCGTCTGTCCTGTCCGTCCGTCCGCACGATAACTCAAAAACTAAAGGAGCTAGGATCTTGAAATTTTCGCAAATTCATTTTTTTGCAATAGCCGTCATTTTTTTGCAATAGCCGCTATTTAAATCCAGCCATTTTGGACCATGGGCTCGGGTAGCTGCCATACAACTTCTTTTTTTATATGAGTATTACTCTGTACGTGTTACAGCTGCGTGTCTGAAATTTTGCCAAAAGTAGTTTAGTTTTATGGCCAAAGTTTCTGCAAAATTTCTGGTCTACTGTAGAGGGTTCGAGTAGCTGCCATACAACTTCTTCTTTTATATGAGCTTTACACTACACCTCATTAAGCTGGGTGTCTGAAATTTTGTCAAAAATAGTTTAGTGTAATGGCCAAAGTTACAGTAAAATTTGGTTGGTCTACTGCAGAGGGCTGGAGTAGCTACCTTACAAGTCCTTCTTTTATATGAGTATTCCACTACACTTAATAAAGCTGAATATTTAAAATTTTGCCAAAAGTAAATAACCGCATGATATAATGTATATGTTACGATCATGCGGATATCCCAGAGTTGACACAGTCTACTCTACTACACTCTTCCTCGTTTTTTTTTTAAATTAGATTATATCTAGCATAACAAATACGGAGAAAAATATAGGTAAAATACCTAAAAATCAATCATGTATTAAATTTTACCTGTTTTATATATATATGTATTTTTATTTATTTTTCAATTCTATCACACCTATCCAAATACATTAATTTTAGTCAATATTTTATATTACATATATATAAATATATATACATATATATACATATATATATTCAATATCTATTATATTGAACCTATTAAAGAAAACTTGTCTAAAGTAATATATTTACTAAAAATGTTATTTTGATACCTTTCTAATATGACTTTTCCGACACACACAAAAATTAAAAGAAAAACAACAAAAAAAAAAGTTCCTAATAATCAAAATAACATAAATTTATTTTGAGAAAAACGTGAGATTCCGTTATTTTTTCCTTTTGAAAATAAAAGAAAGGTAAAAAAAAAAACAAATCAATTTAACATTCTTTCAATAAATACGTAATTTAAGGTTATACAATTGAATACTTTTATTCTTTTTTATTTATCTCTATCTATCTCTTTCTCTCTCTCTCCCCCGTTCATTTTCTGTTTTGTTGTGTATTTTTTAATTTATTAAGGCTTTTAATAAACAAAACCGAAATAACATTAGACATACACACACACACACACATATATATATTGAAACACCTACATTCATTGCTATTAATAATTTTTTAATACTCTGATTTATTTCACCTATAATGTCCTTATTTCTTATATAGTAAATCAACCATGACGGTTCGATATTTTTATTTTTTTAGGACTATTTTTAAATATATACGTGTGGCTGAGTGGGTTTATATATTATATATATGTATGTGTTGTGATTTATTGACATTTTAGTCTTATATTGTTTGACTTTTAGAATTCAAAATCAAAATTCAAATAAACTATTTTTGAAGATAATATATATATGTAAGTAGTTTTCATTAGATATATATAGATATATAATACATATTTTGTTTTTGGTTTTCAGAAAACATACACATACAACACCTACATATAAAACAAGAAATGTCAAACATCTTTAATACATCATTCTAATAATTTTTATTATTAATTTATTAATTTGGTATGACTTCTTACTTTTCAAATAAATTTTGTCCCCGGAGTCAGTGTAGGAATCAGTTGGTGGAAGGACTAAAAAGTGAATCAGGACAATATTTTGATAAATTAATTGTAGGAACTTTTTTGGTTATAACTATTAGTGATTACAATCTCCAATTGATTACAAATTCTTAATTATTAGTAGTAAGTGTTCCTCTAATCATAAATTAAAGAAGTCCTGTTACAGTCCCTTAAAATCCCATTGCTTTGAAGATCACTGTTAGGCAAAAGGATTTATTACGAAGAAACTTAAAACATTTAATAGAACACATTCAACAATTCTATAGAACTCCTAGTAATATTTCCATTTTAAATCTAACGGAGTACTTGAAAAATACTTGATACAGAAACTTCTTCATCATGTATCAAGTAATCTACCGGAGTAATTGATACACGATGGAGACTTTAATGTAAATTGTTATTCAAATTAGAATTGAGAGAAAGACAAAGTTCTCATAAGGTACCGATTATATTGAGTCTTAAAGAGATTAAGAGACATGATAGAGAGACGAATACAAAGTATCTCTTAGTACAAGTACTTTTATTAATAAGTACTTCACAAGAAATTATATTTAAATAATTGAAAAAATGCATATCCTCAAGTTCTGTGAAAATGACAAAAATTCAGTGAAACAATTCAGAGAGTAATACAGGGGTACGAGTACCTATAAAGAAGATAGAGAGTTTAAAGTGATGGATTATTTAAAGCAAGTCAGAAAGCTCAAATTAAATTACTTTGCATAAAGGCTTAGGAACGCATACCTTATAAACTGTTTATTAATAGAAATTATATAGAATTAAATTAGAGAATTAACAGAATACAAATGTACTTGCATTTGAGTACTTGTATTAAATGACTTAAAAGTACTTTACAATAAATTTTATTCTTATTTATCAGTACTTGATTTGTAATTTGATTACAATCAATTAAAAAAGGCTTATTCTAAAGTTCTTTGAACTTTTCAGTGAAACAATCCAGAATCGCAAAAAGAAGTTGAGGATGAGAGTTACTTATATTTAAAATTAAGGTTAAATTTTTATTATAAATATATATTAATTATAGTTGGATAACCATATATAAAATATAATAAATCAATTACACAAATAATGATTATTTATCTTTTGTTCTTAAAATGGCAACCTAAAAAACCCAAAAGATAAAAGATACAAAAAAATAAATTAATTAATTTTCTTACAAGTTTTTCTTTTCGATTCAATTCTTTTACAAAAAAAAAAAGCTGAAGATTTAAAATAATAGTTTAAGATACTACAGTTGATACTATAAAAACTATGTATGTATATACTTATATATTTTACAAAATATCTATAGAATAATACCCTAATTTTCTTAATCAATTGACATTTTACTATCAAAATATCATTAAAATGATGACTTGTTGTAACAGAGAGAGAGAATGAGAATGCAATAGAAAATTACTATTATAAATATTCAATAGATATTTTCAAATAGAATTTAAAATGTATCTGATAGAATATAAAATAATATTTTTTTTTTTTTTTTAAATTCTCTAAGATTTTTTTTTTTTTTTTAAAAGGAAATTGCTTTGATCTAAAAAAAAAAAACCTGAAGAAAAATCTTTAAATTCAGGACAATAAAAAAAAACGAAACCCTAGTATAAAAAGAATCTTTTCAAATTCGTTTTTTTTTTCCTTTTTTTTTTTTTATTGTCCTGAATTGAAAGAAAATCGATTGAAATTACACAATTTAGATAATGGAATTGGATCGACTGAGTTACGATGCATTTCTGACTTTGAACTTTGACATCATTTCAAATCCAATTTCTGTTTTTTTGTGTTGCGCTGGTTGATTTTTTTTTTCTCTTTAAATGCAGTTTTTCACTTTTTCACCAACTAAAATCTCTAAAAAAAAAAAAAGAGTCTTTTCTAACACTTTTAAACAAATCCCTTTAAATAGCAAATAGAAAGAGATAGAAAAAAGATTGAAAAAAGTATTAGTGGTATAGTTTAATAAAGATGAATTTGAAAATTTTTTGAATAGATAAAGAATCTAAACTTAAAAAAAAGAGAGAAAGTAATGAAAAACATCAAGGATTATTTAAAAAGGACATTTTTCAAAATTAAAGAGGGGTTCCATTTGTAAGTTTTGGGTAACACACTCTTTCCATTACCCAATTTTAAGAAAAGCCTTGCTAATTATAAAAAACTGTTAACATAAAAAATAATTTAAAACCTTTGTGTACATTTTATTCAAAAAACTTTGGACACGTTACATATATTTAAAAATGATCAGTTTTTGATTCCTTACAGATCCTAAGCGAGAAGGGCCATACTGAAAGATTTCTTAAAAAAACCAGTACATATTTCCAATGATCTGTCGCACCAAAATTTCAAGTTCCTAACTTACATCTTTTGGAAGATCTTATAAGGGGTCCAAAGTTTTGCACAAAAAGAGTTTTGTACAATAAGTAAAAGTACCATTTGGCAACCCTACCCTATACATTTTTATTACAATTACTTGTAAAACTATAGTTTAGCATTTCTAAAACCAAAATAGATCTTAAATAACTTTTATTATAATTTAAATATAAGGTTTATCAAAACTTTTGGCAGCTGTAGCTTCGTAGTGAGTGGGACGGGGCTTCAGAAGAAGTTTATTCTAAGCAATTTATTATTTTCCTATACCTACCCATACCTATAGTCGAGGTTCAAATTTAAGTTTTTTTAAAACATTGAAAAAATCTATAGTCGAACGGACAAAGTGACACATTTTTTTCGAAATTTTTTTAGGAAATATAATAAGACAAAAAAAACAGAACTTG
>OY720445.1:75096838-75665771 GCA_963082915.1 Dolichopus griseipennis
ATGCAAAAAAGTTTAGACACGCATTTAAGTTACATGTGTCTAAAAATTATCAGTTTTTGATCACTTGCAGTTCCTAAGCGGAGGAGGACCATACTAAAAGGTTCCTTAAAAATTTGATAATTATTTTTAAGGATCTAATTCCTCCCAAAATTTCAAGTTCCTAACTTAAATCTCTTGCAAGATATTAAAAGGGCCCAAAAATTTTGCAAAAATTTAGTATTGCTTGACGGTAAGTTGAAATACCGTTTGGCAACCCTATACATTTATATTACAATTAATTGTATACCTTATAAAAACAGCTACAGTTTAGAATTTTCAGATTGAAAATAGAGAAAATAGAGTTCTTAAAGAACTTTTGTTATAATAGTTTAAACAGAAGGATTATCAGAACTTTGGATAGCTGTAGCTTCGTAGTGGGTCGGGCTACAAAAAAGGTTTTCTAAGGAATCTATTATTTTACCTATGGTCGTAGTTCAAATCTAAGTTTTTCTTAAAACATTGTAAAAATCTATAGTAAACATACCAGAAGAACGGACGGACAAAGTGGCACATTTTTTGAAATTTTTTTTGACAATATAAGACAAAAAAATGAAACTTGTGTCAAATTTTTTTGACTTGGAATGGAATGTCCTTTTTTTTTTAATGCTGTTATCCTATGATATCTTGCTCTGTTTCAGGATTTTTTTATATTTTTGTGTGTAGTTTTTGTCCAATGTTAAGGGTGGAACTTTTTGCGTCCTTAATTGGCAAGAAGGAGGAAAAAAAAAAAAGTAAGCACACATTTATAGTGTTTGCCAGAATCATCAGTATAAACCATTATCAATTGTAAGAAAATGTTTTTGAAAATTTGGTGAGTTTTTTTTTTCAATTATTTTAATGTGATCATTAATGATAACAGAAGATTCCAAGATGTGACATTAAAAAATATTGAAATTTTTTATATTATGTAATTTAAAAAAAAACTTTAATATTAAAAATTCGTCAGATATTTAGAAAAAAAAGTTGATGTATAAAGGATATAGGAATTGATTTGTCTACCATTTGATGGCAGAACAGTTCAGAAAAATGTAAAAGATAAATTTAAAAGGTTAATTGGAATCTTATTTTTATAACAAATTTTGAATGTTACAAAATAGATTTTGAGATAAATATTTTTAGAACTTATATGTTAATTTCGAATTTAAAATTTATTTAGAGCACCAGTGAGCTCCTTGCATCTGTAGGTTCTTATTTAATTAATTTACTTTAAAATTGATTGTATTTAATTTTTAGGTGTAAATCCAAAAAATTATTAAATCTCTTCCCCCGATATCTGGTTGTATGGAGACACATTAATACTTGATTTTTCTCTTTATTTCTAGTTTATGAAATGGAAATTCCTGGGGATTTCTGATTTAACTAGCTCTTGTTATTTTTCAACTAGCTCTTTAATTATCCTGACAAGCCTTCCAACCAATAGTAGCTTGAATAATTCAAAAGTCTAATAAAACGGTCTTAAAAATTATTTTGAGACATTAATTATAGTTATAATATATCTCTCAGTTTTATTTCTTTATTTAAATTCCAATCTTTGTATAAATCTATCACAATTTGCAGAGACATAGACCGGTAGAATAACTGTGCAGTATCGAGTTTAAGCTTAATATAGTGTGAATAAATTTTTCCCAGTATAGATTTTGGCATCATATGTTCCTTCGTAGATTTTTTGTATAAAATATTGTATGAACGATACTATAAGTCGTTAAATTTGTGTGGTTCGCATATCTGGGGCCTATTTTTAAAGAGTAATTCTAGAATTATAATATTTGTACATATATATCTACAATTATATATATTGCAAATTTAAATAAAATTTACAAAATTGGGAAAACTTTTTACAAATTGTAGGATTGTAAATTTAATGAAATAGGTCCCAAATGTTTATTTTATTAATCAACTGCATTAACTATATATTAAAAGTTTCATTAATCTTAAAGAATAGACATAGACTAAACATTTTAACATGCAATGGAACTTTATTTAAATCTTAATGAAGCCTCACTTTTTATAATTCCGAAAATTTATCAATTATAACGGTATTTCCTTAACTTCATATAAAATTATATCTACCAAGATGTGCACTAACTTTATTTTAAATAAGTTTTTAAAATATGTTAATCAAATTTTCAACTTAAAAATCTTCAGATATTTTGTAATATTAAATTATCACCACTTACTAAATAATTTCAACCCTTTTGAGTTCCAAACATAACTTTAGTTTATTTGTTTAATAGTTAAGAACTCTAATTTCGCCAATTTTTAGAAATTATCAGATCTCAGAATTATAGTAGCAGTTTGTAAAACTTTTCAAATACAAGATCGATGAAATGTAATTTTAGAATTCTTCGATTTGGAATAAAAGATTGCTAAAACTGTAAGTTCTAATAAAATACAGTATATACTTATACTTATACCAATCATCTTTACCAAATTATATTGCATAAAATTTTAAACGAAAGATATTTTCAATATATAGAATTATTATAATAAAGATAAAAACTTTATTTTTGTATATATACATATATCTCTAAAAGTTTAAACTGAGAAAAAAAAATCTTAAGATATAAAATAATAATAATAGATCGTAACATATAATAAGAATAGTCAAACGATTAAATAATATTATATAATGAATATATTTAAAAAAAAAAAAAAAATTACTTCTTTAAAAAATTTTCGCAGTAAATTTAACATCAAATTTACATATCCAAATAATTTAAAATATGTATGACATAAATAGAAGCAAAAGAATAAAAAACCATATAAAATAGAATAGAAATAGTTTTTTTTAAAAAACAAATATTTAAAAAGTTTTTAAAATTTACGAGTGTAATAATCAATTTGTTTCCACTCAGTTAAATAATTTATATGGTATCTTATATATTTAGTTTTTATATTTGAAATATATAATAAAATTATATACAAATATATATTATATACAATATGAATTTACAAGTTAGAACATATAAAATATTCAAAAAAATTTCTTTAAAAAATCTTAAGTACAATACGAGTTGACTTTTATACTATGATAATTAAATCATATCTTTTATACTTATCATTATTAAAACAAAATTTATCATTTGCTATATTTATATTTTTTATATTTAACTCCATTATTGAATTTTAAGTTGAAATTTTGTAATTAATAAACTAAAAAATAAATTGACGCCTGAAAGTATGCAATATAGTTAAACTGCTTTTCCAGTTGTATAGACATTGTTTTATGAACAATGAGATTTTGAAAATTATTTAATTATTAAATATTTATATGATTTAATAGCTTTTGAAAAAGTATATGCTGCCCTTTTAGCCAAATTACTGGTCAGCAGAATTATTAGACGGACAAACTACACAATAATTATTATAATTTTTCAAATTCATTGTAAAATATAATCGAATTCTATAAATTATATTTTTTGTTTCTTTATTTATAGTTTTTATTTATTAAAAAAAAAAAAAAAAAAATTTCTTTTGACAATTCTTTCTATAACTATAATTTTCCATGAAGCATATTCGAACGATTTTTCTTTTAAGGATTAATCACCTGAAAAACTTTTCAAATATAATATAAAGTAATAAATAAATATTTTAGAAAAAATTTACAAAAATTACAAAAGAAACAAAAAAAAAACTTAAATGAATATCTAAATGTCGAATTTTTTAAAATATTATTAATATTTAAACCTCATGTTAAAGGACAAAAGCAGTTTAAAGTTCACATTATTAAACTCATTTCCATTAAAAATCTTAAAGTCTAGAAAAACCCTTCAAGTAAGCTGTAATTACTACTACTAAGGCATCAATATTAAGTCAAGATTTAGTGTGTTAAAATGAGCCATATTGAAGACCTTGAAGCTTTATATCCGGTTCGTATTGATATGTATTAATATGTGGCTAAAGCCCTCTATATCACATCCAGGTCTATAGATCACTTAATCCTGAAAACTCTTTAGATAATATAGAAATTCAAATGAACACTAAATATAAATTAGTGTTCAAATGAATTACCACTAAATATAAATTAGTGTTCAAATTTGTGCCAAATGCTTACCCACCCCCTCGGTGGTGCAGTGGTTAAGCATTTGGCTTATTAACCGAGGGGGTCCGGGTTCGATTCCCGGTCAGGTCATACAATATTTAATTTAAAAAAAAAAAATTTATTGAAAAATAATTTTTCTTTACGAATCCCCATGGTGACCAAATATAATATAAATATACAAATATATAATATAAACAAAATAAATAATATAGTAGTTATAAATAAATAGAAAGTATTTAATGAGGGGTGCACAACCTAGGTGTAAGGGAGACTTGCTTTCCCCCTGTCTAAACAACAACAACAACAAATATAAATTATAAAAAAATTCAAATAAACTCTCAAAATAATTTGTTGTGAAAATATTCCCCAATTCAGAGTAACTTATATCAAAACTCAGGTTCTAATTGGGCCCGACTAACAGACTAATCCCCAAAAAAAATGAGAGCCAAGACTGAACAAATAATAAAACAAATTAAGATCTTTTAAAAAACCCCAATAAAAAGTAGATTAAATCATAATTCTCTTAAAACTTAAAAACTGTGGATTAAGACAAATTCTTCAAAAAATTTTACAAGATCCATTTTTACATAAATACTGCATAACATTTTTACATGTAATCCTTTACTTCTCAAATTTTTCACAAAATATTAAACATTAAATAAAACAAATTTTAAAATATTTTTCAAATTCTTTTGTATATTAAATTTATTAAGAATGTCATAATACATTAAAAGAAAACTCTTTATTACATTTCTTTTATTTATTTTTCTTGTAATTTTATTTTTTTTTTTTTGAATTTTCAATAATATGTGTTTTATAGTTTTAAATTTTTATCTTAAGATATAAAAAAAACAAACCAAAACATAAAGATTATATTATTATTTTTAATTTTATGAATTTTAGGTTTTTCACAAGAGAAAATTTTCAAATACTTTATTTTATTAAAGAAAATTATTGCTCCTACTTATTTTAGAATTTTAAAAACATACACATATACATATACAATCAATTCCGATATCCGAATCCGATCGCTTAAACAGCTTATTTCTCTTTTTAAAATAGTTTTTCTCTCAAATTCACTTGAGTATAAAATGACAATGAGATGTGATCAAATTTTTTTTTAATTTAGGCGGAGCTAATTTTAATCCATCACAATGAGAGAAGAGAATTGAAAGTGACAGAATTGAGTGACATTGAGTTGAGATTTATGATTTGAGTTTTATTAATTATTGAATTCCTCATTCTTATTTTGAACGTTGATCAGTGCAGTTGTTTTTTTCTATGATAGAGTAAATACTACAAATGCTCTGACAATGGAAGAGAATTAAAAATGACAACATTGAGTTGATATTTTAAATTTGAGTTTTATTAATTAAAATCCTCATTCTTATTATGAACGTTGTCCAGTGCAGTTGTTTTTTTTTATATATTGGAGCAAATACAACAAATGCTGTCAGAATTTTAAAATAATATTTTAAGGGAGCATCAAAGTAAGTGTTTAATTTTAATTTTTTAATATTATTTTTATTATATATATTTAAATATTTAATTTTATTTTAATAAATTATTTAAATTTTTAATTTTATTTTAAAAAATTATTTAAATTTTTAATATTATTTCAATAAAAATAAAAGACTTTAAAAAAATTACAATCTTTAAATTGTAAAATATATCTTAAGATGTTTAAAATTTATTTTATTCACTGTTATAATCTACCCTATTTTTTTGTAGTGATATTATATACATATTACATATATATATATATATATATATATTTGTTTTTATTTTTTATTCAAAATATATTTAAAAAATTATATCTAATGGTGACGAGACAAAAACAAAAAAAAAACAAGAAAAACAAAATTATATTTTTTTATTGAAATTTTTCCATCACATAAGTTATTCAAAAAAATATAATGGCGATTATATACCGTTACTTTTTGTGTTTTTTTTTTATTTTTTATTATTGCCTTTCAAAAGCAAATATGGCGAAAGATATGGATGAAATTAGGGAATTTGTGTAAAAAAGGCAAATATTATATATATAGTATTAGAAAGACGAGCTATATATATTTAATATATAAATAAATATATGTATGTATGTATATAAGTTAAAATGTGATCATACATTTAACTTATATTTAAATTTGGAATTTAAAAAAACAAAAAAACAAAACTTTAGTATGGGATTTCAATTGAATTTTGAAAATAAATGAAAATTTGTTGATAAAAACGATAGCAATATATTATGAGATAATATTATATAATATATAATTTAATAATATATCGTCCTGTCGAACTCTGATGTCTTATCGTAAATAATTCCTATATATTGGGAATCATTTATGAATTTATTTTTGTTTGCTTTTTGTTCAGAAAATTGTGGAAATTTAAATTCAAGGGGAAAAACGGGAAAGGGAGGAAGGGAGAAAAACAATAAAATTTCCTAATAATATGAATAAGAGTTTTTTTTTTTAACTTCGATTTTCTTCAGTTTTATTGTTTTTATGCAAAATATCATAAAAAATTTTTTTTTTATTAAATTTTGGTGTGTGAAAAATTTATGTGATGTAAAAGGACAAAGCAAATAATCGTATATCATAAAAAAATAGGAGTTAAATTGAGAGCATTGACATTTTATAAAAGCAGTTTTTAGCATATTTTAGCATTTCTGTTTTTTTTTTTAAATTCAATTTTTAAATAAAAACTGATAAAAAAAAACGTTGATTCCTGATGAAGGTTTAAATCCACTCGGTTATTATTTGGAATTAATAAGAACTAAAGGTTTTTCACGGAATTAAATTAAATAAATTTTTAATTTAATTATATTGTGGGTTCGAAACTGTTCGAAGAAGAGTTTAATAAGTTTTATTATTAATTAAAATTCTCAGGATTTCTTTCAATCTACTTTGACTTATTAATTAAAAATTTTTAACTGAATTAATAATAAGAAGTTCATATTTAATGGGACTTCCATTGTATTATCATATCAACCTATTTATATTATTAATAATCATAAAGAATGCCAATAAGAGAGGGTGCCGAACATATTAAACAAAGGCGATTTTTTTAATTCTAAAAACTTACAAATTTTATTTAATATTTACTCAGAATTCAGATATTCTTCATTAAAGTTTTTAAAATTTTTAGTAGTTTATCATTCGTGGACTTTTTAATTTTGTATAGTTTTTAAAGTTTTAAGATTTTCAAGTCCTTTATTTTCATTTTAACCTTTAAGTACAAAATCTAGATTGTGTTGATTAAATATTAATGAAATCCTCTGAATTTTCATATTTAACCCCTTTGCACTTTTAAAAATAACAATAATTAATTGATATAAATTTTAATATGTATATGTTTGAAAATATTGAAGTTTTCAAATAATGCTCGAAATAATTTTTCAGTTTTAACATCAAAACGCTATTGGAACATGACGGAAATTATTTTTTTTGTTACTCTAAATAATTAGTAATAGTTTTAATTTCAATATATTTTGTATTTTCAGGGCACATAAATTTATTTTCGTAATGTGAAGTTATTAGAATTGTATTCTAAATAATATGTTCTAATTATTTTTTTACTAGTATAAAATAAATTAGAACAAAGTTTTTCATTTTACTACTATTTAATAATTACTTTTTAAAATTTCTAACATAGATAAATATTGTGAGATTTTTTATACATATATCGTAATTTAAATCCTCCGGTTCATTTTATGGAGTTGTTAGAATTTTTGTTTTTTAATTAACAAGTTTTACACAATAGTTGACATTCGTGAATTTATGCGATCTGTTGTGCTGTTGTGCTAAAATATGTCTTGAAAGCTTTAATAAAACTAACAGTTTAAAATATTTTTAAAAAAACTAATAACAAAATTTAATAAGGACAACATGTACATTTTTAAGAATACAAAATAATTAAAAATGAAAATAATGCAGCCCCTAAAAATATGCAACAGATGGAAAAAGTTAAATAGAATAAAAATTAAGGTTATTAATGTAAATATATTTTATGTTTTAAGATGTCTTGAATTTTTTGACTTGTTACTTCTAATAGTTAGAATTTTTACTAGAATTTGTAGTAACTATTCACTAGAATAATAAAGCGAGTTGTGCGTCTCTCTGCATGATTATTTACTGACGAAGGTGTTAATTATTCTAACTTTTGGATTGATTTACAATAACGTGAGGCTCAAACTTAAAACTGTGAGTAATGTATTTTATGGATTTCAATTATTTGAATATGCTGTAGACTTTATAATAAAATAATACAAATTGTAAAGTACTATAAAATTTTATTTCATATAAAATCTATAATACTAAAACAATCGATCAAATACTAAACTTCATTCCCAGGACCTCTTTAATTACATTTGTAGCTGTCAAATAAAATTAATATCTTAATTAAGATATTTTTTTTTTTTGCTTTCTAATTAAATTATTTCAGTTATGCATACCTTTCAGTAATGCTTACCTTTTAGAATATAATTTCATATACAAATATGTACATCTGTGTCACTAGAATTAAGACTTTAAGTCCTTACGTAATGATATTTTTTTTTTGGTATAAAAATGCTAGTCAAAATACCTAAGGAAACTGCTTCCACCACCTCTTCCCACTCTCAAAATGTTAAATAATATTAATAAAAATGTATCGATTTTTATACTCTCTGCTTACACAAAACATAGATGGTCTCTAGCTATTTACTAAATAATATTACTTGAATTTATTATCATAAATTTTAGTATGTCAATTTTTTTTACTTGCCTAGATCAAGCAAATAAGAATTTTTATTTTTTGGAATTTCAATAAAAATTCAGATTTTATCGTACAAAAAAAAAAAACCTAATAAATTTATTGCAAAGTAATAAAGGGATTATACTGTACTGTGTATATATACACTTAAAATAGTATGAGTGTTAAAAAAGGATCCAATGTTCCCTTCAAAGGTCCTTTATGATTCTTCCTTATGGCATATATAAGTATGTACTATACTATTATATTAGGAATCCTAAGCAAAGTATTCGAATATAAAATAGAACGCATCTTTAACTTTTCTATTTTAGTACAATTACAACAATCATTGATACATATGTATTTTTTTTTTACAACAAGAGGCATTAGATGGGCTTGTAAAACGATGAAACTATATAGTTTGGAATATAGTAAATATATTGAGATGATATAAAAATACAAAAAAGGGTAAGTTTTAGGGTCTACATGAATGTAGGTTAATGTATAAAAATCAGATATTGTAAGTATTAGGATTGCCTGATTGACATTGTTTTGGAGTATTAGTTAAATAAAAAAATGTGTCTTTTATATGATTAAATGTTTGATTAGAAGGTAGGTTTTTTAATAAATGTCCTCTAAAACCCTTTTTAACAAAATTGCTTGGGTAAATTCCATTTGTTTGGAGTGGATTAAGACCTGCTAGGATTCCTTATTTTTTCTGTAAAACTATTCTTTAACTACTTACTTTAATATAACTCCATGTAGTTGCGAGGTATTAGTTAATTTTGTTTCACAGTACTTTCATTTAAACTTGAAACTTGAATATGATTTCGTTTGATTGTGGTGAATCAAAGCTTTCTACGATTTATTGAACCACTTTTTTTAAACTAATTTTTTATGATTTTTTGAAGCATATTTTTAATATCATAGGTTTCTTTAAATCTCTGAGGCTTCATTTGTTCATTAAGTCCTTTTTATTTCTACAAAGTATTACAAAAATTAGCACTTCTAAAATTCTTTGGGTCTTGAAAATTGAATCTGTATAACTGAAACTTTTAAAATCTTTCCTTTTTTAAACTACTGATGCATACATGATAATTTCTTTTCCATCGATCTAATCTGGCAACCCTAAATACATATTTATAAATAATAGTTATAATATAATAAAAATTCCATATGGATTTTTTTTATACCAATTGATGTAAAACAAGTAATTTTTTTGTTTAGGGAGTGTTTATCACAATAATTTACCACCTCTATACCATAAAAAAAAAATAGAAGCTGGTTAAGTTTTTTTTTTTTTTCAAAATATTGATAGTAAAGACCCATCTTTTTATATGGAATGTGATTTTTGAACAATTTATAAATATTATTGTAATAAAGGTGAAGAACCTTGCACAGAAAAAATTAAGTGGGCTTTTTTTTTGTAATTCAGAATTTAAGAAAAAGAACATTTGATTAAAGTTGTTAGATTAAAGATAATATTTTCAAACTTGGTTTTGATTTAGGAAAAATAGATTTTGATTTAAATTTTGATACTTATTAATTTTCAAAAGTTTATTTGAAAGTCTAATAATAAATGGGTAGGTTAAATATGGTGATCCTTAGTTTTGGGGACCTTTTTTTTACTAAAACTCTTAATTCTCTGGAAGTTTTTCAATCTCTTGCATTTTTCAGTCTTTTAAATTTTTTCAATCTTTTAAAGGGAATTAGTTTTTTAGGAAATCCTATTACCTTTTATTTGGATTCCTTTAAATAGTCTTGACCAATGTGTGATATCCCATTTGCTAAAAATTTAATATATTCTGAAGTACTATAATATCATATAAAGTAGCAAAACTCTAAAGTTAATAATATTCTCTAAAATTTTCAATTAATTTGAAACTTCATAGTCGTTTTACAAATTTAACGAGTTTTTATAATTAGTTATAATTATAGATTAATATAAGAGTTTGAACACAAGCTTTTCCTAATATAATATTAATGCACAAGAGAGTTTAATTATTTGAAAGTTATAAAACATTATCTCATAACTATTTATATTAAATAAAACTATTAAAACTTATATAAAACTAATCATTATATGGCGTGTTTTGTAATTATTAATGAAAATAATATTTAGAAAAACTATATACAGTTTTAACCCACACAACTGGAAATTATTGTAAAATATAAAGCCCCAAGGAGTAAGTAATATGTACCTTATATACCTTAATTACTAAAATATCAATATTAATGTAATAAACATTTAAGGCAGTGCAAGTATTCGGGAGGCACGGCCGATATTAATTTATTATATATGTATAGTGTAATATTGATATTTGATGTGTTTTAGTACAATAAAGTTTCAAAGGCTCGTATTAATACAAAGGTATTCACAGATCACATAATTAGCAAAATATCTTCTATAGTTAAGATATTCTGGGCTCTTCAATTTTAAAATATATCTTATTATATCAATTTTAATTGGGAAAAATAATATTAGAAAAACTATTTTAATTCTAATAGAATTCAGCCACCCCACCTCCTCCCTTAACTTTATTGCGATCATATATTATCTGAAATAATACATAAAAAAATATTGCATACTTTTAGGATTATGGGTTATATAAATTTAATATTAAGATTTTATTTAAAGTTGGTAGTTCAAATACCTTTTTTAAAAATGAAATGGTATTGTATATATATCAAAATTCCACTATTAAATGGACTCATGACTGTCTACTCAGTAAAAACATGTCAATTTAATTAATTTTTTTCTTATTTTAATAGAATTTAGAGAGTCCATTAAATAAAAATAAGTTTTATTTGTTTTAATATCTTAAATACTTTTAATACTATAAATTAAAAGAATGATACTGTTATAGAATTTAATCATCATATAAAACCCAGTACTTAAATTTGATAATAAAAGTTTAAATACCTGATCAGGTAAAAGTAGTCTGGGGGGGAAACTCCTCTAATGGAACATCAAAATGAAAATTAATGTTGAAAGATAATTTAAGTTATTTTCAAGACAATAAAATTTCTTCTTTTGAAATAAAATCTGGAATCAAGATGGATGCTATCTTCTTATTTAGTCAAGTCAAATTAAAAGTTATTTTAATGGAAATTGAAATTTTTCAAAATTAACTGATGAAGATACCATATTTTTTATTTGTTTTTCCATTTGTTTTTTATTTTAATTAATTTTTATTATATATTTAATTTATATCATTTTACCTCCATTAAATTGTATGTATATAATAAAATTAAGTTAAAAAAATTGTATAATCATTGATATTTGATTGATTTTAATTCCCTTTCCCCCCTCCCGCCCAGAAGCTATTAATTTTTTATTATGTCAAGAACAGAGCAGCAAAAAAAAGAGAAAATGGAAAAACGTATATATGAAAAATCAGCTAATATAAAAACAACATGTAATTTTCGAAATTAGAAAAATAAATTTTTTTTAATACATTTGGGACAAAAAAAAAACGAAGTGGAAAATCATTTTTTAAAAATTACTTTTTAATTTTATATAAGAGAGTTGAAAAAAAATAAAATAAATTTATTAAATTTCACATTTATGTGTTTGTTGTGCAAATAAAAAAACAAAATGAATATAATTTTAACTCATGTAATGTAATAATATATTATATAAAGTCCCACTGAGATTGCTAAAAAATATATGGGTATATGGGTATTAGAAAAACTCTAATTGCGATTTTTAATTTCCCAATACATTTAAAAAATTTTATTTTAAATAGGAACTCATTAATTGATTTAATTGAGACTGGGATTTTTTTTATATGATTAATTTTATAAATTTTATTAAAAAAAAACTGATGATAACCTTGCAAATTATTTCCAATAAATGTATACCAGTTTTTCTTTATATACAATAATTAAAAAAATATTTTTTACTTTCATTGCATAATACGCTTTTCTTTTGTAATTTTTTTTGAATTGCAAGAACTGTACATAATTTGATCATTGCTATATTTTTCAATATAACCTTATATATAAGTACTGAGTAGTACTTTAATTTACATATTGGTCTAATTCTGATTAATTTTAGTTGATATGTTACTTTTTTTTTCCAGGGTTGATGGAAAGCATCTAAAGCCACACAGAAACATTATATACGGGGTTTATTTGGGTAGTATTGGATTTTAAAAAATAAAACCACCCCCCTTTTTAAAACCAAACTTGGAATTGACTTTAAATACCTAAATATGTATTTATTTTTAATAATTAGGGTTAGGAAAGGAAATTTGGAATTGGATGTGGGAATTATGGATTTAGTTGGAGTATTCAAAGTTATTTCCAAATAATTCACAGAGTAAATCTTTTATTTTAAAATGTAAAATACTTATTATCCTAACTCATATCCACATGCTTATACTCAAAACCAAACTTTACTTTCGTAAAAAAGGCGTAGTTTTAGTTTATTAAAATCTCACACTATCGAAAGTAAAGCTGTAAAGTTCCAATGTCTGGATTTAAAGCTTTCTACTTCCCCTCATGCAAATAGAAAATTAATTCAGAGTAAACCATAAGTTATAACTAGGTCCTTAATTATTAACTCTAATATCCTTAATATCCTAACTCTAATATCTCATAAAGGAATATTTAGAATTTTGCTCGAATGTTCACGTACGAATTATAAAAGGTGAGAGAATATAATCCTGATTTTATAACATACGTTTAATTAAACAATAATCTTAGAACGCATACGACAATTTTAAAACCCAATCCAATCCTAATTACACTTCAATTAAAGAAAATCTAACGTCATAACATATTTCAAAATATGGTGGGACTTTTAAAATCTAAATTAAGATAAAACGGGATTTTAAATTAACATTCATACCTCTCCTAAACGTTAATATGCTTGTCAAGAATCTCAAATTAAAATTGAAATAAATTTCCAGCACTTTAGATTTAAAAATAAAAAAAACATCTTAAGGGAATATAGCATACTTTTAGGGATAAATAATTATTACCTATTCAATTTTTAGTAAATCACAATATAACATATTAACAACTTTTTCTCAAGTGCCAAAAATAAATTTTTTTAAATAAATATTATTTATTTAACAAAAAAAAAAATGGCTTAGGTTTCACATTAGATTATTCGTCCCATGAAAGAATATTTTTTTCCCATGTTTATCTGTTATAAAAAACAACAAAAATATCATAAAATGTTGTTCAAAATTATGAAAACATTAAATTAAGGGTGAAAGAAATCAATAATAATATTATTATATATCTTATACTAAAAAAAAAACGAGTTTATGTATCTTAAATAAAAAGCAAAATAGATAAATAAATTTTCCAATTGTTCTTTTGTTTAGTTTTCAACCCCCGGACCTTCATCCACCATTTGTTTAGCCATTTTTTAAGTGACCTATTTTGTTTTATCCATTTGATTTTTGATTGTCGAACTTTTTTTTAATTTTTTAAAATTTTATAAATATAATTCTCAAAAAATATGTCTATAAATGTCTCTCAAAAACGTGCGTCAGGACTTCGATCTGACATAAATAGATCAATTGAGTGTTTTATAAATAAATAAAAATGGTTCCCTTCCAGAAAATTCAAATTTTAAAATGCAAACTTTCAAAATAAAAAATTTGGAAAAATTCAATATTCTGGAAAAACTTATAATTCTGATTTTGAATCCAATTCTAAAAACCCTCCTTTTTTCATACATAATTAGCAGCAAAGCATTTTATATAATACGCAATACAGCCACGATCAAGTCTCGGCTAAACAAATTACCGGAAGCCTGATTTAGTATCCAACTTATAAAACCCTTCCTAACTATTTCTTTATGTAATTGAGTAAAAAAGCATTTAATTTAATGCGAAGTTCCGCCTCCAAACTGGTAAGTCTTTAATATAAAAGAAGCCCATGCCTCCGCTAAACAAATGATTAAAACCCTGATTTTGAATCTAATTTGAAATTCCATACTTTTAACTGCTTTCTAAATAATAAGTAAGAATCAAAGTGTTTAATATAATTGGGGTATTTTAATGCATTTGGATTTCGAAAAATTGGCTTTTGAGGAAACTGGATATTGCAGGCGTGATTAAATAAAAAGATGAATAGAATTTTGGTTTGGATATTAAATATTAAAAATGAAGTTATATTGGTTTTTATTCAGGGAAATGGTAAGGAATTCGGGGGTATGTTTTAATATTTAAATTATCTTGTTGAAGCCCTCCTCTCCATATCAAAGTCCTCTTCAAAATATTTTTCTCTTTAAATATTTTAGATTCGTGCATCAAATCGCTCTGCATGAGTCCGTAATTTAAATGTACTCATTTATAATTGACATGCAATTTAAATTAAATTATTTAAAATAAAATAACTTAGACGCTTTTGTATTATTAAATATTCAAAGGTTAAATCTTATACCAAGAATTATTTAAGAATAAATAACAATAAAATAATTTATTATGATGTTATATAATTCAAGAGACTAGACCACCGCTTTAGTTAATACATATTTTAAATAACTCAGACAAATTACATAAATAATATTGTAATCATCATTACTAAGTAATGACCTAATTATACTTTGTTTTGTATCTCAACTTATGTTATTTTATTGACTTATGTTATTGGACCAAGACTGAATTGAATTTAATGCGATTGAATATGTACAGTATATCAAAAAATACTCCAACTTTGAAGCATTTTGAAGCATTAACGTGTATCTTTTAAGATTACACAAAGATGATTTTAAAATTCCAGAATTATTATTAATACAAGAGTTAAACGAGTTGAAATTGTTTTCAAACTGGTTGTTTGAAATCCTTATTTGAATTGCCAATTGGTTTAAGTACTAACTATTCAACTGTTCAACTAATAAGTGTGTCTACCATTGGATAGATGTTGGAACTGAGGTGAAATATTATATTTGAATTAATGAATTCCATACACAATTTATTTGAACATGAGATAGTATTAGGCCATATAACATGTAGAAACGCTTAATTTTTTTTAAGTTTTTTTTTCAATGAAATTTAGATCCGGGAATCTCGAATGAAAAATCAGTACTCAAACCACTGTGCCACCAAACCTTTAATAATCATTATTATGCCATTATTATACCTATAAATTTAAAGAAATGAGAAAGTACAGAAACTTTTGAGTTTAATTATAATGGATGTACATTCTTTTAAAATTCTCCTCTAACATTTTTTACAGTCTATTCTTCTTTAATAGAGAACTTAAGTTCGTATTCTAACTGCGCAGGCTTTAATACATTAATTTTCCAATTAAGAACAGAAGGATCAAAGAGATCCTTTTAGAACTTTTTTTAAATCTACAAACATTAGATACTTTTTAATCATAATTTTAATCATACGACTTTTTTTTTATATATAATTCTTTTAACATCCTTAGTGTAGATTAGTCCAAAAATAACTGTAAATTTAAATTTTTCATTGTTTTTTTTTTTTTTTTTTTGCAATTTTCCAGATCACATTTTATTTATTAAAATGTTATTTCTTTTTTTTATTTAGGCTTACAATAGTACTTAACTACTTTTTCAATAACAATATATATATATATATATATATATTTATATATATATACAGAAGATATTTATATATATTTCATTACTAAAACATATATACAGTTGTTACTTTATTTTTTACTGTTAGGTGGGAGAACAAAAATGGCGCAACAAAAGAAATAAAATGGTAACGTTATCCTTTGGGAAATTACAGCTTATGGTTTTTTGTTTTTTTTTTCAATTTCAAAAATTTATGATTTCTATTTTTTCTTTTTCTTTTAATTTTTTTTTTTTTTTTTTTTTTTTTATAGTTAAAAAAAAAAATGAGCTTACAATATTGTGCAAAATATTTTTATATGTATGAACGAATGTATGTGTGTAAATAATAATAATAATAATAAAAAAAAAAGTCTAGATTTAGTGTTTAGATATTATAGTGGTTCAATATAGGTATACATTAGATACTATTTGTATATACAGTGAAAGCTCTCATAAACGGACACTCACGGTTCTAAAATTTTCGTCCGCTTATGGGAACTGTCCGGTTACTAAAAAAAAATTTTTTTATAATTTTTCTTAAATTCTTTATTAATTTTTTTAATAACGTTCTTTCAAGGGTAAAATTATAAAGGTAAAACAACATAAAAACTAAATAACAAAAGAAAATAAGAATTACTACAAAATACTAAACAAAAAATCAATAAATTCAATACAGATAATTCAACATTATTTGTTTAAATTACATGCTACTTCCATTTCAGAGTTTAAGAATTAGTAGACTACTGAAAATAATTTGAAATCTTTGACTGCCGTATTTTTTCCTGGTCAATTTTTAAAACATTATTTTTGAAATGTGTTTCTAAGTTTTTTATAAACTGCAATGCTGTTAGATCCTTTTTAAATGTTGCAAATTTTTTTAAACTATCAATAGTTTTTAAGACTTCATTGTAGGTTTTAGTTTCCAAGTGTTCAAGAACTGGTGAACTTTACCTAAAACGTTTGCGTAATAAACCTAATAAACCTAATACGTAAATGATTACTAATACATACTCTCTTCATTGCTCAGAACCTTTTAAAAAATCAGCAATAAAAACTACCTCTAAGTATTAGGCTTACATAATATTATTCAAATCTAATTATGCATGTATTAGATTCTAATATGTAATTCTAAAAATTAGAATGCATACCTATAAATTAATATACATAATATAATAGTAAATTATAATACAAAATTTGTATTGGATTGGATGTATACACCATATTCCTAACATTAAATAAAAAAACCTTGCTCATAAATTACAAGTGTCCGTTTACGGGAGATTTTTTTGAAATTTAAAGAATGATTTAAGTGTCTGCGTCCGGTTATTAGAGTGTCCGATTAAAAGAATGTGTTTTGTATGAAAAATTTAAAAAAAAAATGGTTCTGAAAAAATTGTCCGTCTTAAAGAGATGTCCGTATATAAGAACGTCCGGCTAAGCGAACTTTCACTGTATATATTTTTGTAATTGAGATAGTTATATTTTATAGATTTGGAATTGGTTACATTTTTATGAAAGACAAAAATATAAAAATTGGTGTAATATTGGTTTCGCACTTCCACCCCCACCACCTACCTCCATTCTTTCGTTTCCACTTTTGTTGAATGAAAAAATAAAAATTCTTTTGGGAAAATGAAAAACATATTGGAAAAAAATTACAAAAAATAACAATAAAGTAAAAAATAAATATTAGATTGTTTGGTTCCTGTTTTTTTTTTTTTTTAAATTGTGTCTTTCAGAATACAATTGGTACTCGAATTGGTTTTGTATTGGCCTCAAAAGAAAATAACATTTTTTTAACAAGCATATGTAGTGTAAAAAGTGAACAAACTTAAAAAAGTGAACAAACTTACACAGCAATAATAAAATTAACATGGGAATTAATAATAAATATTTATAAAAAAAAAAAAATAAATAAACAAAATATCTATAGATACTATAATATTGTGTAAATATTTTTTTTATTTATAACTTAATATTTTACAAATTAAAAAAAATAGTAAAACCTGGGTCGTATATTGGTATGGTGAAACCAATTGGAGTATATATGTTACAATTTTTTCAAATACAATTTCTGATATTGTATATTGCCTTATATTTTGAAATATATTGCTTTAATATGGCAGGGTATTGGTATTACTATGGTATATATATATAAATATGGCTTTCATAGTAATTCATATTTTCAGTTTCTATTTTAATTATAAATTTTTTCTGGAATTTGTATTTCTTATGAAAGATACAAAATTTATTTTTTCACAGTAATATTGTATTTTTTAATTAATCTTCAATTCCTTTGAAACACAAATGAAAAATTTTAAAATTAGAAAATTTTTAGACCTATATAAAATTCATTGTGTATGTGTTATTTTTTTTTAATATTAATAATATGTATATAAGGAGTATATGTATATTTTAAAATTGACCAAATTAGTTTCAGACAAATAAGAATTTATATTCTATTTATTCAAGTGAATTATAATATAATTTTATATATAATAAGATTGTAAATTTAGATTTATATAATTTTTTAATTATAGGGTCTATTTCACTATAAAGGTTTATTTTAGAATTAAAAGTCCTTAAATATAAAAACTGATGCTAAATGAGAATTCTTGAATTGTGAAACAAATATCAATCTTTTATATAAGTACTTTTGTGCTATTGAATCCATTAAAATTTTAAGTTATGGATCAACATTTTTCTAATAATTATTAATTATATATTCTAATACTGTCCTATTCAAATCTAACTCATTATTTAGTAGGAATAAACCAGATAAGGATTTAGGATAACACTATTTATATGTGCTTTGGGTTGGGTCTGGTCGGTTTCACAAAATTAAATCTCGTTTTCACAAAATTTCGTTTAGAAAATTTCGTTCAGAAAATCTTCTTTTTAGAAAATCTCGTTTTTAGAAAATCTGGTTTTTAGAAAATCGCGTTTTTAAAAAATCTCGTTTTTAGAAAATCTCGTTTTTAGAAAATCTCGTTTTAGAAAATATTGTTTTTTATATTCTTGAAAAAGCTTATAAAAATTTTAAAAGCCAATAAAGAACGAGATTTTCTAAAAGTGAGATTTTATAAACCAGATTTTCTAAAACGAAATTTTCTAAAAACGAAATTTTCTAAAAATGAGATTTAAAAAAAAAAAATTTTACTAAACCGAGATTATGGAACGGTCCCGTTATATTGTCCATTCAGAAATTTTAATTGAAAGTATAAAAAATCCAAAATCAAGTTTACAGGGGACAAATTAAAATTTTAAAAGGCATTAAAACCTTATGGTAAATTTTCTCAGAAGTACATGTATCTGCCAAATCAACTTCAAATATATTTAAAGTCGTCTTACGAAAATATTAATTATTACAGAATTTTGTTAAATTTGATGTTTTGAGTATTTGAGTACTACTACGAGTATTCTAAAAAAAGGTCGTAAATATATTTGAATTTAGAAATGGTCTACAAACATGTAGGGAAATAAATTACTTGAATTTGATTAGTGATTACATTACTTGTTAATATTATATTATGTCTTCAATATAATTAGTTTTTATAGTAGAATAATTCCTTTGTTTCTAAAAATTTTTATAAAAAATAATTTGTTAAATATTTGAATTAATTTTAAGTTTTTAGATTAAATTAATATTTTATTTATTTTATATGCTAAGATGTTTTAAAAACCTAACAGAAATTAATTAATATATCTTGTATTAATCGGTTCATTGGATCTTTATCTAAATTGGATTTTGATTATTAAAAATTAAGAAATAATGAATTAATTTAATATTTTATAAATTTTACAAGGAATTACAAAGGAAATACAAATTAAATATTTATTAAAAATGAATTTAAAAATAAATTTGAAATCTAAAAACCGATTTTTTAGAAAACTAAATTTTATCTTTTCTATTTTTGTTTTAACTTCTAAATATTTTAAAAAAAATTTACAATTTTCTATTTTTAAATTTTTTTTATAAATAAATATTTATTTTACAAAGAAACCAATTATTACTTTCTATAGTCTTTCTAGCCATTGAATACCTCATTACAATATATAAATATTCCTTTATTATCACTGAAATAAAATACACTAATAAGTATCAAAAATCCAAAATACAAAAATGACATAGAAAATATTAAATAATTTTTCAAAATATGGTGAAGTCGAAGTATGGATTAAAAAAATATCGAATTATAAAATATTATAATAACAAATAATATAATATTACTAGCTAATACCCGGTGCGCGTTGCTGCGCCTTTCAATGGAGGTTTAATTGAAACTGATGTTACTGCAAAAAGTTAACACAAAAATTACACACGGTTTACACATGTAAATTTTAAAATGTATGAAAGCAATCATTTTAAAACGATTTTTCTAGAATTATTCTAGTAATTTTTGAAACTTTCTTTAATTCAAAGCAGTACAAACTACTTTCCAAAATTTGACCAATTTTTTTTTTGTCCAATCGTAGGACCGACTGTTAACAGACTCAATTCCATTTTCAAGTTGCTTCACACATATAAAATTTCAAGTCAACCGGCATTGGTTAATAAATTGCAAGTCTGTTAAAAGAGTTAATTTCATCCTCAAAACGGAACACATATACAAAATTTGAAGAAAATCGTTTAAACCGTTTTTAATTTAGAGTTAAGTATTGAAAAAACCTATAAAAAGCTGTTGGGCCGCAATGGGTTAATGCAACTCAATAAAAATTTTTTGTGGGCTTTTTTTTTAGCCAAACCAGAAATTCATAAAATCGCACAAAATTTGGACCCAAAATTTTTTTTGACCAACCATCGGCCCAACATGGGTTAACAAATTCCAAAACTGTTAATAGTGTCAACTCAATTCTCAAGGAGCATCACGTATACAAAATTTGAACTCAATCGATCAAATCGTTTTCATTTTAGAACAAAGAAGTTTAAATACTTGCACCACAGCCCCAACTTGGCGGTCCGTTAACGATTTCTTTCCGTACCCAAAAACCTCTATATACAAATTTTAATGAAAATCGGCTGGGCAGTTTAGGAGTCTATTCGCTACATACAAAAAACAAACAAATTTTCGCTTTTATATATATAGATAGGTTGAACAAAGTGACAAAAGAATAAGTTTGACTAAGGAAATACATAAGATATACATTTTTCAAAATAAATCATTCGAAATTTCTACATTCCAGATTTTCTCTTTCGTCATTTTTATAGTTCTCTATTTTCTCTTTCGTCTTTTTCTCATAGTCACCATTTAATCAGCCTGATTTTTTAATTATACAGACTTATTTTCTCTTAAATATTATCTTAATCGATATTTTCTTATTCGGCATTTTCTTAATCGGAATTATGACCTTAAATCTTCCTTTTAAAAAATATACATACATTATATATGATAATATAATATAATATCATTAGAATATTATTAGTAACAAATAAAAAATATAAAGAAAGAGAAAGAAATATAATACAAAATTTATTCTTATTTACTCATTTATATATAGCTATATATATATACATATCGATCCCCTTATATAGGACACTAGGTAGGTAGTATATAATATCTTTATTTTATTTCAATAATTATTATTCATAATAATATTATATTGACAGTATAGTGTCATGACAATTTGATTATATATACTTATAAATGAATAAACGATAGATGTCGTTTTGTTGTTGATGTTGTTGTAGTTGTACATATTATTAACACAATTTTGTTAACGGTTAATATAAACAAAATGATTTCAAAATATTTTAATTCTAACATATATAAATAGTACATAATATAATGTTGTTAATTGAACCTCTTAATGTGTTTATATATATAATATTATATATACTTTTATATGATAATTTCTATTTTGATTTTAGTAATCAAATCTTAAGGGAGGTCTAGAATTAAATAACTCTTAGAAATAATACAATATTTTTTTTACATACAGGGTGTGTATGTGCTCTTTTATAGGTTCAGAAAAAATTATATAGATAAAAGTCCAAAATTACCACACTTATTCAAGATTCAAGCTTAAAACGTTTATAACATAACAACATCTGATAATAAAGCCATTGAGAGATCTGAACAAATCTGTATATTTCAAGTACCAATACAATTACCAGAATCATAACCAAATACTCAATATTTTGTCAAGTACCACTAATACCAATTTTAGATACTTATATTTCGATACTTACAAAATGTTTGTATAAGTAAAAGAATCAATTAAAAATACTTGTAATTCCTAGAAAGTAATTAAACTTTGAATTTAATTACTTTTTTAGTTATTTTTTGATATGTAAGTATTTTCAAGTAATTAATTACCAAGAAATACTTAAGTATCAAAATTTAAACTTTTTTTTGAAGTATTCAAGTATTTTGCAAATGTTTCCATTCGTATTAAAATCTTTGTCAAGTAATCAAATCCTGGTACTTGACAAAAATAATGAGTGCAGGGTAATGGTACTTACGACTATGTACTCAAGTACCATTTTACTCAGTATTAAAAAGGTCTGATTCTGAATATATTTTTGATTACTGAAAGTTTCTAAAACGAATTTTATTTTTAAGTTTTAGGTCTCACTTGTAAACTTCTTTTTTTTTAATTACAAGTAAAGAAGAACTCAAACTGAACCCTTAAGAAAATTACACACCCTGTACATCATTAACAATATTTCCTTTTTTTCTATTTCTTTTTAAATTAATTCCAATTCGTATGCTTAATGTTACATTTCTGTTACTATATCGTGTTTTTAAGATATTCACCACACATACACACACGTGTAATATGTATATGCATATGGAAATAGTATGTATTAAAGGAAAAACCGGAGAAATCACGGCAGGAATTATATTAAACATTTGATACGTGCTTCTCAAATTTTATTTATTTTTTTTTATTTTTATTAGAACTTTATATATATATATGTATATACATAAATGTGTAAATAAATATATACGAAAATATTGTACACTATTGGAAAAACATTTGTTAGAATATATTGAACTATTTTAAGCTCATATTATTTATAGGCATTTATAATAAAATTCGTATTCATAACATACACAAACACGTATAAATACATAAAAAACAAGCAAAATATGTTAAATGTCAAAATATTCTTAATGAACTACAGAATAAAAAAAATATATAGAAACTAAATTTTGATATAATTTTGATTGAGAAAAACCTCAATTGATGGAATTTAATTGTGCAAATATTTATAATATTCTATGCCATCTTTTAAAGTTAAATGTATTTTAGAAAAACAAACTAATTGGGGAAGAGTTAAATATTTTTATGGAGACCATTTTTGGTACCTCCTAAGTTAAAATTTGCTAAACTATTTCCATTTTTTAATTCAATGTTAAACTTTTTGTTTATAATAAGTGTTCAAACTATAGGTATCATTTTGATTTTGCCGCCATTTTTTTTCTACCTGGATTTTTTATACGAGTTTTCTTTAGGTAGGTTAGTTAATATGGAACGTTACACGAAGGAACAACGTGTTTTTGTTATTACAACATTTTTTAAAAATGGTAAAAGTTTTCAAGATGTAATTAGTAAATTTCGAACAAAATTTGGTTACCGTTAAATGCTCCAACAAATCGTGCCATCAAGCTGACGGTTGAAAAATTTTTTTTAAATTGGATTTTTTTTTTGTGGGTTTTTGTGAAATCGAAAGTGTACAGCAATAATCCCACAACAATTCAAGAACTTAAAAACAACATTATCGAGCAGATTTCAACCATTGAGAACAGTTTATTGAACAACGTGATTCAGAATTTTGATAAAAGATTGGAAGCCTGCCGAAGTAGTAGGGGGGCCACTTAGCCGACATAATTTTTCATTATTAACCGGAACCTATTTGTAATAAATTAAAATAAACATATATTTAATATTTCAAAAAAAAAGTATTTTTTTATTAAAATTAAAATGATACCTCAATTTTGAACACCCTATATATGTTAAGCACTGGCCCTTAGACAGGGGCTGAACTGTTTATTAAAAATATTTAAGTTCAAAAGTTACTTAAAACATTTTAGAAGCTCTCCTAAATCAAATGGGGTACACGTATAGGAACTAAAGACTCTATCTCAAGGACTCTTTGTATTTCCAGTTTCCAAAAATATGTATCCTTAATGGCGCGTATTATCCTTTAAGGACGAAAAGGACATTTAAAGCAACCTTGTTATTTTAATGCTTATGTATATAAATACATTATACATATATATATATATATAAATTTCGTAGTTTTATGTTGTAAAATAACGATCAGTAAAATTTTTAATCTTACTTTGAAGTTAATATGTGTTACCGTTGTAGAGATATTGTAGTTTAAAGTTAAAAAATTTTTAAAACAATTATTTGAAATCTTTCTTTAAAAACCAAATATTTCCAGATTTTACCAAAGAACTATCCAAATATTATTAACATTTTTGGAAAGGTCTACATATTTTATAGTGGTATCATAGAATTTAAAAGCATTTATAATGCCACTTGAGCTTATAAACGTACATTCTGAAAAATCCATTTAAAACTTGTTTAATGAAATCCGTTCACATTATATGTAATTTTTTTAAAACATAATTAATTAAAACTTTTATTAATCTCAAGTATTAGTTTAGCTTCATTTTGCCCATTTTTAAATACTTTGGTTGATTTACAAAAGTTTTTTTGAATTGTAGAGAAGTATAGGCCTCTTTAAAAGACTATTTTTTTATAATAACTAACTAATTCATATAGTTAGTTAGAATAAGTTAGAGTTAGAGTTAGCATAATTAGTATAATATGAAGCTGATGTACGGAACATTTTAATTAATCTTAGATAAAATTCTAAAGGCGAATCTTAGGGTAAATTGCCAAAAATGGCATTTGAAGATTATTTTATAATACAATTTCACAGCAAATTGGCACATTTCAATACCATAATGTACTGCTCTATTTTTAATTTAATAAGTTAAAAAATAGCAGTTCATACTTACAAAAGTTATTCAAAAATAATTTAATATTAAAATATAGTGATGCTCATATTAAAAATACTGAGAGAAGCAATCAGAGCATTGAGCCAATGAAATTAACTTTGAGCAATTTTTCCCTACTATAATATGAAAAGCCATACCACAAGCTTTAGGATAATTAGAAAATGGTTTATATTAAATAATTTATGAAATAAATATGTTTATAAATCTTTATCTGAACGCTCACTTTCTAGTACGTCTGTATTTTTACAATTCTATTACATATATAAAATTTAAATCATAGACAGATTCTATTATTAAATAAATTTTTTTGAACAACTTTTTATGCAAATCCTACACAAACCTCTCCCCTCCCCTCACCAATTTTAAAAACCAATTTCTCAACAATCAATTTATAACAATCCCACCACTTAAATATTACAGTGAATAAAATATTTTTCAAAGAATAGTATAATTTTCCTTTGAAATTTTTAAATTGAATTTCAAAAAAAAAACAAGAAGCCATGAAATGAAATTAATTTAAAATAAAAATCAATTATATTTCCAATAAAGTTCGCGCAAATCAATCAAATAATGTAGGTGAAAAATATTGTCGGAAAATCAGAATCCAACAACAACAACAACAACGTGTTTCTTCTTAAAAGTCAGTCAGTCAAAATAAAAACATCGCAACAAATATATAAAGTATTTTCATTACAATTGTAATTACATTTGTAATGATTCTATAAGTTTTTGTGTTACAATTATTTGAAAAAAATAGGTACAACCCTTTACTGCTTTTACCGTTATTTTTCATAGAATTTTTGCGAAACCATGGTTTTTTTTCTCAATATGTATTTAATTCCTTTTAATATATTTATAAAATGATTACTTTATATTTCAAATCAATATAATATTATATAGAAGTTTATAGATATATATATATAATATATATATAATATGTGTTGACGTAAATAATATATTTATATACATATATTAATTTATTTATTTATTAAAATGTAGACAAACATATGTTTCATTTTAAATAATAAATAATAATAAGTTATTGTTATTTATATAATAACTTTATATATGTATATATATATATATATATGTTCATTCTTAAATACATATATATATGTTATATTATATAAAATAACAATCAAAAACAATCTTTTAGAAAATTTTACATATTCATAATATTTTTTCGCTTATTCAAACAAATTATTACATATATATATACATATTATGTTTCTATAGTTTTTCTTTCCTTTTCTATTGTTTGTTGTCTCACAAACAAAATATTGTTTACATATAGTTTTCCCTTCTTTTTTTTCATTTTTTATTTCAGACATAATTTTCTTTTTAACAAAGTTTTGTTTTGGAATTTAAAATAGTATTTTTTACTTAATTTTGTTCAACGGAGGGAATATATGGAGGGTAAAAATGTATCTCCCAAATAAATTTATATTAAAAAT
This sequence comes from Dolichopus griseipennis, assembly GCA_963082915.1. Classification (NCBI taxonomy): domain Eukaryota; kingdom Metazoa; phylum Arthropoda; class Insecta; order Diptera; family Dolichopodidae; genus Dolichopus; species Dolichopus griseipennis. The sequence continues at coordinate 75,123,635 of OY720445.1, forward strand.
TAAAAGTATAAATTTAATTCCCCCCGCTTGCTCTTTCCAAACCTAAAGATAGAATTTTAAGAGTACGATTGTTAGAATTTTAAAATTGATTTAAAAATTATAGTTTAGTTCCCCCGCTTGTCCTGCTCCAAACCTAAAAATGGAATTTTAAATGCACGCTTGTTTAAATTTTCAAAGAAGTGAATCAAATTTAAGAACCTATTGAATTTCTGGAAATTTTTAGGAATTTTAAATTAAATTTGAAGGTTCTCTGGTAACCATAAGGGATTAAAAGTTACGTAGAAGAATTTTTCCAAGCTGTTGATTAAGTATTAAAAAGCCAAAAGATTTATAGAACTAAAGTTCTTGGACGAACTCAAATACGATATTAGTTTAAACTAATTATAATATCTGTACAATTTTATAGGTGTTTTAAAATGAAGCTACCTTGGAAGAACTTGAGTAATTACTATATGAAATAATGATACGAATGTAATCTAATAATTGCACATAGGTTTAAATTGCTTTAAATTAAAATTAATTAAAAAATTTGTTCTGACAGCAGTGTTTTAAGGATTATGGAGCTGATGCTCGACCTAAACATAAATTCTATATAGAATTTATTATTGAAATTTTCTACTAATTTAGATTAAGTACTCATAAGAGACTTAAAGTATTCAATTATTGATAAATTGCATTTTATATTGGTACAAAAAATTATAAGAGTCAACTTAAAAGTTTGAAATACCCCTTATCCTACAACTTACTGTTTTATAAATAAATATCAATAGTTTTGGAACTTTGAACACCTTGAACACTTATCCAATAAGCTTAAGGCTTTTAAACTAAAAAAAATACCGTAAAAAAGAATTACAAATTCAAAAGCTATTGCGAATACAAAAAGTAATCTATATTTTAATGCCTTTAAACCATCTTTTTGCCTTGTCTGTTCGGTATTAAACGCACAAAACTACTTAATTCGTCCTACACCCTTTAAATTTTGAAAATAACTGGATTACAACGTATTAAATATGCGCTTAGAACTAGATTAAAGTGCACTATTAATTCGCTTCATTGTCTTTCGAAAATATTTTTATGATAAAATTTATTTGCATAATTTTAGGATGATTGTTTTTCAAGTATTTAATAATTAATATCGTAAAACTTTTTTAACGTACTTTTATTTAACTTCATGATACGTAACATCGTGTTTTAATATAATATTCATATATTTAACACGTATTATCTTTTCTATTCCTTTTCTTTTCGTAAAATACAATAGGAAGAAGCGAGAAAGAAAAAAAAACAATAGAAAAGGAAAACAAAAATAAAATTATAAAAACTATAAAAATTATTAAAGTATTTAAAAAATATTGTCATTTTTTTGCATTTAAATTTGCAAAACAACAATCAAAAGCTGACTTTCAATAGAAACTTTGACAGGATGTAATACATATTTTGTATATATATATATCTATATATATATTTACTTTATATAATATATATATAGATATGCTTTACTATGTAACAAAATAAATAAAAAAAAAAAATACAAAACATTAAAAGTAATCAACCTGAAAACAAAAATGTCATTTATATAATATATACATACATTTTATTTTAATACATAATGCTATATAAATACATTAATAAATAAGCTTTGGAAAATACAGGGTGATGTAAGATTAAAAAAAAGTGTAGAAAAGAATTTTAAAAAATAATGAAACAAAACTTAGTTTATTTTTAAAGAAGGGCCCAAGTAATTCTGCATCGATGGTTTCCGAGACATAAACCTTAAAATATAAGTGAAGCTCTGCATCGCTTGTTTCCGAGCCATAAACCTTAAAAGGTAAGTGAATTTTCATTATTTCTTAAGTGACTTCTTTTAAATGGGTTTTTCAAATTTAAATCTTCTTTTTAATTAATGTACTGTAACTTTGATCCAAAATACAGGGTGTTATAATAAGAAAACTGGGTTTTAAACATTTTAAATTTTTTATTTCAATTTATAAATCACTTTAAACTTTAACAACTTTTTAACTTGTGACGTAAGCAGTTTATTAACATATAAACACTAGAGCAAACTCATATTACAAAATTTTTAAATAATTAGGACTTCCTTAAGTCTAAAGAAAGTCATTTATATTTTTTACATATATATATTTAATTACTCAAATGAATTGTCCCCCTCCAATTCTCAATACAATTTTCTATTAACTTCCCAGATCATCCCACTTCTTGGTAATTTGTTAGTGTTATATACAGTGTTATAAATGAGTGGACTCAAATGCCAAACTCAACTCATAGCTCAACTCAAATGATGAATCCGCTCATACTATGAGCGATACACATGCGATCACAGGTTAGGCGGACTCAAATATTAAGCAGACTCAAATATTAAGTGGACTCAAATGCCAAACTCAACTCATAGCTCAACTCAAATGATGAATCCGCTCATACTATGAGCGATACACAAGCGATCACAGGTTAAGCGGACTCAAATATTAAGCGGACTCAAATATTCAGCGGACTCAAATATTGAGCGGCCTCAAATATTAAGCGGACTTAAATATTAAGCGGACTCAAATATTAAGCTGACTCAAAATTTGAGTTGAGCGATGAGTTAAGTCGAAATTTTAGCTTTTTACAATTATATATCACCCTAATTATATATCACCCTGTATATTTACAATATATGCTATATATATACATATATTTAAAGAAATTGATATTAAAAAAAAAAAAAAAAAAAAACAATAAATTGAAAAGAAAAGTTTATTGTAATATTACAGGAAAATCATAAAGAGTGGTTTTTTGAAAATTTATTTATAATGGTAAAATGTCTATACAGTTAAACATAAACAAAACTATAAGAATTACATGCTATAGTAGTAGTAGTACTACTATAGTCTAAAGAACGCTTTTTACACCGTTATATTGTTCAAAAAAAAAAAAATAGTTTCCTTTTATTTTTACAATTTTTTTTTATTTACAATACAATTTTTAATATAATGGAACTCCTGTTCATTGACATTACCAATGAAACGAAGTTCCCTATACTTTTACTTTGGATAGGTATAGGCATTATTAAATATTAAAAAAATAAAAAGATTTACTGTGGAATTAATATTACTTGTAAAAAAAAAATATAAAAAATGGTTTTTTAAATGTCGCGATTTTTTTTTCCTTTGAATCCTATTGAAAATGAGACATACTTAAAAAAATTGATTGAATAGGTTTTGATTTATAAATTGTATGCGGATTGTATTGATTTGATTGTAGAAAAATATATTATCAAAATCGGTTAAAAATTAAACAATATATATAATAGTTAAAGAATTAACTTTAAAAAATAGTGGTTTTGTTAATTGATTGATAATAGAAACTTAAATATTAGTACTGCGCAATCTTGAATAGAGCGTTTTTTAACAAAATTGTAGAATTTCGGAAATATATTTATTAAAATTCTGATTTGTAATTTTTTGGATAAATTCTACGTAAAGAAACCTAGAAGAGTTAATGCGAAAGGTCCGGGTTCAAATCCCAGTGAAACTTTTCTGGTTTTCGACTCAACTCAGCTACCATTCCCCGTTGGATTCAAATTAATGGCTTAATCAATAATTAGTAATTATATATCTTTCATAAAAAAATAAATTAATATAAAAATATAAACAAATGCAAAATATAAGCAAATAATTTAATTGAATAATATAACTCACAGATATAGAATACCATATAACTCAAATACAAAATATTACTATCTCATGTTTAAATTGTATGTGGAATTCATTCAGATTAATTCTAATAATACGAATATAATATGACCCCCTGTTCCAACATGTACATATAGTATAGACAGGCTTATTAGTCTAACAGTTGAACAGTTAGCGCTTAAAAAAAAAAAAAGATCAAAGAATTGTGATCCACTTAAAATTCATAAATACAATCTTGTACATTATATACAGTACAATAAGCAATCAAATTGAGATTTATTTTCCTTTTTTCAAATGAGAAATCCATCATATAATCAGAAAACTCTTAAAAATCCACTAGCAACCCCTAGATCGAACAACAAAATGAAAATTGTTGAATAGTTTTCAAATTCTGATAATTTAATAAAGTGAGTATAGTAATTAAAGAGAGTAAGAAAAATTCTAATATAATTGTCGTCCTAAAAAGAATCCAAGACATTTAAATTTTTATGAATACTCTTAAGACCTCTTTTAGTGACCAACCCATTTTCTAGTGAACTAACCATTGAATCGTATCATATAGTCCTGATATAAATCTTAATTAGTCTACAAAAAAAGCGGTTCACTCAATTCTAAAATTCCTCCTAGTTTCGAATCTTATTTTTGATTTTATAATCAACTCTTAAATACCCTCCAACTACTATTTATAATTCCTATATCATTAGTTATTATTAATTTCCAAATAAATTCTAAAACCATTTAGTTCATCTGGCCAGATGATAACACGGCTTATAGAAATTTCGTTTGTAATGCGCTCATCTCCTTTATGGAACCATATTCCACAAAATGTGTTCGCCAAAGTTGATAATGTATATATGTACGATTTAACCAAATTTAAGAAGAGCATTTCTAAATATCCCATCCAATTTTCCCCATCCGCCATTATCCAGAAATACCAAATAACTTCCATCATAATCCTAAATCCTTCCATATCCTCATACCTGTACCCAAACTATTAATTTGTATCACAGGTTCCCTCCCTAAAGTTTAGTTTCAATGGGTGGCTTTTGAGTTTTCCATTCCCTCGTAAAAAAAAAAAAAATTATGGGATTTATCAATTGCAGATTTATATACCCCAGAAATTTTTAGTAATGATGGGCTTATGACAAGTCCACTGGGTTCTAATGTCATAAATGCACTTAAATTTTCAATTAAAGATTTATTTTAGTTTTAGATTATTTATTATAGCTCTGTTCTAAGATTATAATTTGTGTGGAGTTAAGATCAGTGTAATTAATGGGTTAAATTATGAAGGATTTGTATTTAGTTCAAAAATATATATTTTCTTATTATATATTATATCTTATTATATATTATATTAGATATATATATAATATATAAAAGGATATACATATCTTTTAGCACCAAAACATTTAATAAACCTCTTATTTTACATTAAATAATAACAAAACATTACAAAAAGTGTAATTGAAAGTTAATTTAATGCAAATTTTACTATATAGCATATAACATATCTTTTATAATTTATTTTATGTTAACTGACTTGTAAGAAATAAGATAACCAAAATAATAACTATCATTGCAATAATTTTATATGAATGTCAAAAAAAATTATATTTAGTTTCTGTTCTTCCCTATTTTCCATATCCAACATTTTTATTTTTATTTTTATTATACTTCCATTTAAGCCCTCCCACAAAAATCCCAAAAAAAAAAATAAAACCAAAATATTTAATATTTTATTAAAATGAAACAAAAATTATTATTATTATCTATACAGAAATTATTTAACTATTTCCACCCATACAACTTTTATTAAAGTTAAATTTTTAATTTGTTATTTATTTTATTCTTCCATATTTACTTTAGAATATATTTGTACATATATTTCTATATATACAGAATTGATGACACCCATAAAACGCCTGCTTAAATACGCCTTCATCTACATACCAGTTAAAAAACGAAAACAAAAATTATAATGAAATAAGAAAAATAATTATATTTTTACTGTTTTCGTTATTAGTAAATGAACACTACTAAATGTTAGAACTTTTCTATCTTACACAGTAGATACAGAAGATATACAGTAGATATTCAGAAGATACATGCGGTAGCGATAGAAATTACTTCACAGTGAGGCATAAAAATTTTACAAAAACTTTCTTGAAAATTTCGAAAATAACTAAAACATGGGAGTTAATGTTTAACTTGTTCCTATTATTCAAATCTACTTTAAGTACTAGTCAAGAGTACTCATAACAATTTAAATTTTTTTTTTTGATTACTTTTAAACGACATTTTAAAATTAGCCACTACCAAAATTTATTAATATATATTGTGTTTCACATTATATGTCATTAAAATTCTAATTCACCTTTAAAATACTTGTAACTATTAGTAGTTTGGTATATTTCAGTATTCAGTATTTCAATAGGACCTATATTTAAGTATCTCAAAGTAATTATCTATGAAATATATGTACTTGTTAAAGTAATTAAATTTAATTTTTTTTTAAAGGAATGAACTATCAATGTAAATAAATTAAATACTCTTCCTACAAGTACTTTTATTTTCAATTAAAAAAACAGTTACAAAAGTAATTGTAATCAACATTTATAGTTACTTTTCAGTATTAAATTACTCCATCACAGAAATTAGTAATTTTTTTAACTAGTTCTTCACATTTTAAAAGTAATCAAGCATACTTTTATTTTCAATTAAAAAAACAGTTACAAAAGTAATTGTAATCAACATTTAGTTACTTTTCAGTATTAAATTACTCCATCAAAGAAATTAGTACTTGTTTTAAAAGGTTCTTTACGTTTCAAAAGTAATCAAGTATAAAAAAAATTGATTACAAAAGTTTTAGAATCCATGCCTTATCCAGGCCTATATCTCGTATGTTAATAAAAAATTACATTTTACCAGTACTGTATATTTCAAAAGTACCAGTACTTTAATATTCAATGTACGAGTATTACAAATTTTTACAGGTAATTTGAAGAACTCTGTAATTATCAAATAATGGTACCAGTTCTTATATTTCACAGATATCTTTCGTAGTTAAAAAAAAGTGTACGTAATTTTTTTATTCCCACTGTACACAGTAATAAAACTATTTTCAATAGTTACTATAATATATTATTTTGTATGTTATTAGAATCATAGACTTTTACCATAGACAGTTATTCACATACATAAATTATATATCTTAAAATATAATTTTATCAGATATTTTATAGTTTTACAGTTATAGAGCACAAAGTTGTTTGTTTCCAAACTAGAGTATAAAGAGCAACAACTAAAATAAAAAAATAAAAAACAAATTGTTCCAGAAAATGATTCATTATTATTTTTTCAACTTTATTATTAAAAATAGGATCTAAAAATTTTCTAGGATACAGGGTGAAAAAAATTAAGAATTATTTTTTTTTCTATTTATATGTAATATATATATATATATATATATATATATATAATATATTAATGTAATATGTACATACGTAGCATAAATTTGAAAAAATATATAGATACCATATAATATCTTAAGATAAAAAAATGTATTATATTGCAATATAGGATTTCCAGATCAAAATAGTAAACAGATAATTAAAAAAAAATATGGGTTTGATATTAATTTAACCTTCATTTGGGATGGATGGATTTTTTTTTTATATCAAATTAAATTAATCAATTTTACTTTAATAAATAATTATAAGCTTAACTTGTTAATGGTTAATTTGAAAATTTCGAAAAATTAGGGTTGCCAGCCATTTTAATTATTAAGATTTTCTTATAATTACTTTCATATAAAATGGAAGACGATTTGTAGTAAAGAACTGATTAAAATGTACTTATTAAATAGTATTAAGAGATTGTATTAGTTTGTAGAAGTATTAATAGACTTTTGTTTCAACTTATAACGTGTTTAATCCGATTCTACAGAGTATTATATAACGATTAAAAATAGTTTGATCCTTATTAGTTCTTTTAGGTTTGTTGTATAAGCTTCTTATATGATACCCTGAGGTAACTCTGATTCTTTCAATTATGACCTGAGCACTATTAAAATAGCATTTTAAGTAAAATTTGAGAATAGTATTAAAAACGGACTTTACTCGTCATAGGATTACTTAATTAATAAATCTTTTGTTTTTTTTTACCTCTCCTTACCTCCTTTTACTCCTTTTACCACCTTATATAAGAATTAATATAAAGAATTCTTAATATGAAAATTACAAGTTATCTTTAAGAAACTTTCGGAGATAATTAAAAAGGGGTTGGGTCTGAAATCTCGGTTTAGTAAATCTCGTTTTCACAAAATCTCATTTTAGAAAATCTCGTTTAGAAAATCTTGTTTTTAGAATTAAGATTTTTTTTTTTTTTTAAGCATTAAGAATATTCTGGAGAAGGCTGATAATTCTAGTTTTGTATCCAACTCAAAAAACCTTAAAAACCAGATTTTTCAATTAAAAAAGAGATTTTCTTAAAAAGCGAGATTTTTTAATAAAAAACCAGATTTTCCAAAACGAAATTTTCTAAAACGAAATTTTTGTAAAAACTAGATTTAAAAAAATAGATTTACTAAATTGAGATTATGGAACGCTCCCATAAAAAAGGTATGCTTGTTTAAAGCAGTGAAATAAAAATCACAATCAACTACAACCTTATAATTTGATTAAAAATTTTAGTATTTTTTGAAGTTTCATTAGCCAAATTGAAATCCAATCAAAAGAAACCCCGTTATATTTAAAAACGCTTAAGAATAAAAGTTTCTCTAAACGCCATGTCCATAGTTCCAGTTAAGATCTCACAAAAACTCTTCTTATTATTTCATACTAAACAACATTTGGCAACCCTAATATTCTCTTATACTTAATACATAATCTCTAATAAAACGTAAATTATAAAATTTATTTATATAAAAATTGTATATATGATTTATTCATAGTATATATATTTATTTATGTATATATATATAAATATATATATATATATATATTTTATTATATGTTTTTATGGTACTTACATAATTCTGTGCAAGGTCAGGATGATTTGTTTGAATGCCATCATCAAGTATTGAAACAACAACTCCTTTACCAGTATAACCTTTTTGCCAAGCTGGTTCAACATTCATATCAAGACCATCTTTGGCGCCACCATTCTACAAAAATACCAGAAAAAAAAAAAATGTATATTTATGAAAATTCTCTTTTTATAGTTTTCTTATAGTATCTATACTATACAAATACATATAATTATATATATATATATATATATATATATAAATAATATGTAATTGTATCTTATAGATATTTATAATTTTTTATATAATATTAGCGAGCAAATTTAAAGAATAGAATAAAAGATACAAAAAAAAAATGAAATGAAATGATCTTAGTTAGTTAAATAGAAATTATAAATGAAAAAATAATATTATGATATATATATATATATATATGTACATGTGTTAATATATTGTGATATATTATGAAATTTATTATTATTACTTGATGAAAACCACCACCACAACACATACAACATATATGTGTATGTCATGAGGATGAATGAAAACAAATGAAAATTTAAATGATAATGAATATATAAATAAAAATAATAATATAATTTTTATGAATTAAAATTTTTATAAATTAAATAATTAGTTTTTTTATTAGATTTTCTTTTGTTCTATTCAATTTTACATTTTCTTACACTGCATTAATTAATTTTTTTGACTTAAGCTGCTTTTGAATTCTATGTATTCAAAAAGAAAATTTATAATTGAGTGATTTTTCCTTGGTTTTTGAACGTAAATATAATTTTCCTTAATCATTTAGGAGCTCTTTGAGAAATTTGAAAGTCTTACAAATGTTGAGAAATATTGTAGATATATATATGTATATATATATATATATATATATAGATATATAGATACTCTAATTTAAAAATTGTTGATGTATTGTGTTACAATCAAGTCAAGATCTCTAAAACCTACATACGACCTAAGATAGAGTATAACCCTCACATTTGGGCTGGCGTTCCGCAAACTTCGCTAAGTTTCCTGGACAAAATCCAAAATCGTCCCCTACGCCAAATTGGCGAGCATTCCATCCAGGCTACTTTCACTATAGATATCTTGTAGGTATTGACACTTGCTCTATTGAATTAAAATCAATAATGCCTCCCTTTAAACAATTGCAGGGAGGAATCAAGTTCTCACTTCTACACTGTGAAAATCCTCAAAACTGGTGGTGGCTCAAAACTGGATATGGAAACTCATTTATTGTGAGAACTGCTAGAATATGGAACATGACTTCCATCGAATGTTTTCCCCTCCCCTCCCCTCTGATAGAAATAGACCTTTATACAATTTGCAAAGTTTTAAAAAAGAACTTAAATAATTTACTCTCCTCTTCTATTTTCCTTCTAACTCCTTAGCCCCATATCCAATCCTACATATCTATTTTTTAGCTATGTATAAAGGAATTCGTTTTCCTAGAGTTTGACTAGCTTGTAAAAAAAAAAAAATAAAAAAAAGGGTTTAACATGTTTATATAGACAAATAAATGTCCACAAAGTTTTCCATTTAATACAGTTAAATGCAATTTTTTAAGTCAGAAAATAGTTTCACTTCAGAGTTGTTCTAGTATAAAAATTTTAAATTTGAATATCTCCCCACAAAATATTAGATATTTACATACGTTCTGATCCATTATATGTAGATTAATATACAAAATCAATAAGGTGGCGTCCTTCAGTTATAATTGTTAAATAAAAGGCTGAACATGAGCGAACTGAATTCCATGAATCAAATGTAATGAGAAATTTTTTTTAATTTAAAAAAAAATTGGGCCCCAAATTTCTCAGTAATATCATTTTGTAGGTAATTTAATTAAAATTTTTTTTAACGAAACTTCGACTCCATTTTCTCACAATAACAAACATTCAACCGTTTGAAATTAGACATTAAAATAAATTTAAAGTCTAATTACTCAAAATCTTATGAGTTTGATACTCTGTAAATACAATTCATAAGTAAATTTAAGTTTTATGAGAATATTTTTATAAATTAAAAATTTCTTACTTAATGACTTTTTAATAACTCACTCTTTTTTTGGATCTAATTTCATTGAACATACCCCTCCGAAACGCTACCACTTCAATGACTAAAATTTATTAGGTCTTTTTTTTTAGGTTGAAATTAAAAATTATAATTCGAAAAAAGTTCCAGTGCTTAACCAATTAAACACGCAACATAGTAAGTATACAATAACTTCACTGCCCTTTTGGAGACAACTGATCCCAGAAATTTAGTCAAACATGCAAATATTATATTTGCACTTTGAAAGTATTTTATTTTTACCAATTAGACTGTTTAAGGAGTCATTGGCATCTGGATTACATTGTGGCGGCAGAAAGTATTCAGCTTTCAGGATTTAATTAAAGAGCAAAGGTCCAATATAAGAAGCAAAAATTCCAAAAGGTAAGTATTAGCATTTATTAGCACTTTATAATGTAACATATTTAATATAAAAATTTGTATATTTTCAGATATTATGGGGGCTTAGGGATTGAAAATCATACTAAAAAGGAGTTTTGCAACTTCAATTTATTAAGATTCTTACAAAATACGCAATATGAAGACTTGAAGACTAAATTTATTAAATAAATAAAAAACTATAAAAAATAGGTCTTTTTTAAGACCACCAAAATATATAAAGAAAGAGTAAAAAAACAAAATTCTTAAATTCAAAAAAATTTTTATAATTATATATTTAAATTAAATTAATATTTTTTTATTTATAGCTAGGTATACTTATGGTAAGAGCCTATAAAATAAACCTAAGTTCTTATATTTAATAAAATTCAGATTTTTACAAAATCAAGCTTTTATTAAAATAAGAACTTAAGCCTTGGAATTGAGCCAATATAAATATTAGTTGAGATATATTAGTTGAGATATTTAAAACTTACTATGCATTTCTAAACTCTACTTTTAACTATGAAATTATAAAACTTTTTATTTTAGTACTCATTTTGAAATTTAAAACTTAAATTTGAACCTGAAATCACAATTCTTGAATTTTGAAAAAAGTCGGAAATTAATTTTTGAACTTCACTAGAATTTAGTATTCATCCAACAGAATTCAGAATTTTTAAAATCATAAAAATTAAAAAATTTTGATTTAATGAAACAAATTTAACTCTATATTTCAGATATTTTTAGCCCAGAGATTTGGAAATCACACTAAAAAGAAGTTTAGAATTCAAAAATGCTTAGATTCTTACAAAAGTACAGATTCTCAAAATATGAAGACTTGAAGGGCTGTATTTAAATATGATCACCTTTTTTCTTACGAATAAAAACCCATTTTTTATTACATAATATACAATATATTATTTATATACAAATTTACTTATGTAATTTGAAAAATAAATAAATAAAAAAATTAAAACTATAGGTCTTTTTTAAGACCACCAAAATATATAAAGAAAGAGTAAAAAAAAAATAAAAATTCTTAAATTAAAATAAATTCTTACAATAAAATATATTTAATAAATAATTTAATATTTATATAGGTATAGGTATAAAAGGATTAGAAAACTACAAACCTTCTATCTGCACACATGTGATAAATTAAGTATTAACTTGAAAATAAGATTTTACACAATATTAAAAAATCCTAGTTTCCTACAAACTTCACTCATTGAGAAGCCCTGCGGAGCTTGAACATTTACTTATATACAAGTACATCGAGCCCTGAACTCATATTTTGTTATAACATGCATTCTAAACTCTAATCCCTATTATCTAATTCCAAACGTTTTATTTTAAACCTATTTTATATGCTAAAACCCAAATTCGAACCTAAAATTCCGGAAACTGATTTTCCACTTAAATTCATTTCCCTACTGAATTTAAAGTTTTAAAAATCATAAAATATGTGATAAACTAAGAAAAATTTATTACTACTTACTTTTCATTACAATTTTTTTCAAAACTATTGCTTTCTCTTTTACTCTTAGTTTCATTTTAAATTTACACAAAAAAAATTAACAAAAATTTATATAAAATTCATTAAAAAATTTAATTTAAAATTCATTAAAAATTTCATTTAAAATTCATTAAAAAAAAAAACTTGGACCTATGACCCTATCTTGTAACACAGATTTCCAAAATTTCCAATTCCATTCATTAAAAAGAAAAAATCCGATCGAAAATTCCAAAAAAAAACCCGATTTTGATGCAAAATTTTCTTAAAAAATCATTAAAATGTACTAGGAGCCCAGAGACTGAAATCAACAGCAAGCAAATATTAATTTTAAAAAAATTGCGAAAAAATTGCATATTTTCAGGATGAACTTTTGTCAGCACAAATTTTCGAAAAAATTGCATATTATCAGGCTGAAAATGAGATGTTTTTCGCGGCGAATTCGATGTTGAGTGTATACCATTTAATTTCAGGAAAATTTAGTCGAGACACAACCCTAATTTAAAAAAATTTAATTTTTTTAAATATTTGCTTTCTGTAAAATATCAGTTCCTGATCGCCTAGTACAATTTTGATTTTTTTAATATGAAAAATTGAAAATTTTTGGGATTTTTTTTTTGGGGATTTAGGGGGATGATGATATGAATGTATGTATGTATGTATTGTATGTAAATAATAAATATTTAATTTTTGAAAGCATTTTGTTGACAATTAATTGTTTTAATATTTTATATGAAAAATTTTGAGTAAAATTTTTGGAATTTTTTAGCAAAATTTTTTTTGGGAACCTTTTTTTAGAATTTGGGGAGTATGCATGTATGGTATATTTGTAATAAAAACATAATAATTTTTTAATTTTAAATGCATTTTATTAGAAAATTTTTAAAAAAATTTACATATGAAAATTTTTATAAATTTTGAATGCCATTTTTTTATTTAAAATTTATATGTGATCTTGAAATGTGTGGGTGTTATTTTGAAGTTAAAGGCACGGGTTGTTTATTGTCTATTTGATTGGTTGGTTGGTTTGGTAATAGAAGGGTAACCAGGCACTCTGGTACGAAGTTAATTGTCGAAAATGAATAGCCAGTCAGATTTTAAATATTCTATTGGAAAACTCATAATGGTTATCTTGGCTGTTAAAATTTTCAACATTTCTTAGAAAAATAAAGAAAAAACCATAAGATACTTTTTTTTTTGGAATTTAATTCATTTTTTAATTAATATTATTAATTTTTAAATTAATTATTAATCTATTGTTTGAATGTAGAGTTTGAATGTAGAAGTCTAAATGGGTTTTTAGTTACAAAAAGTTTCTTAAGGACACCAGGTATTTTAGCAAGTTAATGATAACCTGACGCAAAAAATCAGAGGAAAATTAGAAAAATTAGAATTAGAATTTAAATTAAAAAAAGGAATTTGTTAATTATATACGTACCTACGTACATATTAAAATGGATATAATATAATGGTTTTATCAGGCGCAGAAGCTGTAATCTATGATAAATAATGGCTCAAAATAAGAATTGCGGTATGTGTAAAAGTTTAAGTTTACTATTTTGAGTTTATCAATTTAGTATTATCAGACTAGCGAATCCAGGTCTAAAATATATAAAAAAATTATATAAATTTCGGAAAAATTTAAATTGTATAATACTAATACCATGGACTGGAATTCATAGATCACTGATGTACGGGGTCGTAAAGGTGATACATAAAGATAGTTAAGGTGAGAGCTCAAGCTCAAATCTCACTTCTCAAACAAAAATTAAAGAATTAAATAGATAGATATTGTTTGAAAAAGCTGAATTCAAGGTTAATTTTATTCATTTAATTCATTGTTTTTTGTAGACTAGAATTAAAATGCTAGGTCTGGCTTAGTAGATATTCATAATATAGCTTACAGTGTCCAAAATTCAATTATTCTTAAATCTAGTGGTAAAAGTTCTGATTTACTATTTGGGTTATAAGTTAAATTTTCAACCTATGAATACAATTTCCGAATTTAAGTATTATCAGGAGGACCCTATTGCTCCAGTCGCTTTTTACTAATCAAATGCTCATAGTTTTGATAAGTAAGTGTTTTTACTAATCGAATTTCAATGCTGGATATTTGTCAAATTTGGTTGAGGTGGAACAAGTTTAAAAAAAATATTATTACTTGATTATTTGATTAGCGATAAGTTCATGGTGAAATAGGGCCCTCCTCTATAGGGCTTTATAATTCTAGAAACTATGCTACTTGTATATTACCCTAGATTCAGAACTAACAATGTGTACCCATTCTAAGATATTCTTTTATTTTAAAATCTTTGAATTATAACTATAAGATACAAATATTATATAAGTATAACAGTACCTCCTGTTGGAATCTCGGGTTTGAAATTAAAGAACCGCATATTTAGAATTAGTTTTCATATTTGTGTATTTTAAACGTGCAAAATTTAAAATAATAATAAAAATTTGGTTACATGCAATAAGGCCAAATGAAATAGAGCGACTTTATTTCATTTTCGTATTTGAAATTAAGCCAAAAAAACTAATTTTTAATTTTTGGTGTTATTTCAATTATGGTGTTAAAGCCAATTTTATTTCAAATTGCTAATTATTAAAAAAAAATTAGTACAAACAATTGAATTGTTATTTGCCTATGATTTTAATAGGCTGTATTCAAAAGCAGGGTTGTACGTTTTTTCCAGAATATATATATATAAATGTGTACGTGAGATTCCGAATAAGAATGAATTTTAGAGTTGGATTTTCAAAATCATGGTAGAATATACATATATATATATATATATAGGATTCATACAAAAAAACAGAAGAAATCAATATATTTAACTTTTACCTGTTTAATACCTGTTACGAGATTTTCACGTGAATTTATTTGTTTTTTTTTTTTTTGTTTCCTTGTTATTGTTTTTTTTTTTTTTTATTTTTAACGGTATTTTGTGTAAAATTATGAGGTTGAATTAAAAAGTTTTTGGAAATTGGGGTTTTGCATAAGTCTGAAATCGAAATAGGATTTGTTATCATCCTTTGTGCAGTCTTTACATGAATGGCTATGTTCAGTCTGTAGGAATCTCTCATGGCCCCAAACTTAATATTTAATCAAGGGAACTTCAAAATATTTGTCAATTAATAAAACCTCAAGAAGGGGACAAAATGGAGTTGTGAGTTCAAAAATCACAAAGTGAAACAACTCTTGACTATCTATTAGAAAATTCAAAATATTTAGTAACTGCGGAGCTAAGGGGGTTAAATAATCAATTTTCAATTCTGTTAGTAAATTGCATCAAGTATCTTGTAGGTCTATAAGCCTAGCTCAATAAGTTTAAAAAGTTTTTAGTATTAATTAGCTCTGAACTTAATTTGAGTATATATAATTATATATATATACAGGGTGTTTTGTCCAATAACCTTCAATAGAACTACGAGTATTTTGGAGTTACAATTTTATTTTTGAGGTTTTACATTATTTATAAATTCGGACCCATAATAGATAAAATTAAAAAAAATTGTCAACCTAGATAGGTCTCTTAGAACCAAAGTTTTAAAACAGATATTTGTTAAGCTCTTAAATTTAAAAAATAAGTTTATGTTATCATCTATGGTTCCCCCATTTTATCGACATAACACTTAAAAGACATTATCTTTATAGGTCAAATTTCCCAAAGAGATAAGAATCGGGCCCACCACAAAAAAAAATTTTTGAAGTTCCTTTTGAACCTTAAAATAACCCCAAGTTCTATTACAGATTTTTGGAGAAATACCTTGTATAATTTAGAACTTAATATAAATTAATATAGTATAATAATTACACCCCGCGCTAAGTTTCTGAATCAATTAGACCTATTCCATTAAAGGGAGTTATTTTTAATTATTAAATGCATTCATAAATTATTAAATACCAAAGTTTTCTTTATCAAAATTTTAAAAGGTTCTGGAGAAAATTTTTATATAACTTTTGGTAGATATGGTTTTGGGAGCTTTAATTAAATAAATTGGTTTTGGAAGGAATATAGAATATTTTTTTTAGATTATAAGTGGTCCAAGGACATTTCTAATCTAATGGTTAAACTGTACAAAGAATTTAATCAATAATAAGCTCAAGCTCCTTATTGGTCAATACTTAATCTAGCATTTTCTAAAAGGTCGTAAAGGTGATACATAAAGATAGTTAAGGTGAGAGCTCAAGCTCAAATCTCACTTCTCAAACAAAAATTAAAGAATTAAATAGATAGATATTGTTTGAAAAAGCTGAATTCAAGGTTAATTTTATTCATTTAATTCATTGTTTTTTGTAGACTAGAATTAAAATGCTAGGTCTGGCTTAGTAGATATTCATAATATAGCTTACAGTGTCCAAAATTCAATTATTCTTAAATCTAGTGGTAAAAGTTCTGATTTACTATTTGGGTTATAAGTTAAATTTTCAACCTATGAATACAATTTCCGAATTTAAGTATTATCAGGAGGACCCTATTGCTCCAGTCGCTTTTTACTAATCAAATGCTCATAGTTTTGATAAGTAAGTGTTTTTACTAATCGAATTTCAATGCTGGATATTTGTCAAATTTGGTTGAGGTGGAACAAGTTTAAAAAAAATATTATTACTTGATTATTTGATTAGCGATAAGTTCATGGTGAAATAGGGCCCTCCTCTATAGGGCTTTATAATTCTAGAAACTATGCTACTTGTATATTACCCTAGATTCAGAACTAACAATGTGTACCCATTCTAAGATATTCTTTTATTTTAAAATCTTTGAATTATAACTATAAGATACAAATATTATATAAGTATAACAGTACCTCCTGTTGGAATCTCGGGTTTGAAATTAAAGAACCGCATATTTAGAATTAGTTTTCATATTTGTGTATTTTAAACGTGCAAAATTTAAAATAATAATAAAAATTTGGTTACATGCAATAAGGCCAAATGAAATAGAGCGACTTTATTTCATTTTCGTATTTGAAATTAAGCCAAAAAAACTAATTTTTAATTTTTGGTGTTATTTCAATTATGGTGTTAAAGCCAATTTTATTTCAAATTGCTAATTATTAAAAAAAAATTAGTACAAACAATTGAATTGTTATTTGCCTATGATTTTAATAGGCTGTATTCAAAAGCAGGGTTGTACGTTTTTTCCAGAATATATATATATAAATGTGTACGTGAGATTCCGAATAAGAATGAATTTTAGAGTTGGATTTTCAAAATCATGGTAGAATATACATATATATATATATATATAGGATTCAAAATCAAGATTGCTGATTTCCCAGAATTTTCATATATGTGGAGTTCTGAATTAGGAGAGATTTTAGAGTTAGATTCAACATAACGGTATTCCCTTTTTCTAAAACGTTTATGTACTATAAAATATTCCTCATAATTCAGAATCTGGTATTTTCACATAATTATAATCTGGATTTTTATATATATATATAAATATTCTGGAAAAAACGGCAATACTAATTTTGATTTATTTTATGGTTAAAATATTTTTGGCTTTATTTCTTTATAATTATGGTTTTTTTTTTTCAAAAATTTTTAAAAATGAAATAAAGCCGAAAATTAAGAAATTATGATTTTGATTTTATTTCAAATGTAGTACTGAAATAAAGCCAAAAAAAAGTGGAGTTTGGTTTTCTATTTCATTTGGTCTTATTGTATGTACCCAAAAATTTGATCTAGGTATGTGTGTGATCTCTATAACAGTTATTTAACTATAAAAAAAAAAATATTTAAAGCTATAAAAATTAAATTGTTACATATTGCACCTACCTATAAAATATATTTTATATATTTATACATATCTATTAATATTTGAATATATATATACACATACTAAATACAGTTATATAAAATAGAATAACAGTAGTTATAAAAAAAAATGTGATAAATAAAAATTTTATTTGAAAAAATTTTCAAAAAAACATAAATAATATTATACGATTCAATTTTTATTTCATTTTTTATATACTTTTGTATCTTTTCCTCCCCATTCTGTATCTTTAGATACAGTTTATTCCTTGTGTATTTTTTTTATAAATATTGAAAAATATTAAAAAAAATTTGTAAAATATAAAAAAAAAGAAAAAAAAACAATTCCAGGTGTTTTTATTTTCTATCTATATTGTAATATATATAACTGTTCAGTATATAGAGTTGTCTAAGTATTTTCAATTAATTGAGATGGAGGTGGAGAGCAGAAGGCGAAGATCAAAATAAGATAAAAATTTATCTATGAGAAAATAACTTTAGAATTATTGAAGCGGTAAACAGCAGACCGTAAATTTAAAGATCTTTATACTATAAAAAAAAAAAAAACCTGTTCTTAAATGTTTTATGTTTTAATAGTAAAAGTTGTATATATATATACATAAAAATACATTATACATATATATATAAGTAAAATATCTGCTTTACAGATTTCTTTTTATTCGAAATAATTTCCTATCGATTCAAAATATCTTTTTACAATTCCCCCCTTCCCCCTATTTTATAAATGCTTTTAACTATTATATGGTACAAAAAAAAGTATCTTAAGATTTATATATATACAAAAAAAAAACAAATATAAGTATTTTTTTTTTTTCTTATTTGAAATTTACCTTTTATTTATAAAAAAAAAAAACCATTTTTTATTTTATAAGTCGCTTTTAGACTGAGTTGTTTTATTTTGTATACATATATGTACTTATATACACATATATATATATATATATATATATATTTTATTTACTTGAACAAGAAATGAAACAATATTAAGTTTTCATTGTTTTTTATTTTAATGGTGAAAACATAACGGTTTCTATCTTAACTTTGCTAGACTGTATATTCTTAAATAAGAAATGTATATATATATATATATATGTATAAGTATATATAGAAAAAATCAATATATTTAACTTTTACCTGTTTAATACCTGTTACGAGATTTTCACGTGAATTTATTTGTTTTTTTTTTTTTTGTTTCCTTGTTATTGTTTTTTTTTTTTTTTATTTTTAACGGTATTTTGTGTAAAATTATGAGGTTGAATTAAAAAGTTTTTGGAAATTGGGGTTTTGCATAAGTCTGAAATCGAAATAGGATTTGTTGTCATCCTTTGTGCAGTCTTTACATGAAATGGCTATGTTCAGTCTGTAAGAATCTTTAATGGGCCCATACTTAATATTTAATTCAGAGAACTTTTAAAAAATTTGTCAATTAAGAAAACCTCAAGAAGGGGACAAAATTGAGTCGTGAGTTAAAAAATCACAAAGTGAAACAACTCTTGACAATTTTTTGGAAATTCAAGGGGGGAAGAGCTAAGGGGGTTAAATAATTAATTCTGAATTCTGTTAATAAATTGCATTAAGTATCTTATAGGTCTATAATGCTAGCTCAATAAGTTTAAACATTATTTAGTATTTTTTAGTAATTTTGAACTTAATTTGAGTATATAATTATATATATATACAGGGTGTTTTGCCCAATAACCTTCAATAGAAGTACATGTTATTTTGGAGTTAACCTTTATTTTTTAAGTTTTATATTAATAAATTCAGAACCATAGCAGATAAAATAAACTTGTATATAAAATTAAAAAATTGGTTATAAGAAACCTAGAAATCGAGGTTGATAAAATTTTAAAACAGATATTTGTTAAGCTCTTAAATTTAAAAAATAAGTTTATGCTATCATCTATGGTACCCCCATTTTATCGACATAACACTTAAAAGACATTGATATTATTTTTATAGGTCAAATTTCCCAAAGAGATAAGAACCGGCCCCACCTCAAAAAAAACATTTTTTTGAAGTTCCTTTTGAACCCTAGAATAAACCCAAGTTCTATTACAGGTTTTTGGGGAAATACCTTGTATAATATAGAACTTAATATAAATTAATATAGTATAATAAGTACACCTCGCGATAAATTTTCTGAATCAATTAGACCTATTCTATTAAAGGGAAGTAGTCTAGAATATTTTTCTAGAACATAAGTGGTCCAGGGACATTTCTAATCTAATGGTTAAACTGTACAAAGTATTTAATTAATAATAAGCTCAAGCTCCTTATTGGTCAATACTTAATATTCCGTTTTCTATTATACTTAATTCTTTGACCAAATATCACTACAAAGCCTTAGGAATTCACACTCTTTATTATTTAAAATCTATTATTTAAAATCTAATCCACCAGCCCACAGGTTTCAGCTACTTAGCAGTGGCTTTAAGATGGTCATATAAAACAAAATTAAGATCCAAAATTTGGGATCTTGGAGCCTGCTAAGAGTGTAATTCAACTAATTTTAGAATAACAAAACTTGAATACTTCTCAACCAACCCTTGTAAAATTTTTCAATTTCTATTAAAGTTAAAATGTAAAATCTTTAAAAATAATTTCAAAAAAGGAAAATAAATATTTTTGGTTTTTTTTTTTTGTTTAAAAGTGGAGACAAAAAAAAACCAAAATAATTTTTTTTTTTTTTTGAAAATGAAATGTTGTTTAAAAATTAAGAGCTCACAATTTATTGGAATCGATCACATTTATTAAAAATTGAAAAAAAAAAACAAACAAACAAACATAGAAAGTTATTATATATCTGATATGAGTTTTTGTTTGGGGGTTGAAATTTGAAAAATCAACTCAATTTATTACAAAACAATTTGAAAACAATCTATAAATATATAATAATATCTATAAGATATTTTAAGATATTAAATATTGTATTTTGTTAAATGATCTGTCAAACGCATTCCCCAAAAAAATTTTTTTATGAAATTTTTAAAAAATTGCAGACAATAATAATGAGGGTGGGGAGAAGGGGTTTAAAAATGTTTGGTAAAGTGATTTTGGAAGTTTAAAAATTTATATTGAGTCTGTAATAAGTTTATTATATTAAATGACTATATTATAATATGAAAGTACCAGTCTACTTTTGAGTCATATTTAAAATATATGAGTTATTTATTATGGAACCACTATATATTTTTGAAATTTGGAGGCCTTTGGCAACATTCAACCTTTTTTTTTCTAAATAATGCTTTAAGTTATATGAATTTCTTTGATGGGTTGACTTTCATATAGTTGTAAAATTCTTATAGTCATTTTAAAGTATGTTTGATTGCACATATCCTTAATATTAGATTTAAATCCTTCTTAAGGACTTCCACTACTTGAATTTCTAAAAAATGTTGTAGAAACTATATCAGCTGGTCTGATATAATTTTTTTCCAGAAATAAATCAAATGAAAATAAAAATGGCCCCAGATTATTGAAAAATAATATGGTAATAAGATAATGGAACTATTAGATACATTCTGTAGGTAATATAAAATAATAGAATTGCTTCAGGTGTTACCAAATAAAAAAACAAAATTAAAATATCATCATAACAGTTTAATAATACTTTAAAGGGGAATTCTCATAAAATTTAAAATACAAAAATAGAATTGAAAGATAAAAAATTTGATAGTATCTACTTTTACCTTACCTTAAGATTTCACTTTAATAAAGAGTCTACTACGAAGGCGGATTATCATAATTCGGTTTCATCAAAATCCTATTTGCTTAAATTCTATAACTGTCAAACTCCTGAAATTTATAATATAATGGGATTTGTCGCGCCCAAACCGTACTAAGTACTTTACTCAAACCCAGTTTTTGGATTCAACTTAAAAATCCTTTTTTAAAAGATTTCAGAACAACAGGATTTTAAAGAACAAAAACTACGGATTATAAAACTTATTATAAGAACTATACTTTCTTTCAATATTCTAAAAATAGTGTCTTTCAGGAATACGATAATCGCTTAGTATGCCAGGATTCCATGTATAGGACATTATCTGTCATTTGGATTTTTGGAAAAAAAAATTTTGCAATTTGAATTATCCATAGTACTTACTCTTCAATTAGATAACAAATATGCAACCTATACAATATTGATTTTAGATGAGTGTTTTAAAGTTTTACATCAGAGTCTTTTGTTTCAAAATTAGAGTTCGAAGCAAAACACTTGAGTAAAACTTTGAGAAAGACCAAAAAAATACTTAATTATAGACTAAGATCTGAGCCACAAATTGTTTCAGAATTTTTCTTACTATTTATTAGAGGAGAAATCATATTTAAGACCCAGTGACACGTAAGAGATTTTTCTGCGAGCGATTTTTTGCAAACAAAGTCCAAAAGGCCATAATAGGCATTTGAATGAAAACCTATGTGTTTTAAATTTATCTGAAAAAATTGATCGCTAGCTCACGATCTTCATGTCCAAGGTCTGAAAATGAAGACAAAAGCAATCAATGGAATTAAACACTTTCTTTAAAGCTTTTAAAATTGGTTCGGTATAGAACCATTGAATTTATAAATTAAATGAAAATTTAAAATGAAATATATTTTATCCGCATTAGAATCCACTTTTAATATATGGGAACCCCAGAATTAATAATAGAAGTTCCTTTGATTCTTACATCTAAGTATTAGTTTTAATATTTCAATATTTCATTTTCACCCTCCTAATAACAATTCTTGGTTAATAGAACATTAACCAATTCAATTTTGTTCATCTTTGACAATCACTTCTTAGTATAGTCTAATATTTCTTCTAAGTCTTCAATAGATTTCAAGCTCTAATAACTCTACTGTACTTTCTAATTTAAATCCCATTAAATTATAAATTATTTAATGTTCTAAAAAAAGCATCTTGGAATCCTTAGAAAAAAATATCCTTCATAATTATATAAGATATTTCACATTATTATATAATTTTGTGATTAAAGGATATTTTCCCTTTTGTGGATTTAATATTAAGGATTCGATAAGGATCTCATCAAAAAAAAAAACTTAAAAAAAAAAAAAATTAATATAAAAATTAAAATGATTGTGTCAAAAGCACAAAAATAATATCCTTATAATTTATAACTAGTTTGTACACACACATACATATACACATATCCTGTGTAAATGAATTACAAATTGAATACCCTTACAAAATCGGTATTTCTTTTGTACGATAATCAAAAAAAGATTTTTTTTTTTGTTTTTTTTTTGGAAAAACTGGGGAAAATTGAAAATGAATAAATGAAAATATGCACTTAGGAAAATGTAAATCTAATTATCTTTTTTGTTGTTGTTTTGTTTTTTTTTTTTTTGAAAAATAAAAAGAGAAGCGCATTAGGCATACACTTATACACAAAAAGCAAATCATAATAATAAAATTTGGTTGATTTCTTTTTAAAATTTTGACACATACGGGTAAAACCTAATTGTATCTTTAGATATTTATCTATATATATATATATATAACTAAAATACGTTTCTTCATAATTATATGGTATATGTACAAATATAAGTAGATTGCATAAAAGCCAGATAATGTATCTTTAGATACATATACATACTTTATATACAATTTATACTCACGCAATATGTATGTATATATACATGTATATATATATATTTGTATAAAAGAAAATTTTTGTCTTAAATTAAAAGGACTTTGTGTAATTTATCAAATTATGTGGGAACACAATTGCAGAAATATTTTTTATCCTACCTTATTTGTTTTTGTTTTTATTGTTTTTTTTTTTCTTGTGTATTTTTCCTTTGACTGGTAAAATTTTCTCAAAAGCAAAAAAAAAAAACAAAACAGTTGGGGTGAAAAAGAAAAGTGGATGGGGGTTGAGAAAATTGAAAAATATAATTAAAGAGTATACGAAAATTGAATCACCACCTTAAAGTAAATGAATCTAATGGAAATACATTTTAGTATTTCCTTTGATACTTAAGATAATTTTATTTTGTCAATAAGTACTTGAAATATGTATGTAGAAATATGTATGTATGTATATTTGTACTTTTAAATATATTATTTCGTATACAAATCAATTTTATTGAACATAGAAATTTTTCACTCATAATAAAATTTGTTTTAAAGCAATTATATGTGTGAAAAAATAAACGTAAAGTAATCACAGTATGTATGTAAATGTGAATGTACGCAATGTTTGTTAAGAATAAAGGATATAAATGCGATAATTTAAAATATATACATACAAAATATATTATATAATACATTTAATGAAGTTTGATCTTTTTTTTATATCCATTAATTGAGTTTTTCTATACTTAAATCTTAAGTATCTTAAAAAACAAGTATCTTTAATATATAATGCATTTGTGTAAATAACATTATTATATAAATTTTTTTTTTAAATTGAAAATATAAGAATAATAAATTGAAGGTAAATTAATGTAAATGTGTCTGAAATTTGTTAATGTGTCTGAAAATTTTTCAAAAAAAAAAACATCTAATAATCGAATTTTTTTTTTAAGAATTTTTCCAAGTATAACACAAACAAAAGATTTAAGGCAGTATTCAAATTAAAAATAATGTTGCACTTAAAGATATTAAGAGATATTTTTCTAATTAGAACAAATTAGTGTTGAAGAATATGTCTGGTACTTTAATTAATTGTAGATGTAAGATATTTAAGTAAACTTATATAAGTAATAAGAGTTATTTTGACTTAATGACTAAGACTAAGTGAGGAGTTAAGAACCACTTGGAACATTAATAAAATTCCTAAAAAAAACGCATTTGTGCAATTTTTTTTTAAATAGTAAATGCCAAATGCATACATACAGGCGCAGCCTTGAAAAAAATACCCTGTGTAATAAATTGGTAATTAAAAAACAAGATCCCAGAGTATTCTTCATATTGAATGAGAAATAAAACTCTGGGGTGTTTCTCATTTCATTTTTCAATTTAGGCTTTTTGAGATTTTAAAGCCTTGGGATGTTATTTCTTAAGAAGTCAAAAATTGTATCGAAAGCGGAATAACAACCGGAGCTTTTTAACTTATAAAAAGTGGTATAAATTTCTATATAATGAGAAATAACCCTCTGCAGGAGTTTAGTTTACTATACCTTTGTATATATGAAAGGTTATAAAAAGGGGAAAATATTAGGAATGTATACGAAATAAGGGTTGAAATCATTCCCCTTTTTCGGAATATATATATGTATAGGTGAGATTCTGAATTAGGAGAGATTTTGAATAAACGTATGGATTCAAAATTTAAAAAAAAAGGAAATATCTATACTCTGTTATTGAATCTATCCGTACTATATATCCGTACAGTATATCATCTATATGTAAGAATTAACATGCCGGAGATTTATTTCACCAAAGTTCGAGAGTTGAATTAAAAAAGATATAACACATTGACTTTCCAATTAATATATCTAAATTGTCATTTCTAGGTAATTAAAAATATATATTTGTAACTAACGCATGTAAGTACTGGTCAGTGGAAAATCATTCAATTAAAGGAAATTTTTTAGTTATTAGTTGTCAAGTATTTTCATTAAATGCTATTGCAGCAACTCAGTATTAAATAAGTAAAAATAATTCCAAAACTTAACTGGACCTATAGCTATATTACTTAATTTCTAATTTCGACATTTTAAAGTTAAATAGCTGGAGTTCATTAGGTAATATAGAACTTAAAATAAATCAATAACTGAAAGATAAAGGACCAGCACTTGTATGACTTACATAAAAATATAATTGAAAATTTTGACTTATTTTAAAAATTTTTTAAAAAAAACGGAATATGTAAAAAACGAATTTATTTAGTTCTGTATTAATCCTGATTTTAAGCCCTATTAATTGCTCTTGGTATATAAAAATCAATAATATCTGAACAATTAAATTAACATTCTAAATAGTTAATTATTATCAAGTAAACAATTGTTTTAGGATGTTTCTAGGATTAAAATTTCTAAATTTATGATTAGAATTTCTAAAAAGGACCTTTTAAATAAATATTAAAATAATAGTTATTTAATACAATATTACATACTTCTAAACTCTTCTAGTACCATACTTTTGTAAACTTAAATTGGTTTCAAATACACGTATACATACAAACATAAATTTTCTTTAAAAATTCTTATATCCTGTTTTTTTTTAAATTTTTTCCTCATACAACCTTTTTCTTCTTTAAATTCAAAACTATTCACTTAAAAAATAAATTTTTTTAACAACATTTTAAATCCTGTATTTATATCCTTGACACTTACTAAATACTTGGAAAATAAAATAAAGTATAACATTCTTTTTTTTTCTTTGTCTTGTTTTCTTTAATGAACATCTAAAAGATTTATTTTTTTTTGTTGTTCTTTTTTTTTTTTTTTTTGTACATTTTTCTTTAAATTCAATTAAAATTTAATAACTTTGGAAAGTTTTTTTTACTTTTTTTACTCTGCTTTATGAGAGAAATAAAGTCAAGGGAAGGAATAAAAAAAAGAATCCTTTACTAGTAAAAAAAAAACAAAAACAAAAATAAAAAATGGAAAATGAAAAAAAAAAAAAAAAAACAAAAAAAAAAGATAGACCTATAAAATTAGTCGTTAGTTAAAATCTTTAAAATCTGGTTATTTGTTTTTTTTATAAAGTTTTCAAATGAAATGCATACACTGAGAAAAAATTTTAAAATAAATGTCAGGGAAGCAAACCTAGAATTTTTTTCAAAATTTGGATTTGAAAGGGTTCCAGTTTTTATGTCCAATATAATTATAGAGGCAGTACTATAAAAGTCCTAGAGAATAAGGTCCAAACATTTGTTTAAAATCAAAAAACAACAAAAAAATCTTCCCCAACATTTTTTTAAAACTTTGGAGACTTTTTTAATATTTTAAAGTTAGACACTTTTTCCTACTCTAAAACTCCTTCCAATTAAGGACACCACTTATTATTAAATTTTAATATCCTGAAAAAGGGAAATTACATAAATTCCTAAAAATGGCAACATTTTGGTACTATCCTAAATGTAAATTTGTATAAAATTTTTGTCTTAAACATATCAATGGCACAGCAGAGTACACAATAATAAGTACCCTTGAGAAGTTTAATTTTGAAGATATGAATTATTCCCCGTACTTATATTACATTTAACTTTCGAAATTTTCCACCAGGTGTTATTTACCCTTTAAGATCATAAGCATTCAGCAATTGATTACCATAATTAACGAGACTCAGAGTTTTAAAGTATAGGTTAATTAACTCAAGCTTGAGAGCCTTGCTACTACTAACTCTAAATATTAAAATTAGAAGTTATAAAGTTAGATCTTTTGAATGTAACTGTAAAATCCTTTATAATTATAATTTTTTAATATCTTAAATCATTTAAAATAAATCTGATTTAATTTTAATTAGATTAAAAAAGATAGTTAGATGCAACGATTAATGAAACAGGGTGTTTTTTTTTTTAAAGATTTTGCAAAACGGTATTTTGATTACACGAAATTTTGAATGTAGCCATTCGTTTGAGACCCATAATAAAAATATCAAGTTATTACTTTATGTAACCCCTTTTTTTTTGAGACCATAAATAATATTTCATAAATTTTTCTTTTCCATTTTTTTTGTACTATTTCTTCTTATTTTTTTTTTTTGTAATTCTAGGGTTGCACAATTTTCAATTTGCTTCGGCTACATGAAAAAAAACATCTATATTTTGTTGCTTTTTTTTTTACCTCAATGCACCTTCAAAAAAAAAAAATACAAAACAACCAAAAAAATTTTTTTTTTACCTTGTAAATTTTTCATGCAATTTTTCCACCTGTGAATTTTCAATATTTTGTTGTATATTTTTTTTTTTTTGTTATTTTAAAAGTTTTACAAGAAAGAAAAAAGAAAAACTATGAAAAAAAAACAATTGGGAAAAAATTTTGATAAGAAATAAGGAAAAATTGTTACAAGAGAAGGGCACCCTTTATATATAAAAAAAAAAATTACTTATTTATCTGTTATAATTTTTTTTTTGTTGTTGTTGTATTTTCCATTTTTTTTTTCGAGGAAAACTTTCTCCCTTAGCAAGGAATAAAAAAAAAAAAGCAAACAGAAGATGAATAATAATAATATTGTACAATATAGATACGTTTCCTAGATAAATTCTCCAAAGGATCGGTTTTATTTTTTATGACCAATACAAGTATGAAGGGTGTATTACAAAAGTCCCCGAAAAAAAGTCCAAATATTTTTTTGAAATTTTGGAGTCTGAGGAGTGTAAACATTTGTTTGAAATCAAAAAACAAAAAAACTCTCCAACATTTCTTTAAAACTTTGGAGACTTTTACAATATTTTAAAATTAAGAGATTTTTTCCTACGCTAAAATACCTGCTAATTCAGAACCGCTCATATTATTAAATGTAAATATAATGAAAAAGGGGAATATCCTAATTGCGATACTCTCCAAATTTAAATTTGTATAAAATTTTGACAAAAGCAAAAATGAAAGCCTTCAACATTTGTTTGAAATTTTGAAGACTTTTGCATAAGTAAAATCTATAAATTTTGAGAACTTTTTTCGTGGGGACTTTTTTCTTACTGCCAATTACGACTATATTTTGCATTTTATAATAATTCTGAAGGGATGGAAATTTAAGAAAAAATTAACAGTGTTTGAAATAATTGATGATCCAATTGAGGTATATTCCATAGATAATGAGGGAGTTTTAAGTGTTATCCTGTTTATTAGGTTATTAAAATTCTAGGGTATAATAATATTTTCCGGTAACTTGGGAATTAATTTTTTCTTATACTTTATGATCTTTTGTTAACAGATACAGTAACTGATACAGATTAACAGAATCTCAAGGATATATTTTAAAAGCTTCCTACGCCTAAAAATTTAATGTAATTTCTCAGATTCTATCCATTTCAAATCTTGAGGGATAAAAAATTATTGTATAATTCCCTAAGCTTGAAAGTCTATTGGGGAAAAAATAACTGAACAATTGTTTGACAAATTGCATTATTCTGAGAAGGTCTTTAGGAATTGTGTAGGTAATTTTGTAAAACATATTAAAGGTCACAAAATTAAAAAGCTCTAATTGGATTCCTAATGGAAGTTTTTCTTAGAACACCTTTTTAATGCTTTTACAACAATAATCCAAGAACACGTCAGGTTTAATTTAAATTCAGTAAAAAAATTCGTTTAGAGTAGAGTCGCATTTGAGAGTTTTGGGATTATAAATTTAGTTTTCCACGAAAAAACTGTTTTTCAATCAATAAAAGATTTTAATTATTTTCTAATTGTTTTTTCAGTTCTTTATTCGCTTCCTTACATTTTTTCGAATGCAATTTAAAATTTTAGAGTTAAAAGAAGACAGATATATTTAATCTCAGAAAAGATTTCATTAATCGAAATTGACATGAGTTATATCATCAATCGAACTTGGCATCGGCCATACCATCAACCGAAGAACAGCACTAAATTGATTCAAAATGGGACTCATTTAATATCTCATTTGCAGGATTAATATAAATGTTCGTTTAAATAGCGGTACCTAGATCAACCGAATAACCTTGAATGGGTTAAAATAAACCTTAAAACGGTTAATCAATTATAACTTCGAAGCATAAAATTCAGTTTAAACTCTGATTACCATTAAGGTCTGATTACCAATTTGCAGGATTCATATTTAAGTTCTAATAATACACTATTGAAGCTTATAACCTTAAATGGGTTAAAAAAACTCGAATCCACTCATGCACTATAATTTTAAAGCATAATATTCACTTTTAATACACATAACCTAACTTTATTGGAATAGTTTCAAATTAGGTCCAACTCCTCATTTACAGGATTAAAATTCATGTTCTAATAATAATACACAAAATATCCGAATAACCTTCAATGGGTTAAAATACCTCGAACAGATTCATGCACTATAATTTTAAAGTATAACTAATATCCACTTTAAACACACTTAACCTAACATTATACCGTTATGCAGCATTTTTTCCCTTACATTATTATATTCAAACTACCGTATTGTGTGGAATGAAATAAATCGGGTAACGGTATTCTAACTAATTTTTTTTTTTTTTTTTAATTTTTCAAGGAATTTTAACAACGTTTTAAATTTTTTCCCAGTCAATTTTTTTTTTTTTTTTTCAGTTTTAAAATTCAAAACTTTATTTTTTTCCAAAGACTTTAAGAAAAGTTTATAATTTTTTTATTTTGTTATTGTTGTTGTTGTTTTAAATTTTCTTTTAGTTTTTACATTTTCTTTCTGGAAAAAAAAAGAAAATTTTCCAACTTACGAAAACAGTTTAAGGAAATTTTTGTGCAAATAAAATAAATAGAAAAAAAAAAAAAAATAGAAAAACTAAATTTGAATAAAAGATTAGAAGTTGTTACTTACATATTATTTGGAGAACAAAGTGAAAATAAAACAAAAAAGAAAAACAACAACAAAAAAATATAGAAGAAAACTTTGTCTATTATTTTCCATGTATTAAAAAAAAAATAAATTTATTAAAAAATTGATACTAAAAAGTTTGAAATATAATAAAAAAAAAAAATTAGAATTTTATTATTTAAAAAAAAGTATCTTTCATATATCTATAAGATACATTTTCTTTTGTTTTGATTTTTCTTTTTCCGTTGAATTTAAAATACCATTAAAATTGTTAACGGAAATTTTTCCCTTAAATTGTGCAATAAAATAAATAAAGCAAAAAATTTTTTTAAATTTTTAAAATTATTACTTCTTTAAATTTAAAATGATGGTTTGAATTAAGGAATTTTAATTTCAAGGATCATTATATCCTTGTTAATAAAATAAAGTACTTTTTTTTGAATAATGAATAACTTTAATAAAAATTTCATGGGAAATAGATTATACCGTTATTTGTTTTAGAAAAACAAAAAAAAAATCAAGGTAAAAGGACATTGACATCAGTTATAAAATTAAGTGTTATAATGCAAGAAATTTTCCAGGAGGCTTGTTACAGGATAGGTAATTTGAGAGAATAATGTGAATTATAATGCTATTAATATTTACTAAAGGTAGAATAGTAATAATCTAAAATACTTGGTGGGGCGCTTTCGTTATAATGTACTTTAATAAAATTAAAATATTTTAAAATTATAAGAACCAGGACATTTTAATTATAAAAAGTTAAGAAAAAACTAAAGATAGGTACCCCTAAATTAAAATTAGTATTGATTAAAAAGGCTATGGCACCATGCAGACAATTTTCTAATAAAACCCACACAATGGGTTAAAAATTACTTAAGATGTACATAATCACAATTTTGAGCGGCTCAGAACCAAAATGACGTAAATCACAAAAAAATTTTTAAAAACAAACCCACAAGGAGTAGGCCACTTTGTTACAATAAAAAAGTATGAAAATAGTTTAGGGGAAAAAAATACCACTGATGCATCCGGTAATTAATCTTTTCAAGTATCCAGTCCGATTGTATTTCAAAAAAATTGGTTAAGGGTTAGGACACTTTGGTTCTGAGCTCATTAATTAAATAATGCATTTCAGCATCAACAGAAATAAAAAATGTCCTTTAGGTCAATTATTTAAAATCTGAGGTCTATATAGTTTTTCTTCTTTATCTCGAAAAAAAAGGATTTTTTTGGGAAATGACTCTTATAGCTTTCGGGAAATGACTCTTATAAAGATCGAAAAAACAATCTAAACTAAATCCAAAGGAATAATATGGGGTGTTCCGAGAAAATTTTTTAAATTCCGATAGTCAGTATTTCTTGTTCTACAATCCCGAATAAAAATTAAAGTTCAATGCATTTGTACACTTCAGATGATAACAGAGGATTCCACCAAAGTTTTTAAAACTTTGTGGCGAAAAAAGGTCGAAACTTCACTGGTGACTTTACATAGATTATAAAATAATTTATCAAAGTTCTCTACCCTTACAAATTTTTTATTTAGATCAATGTTCTAAAGACCTTGTGAACAATTATTTTAAATTACGAATAAAACTTTAAGATTTTTAAAATAATAAAAATTTAATATTATATACATACATACATACATAAAAATAACAGTAATATATACAATCATAATAAATTCCATACCATAATAAAAGTGAAACAAAATATATGTACTACCCTACTTTCTTTTAAAAAAATTTAACCTAAAATAAAAATTTTTTTAATTTTAATTATTATCCTCTTGAAAGTCATTGAAACTCATTTAATTCTACTTCCTTTTTTTTTAATTTTTTTTTTTTTTTTTTTTTTTTTTTTTTCTTTGTATGCAAAAAAAAAAAATTTTAAAATACAATTAAAGTTTATAATAATTTTATAAGTTATACCAATGGTTATACTAAAAGGATATTAAAAAAAAAACTTAAAATACTATACAAACTGCAGGACCTTTTTATTTAAAATTCTTTAATTTTTATTATTTACTTTTTTCACTCCACATATACATACGATAATTTTCTTATTTTAACTGTACATTATTTTGATTGTCCTGTTTTTTTTCTTAATCCAGAAGTTCTGTTGACAATTTTTGAACCCCAGAATTTTACTTTAACCCTATATAGTATATAGTTATGTATGTATGTAAATTTGTACTATTTAAAGAGGTATATATATGTAAAATAATATTAAGTACCATTTTGTACATGTTGGTATATTTAATATTTATTCAGAATAGTTATATGAAAATACATATATATATATATAAGTGTACCTACAAAGTAATGATAATCTAATAACAGTAATAGTATCTATAAGTATCTGTTAGATAATAAAAAAAAATAAGATAAGTATCCTAAAATACTTAAAATTAAATACTCTCTCTGCAGGTAAATATTAATGCAGATATAATTTGTTTTTCATTTGTCATAATCATTTTGTTTACATATATGTATGTATGTAAATTTTGTACATAATATATTAAGTTAAAAAGAAAAGTCTGAAAATTTATACATACTTATGTAGAGATACAGTTATGAACAATTAATTTGGAACAATTAGAATTAAAAATACTGTTTCAAATTTACTGGGTTTCTTCAAAGTTTTAGTATAATATATTCAAACTTTCAAAGTAAGATTAAAGTGTTCCATAGGTTCAGATATTGGGTCTGAAGGTCACAGACTTCCAAAGTGACCTTCAGACCCTCTCTAATGTCTCCTTCTTGGAATAGAATTTGCACATTCGGCAGCTGTCAATACCCACTAGATACAATAAAACCAGTATCACAACCAGCAGCTGCTCCTAATGTCAGATGAATAATCTGGAGTAAATATCATCTGTTTAAACAAATATAAAGAACTTCAAAATTATTAATAAGGGCAGGAATATATCATGATTCATGAATGCATGAAAGCATTTACTTCAGTTTATCAGTTATAAGCCTCTTTCCTGATATAATTTACTAGTTTTGAAGGTGAAAATATTTTCTAATATTTAATAAAAATATTTTCCTTAATATGATTAAAAAATTTCAACTGCATTAGACCAGGCCTGTCTCAAACAGGTAGACAATTAGCGAGTCGATTTTTGTATGAGCTAATGATAATTTAATTTTATGCTCACTTGTCGTTCTTTTATATGATCACTGATCACTTATATGATAACTAATACCTGTGATTTCTTTTTCTGAAAATTCAGGTGACCGAGGCCTTTGATAAAACATGGTCCAACATATGTCAAAGAAAAAACGATATGGAAAGACATTCCAATTATTCTATTTAAAATATCTTTAAACAATTATAATAATTTTTAAAAAAACATGTAATTAATTGTAATTAAAATTTCAAAACATGTAATCAGTAATCACTTTGTAATCAATGACACGTTACATGTTTTTTTTACAATTTAAAATCATGGAAAATCTTTTCACAAATTTTCCCAATTTTCATTTAAGATTAAGAAAATTTAAAATGATTTTATTCGTTACTCATATAAGGTACACGAGTATTTAAATTTTACAATGTTGGCATGTCATGGCCTGGTTATTTACATTATATAATGCATAATATATTAAGTACTCTACAATTGCTGTTCATACATTTTATATAAATGTACAGTTACTCTTCATTTTATATAAATGTACATATGGCAAGGTAAAGTAAATTTTCAAATTGAACTTACACACACAAACACAAACATACAAAAGTACATTCCAAAATTTTAATTATATAAAATAATATATAGTCTATATATGTATACACATAATTCTTATTTTATTTAAGATATTGTCACTTTTAAACGATTTCATGTCATTTTAAAATGAAAGTAAATGATAGTTGGTATATATATATATATATATATATGTATATTTGTTGACAGAAAGATGCTGTTTCCATGTAATGTCCTTTTTCTCCATACAATAACAGTTTTATATATAATTTAATGTGACAGCCAAAAAAACAGATTGGAATTAAATATAAAAATTAATTATAATTAAAATTTATATTTAAATATAAAATAATAGTTATTTGCTAAATAACTGGTATTTTAATCGACTAACGGTAACTACCAAACAATTTACTAAAAACCACGTTTACTAAATTCTAAGAAAATTAATTTATGGAATAAAATTATGTTTAAGATACATATATATATATACAATAAAATGTAAGTATCTTAAAATTAATTTGAAAATTCCATTTTACCGTAAGAAACAGTTAAATATACCGTTAAAATAATAATATTATGTACTTATTACTTTTTTTTTACATC
Source organism: Dolichopus griseipennis (assembly GCA_963082915.1). NCBI lineage: Eukaryota > Metazoa > Arthropoda > Insecta > Diptera > Dolichopodidae > Dolichopus > Dolichopus griseipennis. The sequence goes on from OY720445.1 coordinate 75,158,844, forward strand.
ATGCGGTCAGAGATCTATATAGAGGAGGTCACCCATTCTGCAGATCAGAATTGTTTTATGCGTATGCTGATGATATAGTAATAATATCAAAAAACAAGAACGATATGATGCGCATGTTAACATCCATAGAAGGAGCTGCAAAAGCTATTGGACTGAAGAAGACAACCCGAAAGCATTACCATCGGGGAGTACCAATTTCAAGGTACTGCAAGTTTTAAGTATTTGGGTGTGATAATAAAAAATGACAACAGTATGCAAGATTGTATAACTGACAGATTAGTGGCTGCAAACAAATGCTACTACGCGCATCTCAAATTATTTAAATCCAGATTACTCACCAGAAAATCCAAGCTCAGTATATACAAAACAACCGTGCGACCAGTACTTACTTACGGTTGTGAAGCTTGGACCCCTACGGTCACTGAAGAGAAAAGTTTGCGAGTATTTGAACGCAAAATATTAAGAAAAATCTACTAAATCCCTTCAAAGGTCAAATGAAGAGCTGGACCGTATAATCGAGGTGAAAGATGTAGTCAGGTTCTACAAAGCGCAACGCATTCGGTGAGCTGGACATATAATGAGGATGGAAGAAACACGGCCCCAGAAACAAATACTTCAGTATCGCCCACTTATAAATCGACCACAGGGAAGACCTCGTCTGAGATGGTTGGACAGTGTAGAAAAGGATTTACTAACACTAAATGTACAAAACTGGAAGATAAAAGCCAGAGACAGAAATATCTGGAGACTAGTTGTGCAAGAGGCTCAAGCTCACCCCGAGCTGTAACGCCAGTTGATGATGATGATGACTTATTACTTTAAATATTGTATTTAATTTTAGCATGCGTATATTTTTTGAAATTTAAAAAATTTTTAAATATGGTTTTAATAATAATGGGTTGGGCTTCAATTTAAATGGAAAAATAAAATGTCCTGTGATGTATCCAGGACCACTAGAATTTTGTATTTATAGATATATTTTGTAAATGATTTTTTCCATGAAAATTGCAATGAAAAATTAATGTTGTTAAATTTAATGTAAAATTGCAAGAAATTTTCATAAATTTGAAATAAATAAAATTTTGTGGTAAACCGGTTAAAATATTTTATATTGAGTTTTTTTTTTTTTTTTTTATATATGCAAATAGGTTTTTTAAATATATTAAAAAGTATTTAGAGGTAGTATATAATATAATATAATTATTTTTATGTAAAATAAAATCAGAATTTTTTTTTTGAATGAAAATTTCCTTTTAATAAATATTATACAAACAGTGAAAATAAAATGGTTTTATGGTTTTTTTTTCATGTGGTTTTTTCTAATGAGAAATTTAAAAAAAAAAAAAAAAAACTCACTCAAAAAAAAAAAATGAGTTTATTTGTTTTAAATATTTTATTAAATAATGTTTATAATATGGTTTATGATGAGCATATTTGGAAAATTGGTAATATTAACTGTACAGTAACTTATTAACTGTACAATGGTTTTAATTAATTTATATTTCCGGTTTAAATTATTTAATGCTTAAAACTTAACTTTAATTTTAATTTCACTCAAACTTCGTTATAAGATCTTGAGTGATATTAAAATGGAGATAGGCACCGTTCAGGAAAGAAGGTAGGAAAGTTATACATATATTTATATGTTTATCTATGCATAAAAAACATAGACACACGTATATAAATATTTTTAATTTCAAATTAGTCAAAAACTGCCCTCAAATATTTGAGTCATTAATTTGGCAATTTAAGATTATCAAAAACGAGGAAGAGTGTAGTAGAGTAGACTGTGTCAACTCTGGGATACCCGTATGACCGTAACATATACATTATATCATCCGGTTAATTACTTTTGGCAAAATTTCAAACATTCAGCTTTATTAGGTGTAGAGTAATGCTCATATAAAAGAAGGGGTTGTATGGCAGCTACTCGAACCCTTTGCAGTAGACCAACCAAATTTTGCAGTAACTTTGGCCATTACACTAAACTATTTTTGGCAAAATTTCAGACGCCCAACTTCATTTGGTGTAGTGTAATCCTCATATAAAAAAAGGAGTTGTATGGCAGCTACTCGAACCCTCAGCAGTAGACCAACTAAATTTTGCAGTAACTTTGGCCATTACACTAAACTATTTTTTGCAAAATTTCAGACACCCAGCTTCATCAGGTGTAGTGTAAATCTCATATAAAATAAGGAGTTGTATGGCAGCTACTCGAACCCTCTGCAGTAGACCAACCTAATTTTGCAGTAACTTTGGCCATAAAACTAAACTACTTTTGGCAAAATTTCAGACACGCAGCTTCCATAGGTATAGAGTAATGCTCATATAAAATTAGAAGTTGTATGGCAGGTACTCGAACCCGTGGACCAAAATGGCTGAATTTCAAACTCGATTCCGTTTTTTGCATAAAAACGAATTTGTGAAAATTTCATAATCCTAGCTCCTTTACTTTTTGAGTTATCGTGATGACGGACGGACGGACGGACGGACGGACGGACACACGGACGGACGGACGGACATACATAGCTAAATCGATTTATTTTTCGATTCTGATCCGATCCATACACTTGAGTCTATATCTATCCCCCCTCCTTCTCTGCGTCACAAACGTAATGGCAAATTTATTATACCCTTGGACTATATAGTCATACGGGTATAAATATAGCCATAACGGTTAAATATTTCAAAGGGTTAAATATCCAAATGGTTAAATATTCAAAACAATAAAAGAATGAGTTAAAATACAAAATATATATATATATATGATGCAATAATATTAATTAGTACTTCAAAAATTTTTTGATCTACGCAGTCTAACCATTAATAGTGTGAGAAAAAATATATGGAAACTATGTGGAACTCCCTGACTCACTGATATATTTGATTTTTGAAATAAATTTCAATCTTTTACTGTAAATACAGTCTTTATGCTTGTATTTAATCAATTTTTTTATAGACTTCAATGCTTATTAATACAATATGAAATCTAGCATATAATAATTATAAAAGTGGAAACAATCTGGAATTTGATTTTAAAATAAGTTTTTCTGACTGTAGTTACAATCATAAAGCTTGCAAAAAAATTATTTTACAGACTTAAAAACGTAATACTAGAATCAAGTTAGAAGAGAAATTATATGTGGAAACTATCTGGAATTTGATTTTGATATAAGAAACAATTTTTAACGGTGGTTGCAACCATAATGGTTGTTATAAATTCTTTGTCTTAATTGAAAATACCTCTTTACAGCCTTTTAATAATAAATGGAATTCCTTTACATATCCTTTTAAATTCCATAAAAAAAAAAAACTTTTACAACATATTATTCAATATCAAAAAGTTTAAATCTAAAAATATGCAAGTATCATTATATTTTTAATTTATGTATTAACAAACTTATCCTGTTTTATAAAATCTAACAACTAAAACTTTTGTTATATAAACACATTACATAAATAAATTTTCATTTGTTTTGCATTCAGCGTTTTTTTTTCACTTTTTGCCTTCATTTAAGTGGCATATTATTTTTAAAAAACACACATATAGTTCCTCCCATTTTCCTTATTTAATATCATAATAATGTATACAAAAAAAAAAAAAATTAAATTAAATTACTAACTAAAAAAAAAAAATTTAATTCCATATGTATAAAATAATAATAGTTATTAATATAAAAATATTTAAAATGAATAAAATGAAAAATAAAATGAAAAATAGAAAAAAAAGCAACACATACTCTAAGACTCACCAAATACCACTGCTCTTTAAATAACGGATCCGGAAATATATTATGTGGACTAGTTGCACGATATTGTAAACGTGATTGTGGTGCTATACCTCGTAATAAACTAACACTTGAACCAGTATGACGTCCAGCACCACTACCACCACCACCACCTGTACCAGTAACACCAACAATACTACCACCATAATTACTAAAACCAGTACCAGATGATGTACCTATACTACCACCATAACCTAATGCACTTGGACCACTACCAATTGGATTTGCATTTCTATAAAATATACTTCCGCCATGAGCAGTAGCACCACCAATACCAGTACCACTTGCACTACCAGCTCCAGTTAATGTTGATATTCTTAATGGACTAAATTCGGAAAATTTTAAATCTGTACTATAATCACGTTTTTTACGTATTTTTTCATGTTGTTGTTGCATCCATCGGACCTATAATAAAAAAAAAATTGAAAAAAAAAAAAATTTAAATAAAGAATTAGTACAAAAAAAATTTTAATAAAAAATGTATAGGTACTTATGTTTAAAATACAATAAATGCGTAAGTCAATTTATTTATTATTTAAAAAATGTTTAAAATTGTGAACTGAGTTACTGAACCTTGGTTTGAATCTTGGGAAAGTTCTTTAAATCGCAGAAGTTTCAAAAGGAAGACAAGTGTTAAATTAATTGAATCACTACATAATTATAGTTACTTTAAAAATTAAATCCGAAGATGAAGGGCGTTTGAAGGACAACGCCTATCATTAATAATGGAGTATCCGAAATCACTTTACGAAAAGCTTAATAGACCCAAATTTTATCAAAGCTGACCATTACTTAAGTAAAATTAAAAAAAATCTGTAATAAACTCATTTAGTCCTAAAACTGGACATACGCCGTTTTGAAAATAAATGGCACCTATATACAATATAAAAAGTACGTACATACAACTAGAAAAAGTAATACAGACCAGAGTAGGTACCTGAAATATAGGGTAACAGGTAAAAAAAAAAAAAATTATAAAAGAAAATTGAAAAAAAAAATTAAGGTTACTACCATCCATTAGAATATATTATAAGTTATTATACAATTTTCCATCTCTTTTAGTATAGTTTTTTTTTCTCTTTCTCTTTCTGTTTTCATTTTTCTTTTTTTTTTTTTTCAAATTGAAGATGGAGGGAAATAATATGAAATAAATTACGGTTTCATGGATAAAATAAAAAAATAAAAAACAACAAAAAATGAAAATTGAAAATAAAAAAAAAAAAATGAAAAAGAAAAACTTTAAATAAATTATGGAGTTGTTATTATATAGCACACATCTATGATTACTATTATTATTTTCTTTTGTTGTATTTATTGTTTTTTTTTTTTTTTTTTTTAAATATACAAATAGAATTTCTTCTGGACTTATACATACATCATAACAAATAAATATTATATAATTTTTTTTAAGTCCTTTCACAGGATACTTGGAAGGATCCATATATATTATAAAGAAAAATTAGGTAATATAGTAGTTAGTATAGTAGTTTCAGCTTAAATTTTTTATTTGTATGCTAAGATTAAGGTAGTGACCCAAGAGAGAGAGACAGACTAAGTTTCCGGGTAAATTTAGAGTGCCCTTGGTTTTAGACTATTAATTTATGGATTCCATATGTCCGGTATAGAGAATTTCAGAAACTTTTGATTTATTTAGGGGTCTAATCGTTTTTTTTTTTAAGTTAATAGAGGGTTCTTTAATTTTGCTGAACGGACCCGGGAAATGCATAGGAAAGTGGAATTATTATTAGAATTAAGGTTTTTTTTAAATAATCACTTCCTTATTATGAAGCTTAAGTTTATAGAATTTGACTATAGAATATATAACTCATAATATCCTATTCCTAAAACTTCTTCTCCTTAATGTCAAACTAAATATTACATTTGTATTTAAGAACTTATTCTAAAGTTTAATTTTAAATACCAATAGATTGTGCTTAATTAAAACCCTAACCATACTGCCCAGAAAACCTTCGTGCATCTACTTGCTTATGATGACTCCTTTCTCGTCCCTCTAATTTGAAGGCGGAGCTTTAAGATAATTTTTTCTGGATGGTGTCACATAACTAAATTAGTCCGATATTAACCCACTTGTAGACCCAGTCTATAAAATAACCTTAGTTTTCCACTAATAATTTTTCTCAGCGGTCAATGTTAAAAGAATTCAAAGGTTTATCGAAGTTCTATTCGAAGATAGTATTTAAACCAAGTATTTGTAAACCAGTTAAAAAATGGTTAAACCAGTTAAAGTATTCTAATATTAACCCAATAGTACACCCAGTCTGGAGAATACCCATAGTTTTCCACTGTTAATTTTCTTCAGCGATCAAGGTTTAAAAAACTCAAAGGTTTATCGAAGTTCTAAGATAGTATTTAATGGGCACCAACAGCTTTTCATTGTAATATTATTGAGTAGGTATTTGTTTTTGTAATCCGAACCGTTAGATAAGTCAAAAACAGGATATACACTTTTTTTTGGGATATGATTTAGTGTAAACGACTACAATAAAAAAAATTACGATATTGGGGTATTTCAGTTTTTTTTCATAAATACTTCCGATTCCTGTGTGAAATATGTGCTTTTGTATATTATACACATATTTTTTTTTATTGTGTTATTATTATATAAAGGTGCATAATCCTATACACACATATAAATCTTGAATATATAACAGATTATTTATATTATGTTATATAAAAGCATAATTTAAGATTACAGGTGAATATTCAATTTTTTTTTTTTTGTATTTTTGCAACTCATATAATACTCGTATGAAACTGATTTAGTTCAACTATTTATTTATTGTGTAAAGGAACTACAAAATAATATATTCTCTAACCAAGTATGGGGTATTAAGTGTTTATGTATGGGTAGGTATATATACTGGAATTTTAAAGATAGTCAAAAGAAGGTGGATAAAGATTTTTTTAATATAAAAGGAAAACTATTGTGTACTTTGATCCAAAGGTAAAGAGGAAAAAATGAAAATGCAAAAAATTGCTAATAAATTATTATAGGATAAAAATGAGTATAAATTTATATTCTTGAAAAAATAGTTTTCTTGTATTTTTTTTTTTACAAAAATTTATATTTTATACAAAAATTAATAATAGTTTGTATTATTTATAGTTTTAACACATAAATAATTGTTTAGGGAAAAGTGAAATATTTTTTTTTCTTAAATGGTTTTGCCAAAATGTCATACAGATTTATTAAATACACATTATAAGTACCTACTATTAACTATAAATGTACCTACTGTAGAGTGCAGATCAAATGCACATAAGTACTAACTATGAATACCTACAGTAGAGTAAAGATACATATAAGAAGCTGCCATATAACTGTGATAAGAATAAAATTTAAATGTTTTAATAAAATTAAATTTTTAAGAGTTATTCTCTAAGGATTCAGTTCAGCATGAAAAACCTTATATTAAAACTTGATTTTTATCAATTCATTTACAATGATCCCATTAACTCAACTGAACCCAAAAAATTTTAAAGCTCATTTTAAAGCAGCTGATTAGTGATAATCCAAAATTGATAATTGATCCATTTGACAAAGATCCCTACAACTTTTGGGTATTTTTAAAAATTAGTTACCGAAAGAAGGAAAGAACTCACCATTGAGTGTCTATAGTTCTAATTGATAAAAAAGCGATAAAGTTTTTGTGTGATTTATATCTTTGACATACCTCTGGGGGAGTCTTAATCAATCTACTATCTTTTAAGTAATGTTTGTATCTTTCAACCCCAAATCACGAAGAACAAAGAAAAACTTAAACTTGATTTTAGTTTTTGTCTTAATGAAACGTTGTTTCACTATTGTGTGCTGTACCACATTCTAAAGATACAAAAAACTGAAATGAAAAGTGATTTGAATTAAGCCACAAGTTGCAGTAACCCGAGAGATACAAATTCATTGAATTAGTTTAGCCTAAAAGCTAAATTTAAGATTTAATAAACTTAAGTATTCGATAGTTAGAATGACGATTATAATATAAAGTTAAATTAATATTTATTTAGTAATTCATATAATTAATGAATTCTAAAAAACTTTTTTTATCTCTCCGTAAAGTACTAAAGGTTCAAAATTTAAAGAGTTTTGAAAATAAATCAAATTTGTAATTTCTTCTGAAAGCATTGAAATATGATTCCTATACCTAAGTCTTAAAAAATCATCCCAAACCTCTTAGCACCGACTGGTGTTACTTTTAAATAGATTTTAATTTTACTTCCCCATTTTTAAAGGACGTTTCTTCTAAAAAAGCAATCTATAAATTTATATACTCTTTTCACATAAGTTTGGTCGTTTTTTTACATGAAATTCATCTCAAATTTTTAAATAAAATTGATCTTTTTCCAAATAAATTTGGTCCTTTTATAAATCTTGGAGTCTAAACGACATAATTTGAAAAACTTTGACGCCAATTTTGTAGTAGAAGGTGAAAAAGTAAAAAAAATTTAGTTAGGACGAAATCTTTTAATTGTTCTTGGTTTCTACTATAAAATCGGTTCTTCAATATGATGATTTGACTGCTAAATCCTAAGAAGCGGGGCTTTTTAAAAAAAGATTAATTTAATTTAAAAATTAAGGACTACATTTGTATTTGAAAGGAAATCAAAATGATTGGAAAGTAGTAAAATATAATTTAAAAAAGGACCAAGTTCTTGTGAAAAGAATACATTTTGATAGAATTATGTAAAAAAGGACCAAGTTCTCGTAAAAAGAGTACATTTCCATAATTATAACAGGCCATACACCCATCACAATACCCAGAAATTAAAAAACAGATTTTAGCGTATAATTAAATCCGAAACAAATTAAAAAATACCATTCAACCACAATTGTTTTTAATTTTTCAATAGAAAAATTTCGCAATAATATGAATAGAATTTTTGCAATTGATTACATTTTATTTAAGGATTACATAACAAGAGAACAGGAAATGGCAAATCCTTTTTACAAAAAGAACATTAATGCCACTTTATATATTTTATTATGTACTTTAATTTATTTTTTTTTGTTTTTTTTTTTAATTTTATTGTCTTCAATAAAAATTCCCTAAGTTAAAAAAAATTTTCATCATTCCTTTTCATTCGCCATTAATCTAAACCCAAACACAAAAAAAAAAGTTCAAGTGTAATTTTAGGCAACCACAAATTTCTTCTATTGTCCATTTTTATTTCTTTTTAGATTTTTTTTCTTTTGTTTTATTGTTAATAAATTATCGGATCAACAACAATTAACTGAACTTGTGCTAAGCTGATGAACCAGTAACATCATAATAAAACCAAGTTAAAATCATAAAAAACAATCCAATCCACTTATTTTTAGAATTATATGATCTAAAAATGTAGATGTATGTGTATGTACAGTGTGGGATAAAATTTAGTGTCCAGTTTTATGTGTTTAATTAAAATGGTAATAGTCAGTTGGTTAAATATTAAAAAATTATAGGCAATTGGTAGAATAGAAAGGTAAATCAAAATTTTTTAGGGAAAAACCCCGCTTTTTGGGACTTCCAAACCGAGATTTGCTGAATCTAAAGAAAATCTTAGGGTGTAAGAATGGGAGTAGAATAAATCAGACAGAGTACAGCTGTAAAGCAATTAACTAAATAAAAATAAAATGGAGTAGTTTTAATTAATTTGGGTTTAAAATAAAATCACTTCAGGAAAACTGATTTCTAATTGGAAGTTTTCTAACGAAAAGGGAACTTAATAAGAGATTTTTCAATAGACTAAAATGCGGGAGATAATTCCAATCATGTCACAAAATAACTTTAAGAAATCGAAGATTCAAACGCTTATATTACAGAAAGCTTTATTTTGTTGGGAGTTCTATCATGAAAAGCCTTGAAGTCGGTTAAAAGGATATCAAATAAGAAATTTTAATAGAATTTTATCAGGTTTTCAAAATGGGTTTCTACTATGGGTTCCGTGTTTTATGATCATTATAAGACTCTTTGTTTAAAATCTTCAACTCCATACAACTACTGTATGATGTACACAAATACAGAGAAATCTAACAGTATAATTATCCTTTACATACACCATACTGGACCCATCATCCACTATAATAATGAGTTTCATTTCTCTTTTTAATTTTTTTTCTTAATTTTAATAGAATAATTTCTGAATCATCAAAAATTGAAGGATAACAATAGAATTTTATATATATGTATGTATAATCCTAAAATAATTATATCACTCCGACAGGACGTCCTTACACCAAATTCAATGCAAAGAACAAAAAAAAAAAACAAAACCCCAAGAAAAAAAGGCAAATTTTTTAATTAAGACTTTATGGGTCGATTTATATCGCCGCTTTTCTAATCTGATTTGGATATCCAAAAAAAAAGAAAGCAATTCTTAAATTAAAAAAAAAAAAACCCCAAAATAAAAGTTCCAAGTGGATTCCATTTTGTTTTTATATTTTGGTTTGTTTTTTTTTTTTTTGAAAGGACTCTATTTTAATTCTTAAAGAATTTAATGAACTGATTCAGTTTTTATTGGTAAATCTTTCCATTTTTTTTTTTTATTTTCAGCTTTTCTTTTTAAATTTAAGGAAAAAAAATAACACAGGAAATTTATTTTTATTGCAAAGTTTTTGTCGAAAGAAATTAAAAGGAAAGTAGAATGATTTTTTACTTTTTTTTTGAATTTAAAAATCATTCAACCCTTCTTCTTTCTTTATCAGTTGAAGTATATTTTATCTAAAGATTCAAAACTTTCTTCAATCCCTCCCCCCCTTTTTTTTTTTTTGGGTGCGTCTAACCGGCTTATGATCCTTGAAAAAAAAAAAACAAAATAAAAAAAATAACAGTAAAAAAGAAAACGTAACCCAAATAATTCAAAAATTAAGCATTAAACCTTCATTGACATTGTTTTTCCATGCAATAAAGTTTTCTTCTATATAGCACACACACACACATGCAAAACACACAAACATGAACAAATTAAAAAAAAAAGAAAAAATTAAAAAGTAAGGAAAAAAATGAGATGGCAACACAAAAAAAAAAATGAGACAGAAAACAGGAAAAGTATTAAGAAAAACAAAAGAAATCTTTTAAAGGATTCATTTTTATTGTTGTTGTTGTTGTTCTTATAAAAAAAAGTTTGACATGAAAACTTTTAAAAAGATTTTACACCATAGAAACTATTCTCTCGCATGCAATAGAATCAAAAAATGTCCTGAATTTGAAAAAAAAAAAACTTGAAAACTATTAAAAAGGAATAGTAGGAGGACTGAATAAACTTTTAAATCATAAAATGATAATGAAAAGTTTAGTTTTTTTTAACTTCTAATATAAACTTAATTCTGAAATCAATATTAACTGATTGGAATTAGTTATAAAGCTTTTAAACTGATTTCAATTCCGGGAAAATCACTAACAGTTTGAAATGTCTTTTACTGTGAAATTGAATGGAAAATTAATGAAATTAAAATATTTAACACGATTAACATCGCTACGCTTGATTGCATATTGTAATATAGTCAGTATATATTTAAAATTTAATATCTTCGTATTTAAATTTTCAATGGGATGTTTGCTAAAAATTCTGACAAAGTGTTTGAAACAATGCAGAGAGAATAATAACTACAACTTACGAAATTCTTCCCCACTTAAAATCATTTAAAAAGGGAAATTAAGGACTAGTAACTCATATGAAAAGCGACTATAGGGTAGGTAGGTGGGAGTTAATTCCTTTAATGTGAAATTGAACAAACGTACTATAACATCGCTAACTCTTAGTGAGCACCTAAATCTTGTAGTAAGAAATCATAGGTATATGCAAATTTCTGGTTCATGAATAAGTTCATGCAAATAGTGAGTACCCAAGTCCTTTAATGAGAAATTATAGGTTGATGCAAATGTCTTTTAATTTCTTTCACTTTTTTAACATTTACATTTAAACTTTGTAAAACATTGAAAATTTAATTTAAGGTGATAATCAATTTGTATATCTAATAAGAAAACTAATGAGAATACAATAAATTAGATGCCATCCCTCAGTACACCCTTATTTTAAGATATTGTTCTCTAATATCCAGAATTTTTTCCTGAGAAAATCATTTTTCAGTTTTTAAGCAAATTTTGGAAAAATACAGCATAAGCTCTATAAAATATTTAACTCAAACTACTAATGGAAATTGAATATTTATTCATTTATTTGAATACTATGTATGACACTGATTTACGCAATATTGGTAAAGCCCTCGGCTGCCACGGCCATTGTGACCCTTTTCTATAGATAATATTTATATATTTATTTTTAATCTAATATTAATACAATAAATTGTTTAGTTTATTTCCTTATTAACTGACCGAACAAGTTCACCACATATATTGCATAATTTTAGGCTGAATTAGAATTTTGAAAAGAGAAATATTATATAAACTCTCTTTAATAAAATTGTATTTAATTATTAAATGGCTAATGAAACCTAATCGCACTCTTGACAAGCAAATAAGCTTGCTTGTTATGAATCACGAGCCCTCTAATGTCAAGAGTCGAGAAATTGTAGTGAAAATTCATTTCATAATAATAATCGAAATTAATATAATTCCTTCCTCAGATCACCTTTCTTTCATTTGAAATCAAATACAAATTTTATTTTTATAAAATTGAAGGAATTTTTCCTTCAAAATCAAGGACACTCTACAAAACCCAATCAAATGACTATACATATCATTTGATTTTATTGTATGACATCCTTAAATTATACATTTAAAAAAAAAACAACAACAACAAAATAACTCTTTTTTTTTTCAAGAAATATACACTTTTTAAAACTTTACTTTACTCTTCATAAGCTTTTACTTACTTTTTAAATAAAAAAAAAATAAAATCTAAAGGAAAAGGAGTATAACAGTAGAATAACAGAAATAAAAAAAAACTCAAAAAAAAACACAAAAAAAAAATCAAATTAACAAAAGAGCAAAAAAAAAAAACTCAAAACTTTAGACAAAAAAAAAAAGGACATAAAAACTCATTAAAAGAAAAGTTTTCGCTTTTAAAGAGATTCTCGAATTTCGAACAATAATCAAAAGGATGAGGTTTAGGATAATACATTTTTTTTGTTCTCTTTTTCTATTTTTGTTGTTGTAATATCATTTCATAAAAAAAAAAAAATCCTTTCGAGTATCGACTTTAATCGACTTTCTCTCAATAATATCCATTCGTTATTATTTATAAATAATATAAAATAAAAAAAATCTTTTTTTCAATATACATATACTTTTATTAAAGTAGTACTAGCCCCCTAAAATGCACAAAATAAAAAATTGAAGGTAGATCTTGGGAATTTGTTACTGTGTTAATATAAAAGTAAATTGCTGGTATAAGAAACAGTTCTTTTAATGTTTCAAAACTTTTAAGCTTAAAATGTTGAAAATTTTCATTAACCAAAAATTGATGGTAGATCTTTTGGATTTAAAAGTGTTTTAATATGTAAAAAGTGTTAAATGTAATGTAAATTGCTGAAATGAAAGACAGTTCTTCTTTTTGTTAAACTTAATCCAGCAATTTACTTTTATATTAAAACACTTCTAAATGCAAAAGATCTGTCATCAATTTTTGGTTATTTTATTTTATTTTATACTTTTTAATTAAATTTTTTTACACAAATTTTTAAAATAAAATTATTAAATACAATATTTAATTTTACAATTTCCAAGTTGGATCCAATTCATTAATAGTTATAATCGGTTTATCTATTAACTAATCATAATTTATTAAAATATCCCCCTTAGTAAACTTATCTAAATTAATTTAAATTTTATAACAGAAGACAAAAATATCATTAAAAAGCATTATAAGTACCTACTTGATAAAATCTTTATCTAACTACTTAGTTTGTTAAACCAAATTGTTTTATATTTATTAGGTATCTCTAAGTCTTACTACATATTTTTACAAATTGTACATAATATGTATGTTTGTAAATACCTAGTTCTTACCAAAAATATACGGACTGATATTAAAAAAAAACCCTAAAAATTTTTTATATGAAACTGATCGTCTACATATGTAATTATTTGGTCTATGTTTTTATATTATCAAAGTGAAATATTTTAGTTCTTAAAGTTACAAATTTAAAAAAAAAAATTTTTATCTTTGAAGGAGGATAGAACACAGACCTATTTACACCGTCAGCCACTTTGCTAACCACTGAACCATAATCGAACAACTTCACCACATAAATTGCATAATTTTAGGCTGAACTCGAATTTTGAGAATAATAACGTATTAACTCTCATTAATAAAAGTGTATTTAATTCAATTCTTATAAATTTTTGGTCAGATTTCGAATATAAATGTATCACTACCTGACAGAATGAAAAATAAAGCCATAGACACAGGCAAGTTCAATTAAAAGTATATAAAAAAAAGTCGACAACAATCGTTAAGATCAGATTTGTTTTTTTTTTTTTTATTTTAAGATTTAGATTTTTGGTTTCGCAGTTTTTATTTTTTTTTTTATGAATTTGTATTTCATTACTTGCATATTTTGTTGTTGTTGTTCCTTGTTGTATATAGTTGTGTAAGTCAGTTGTTGTTGTATTTCTTTTAAATAAAAAAATTAAAAAAAATAAAATAAAAATCAAAACAAATGATGGTTTTTTAAGAAAAATATATTTCTGCTACATTGGTTAAATGGATTGAATGAATCTTTTAACTAAAAAATAATGTTGTCCAATTTTTTTTTATTGTTGTTGTTGTTGTCTCCATTTTGAGTTTTTAAGATTTTAAGTATAATTTAATAAAAAAAAATAAATAAATATAATATAGTTATATAATTTTCGATTGTTAACTTTTTAGTTTTTTAAAAAATGACTTCATATTGAAAAATAAATGTTTCAAACAATTTGACTTTTAAAAAAAAGTCGCGTATAACTGTAAAAGCTGTGGCAGTCACTTAATCTTAAATGTTGGTCTTGACCAATGCGAAAGTATGATTTTTGAAAAGCAGTCAATTTTAAACTTATTTAAAAAAAAAACCTGAGGTTTCAATGATCAAATTTTTATATTAAAACTAGCTTATAACAGGTCCGCGTTGCTGCGTCTCTCAACAAAATAAAATTGATGTTGTTAAAAAAAGTTAACACAAGAATTACATCATAGTTAACAACATTTACACCATAGATAATTAAAAAATGTATTAAAGCAATTTTTTTTAAAACTTGGCATTATTCGCCGGAAACCCACATTCCTTAACTCCACCGACTACCGTTAATACCCCGTATGGGAAAATTAAAGATAAGGAACTTCACGCATACAAAGTCAATCGGTCAAACCAATTTTAAATTCAGATTAAAATAAGAAAAAAATTCGAGTTCAACCTAAAATTATGCAATTGGTGCAGTTAATTTGTTCGATTACTTTTTGACAAATCAGTACTTCGCAAAATTGAACGAAATTTATTTCTAAAAATTTTTTTTACTGACCGTCGGCCAGGAATTGATTAACAATTTTTATGTGTGTAAATAGTGTCAACTCAGGTTCTAAGTGAGCATCAGTCTTATTTGTTTAAGTACCTCAACCTAAAGTCAAAAATTGTAATTAAGTTTTAAAACTTTAGATACCCATCTATCGTCCAGTAGATGGAATAATTAATTGATCTTCAAGAAAATAAATAATTAATTTTGCTTTTTCAAAATAATACTTTGGATGTTTTAAATGTTCTTTAAATATTTTAATTGAATTTCAGATTAGTGTTTTTTGAGTAATTTTGTTTAAGTGATACTTAAAACTCTTAATTTAATATTATAAGTATTTTTGAAGTTTTATAGCTGTCTATAAAACCTTCAATATTTTTCTTAATATTTGAAGATACTTCTTTTAAACACCATGTATTCCAGTAAGAATAACTCGAAATTCAATTACAATCGAGCAATTACTATACTCTAAAAACTACTTATAAAGAAATAAAACTCTTAAACTTTTACACTGCTTAAATACTGCTTAAACTTTACAGCCAGATGCAAATTAGTAGTATATTTTTTGATAACCAAATTTACTAATGGAGTAAAAATCTCAAAGAAGCGCTCTTGATGCAGTGTATCAAAAAATAATCTTATACCATGTATGATACGAAATTTTAAATATTTCTATAAATATTTACTTGAATTAAAACTAAATAGACTCTTCGTCTAAGTGTACAGGGATGTAATTCACTTGGGTTTATAAAATTTTGATGCTAGCAGAATAAGTTGTTTCAAAATTAAGGCATAATAGGGAATTTGTTGAGTACTAAAGTAATCATAGATAAAATAAGCATAGAAAAGCTTTGAAAAAACCTATGATAACTAATTTTGTTCCTTTTCATAAAATTTTATTGGGATTCTAAAATGTTAATAAGTACAATATTTTGGTAAAAATCCCATCTTAATATAAAACTCCATACACTAATTTTTTATTAACAATATAAGAACTAATATCAAAAGTACTTGAAATACTAGAGTACAAACTAAAATATACACGAAAATGTACTTCATTTTATTAAAGAATTCCAGAATACATATTTTAATACAATTTTCATATTTTTCTACTTTAAACCTTTCTAATATTAAATATTAATATTTAAAACTAAGAAAGTAACTATTTGCTTTTAAAGTACTATCATCGCGCTACAACTGTTTAAAAATTTTATAAGAATAAAAAGTTTTTATCATCAACCAAATGGAAAAATACTTTTAAATAAAAATTGAACTTTTAGTTATTCTTGTTAGTTTGATGTCTTTAACAAAAAATTATAATATTATTATCTTATCTATAAAAAAAAAGTTATAAGTTTTCTAACCATTTTTGAAATATTAGCATATTAACATTCAAAATGACAGTGGAAAAATATCATATTAAACTAAAAAAAACAATATGCTTGTGTTTGTCAGTTTAAAAACTACTACAACTACGAAATTGAGGAATGTACAATACTCCTAAAATTCAATATCGCCAAGAACAAAATCTACACTAAGACAAAACCCCCAAGTTTTGGGGTCATTGCTTTGTTGATTTCATATTGAAAACTTTGTCTTTAGGGATTTTGTCTTGCGGGTTTCGTGTCCAACCACCCAAAAATTGTTATATGAAAAAGAGAAATTATCAAAGGAAGATAGGATGACTTAAATAAACTTCGAACTGAATTAGTTTAATAAAATAAGTATCGAGGTAAATATAAATCGTATCTATTGATATTTTAAAAATGAAAATGTTCGATGCGCTATTTCTATTGGAAAACTGAATACTTAGAACAACAAAGCCTTAGGTTAAAGATTAGCCTCATTGAAAGCCTCATACAGCAGTACCATAACTTTCTGAAATAAAGGAAGTTCAAATCAAAAAACACTTATCAGTAATAAAAATCATTGTATGTCAGTACTAGTCGTGTTACCTTACTAGAATAAAATTACATCTTTCGGTTAAAAATTAGCCTCTTTAAAATTAGAATAGTCTACTTAAACATGGAACAGTACCATGATATACAATTTAAATCAGGGAACACTTTTTATTAATAAAAATCATTGTATCACAAGTACTAGTCTTGTTACCCTAATTGGACAACATACAACCTTGGGTTAAAGATTATCCTTTTTAAAAGTTAGATTAGATTCCTTAAACATACAGCAGTACCAGAACTTTTGCAATAAATGGAATTCAAATCCAGGAACGCATTTCATTAATAAAAATCATTGTATCACAATTACTAGCCCTATTACCCTACTAAAACAACATATAACCTTGGATTAAAGATAAGCTGCTTTAAAAGCTTGATTAGATTCCTTAAACATATGACAATGCTTCTTAAAAGTTTTTAAAAGTAATGAAATGTCAAACTTTCATATATTAGAAGCTCTTCTGTAGAGTAGATAGACATAGAGGGATGGTTATATTCGAAACCCAATAAAGGCATTATTTTTTAATAATTAAGGTGCTTAAAAGTATTTTTAGCTCTTCTTGTCCAAAACCAAAACAAAAATTAATTAAATAAGTTTTGAAACAATTACTTCTTAATCAGGATTCATCGTTTGAACTTAAAAAAACAAAGTTTATTATGACAAATGACTGTAAATACAATAAATAAGCTATTAACTAATAATAAACCGGTTTATTTTTTATTATATATACTTTCTAATAAATAAATGATGATTTGTGTGTTTTTTTTTTTTATTTTCCATTTTCACAACAACAACAAAAATAAAACTTCTTATGGTGTGTTCAATATCATTATCACAGTTTGATATAGAGTTATTTTTTTAAAAAAAAAAAAACAAAAACTTTAGAAAATACATAAATTTTAATAAATATAAAATTATGTGCGTGTATATATATATATATATTTTTTATTTGACATACATATTTTTAATGTGCCTATGTACTTTTTAATGTATATACATACAAATATATTTGGTTTAGTACAATTATGGCGGGTAATGTAATAGGAGCTTTATTTTACCTTCATGTTATATATTGCCATTGTATGGAGGGATCCTATGAATTCAGGTGGAACCTGGCACAAAATTTTTAGAAACACAAATATGCCTATCCATCAATGATAAAAAAATGGTTTTATTTATTAAAATATTATAATATAGAACAAAGAATATTAAGAATTCCAAAAAACTTTATATGCATTCGTCCTAAAAGTATGCAATTATCAATGTATTAATAGAGTAAGAGAATTTTGTTATTATTATATTGAATTACTATAGTACTTTCGAACTGTTAATTTTAAATTGTAACAGTAAAATGTAAATTCTGATTTATATTGTCTGGTACCAGATTAGTTGAATTAAAACTGAACTTAAACAATAAGTCTTTCATAAAACTGTATATGCGTATTCATCCCAAAATTATGCAATTATTATTTTATTAATATGTAGGTGGAAGTGTGCTTTTGAATTAATATTGGAATTCTCCAGTAACAGTAATTTGATAATAATAAGCACATTTTAATTATTATTTAGAATTTCTGATTATATTTTTTAACCGCGACTGTTAATTACATAGACATGTATGTCTAACCCCATTTTGATGATTTATATTCACGATTTTTTTTTTAAGTTGTTTTTGTTTTTTTTATTGTTATTTTCATCCTGATTTTATCTTTAAAGTTTGTTTGTTTTGTTTTTTTTTTTGTTTGTTTGTAGTTGTGGAAGGAGAAGGTAATGAGAAAAGGAAATCATTCATATTTATAACTCGAACTTTCTTGGAAACTTCTTAATATTATCATAAAGTGTATATCAATTTTTTTTTTTTTTTGTAAAAAGTTTTTTTTATTATTCTTTTTGCCTTGAATATATAATACAAGAATACTATAAATATATTAAGATATATTTTTACATATATTATATACATAAAAATATCTTAAGATAAAAATTTTTAAAATAAAAATTTAAGTAGTTAAAAAAAAAGAGAAGCCTAAAATTCTATTCAAGTAAAGGTAATAGAAAAATATTGCAGACTATGTTACCTATTTTTTTTTTTGACAGTGCATTTAATATCTTTTCAGTCACTTTAAATAACTGACATTGCCATTACTACTCTACGTGTTTCCCCCCCTTCTTAATGCTAAGAAAATTAAGAAAAATTATAATAATAACGGGAAAAAATAAATCGTTGGAAAAGTGAAAAACTATTTAAAAGAAAAACTTTTATACTGACATCAAAATAAAAAGACTTAAGGTAAAGTAAAAAAAAAACTTCAAAATTATTAGGAGGGTTACCACTATTTTTAAAATTGATGATGATGATAAATGTTATATAATGATGGTAAATAGCACATAATTTTTCGCCAATTTTTAAAAGAAAAACTGAAAAATAAATTTTTCACGAAATAAATAACGATTATTGCTTTGTCAAAAATATTAAAAAAACAAGTAAAGAAACAGTCAGTCGGTGCAACCGACTTAGAAATACCCTACACCTATTTGGTTCAAATTTAAGGACATATCCATAAGTCATTTTAACACCATAGAAGCTGTTATTAATTTGATCGTAAGACATAGTTAACCAAATTAACTGTATAATACTAAAAACATTTTCTAATTACCCTATCTATTAAAAAATACTACAAATTCTTACTAATTTATCTATTTAAAAATATTAAAAAACAAACAAACTTGAAATAAATGAAAATATATTTATTCCAATTCAATTACAAAATGAAAAAATTCTAATTATTAAATTTTGTGATAAAAAGATAATCAAAGCATAATATATTTAAGAATCCAAATTTTTAAAAATTGCAATTATTTTAAATGGTTAGTTTATATACCTAATAGAAAAGCTTATAAACGCAAAATATGCAATAAATGTATTTTTAAAATACAATTAAAAATTTACACCTTTTCATATAATTCATTTAAATATAAAAATAAATTTTACATAAATGCAGCAAGTACCTTTGAACATAGCTGAACCACTACAATTAAGTCTAGATTTCGGAGACACATAGGACATAGGAAATATATTCTTTGGCTTCGAAATTAAACTCGACCAGAACCAATTCCCATGGTACTTTCATTACTAGTAACCTACTGTTAAATTTCATCAAAATACCGGCATTATTTTTTGAGTTATGGTGTTTTTAAGATATATGTTTGTTAGTCCTTGAACTTTTCAAGGGTTCTAGAACCCGAAATTATAGTACGATCTCGCCCATATGCAGTCCCCGTCATACTTTTAATACTAGTCAACCCTTGTACACAATTGGAACGTTCTATCTTAATTTTAAGTTACTAGTTTTATTAATTTCGATGATAAACTTTTACACATTGGGGGGTCTAAGAAAGGTGCAAAAATAGAGGGACACGCAGTAAATATTAAAGAACACCCATGTGCCAAATTTGAAGCTTCTCCATTTTTTCAAGTTGCTATCTTTATTAATTTTAAGGATATGCTTTAAGGTCTTGGGAAATGTGTGCCTGGTCCCCGACCCACTAGTCCAATGGGGCCCAAATTTCAAAGACACTTACGAAATAGGAAGGGACACCCTGATACCAAATTTGGAGGTTCTATCTTCATTGGTTTCGGAATTATGCTCGTTTGGCCTAAATTCGATCAAAAAGTTCTAAGTTCCGAACCCATTGTCCAATCCTCACCGTACGTAATCACCGCCGTAGTTTCGCAGCCAGTAACCTACAGCACAAATTTCATGAAGATAGCCTCATTAGTTGTTGAGTTATCGTGATTTTTTATATATGTTCCTTAGCCCTGACATCGATTAAAAGGTCCGGAATCCGAACCGTTGGGCTGATTTCGCCCTTATATAGTCCGCGCTGTACTTAGAGTACTAGTTAACCCTTGTACACAATTTCAACGGTCTATCCTAATTTTAAGTAACTATTTTTAGTAATTTCGATTATAAGCCTTTAAAACTTGGGAGGTCTGAGAGGGGTACAGAACCACCACTCCAATTGATCCCAAATTAGGGGAACACGCAAGAGATAGTAAAGAACACCCTTGTGGCAAATTGGAAGCTTCTACATTTTTTCAAGTTGTTATCTTTATTAATTTTAAAGATATGCTTTAAGGTCTTCGGAAATGTATGGCTGGTCCCCGACCCACTACTCCAATGGGACCCAAATTCACAAGACACTTAGGAAATAGGAAGGGACACCCTGATACTAAATTTGGAGGTTCTATCTTCATTGGTTTCGGAATTATGCTCGTTTGGCCTAAATTCGATCAAAAAGTTCTAGGTTCCGAACCCATGGTCCAATCCCGACCTTACGCAATTCCCGAAGTAGTTTCATTACTAGTAACCTACAGCACAAATTTGATGAAGATAGCATCATTAGTTGTTGAGTTATCGTGATTTTTTATATTTGTTCGTTAGCCCTGAAACCGATTAAAAGGTCCAGAATCCGAACCCATGGGCCGATTTCGCCCATATGCAATCCCCGCCGTACTTTCAGTCCTAGTAACCTACAGTTAAAATTTCATCAAGATAGCTCCATTATTTTTTGAGTTATCGTGCCTACGGACGGACGGACGGACGGACGGACGGACGGACATGGCTATATCGACTAAGGCGGTCACGCTGATCACAAATATATATACTTTTCCATATCTAGCTCGCTTCCTTTAGGTGGTTACAAACACCATACCAAAGTTAATATACCCCTTTACCTATTCTATAGGTGTAGGGTATAAAAAAATTAAATTGAAAAGTTTTGTATAGGTACACAGTGCACATATAATAATACAAGTAGGTATATAATGTAAAAAAAAACTTTTGGTTTTATTTACTTGGTACCTATATACTGTTAGTATTATTTTGTTACAAAAATGCTTTCTTGTCTTTGTTTTTGTTGGTTTTTTATATTAAAGTCTGATGTAATAAACCTATAACAGGAAAAGAGTCGGAATAATAAAGAATATATGTAAGAGCCATGTATATTCGTATTCAGAATTTTATATGAAGTTAAAACAGTTGTGGTCATAATATTAAATGTTATATTTTCCGCAATTTTTATTGCGTAAATCATTTAAATTTACATTAGGATATCTTGTATATAGTATATATAATTACCTCATTCTTTTCCCATAAAAAGCCCTTATAATTTATTGAAAGTTTTATTTGATTGAATAGCTATTTAAAAATCCCCCGCCGTACAAAAAGGAAGCTAATGCTAATTGTTAAGCAAAGACAATTGTATTGTAAAATTCTTACATAATTAACTTTAAAATTAATGTAAAAATTTAAAGATTCTGTCATATAAATTGCCTAATACCTTTAATAATAAGCCTCCAAACAATTTTATATGGATTCATCCTAAAAGTATGCAATTATCAATGTATTAATAGATGTAATAGTGGGTTTTGTTTTTTTTTTATATTGAATTAATGCAGTTCTTTCTAACTGTTAATTGTAAATTGTAACACTAAAATAAATAACAGAAGGTGAGGCAATAAAATAAATTTATTAATATCTACTTGAGTGTTTAAAAAAGCAAATAAACAAGAGGGCAATCATTTAGTTTTTATTTAATCAAATATTAGACAATATTAGACAAATATGACAAATATTAGAGTCCCCGATTAATTTTAGTACTAAAATGAAAAACTTTTTCTTGAATTGAAATAAAAATACAATAAAACTGAGAGGCCCCGATTAATTATATTAAATAAACATTTTTATCTTTTAACGATGATTCGAACCATTTTACACCCGAAGCCACTTCGCTAACCTAAGATTTCTAATATTAATATATCACTAACTGACAGACTAATAAACCCATGGACACAGGCAAAATAAAAATGGAACAATTCTTCAAATGAAATGAATAGGTGTCTAACTAAAATTGCAGATCCCGATTAATTTTATTAAATAAAGTAAAAAATATAACAAAAATTAGAGGCCCCGATTAATTATATTCAATCAAAAGAGAAACAATATTATTAAATTGAAATTGAAATGTTTTACAAATTAGAGGCCCCAATTAATATGATTACTCGTACTCGTATATATGAAAAAGAAACAATTCTTGTATACTCCCAATAATTCTTAAATGCGTTGGTAACTGGAAGATAATGTGTGGTATACCTAACTATTTGTTGGTATACTAAAATATCATTAATTGACTCTAAGTCATGAGTACTCAATGGAGAAACTTCCAAAGTTTTTTCGATTAATGCGGATTTTCCAAATAAATTACTTCTAGTGGTATCAAACATTCAGTAATTGCTTGTAATCTCAAAAATCTCAAAAATCTCAAAAATATGATTTGTAAACATCATTTCAATAAATATTATAAGTTTACATATAAAAAAATATTAGAAACAATGCTTATGAACATTGTAAAAAATTAAACTATTCTGATTAGAACTACAATATATAATGTATAGGTACTCAAAAGAAATCAAATTTTAATTTAAGACCATCTACATTCCAGCTACATTGGATATTTTCTAACACTCATAACTAACAATAAAGCCCTAGTCACTTGATATTACTAGGCTCTTTAGACATATCATAAGATAACTGAAACTTTCAACAATGATCATGGCCTTTTATTAAATCAAAATACACCTAAATTTTTGTCTGTAACTGTACATACAGAACAATATAATACCAAATAACTTTTTTAAAAAAAAATTTATTTTATGAAAAATGTTTTTATTATGAATATAAAATATGTATATATACAATATATAAATAGGTATATATATATATTACAATTACATAGTACGTGTAAGCGTACACATTAATATGCTCGTATGAATCACCAAGTACAAAGTACATACAATATATATATTATTGTTATTTGTTTTAAAAGTACAATAAGTACAGTAGGTATACACTACAAACACAGTATTTTTACACAGTTCTTGTGTTACTTTTTTTTTTTACTCAATTGAAAAGTGAGTGAATTGAAAAAAACGAGTGTTATATTAACAACTAAAGACAAAAGAAAAATACAACAATAACAAAAACAACAAAAGACCATAAAAAAATTAAGAAAAATGGAAAATGTGAAAGAGGCTTAAAATTCCAAAGTTATCAAAAAGCTATTTTTTTTTTTTTTTTACATACATTTTTATGAAGTTTTATTATTTTTGTTGTTGTTTTTGGTTTTTATTATTATAAATTAACTTTCGACTTAACAAGAAGTTCTACAGAAAAATTGTTTTATTTATTTGTTTTTTATTTTTTTTAAAAAACTTACCTCTGGTTCAGAATTTAAGGCGCTATTGTGTAAGCTACTTTGACGTGTTGATCGTTTCGATATATGTCTATGATGGAACAAGAAATAATGTTTAAGGCTGCCAATCTGTAAAAATACATAAAAGGAAAAAAAAAAATAAATTAAAATCATAATAAATATATATATATATATATATACAAGAGTATATAAAAATGTTATAAATATTAAATAATTTATGAAAGTATTATATAATATAAATGAAAATTTAATGCTTTATTCAGTTCCTTGTTTCAAAATTCCTTGTTAGTTATTGTGTTTATACTCGTATGACAAAGGGTATAATAAATTTGCCATTACGTTTGTGACGCAAAGAAGGAGGGGGGGGTAGATATAGACTCAAGTGTATTGATCGGATTAGAATCGAAAAATAAATCGATTTAGCTATGTATGTCCGTCCGTCCGTCCGTCCGTCCGTCCGTCCGTCCGTCAGTCGGTCATCACGATAACTCAAAAAATAAAGGAGCTAGGATTTTACAAATTAGTTTTTATGCAAAAACCGGAATCGCTAATTAAATCCAGCCATTTTGGTGCACGGGTTCGAGTACCTGCCATACAACTTCTAATTTTATATGAGCATTACTCTATACCTATGGGAGCTGAGTGTCTGAAATTTTGCCAAAAATAGTTTAGTATAATGGCCAAAGATAGTGCAAAATTTGGTTGGTCTACTGCAAAGGGTTCGAGTAGCAGCCATATAACTCCTTCTTTTATATGAGCATTACTCCACACCTGATGAAGCTGGGTGTCTGAAATTTTGCCAAAAATTGTTTAGTGTAATGGCCAAAGTTACTGCAAAATTTGGTTGGTCTACTGCAAAGGATTCGAGTAGCTGCTATACAACTCCTTCTTTTATATGGGCATTACTCCACACCTAATAAAGCTAAATGTTTGAAATTTTTCCAAAAATAAATAACCGGATGATATAATGTATATGTTACGGTCATGCGGGTATCCCAGAGTTGACACAGTCTACTCTACTACACTCTTCCTGGTTTTTTGTTAAATTCGATCAGGTGTAAAATTTCTATTGGGGTGGGGGGTTTCTTTGTTTTTAGTGGATAATGAAAATAAATTTAAAATATTTAAAAAATCAGGTGAACATTAAGAGGTTGTAGAATACAGAATTTTTAAAGGCGGTTCAATTAGTTAAAATGTAAACCTTAGGTAAATAACTGTTTGTAACTAAATAAATTTTAATTACGTAGTAATTTGAAGATAAAGAATATGTGAGAGGCGACGGGGCTAAATAAGACGTATGATTTTGACAGGTTTCGAAGAAATTATTCTGTAATTAAATTAGATATAGTTCCCAAATTGTTTTGACTGATAAGATTTAAAATGTTCGTATTGTATTCTACTGGAAACTTAAATTTAAAATCTAAAAGTTTTTGTATAACGGTAATATAACAGTACAAATACTTGAAGGTAAGTGGGGTTTATGTAAAAGCTTAATTTTTTTCTTGATAATCGGTGATAGGAAATTAATTTATAATAATTTTTCTATATGATTTTGATTCCCAATTTTTTTGTTTTTATATAGTAGGACCTTAGATTCCTTAAAGTGGGTGTCCTTACTTTTCAGGGGCAAGAAATTCAATTAATAAAAAAATAAAATCAAATTAATTCATTTTTTGATTTATCTAGTGTATTTATATTTAATGGTTGAGAAAAAAATGATATTGGTGGGGCTGGGTTGTTGGTTACTTTAAAAAAAACTCCCCACCCAATATAATTAAAATAAAAAAATATTATTTTATTAATATTTATTATTTATTGAAAAAATAACTGATATTTATTGAGATAAATTTTTTTAAAATAACTTTTCATTTTCTTTTATTATATAAAATATATGACTGGGAAAGTGCAAAGGTGATTAAAAATGATGGGAGTTTTAAAAGAATATAGCTATTAAAAATAATTTATTATAATATAGGTACATTTAAATTGTTAAAGTATATATAAGACATTTTGATTTTATAAGATTGCTTAAATTGAAGTTATTTTCGGAAATTGAACTTTTTTGAAATTTATTGTTTTTTTAAAATAAGTGGTACAATTTCAAGTTTTCAAAAATTGACTCGGAACCTTACCCTTATCAAATTGTTATACAAACTGCAACAGATAAAAAACAGAAGAGTTTAAAATAAATAACATTTATGGTGGATTACTTTCATTAATTAATTTCGTTCTAATTTTAAAAATACAAATTCAAAGTAAGTTAATTTTGGGTAAAATGTCCACTAGTCTCACTCAAGCAATGGATCATACAAAGTTTAGTTATCTCCTTCTTGAATTTTAGTTTTTCAGTAGAACCAACTGCGTTTTAAAGAAATAAAACAAAACTCTCTTCTCAAAATTTTCCATATAGTTATATAATAAAGACTCCAACGGATGCCCATTGCTTGATTAAGTTAAAACAACGTAATGCAGCTTATTGAAATTTATAACTTTTATTTAGGTTGCGAGTCTATAATTAATGTATATATATATATATACGGATCTCTAGAGTCAAGGGTTTATAAGAGTAATAACCTATAACCTACACACAATACACTATTTAACGCAACTCTATCCTTTCTTAATTTATAGATTTAATTCGAAATGTTTGTTTTGAAAGAGCGATATTGGTGAAAGTCCAACTCGGAGGAACTTCTGCTGCTATTCGTGACAAGTCTTCTTTTCAAGTCTCTACCTATTCTCGAAAAATATTACTTCGACTACTCTTCTTCAAGTGTATACTAATAAAATAGGTCTTAGGGTCCTCCCATTGACATAGCTTTACTTCCTATTTCTTTTATTAACAAATTAAGAATTGTATGTGTCAATAGACTGTTTATTTATTATTTTTAAAGTTTAAATTTGCTACTATTTCTATATCTAAATTTTACATCAAAAAACTTTTTAATGCAAAATTTATTAAAGAAACTATAATATATGGGGAATACCCCGCTTTTCTAATTCATATGCATTGCTTTTTAAAAACAATTTTCTTTTACGAATTTATTTTTTTATTTGTGTTCTGTTTTTTCACACAAAAAAAAAAAAATAAAAATTAATTTATTTTTTATTACTCCCAAAAATCATAACAGCCCCCCCATTCTTACAACCAGAATAATTCATCATGTTACTAATTTCTCTTTGTACTTTTCTTTTGTTTAATATGAATTTAAAAATCTTCTCAAAAAGAAGATTAATTATTTTGTATTAAACCAGGAGCAAACAAAAAAAAAAACAGAAAAAAGATACTGAAGATATTTTTTTTTACTGTAATATGAATCTATCTTTTTTTTTTCTGTGTAATTTTTTAAATACCCCTCATGTCAAAAATTATTAATGATATAATAAATATCATAAACTGCTTGAAAATCAAGGAAACATAATAACATATTCTTGACTATAAAAACTCTAAAGCGAGTTAAATTCGGGGAGGATATCATGAGAGTGTGCGAAAGAGAAAAAAGATTTGGTTGTTTTCAGAAAAATTTAATGGAAATTTGAGAAAATTAATATATTTTCTTTTTTTTTCATTTAAAATATTCGCCTTAATCACTTTTTTTTTTTTGTAAGCCCCATTTTTAGGTTTTTGTTACCGTTATCCTTTTAGACATTTTTCCTTGAATTCTTAGAAAATTCTTAAATTTAATTTAACATGATGTCTACAAATGTATCAATAACGGTAAAATGTAATTAAATGCGTAGGTATGAAGGTAATATCAATTCTGCAAAGCGGTATCAAAAATTTAAATACCCATTTTTAAGATAGGTAACCAATAGAATGTAGGTATCATGTTTGGAGGTAGTTACAGAGTGGCAGGAATTACCGTTAGAAAAAATAAAATAGTTTTATTTTGTTAATAAGTATAGATGTAGGTTGTTGATTCGAAACTTTTGATTAAAAGTTGATAAGTTGTCAAAATTTATAGGATTTTAAATATAAATTTAAATATAAAATCTTAAGATACTAATCATAAATTGCTAGAAATGAGGTAAACTTGATTTCCATGACTGAAAGTATTTTTTCAACTAATTTGTAAGGAATTTAAACGTTTATTTCTGGACAGACAATTAACAACTAATAAAAACAAACCGTTAGAATTTTCCTAATGTAAACAAAATCAACATAAAAACAAAGAAAATAGAAAATAGAAAAAACAATAAAAATAAAAATATGCGAGGAAAATTTATGAGACAATTTCATAAAATCTCAGTTTTCTTGGTGTTCATAATTCATTCTTATAACTAGAAATTATATACATATATAAAAATATATATATATATATTTATATATATAAGTAGATGTAATTTAATTAATTGTCTTATATATATATACTTTGTGTATATTGTACATATTTATTTGCAAATAAATAAAATTTATATTACTGCTTAAAAAGCCAGTCTCTCTACTTATTCTTTTTAATTTGTTTTCCAAGGTTTTTTTTTTTTGATGAACAGGAGAAATGGCGGGGAAGGTGTGGCTATTATTATTGTTTTTTTTTCTAGTAAAAGCTATCATTTATTTACAAAAGAAAAAATGGAAAAAAATCTTAAAAGGGAAAATAAATTTTCTAAAACCGCTTTTAACCTTACTTCATTTAAATTTTCAATTTATTCATCCTATATTTTTCTTATATTATATATTAATGTATGTGTATATAATATATTATATGTGTATATATATATCTGAACTTTAAGGAATTAAAAGGGAAAACTAAAATAGGAATTATGAAGGCTAAATATTTTTATATATATATATACACACAAATATATTTATGAGTCTTAATAAAAAATCTGAATCTGTGAAAAAGTATCTTAAAAATAAATTTACATAAAAAATATTTATTGTTTTATACTTTAATTTTGTTTTTTTTTTTTGGTGGCAACATTTTGGTGGCATAGGAAAACATACATAACTAAAAGGTATTATTATATATTATTTTTTGGGCACCTGTTGATTTTATTAAACTTTAAAAATAGCTCAAGAACTGGAAATGAATGGTATACGGGGTACTTCTTAATTGAATGAATTAAAAAAAAAATATTTAGATATTCTTAATGACATTTAATCTTTAAGATACTTTTTAAAAAATATTATTCTAAATAATTTATGTAATATTTTAAAAGGTTTGTGGTTTAAAAATTTATAGGTTTTTTATTTATAGGGAAAAACTAAAAGTATCCAAAAGTTACTAGTCTGAATTCATTAGTTTATTTAGGACTTATTTTTTTATCTAATGGAATTTTGAGTTTAAAATAAAACAGTTATAGTTGGGATGAAAAGGCTCAAAATTGATATTAAAGCTAAATCTGGAGAAGCTTTAAAATTTATTTTAGATTTATTTTCCATCGAATTTATAGCAATTCTTCAGAAGTCTCGCACTGTATGATCTAAATAAACAGAAGTCTCGCACTGTATGATTAATAAAAGCAGTTCTCTTGTTTTGTAAACTTTGAAGCAACCGTAAGCATAATTTGCCCTAAATATTTTTAACAGACCCCTATAGGTCATATTGAAATTTCTTCATGTATTAATTTACTCTAAGACACAATTTTGCGTTTGCACCCTCTTTTCTATTAAATTAGGAAGGAGTCATAGTAGTCACTTTACTTGGAATTTGATACTTACAAAATTTAAATACAAGTAAAAGAATCAAGTAAAAATACTTGAAATAATTAAATTTTAGAATCTATTAATTAATATTTTTAGTATAATTACTTTTGTAATTATTTTTTGATGGCTTAAGTATTTTTGAGTAATTAAGTAAGTACCAAAAAATTCTTAAGTAACAAAAATTCGATTATTTTACAAGTATTCAAATATTTTGCAAATATTTTCAGTCTGAAAGCCCAAAATTTAAAAAAAAAAACTTGAGTACTAATCACTTTCATGAATTTAAAAATTTCAATTTAAATTATAGATGGGATAAGTATCCATTACTATAAAAAGTTTCCAGGAAAAATTCTAATAAATATTGAATATTATAAAATTTCCCACTTTTCACAAGTATTAGACAAGTATATAGTATTAGTTATTGACAGTTTTGAACTTTTAACTTTCAATTTGAAAATTTAATATCAATTTCTAAGAAACACTTTATATCAAAGGGAAAAAATTTGATTAATTTATAATGACGCGACCTTTAATTTCAAGGTAATTTTGTAAGTATCTATTAGAACCTACACTTATATTTAATATAAAAATATATTTAAAAATAATAAAAAGGATATGAAATTATTATTTGATATTTTATTATTATATATATACAAACGTTTGATTAGTTTAATTAATATAATTAGGAAATAATTACAATTTTTAATACTTAATCATTATAAATTCTATGGGACAAATTTTTAATTTCAATGAATAATTTATAACGTTTTGTATGAATTATATATTGAAAAGTACAGAAAGGATAGAAGGGCTTGGAATCGAAAGCTTGTATATCAACAAATTTTGATTTAACAGAGTCGTCAAACGTGATTATCAAAAACTACTTTTTATAAAATTGCCAAAGTTGTTTTTTAAAAATGAAAAAATTTAAATAAATCGAGAAATTTAAGTCTATTTTAAAAAGATGTGCTTAATCTAAATTTCAACATGTCGGGCTGGTCAATATTTCAATTAAGAAATTATTGATTGCAAAAAGTTTCTAATTATATCAAAATATATAAAACCACTTGAACCGAATGAGCACTTAAATTTTTTTAACGTGTAAATCCTAATGCCCAAATAAACAGAGCGAAGCTAAGGAAGTGCAACAGACGCTGGGTAGGATAAATTTATTTTGTATATTTTTAACAAATGGGAAATTATAAAATTTATCATATTCTAGGATTAAAAATTCAATAGTTGTATTCATGAGAGTTTTAGAATTTAAATTTAATAAGTCTCAATAGATTTCAAGTTATCATAAATCTCTTAAGTCCTGGATCAAATGCCAATTTTTATTAAATCATCAAAGTATAAAAACCCAACTAAACTTATTAGATAATAAACTTTACTATATAAGGTAAACGGCTATATTATCGTCGTATAATTTTTGGTCATAGCACAAAATGAATTAATTTGGCAGGTTTTTAAAGTAAACCTTATAATGTTTTACTATTTTATGAAAGTTTAGGCTTTCTTTTTGTCAATTACGTTTTTATTTCTATAATTTTAATAAAACATTTTAAAAAGTTTGGGTTGTTTGTACATAATTTCGTCCGTTTGAAAATTTCGTGTTCCTATTATCGTCCTATTGTTGTACCTAATTTCGTCCTATCTTAAAATAGACATGAAACAGTGTGTTTTCATATATTATTTATCTATTTATGTAATTATTCATAGCTATTTAATATAAAAATTGAAAATAAAAAATAATTAATTAAATAATTTAATAAATTAAACCATAAATTAAAAAAAATAAATAATTATTAAAAATCAGAATTCATTAAAAAAATTTAACGTTTCCGTCATTTTTTTATTACCTACCAAGGTGGAGACAATTTTTCACCTTTAAGATATTTTCTTTAATTATTTTTTCATAAAAATTATCGAAAATAAGTATAAATTGCAATATTCCTAATATCGTCATACTCAACCTAATATCTTCCTATTCAATTTACATTAAAATGTTCCCAATATCGTCTAATACAAAGTACGTCCTAATATCGTCCTATTCAATGTACGTAAAATCGTCCTAAACTTTCTTTTAATATAACTTTAAAATTAGAGAAAAAAGTATAGGACGATAAAAGGTTTTTATATTATATATTAAATTACCTATCAAATGCTGTTAATAAATAAAAAAACAAAATGATTTAAAATAATAAAATATTAATTAATTAAAAGCTCTTCGCAAACCTAATTACGTCCTATAGGACAATATAATGTACATTTTTTAAATATAATGTCCATAATTCCGTCCTAATTTATTTTCACTATAATAATCACAATTAGTAACCAAATTTAAAATTAATGAAATAAAATTATAGTTTAAACTTAAATTTATTGAATGTAATTAAAAATTTTATTTTTCAACTTTTATTTCTCTCACAAACACGAATTTTGTTTTTCCCTTAAATGTAGAACTTTTTAATAAAAAATTAATCAAAACAGAGCTGCATTAGACACTTGCCATTTCAAAATGAATTTTAAAACAGCTAAATTGTGAATTTAATCGCGATATTTTAATAAATGGCAAAAGAAATATTAGAAAATATTTTGCATAGTCTAATTTTATTTTATTTCAATTTTTAGCGAAGTTATACTAAAAAAACTGTATTAGGACGATAATACCGCCATAGGACGAAATTATAGCCATTTACCTTAAGTACCAAAGTAACAAAAATTCAATTATTTTACAAATATTCAAATATTTTGCAAATATTTTCAGTCAGAAAGCCCAAAATTTAAAAAAAAAACCTTGAGTACTAATCACTTTCATGAATTTAAAAATTTCAATTTAAATTATAGATGGGATAAGTATCCATTACTATAAAGAGTTTCCAGGAAAAATTCCAATAAATATTGAATATTACAAAATTTCCCACTTTTCACAAGTACTAGATAAGTATATAGTATTAGTTATTGACAGTTTTGATCTTTTAACTTTCAGTATGAAAATTGAATATCAATTTCTAAGAAACACTTTCAAAGGAGAAAAATTTGATTAATTTATAATAACGCGACCTTTACTTTCAAGGTAATTTTAAAGTATCTATTAGAACCTACACTTATATTTAATATAAATAATATATTTAAAAATAATAAAAAGGATCGAAAATTATTATTTGATATTTTATTATTATATATATATACAAACGTTTGATTAGTATATATAATTAGGAAATAATTACAATTTTTTATACTTAATCATTATAAATTCTATGGGACAAATTTTTAATTTCAGTGAATATTTTAGAAGGCTTTGTATGAGTTATATATTGAAATGTACAGAAAGGATAGGAGGGCTTGGATTCGAATGCTTGTATATCAACAAATTTTGATTTAACAGAATCGTCAAACGTGATTATCAAAAACTACGTTTTTCAAAATTGCCAAAGGTGTTCTTGGAAATCGAAAAAATTTTAATAGATAGAGTAATTTAAGTCTATTTTAAAAAGAGGTGCTTAATTTAAATTTCAAAATGTCGAACTGATCAATATTTCAATTAAGAAATTATTGATATATCAAAATATACAAAACCACTTGAACAAAATCAGCACTTAAATTCCTTCTAATCTATAAAACCTAATGCCCCAATAACTATAGGGCGGAGCTAAAGAAGTGCAACAGATGCTGGGTAGTATAAAGTCATTTTGTATATTTTTAAAAAATGGCAAATTATACAATCCGTCATATTCTAGAATTAAAAATTGAATAGCTGAACTCATGAGAGCTCTAGATGTCTGGTTATCCTATATCTTTTAAATCTTAAGTCCTAGATCAAATGTAAATTTTTATTAAATCATCCAAGTAAAAAAACAAACTAAATTTATTAGATAATAAATTTAACTATATGATTTTAATTATATGAAGTAAAAGTACTTGGCTTTAAGTGTCTCAACTTTAAATATAAGCCTCTTTAAAATGTTAAAAGTTCATTTTTGAATACAAATCATTTAGTAAATCACAAATCAAAGTTATCACAAAGTTAAGTTATGTATTAAAAGGTTAAAAAGCTTAATTCAAAATTGTATAATAAGTGCAAAACTTTAATATAAAATATTTTATGAAGTAGAAGTCATAACTCATAAGTCAAATATTCATAGAATCTACGAATACTTAATTCCTTCCTTTCAAATAATTTAAAAAATTTTTGAAATATTATAATTAAGTATTATTTGAAGTAAAAATACTTTAATATTAATTTTATAATATATATATATATATATATAAGTTACTTTAAATAAGCTAATAAAACCCTTTAAAAAATATATATATATATATTTTATTAAAATTATTATGCATTTTCCTGTACTTATTTCTATTCTATCTGTTCTTGACTCTAATCTTTTTTTATTCGTTTACACCCAAAGTCTTCTTTTTTTCTTATTTTATTTTTTTTTTTTTATTTTACAGAAATATTTTTAATCCTGTTTTTGGTTTTTCTTATTTTTTTTTTTTTTTGAAGAAATGAAATCATTTATAATAATTTTATATTCTTTATTATATTTTCTTACAATGACATAAATGATAATATGAAGTAAAAAGAGGGAGGAAAGAAAATGGGGGTGAAATTACAATATCCTTTTTTTTGGGAGTTTCAAATTTATGTTGTGTACAGTCTTTGCCAAAAAAAAAACAAATTGAAATTTAAGGTTTCCTAAATTTACCTTATTATATTTCATGTTTTTTGATTTAATTGATTTTTCAATTTTCACATCTTAAAGCACGACTACGAGCACAGGGGACGGTTTTCGAAAATCTTTTACATAAAAAATATGATTGTGCCCCGCCCACTGTTCAGAATATTAAAAAATGCAGGAATGTCATTCACAAGATATCACCTGATAATGAAATATATATATATATATATATATACAGGAAAGCCGAATCGTTGGATAAGATTAGGAAAAAATACCCAATTTAATTTATTATTCCCTAATAATTCTATTTTGTTTCATTAAATCAATTTCCTTAAATTTCCGCGGTCGTTTCTTTCCCTAAATGAAAATTCATAAAATATTACCACCAGATATTACAACAACATCAAATTCAAATCAAGGATTGTAATAAGTAAAAGAAAGTCTTTTAAATTTAAGCATAAATCTCAATTGAAACATTTGCATTAATCTGAATAACTTATTCTGATAACACAACTATTTTTTTGTTACTGAGTGTATCCAAAAAAATATCATCAAATATTAACAATTAGATTGTTCTAGGATTGTGCGTTTATTCTTTAAAGGTTATAGGTACATATTATTTAGGTTTTTAACAAAGATTTAAAATGTTAATCCGTTGAACCTAAGAATACAAAAAAAATAGGAATTTTATTTAAGGAATTAAATTACTTAAAGAGATAAAAAAACAACAAAAAATTAAAACTTTTGTAGAGAAAATAAAAAGTGAAGAAAATTCTGTAATTTTTTTTTTTTTTTGTAATGGTTTATATTTTGGTTTTCAAATTTTTTTTTTTGATAAAATATTTAAGTAAGGGGGGGGGGGGGGGGGGGGGTATTATGAAAATAATAATTTTCTTTTAATTTAATAATATCTAAGATATGAAAATTATAATGAATATAATAATAATGATAATAATAATAATATGATAGTAGAAAAAAAAAGGTAGTTATTTAAAATTATTAATTATTATAATGAAAAATTGTATTGTGTATATATTATATATATATATATATATATATATATATATATACCTAAGCCTTATATTTTGTATTAAAATATACAAATAAATTAGTGGTATTCTTGTTTTTCAACAAGGTTAAATTTTAAATAATAATAATAATAAAAAATACAATGAAAAGAATAGGATTTAAAATAATTAGGTAACTTTTCAATATCAAAAAAGAATTTTTAATTCTTTAAAAAATTAATTTCATTATAAGTAATTTAAAAATAATTTTTTTTATTAGAAATTCAAAAGACAAATTCGTCCTTTTTTTAGAATTAAAGAAATATTTTATATTAAGGATTAGAGAAGTTTTTGTTCAAGTTAAGTACTTATTAAAATTAAATAATTAGTTTACTTTACAATCTTGGTTAAACAATAATAATTTTATATAGATCAAAAGTTTTATGATATTTATAATAATTTTGTATATATAAGATGAAAATCGTTTTGTTTTATAATATTAATTAATCAGATTAAATTAGAGCTTATTGATTGAGTAATATTATTTTAATATTTTATTTGGTAATTTATTTAATTATTTAATAAACCCAGACATATGCAAAGGACTAGCGTTTTAGTGGTAAATCAGGGCTCTATTGTACCAATCACTTATAACATACCAAATAATGAAAAAATTATTTTATTGATAATTGTAGGATTTTAACTAATCAAAATGTTATTGAATTATTCTAAAATATGGTTTTAATACAACAAGAGTTTATCAAAAAATTATTATTTTATTATTTTATCAGTGATAAGTTGTTGGTATCTAGGCACCAACTGAAAAATTTTTAGGGTAAACCCTGCATCGCTAGTTAAACTCTTATATTGAATTGGAAATTACTAATAATTAATAGATTTTTCCTAGCAAATTCAACTTGTGACCAAGTATTTAATGTAAATATAAAATATATATTTATAATATAATTTTAAAAATTATTATATAATAAAACTAGTGAAAACCTTAGATCTAATTGACCAATGGCATGCTATCAAATTATTATTGCCAAATTCAATTTGATAAGCTCAAAGTTTAAGCCCAATACAATTACATTTATTTATTAATTAAATTTCTAATAGTCTGATTTCTCCTAGCTAATTTAACTTGTGTCCAAGTATTTAATGTAAATATATAAAATGTATAATATGTATAACTAGGAAATATCTAAGACTTAAGTAACCGATACCGTACTATAAAATAATTATTATTGCAAATTTAAATTTGATAAGTAGCTATAGTTAATATTAATTATATCAAATTAAAATTCAAATTTAAGTCTTACGAGCTAGTATATATATACAAAAGCCTGTAGATAAAAAGACTATATCTGCTTCAATGCTTTAACACTTATTACTAATTACCCTCTACCCTCTGAGATTGTGAATGTGAATTGAAAGGATTCATTTTGGCCCACCTTTATCTTTTTATCTTTAAATTCTTAATGTTTATATTCAACTTACTCCATTGACTAAATTATATACAAAATGAGCCCCAAAAATAATCTCTATAAAATGGATAAAAATCTAAAAAAACCGTTATCAAAATATTTTAATTAATCTCTTATTCAAAATATTAAAAACCACATTATAATAGTTTTCAAGTAAAATCACTTCCTTAATAAAATTCCAAAAAAAACTTCATTCCTTTCAGTTTTCTTATCAATTTTATTATTATCACATATCTTAAGATAATACATCAAAGTATCTTAAAGATTAAATATTAACATAAAAAAAAAACAAATAAAAACAAAATTTTTCAAGTAATTTTCTTAATTCTAATATAATGCAAATATACACTAAATAGATACTATACATAAGTAATTTTCATTTAGAAAGTAAAATAAAATTGACGAAATTTTCTAATACAGTGTAATAAAGGATTTGTTTCATTATTTTGGGAAAAATGCCTCCCGCCACCACCTCCACTTAACAATCAATGAAAAGCTTATCTCTTATATATAGATATTAACATTTAACAAGTAAATAAAAATTTATTTACTAGAAAATTGTTAAATACTTTTTCTGCTTATATAGTATTTACACATTTTAGTTAACAGGATATTAAATACTGATGATGTATGTGTATCTATATATTTTATATAAGTGTATAAATAAATATATATATAGATGATTACATATATATACACAATCATATGTGTAATCAGTCTATTTTTATTTTTAACACTGTACTTATTCAATGTAATAAAAATTAAACAAAAACATAAAAAAGAAAAACAATTTTATTAATCGGTTCGTTAACGCTCATTCGTTTTTTTTTTTTGTGATTGTGTTTGTACAACTAATAAAGATATAAATTTTATTAGATTGATCCCTTTTGTTAGCATATAACTAAAAATATATGATAGGTATTAAATAGTATTAATTTATTACATTTTTTTTTAGAAAATTTGATTTTTTAAAAAGGAAATTAGTGAATTTATATAAAATATCATAATCATCATCAAATGGCGTCACAACTCGGGGTGAGTTTTAGCCTGATTTACTGCTGCCCGCCAGACTTGTCGATTTTGTACTGCAACTTTCCAGTTTCTGATATTAAGTTTTCTTAAGTCGTTTTCTAAGCCATCTGTCCATCTTAGCCTTGGTCTTCCTCTGTATCTATTTACAGGTGGAGCAACATCTAATATAAGTCTTTGTGACCTATTAATTCTAGCAACGTGTCCAGCAAAGCGAACCACGTCTTCATTATTTATTAGTAGTTGTAGTTCTTGATTGTTTCTGTGCATATATTCACCGTGTAGATTTTGTTTCGGTCCAAATATTTTCCTTAAAATTTTGCTTTCAAAATTTTTTGGACTATTTTCGTACTTTAGACTATTGATAATGTTCAATTTTCCGCACCATAGGTCAATACTGGTCTAACTAGGGTTTTATACATACGCAGTTTTGAATGTCTAGATAAAAGCTTCGATTTAAATAGTTTTTGATGTGCATAGTAGCATTTGTTGGCCGCTTGGATTCTATTATGTATTGAACAGTGCATGCGGTTGTCGTTGTTGAGCAATACTCCCAAATACGTAAAATTATCTACGCCTTCGAAGTTGTATTCTCCGATTGTTATGTTTATATAAAATATACTGTTAGAAATCAAAATTTATTATATAAAATTGTATTATGCATGTAATATATTCAAATTTTAAGATTTAATGTTGTTTAAAATAATTTTAGAATTGAATTTGATAAAGAATTAACTTTTAAATTTTATTGCGCCTAAAAATATGCAATTAATTTTTAAAAAATTATAAAGATCCTTTGTGTTTGTTCTTATTATTAAATTTTTTGGTTTTTAATTGTTTTTTAATTCAAATAAGTTTAATTATCGAAAAATTAAAATAGTACTCGATTAATTTAATTAGGAGAACCGTTGGTTCTGGTTAGGATGTCCGAATAAAGTCTGAACTTTAAAAAAGACAATGGAAAACTTTAAATAAAAATTTAATGAATTCAGATGGATACATTATGAAACTAATTTGTAATTTTGCAGTTAATAGGAAATTATGTAGGGTAAAAAATTAAAGCATGATCTAATTAAATTAAAATTAAAACATATATATATATATATACATATATTTTTTTTTTGTATCAATTATAAACTCAAGTATTATCGACATAAAATTAAGTTTCAACAATTTTAATTGTAATTAATATAATGATAAGTGCTTGAAATAATGATTTTAAAATTAATTAAAAAAAAATTTATTAATTTGAGATAAAAATATATTTTTTAAGTTAAATTTTGATTATTTATTTAAAAAAAAAAAAAAATTTAATTTATAATTTAATTAAAACAAACATTTTATATTTCTATATACCTATATACAATAATTGTACTTTAGAATCTTCAAAAGAACTTCAATAACCTAAATTTCAATTTCAATTGAATTATCAATCAATTATATCAATTATTTGACATAATTTATAACTTCTTAAGAAAGTATCTTTAAGATACTAAATAAGTATTGTATTAATCCTTCGTTTGTATTTAAATAATTAAAAACGTATCTCAAAGAAATTTTATTTGAATCAATAAATGAATTATCTTAAGAATTTTTTAATATATACTTAATTGATATATTATTTTTTATTAAAACTTTACTTATTAATTAATTACTATGTTTTAAATTAATTTAAAAAGAAAACTAAATGAAGGTTGTAACTCTTTAACACGTGTGTGTAAAATTTACAAAAGATTTTAATGTTTTTCAATACAACATGGAGACCTTTAAAATGTTTTAAAGAGGAAATCTTTGACATTTAAAAAATAATTACATAAGATTATTATATTTTAATTACAAACATCAATTTATTATTTATTTATTTAATTTTTTTTTACCAGGGCTTTTAACACTTTCAAGGTTTTACAAGCCCTTACAAACATCAATTTATAAATAAAATTCTTTTGAGAATTAAATTTGATACAATTTTTTTGTAATTAAGTAGGTACTTATCCTTTGAATAACTAAGGAAATTTTGATTTCCATGGTAACACAGTATTAAATTATTACAGTATATTTTGTATTCATAATTGAAATAATGAGAATTTGTACATTAAAATACTTGTTGTTGTTGTTAAAAAAATAAATACCACCAAATTTTATTTTTTTGCTTTGCATCCCCCATTTTAAATACGCAACCCCACCCCGCACCAAATATTTCCATATAGTTCTACAAAATACATTTAAAAAATTATATACATATATGTATAAAAAGTGATTTGTTAAATCAATGGCGGAAACAAATACAAAAATCTGCAATGATGGAAGCAAATGAAATAAAAAAATCAAACCGTTTAGTTTTTATCACGATATAAAAAATTTATAGATATATATACATGTAATTTATATGTTCCTATATATATATATGTATAATCTGTGCTATTGTATATCAATTTATACTCTTTTCATATGAATTTGGTCCTTTTTTTAAATGAAATAAGTTTATTTTCAAATTAATTTGAGATTTTTTCAAATTAAATTGATCCCAAATTATCAAATATACATTTTCCATATCAACGGGGGGAAAACAAGTTTCCCTTACACCTAGTGCACCCCTCATTAAATACTTTCTATTTATTTATTACTACTATATTATTTATTTTGATTATATTATATATTTTTATATTTATATTATATTTGGTCACCATGGGGATTCGTAAAGAAAAATTATTTTTCAATAATTTTTTTTTTAATTAAGTATTGTATGACCTGACCGGGAATCGAACCCGGACCTCCTCGGTTAATAAGCAAATGCTTACCCACTGCACCACCGAGGCCCCTTTAAAATACTTAGTATGTAAAAAATAAAACTAATTTATAATGTTTCGCTGATATTGTATTAGGTTGACAGCCCTGCACTAATTATGTAAGATTATATAATAAATGCAGGGCTGTCAACCTAATATTCAACATATTAACATCGTGTATGTAATAAATAATAAAGATAGTAGTAGTAAGTACACATTTTAAAACAATTTTGATATATATATATAATAATATTAATATAAATGTACAATTTTAATTGTGACAGGACCTATCTATTACTGAGAAAGTTCAAAACCTTCTACAATTATTAATAAACTAATAAATAAACTTGGCTATGTAAAAAAAAATTTAAATTTAAAAAACTAATCAATTAGATATGTATGCATTTTATATTATATGCCGATAGATCAGTGCATAAAACAATATGAATTTAAATGAAAATTAAACTCTTTATTCATTGTTTTAAAAAGTGTTGCCGTTATGATAAAAATTAAAATGAATAATAGTTTTTGAATAAATAAATAAATATTATAGTTAGAATATAAAATTTGTGTAAAAGATTATTAAAGAAGAGCAGTTTTCGAAAATATGTAAGACTTTTGGTAAGGAGAAAGGTCCTGAATGTTTATAATGTAAAGAGTGTCCGTTTTGTTATTTATACAGAAATCTAAATAGCTTACAAAATAATTTGTTTTAAAAATCTGAATAAATAATAAGATTAATAAAGGAAGAGTGTCATAATATGACTGTATTTCGTCATAAAATGCCTTTAGTATTATTTGACTGTGTTTCACATGCCTGTGTTTCAATTGCCTGTATTACATTTGCCTGTATTTGAATACTCTGTATTTGTAGAATATTATACTTTTACAAAATATTTATTTTAGTATATATGTATGTGAGATTCTGAATTTGGAGAGATTTTAAAGTTGGTTACAAAATCTGATTTACAATAATTTTTTTTTGTGGGTTTGTGGCAGCAGCCCCCACTATTAGAAGACCTTTATTATTAAAAATATATATTAATATAAAAACATATATTAAGAGAAATTTTGTAGTTATATGGTTAGTTATATGGTTATTAAATCGGGATTTCACGCTTTTTCTCTATATTTATATACGTATATATATATATATGTATATATATAAAAGAAAAGTCAAAAGAAATAGGGGCTTTCGATAGTAACGAGTTGATATATTATAGTAATTTGAAATTCGATAAGTACACAATTTGTAATTAATACATGAGTAATAAAACCAAACACACTGTTACATATTTTCTTTTTAAAATAGTAATTTTGAAAGAATAATGAGGCAAAAATTATATTAATAGTTATAATGATTTTTATTTTGACTTTTGTCTCAAAGAATCAATCAAAAAACAATTAGAAAATAAATTCTTTTTAATTTAAAATTAAAGGAATTGTATACTTTACATAAACTTAATATGTGTATAAAAAACGATGAATCTTTAAGAAAATTTTTTAATTATATCTTATGTTTTTATTTTTTCTATAGCTATATTTTAATATTCCATATACAAATTCGATATTTTAATTATAAAAAAAAAAACTGATGCTTTAGATCAAAGAGCATCATAATATTCTTATATATTAAATACTTAAAAAGAAATGTAATTTATATAAAATAAATAAATATACTTAAATATCTTAAAAAGAATCTTAAGATAAAAAGAAAATACAAAATCGCATAGATAAAAATATTTAGGTAAGTATGTTTTAAGCTATATAATACCTACATATATCTTAAGATATTATTTGTACTCTATATTATATTTATTAACACACACACATATGTATCATTAAAAAAAAAAAAAACAAAAAAGAATTTAATTGAACAAATAATTTGGATTTTCGATTTTTTATTCTAACAAAATTATACGTACACACCATGATTAAATTTGATCTGAAATCTCATTTTATTTTTTATTTTTATACTCCCTCTATAAATACAACCAAATTTTTTTTTTTGCTTTGCATCCCCCATTTTAAATACGCAACCCCACCCCGCACTAATGTTCTCCATATAGTTCTACAAAATACATTTAAAAAATTATATATATGTATAAAAAGTGATTTGTTAAATAAATGGCGGAAACAAATAGAAAAATCTGCAATGATGGAAGCAAATGAAATAAAAAAATCAAACCGTTTAGTTTTTATCACGATATAAAATTTATATATATATATGTACATGTAATTTATATGTTCCTATATGTTCCTATTGTATATCAATATATAC
Source organism: Dolichopus griseipennis (assembly GCA_963082915.1). Classification (NCBI taxonomy): domain Eukaryota; kingdom Metazoa; phylum Arthropoda; class Insecta; order Diptera; family Dolichopodidae; genus Dolichopus; species Dolichopus griseipennis. The sequence goes on from OY720445.1 coordinate 75,202,232, forward strand.
TCTTTTCATATGAATTTGATCCTTTTTTTAAATGAAATAAGTTTATTTTCATATTAATTTGAGTTTTTTTCAAATTAAATTGATCCGGACTTGAGATCCTTATTTTTAAAAAACCCCCGATATCATGGGACCTGGAAATCGAACTGACATGGTTTGAAAAATGTAATCTCCAATACTGTAATAAACACCAACAAGGAAAAAAATTAAAAAAAGTCCCAACATATGGCACATAAATATTTGGAGGCCCTTAATTATTTATTATTTAGGGAGGTTATTATTATTTTTAAAGGTAGACTTAATAGACTAGTTTTTTTTAATTTTTACTTATATTTAAGCTCTACTATGAAATCGGTGGATTCGCATTTTTCAAATATGTTGATTCCAGGACCTGTGCGATCTCAAAAATACTGGGACTGATTACAAAAATCCTAATTTAATTTGAAAATTTAGGATTATTTGTATTTTAATAAAATTTTATCAAATTCATTTAAAAATAGACAAATTCCATTTGAAAAAGGATCAAGTTCATATGAAAAGAGTATATATGTATTAGTTAATACTTACTTTCGATACATATTTATATATACATATACACAGACATATAACAATACGTTTAAAAAACTGATGTGTTAATGATCATTTAATGGCTTAATGACGAATGAACTTAAGAAACCCAAAAAAAAAAAATGGAACAAATGATTGGGGGATTTGTTTTTCCAGGATTTTTTTATCTATCAAAATAGGAAAATGGTTTTATATATTCTTTTTATTTCACCATTTTATTAAATGAAAACTGATAGTGATGGTGATGGTAGTGGTGGTGGTATTGATAATGGTGGTGGCAATAGAAATGGTGATAAAAAAATAATTGTTTAATATAAAACCATACTAAATACAAGAAGTTATCTTTAATCTCTCACCCCCCCCCCCCTCCTCCTCATTTCCAATAAAACAAAAAAAAAAAAACCGTTAGAAAATAAACAAACCCCCCAAAATCAATGATTCGTGTAATTTTTTTATAATTAAGAAGGAAATGATGCTAAGAAAGATATACAAATATAACTTACATTTAAGAAAAAAATGTATCTAAACGATACATTGCAGAATATTTCAGAATAAAATATAAAATGTATCTTATAGATACTTTTTAAGAATTTTATCCAGTTTAAAATAAAATTAAAATTAAAAAAAAAATATATATATATTTATAAAATGTATTTGAAATTAAAAATCACTTGGATACATAATTTGAAACAAATTAAAGTGTATTTTGTTACTGAATTCTGACATTCGTTTTTTTTTATTTTCCTGGATCATTATCCTGATTATCTTGGTTTTTTCTGTTTTAATTTTAACTTCATATACAAAACGTTTAAAGAATAATTACAAATTAAATATGGTTGTAGTTTTTTTTTTTTTTTTACAAATAAAAATATAATTACTTATAGATAAATTGTAACAAATGTACTTACAGTCATTAGTAACAAAAAAAAAAACGCAATAAATCTAAACCTGAAAATTGAGTAAAATTCGCCACAGGGATTTTCTCCTCCCTAACTATGTTCCTGTGCTATTGTAAAAAATATTTAAATATAACAATTTATAATATCTATAGTATTAGAACTGTAGAGAACTAGCTATAGGACTTAAAAACTTACAATATCTGATACTTTAGCTGAAATCTTTGAAACCTTTACACCTTACAGTTTTAAAATTTTGTAGTATTAAATTGTTCGGACTACTAAATTGTTCTTTTGATAATCATAATAATACGTTATTGATTATAATTTTTAAGGAAGAAAAAGTATCTTCAAGATACATTAAAGTTTATTAATAATTTATCTTGATTAAAGGAACAATTCCATGGAAATATCAAAAAAAACTATAGAACAAACTAAGAATTAAATCATGATCTTCAATTTTAGATTTCAATTTTAGAATTTACTGGAATTTAGGATGTATTAAGAGCAAGTTATTTTAATAAAAAAAGTTATATTAAGAGTTCTCTAATGTAAAAGAATTATGTGTTGCGACTGTTTTTCATTTTAAAGTTAAAATCTCTTTTATTTGAATAAAATTTCTGAGTAATTTAAAGTTCAATCAGAATAATATGATTAAAATTTTAAAAGATTTGATTGAACTTTGACATTAAGTACTTTTTGGATAATTACATATTCCGAATTTCGATTACTTATATTCCAAAAAACTATTACAAACCAAAGTTAAACAATTCAAATAAGAATCTGATATTAAAGGGAATCGTTGAAGTCCAGGATTAAGTCCTCAACATGTTTTATATAGTAAAATATTATGCAAGATTTTTAAATAAAAATAGGTTCAGGTTAAATTTCATCTTTTCAAATATTTTGTATCAAATCAAATGTCCCAATTGCATGTAATTAATTAGAGTTAAATAATCCATTCTTAAATCTAACCAATGACAAAGTGAACCCATGTCTTCTGTCAATGTCTTAAGGTCTTTAAGAAACCTCCAAAAAACAAAATATTCATACTATATACATATATTAAACACAACTCACTTGTAATTAAAATAATTAAATACATCTAAAGTGTTGATCAATTAAAATAAAAAAAAACATTCAAATCAATTTTCCTATTATCATAACTTTTAAACATATCGTTAAAATACCCCAAAAATTTAAACTAATTTATTGATTTCAATTACACATAAATTTTTATTTCCTCATATTAATAAAAAAAATGTAGATTACTAGACTAACTAGAAATTAGAAGTGTTATATAACCTCAATTTTGTTTTCTTGGAATTATAATTTCAAGATTTACTTGTACAACATAAATGGTTAAAAATATGTTATGCAATAATCTATTAAATTTAATATATAGGGTATTGATTAAAAAAAATTAAATTTGATAAGTAGATGTCTAACAGGTTACAAGTTTCAAAATAAGAAATAGATATAGTATACTTGTGATATAATAAGAAGTAGGACGTATACTAGGAATCCCACTTTTACAAATGCACTAATAAAAGCAAATTAATAACTATTTCATATTTAACTTACAAAATATTGATTTCAAATCATTTTTTAATTTAATTATTGAATATTTTAATTGCATTAAGATTATATACCTACTAGTAGTTATACCTCGTATATGTTATATATATATACGTACATGCATACATAATTTTTTTTTAATTTAAAACTTTAAATGAAATAAATTTATATATATATATATATATATATATATATATATATATATATATATATATATATATCTATATATATAAAAGCGAAAGTTTGTTTGTTTGTTTGTATGTAGCGAATAGACTCCTAAACTGCCCAGCCGATTTTCATTAAAATTTGTATATAGGGGTTTTTGGATCCGGAAAATAATTGTGGCCCAAAAATTTTGCTCTAACGGACCGCCGAGTTGGGGCTGTGGTGCAAGTATTTAAACTTTTTTGTTCTGAAATGGAAACGGTTTGACCGATTGACTTAAAATTTTATTGAGTTGCATTAACCCATTGCGGCCCAACAGCTTTTTATAAATTTTTTAAGTTATTTTACTCTAAAATAGAAACGGTTTAACCGATTTTCTTCAAATTTTGTATATGTGTTCCGTTTTGAGAATTAAATTAAATCTTTTAACAGACTTGCAATTGGTTAACCCATGCCGGCCCGACGATTGACAAAAAAAAGATTTGGAAGCAAATAACGCCCAATTTTGCGCAATACTGTTTTGCCCAAAGAGAAAGTTTAGTTCCGTTAACCCATTGGGGCACAGTGGCTTTTTATAGATTTTTGCATTACTTACTCTAAATTAGAAACGATTTGACCGGTTGACCTCAAATTTTATATGTGTGAAGCATATTAAAAATGGAGTTGAGTCTGTTAACAGTCGGTCCTACGTTTGGTCAAAAAAAATTTTTTGTAAGTGAATTACGTCAAATTTTGGAAAGTAGTTTGTACTGCTTTGAAGTACAGAAAGCTTCAAAAATTACTAAAATAATCCTAGAAAAATCGTTTTAAAAAGATTGCTTTCATACATTTTAAAATTTACATGTGTAAACCGTGTGTAATTTTTGTGTTAATTTTTTGCAGTAACATCAACTTCAATTAAACCTCCATTGAGAGGCGCAGCAACGCGCACCGGGTATTAGCTAGTATATATATTAAATTCAATTATACATTCACTTATAAATATTTACTTATTCAAAAAAAAAATTAAATTGCGTGATTAAAACAATTTAAAAAAAAATATTTAATTAAATATTATATTTGTTAGTATGTTTGTTTATCAGATTTTTATTATATATAAGTATATATTTAGCTTTCACCTTTCTTTTCAAGTCTATGATCAGATTTTTTTTTAATTTTTTTTAGCATATAACTACTATCTATAAGATAACCGATTTATTATTTAATATCTTTTTTATACATATTTAATACTTATACTAACATTTTTAACCGCATCAATTAATTTTAATATTAATTTTTTTTTTTTTTTTAATTCAAATTAAAAATGTTTTATTACATTTACCTGGTATTTTTTTTTTTTTTTATTAATTATTATTATTTTAATACCGGAACTATTCATTATACACATATTTTTCTACTATTATTTAATAAAAAAAAAAATTTTTATTTCCATTTCAGTTATTATAGTATCTTTAAGATACTTTTTTTTTTTTAAATGAATGTATAAGTACATCTATATATATATATATGATTAAAAGAAAATGATAACTTTATTTTTGCAATATTGTATCAATGTTACATTGATGTAATTTAATGTAATATATATATATATATATATACATTACATTAAATTACTATATATATATATAGTAGACATGAATCAAACTTTTATTTGAAGAGTTGTTTAAGGCAAGAAAAACTGGAAATAGTATGTAGTACATGAATATATATATATATATACATATATATATAATATAAATATATGTATGATACAAGTATGAAAATACATTATCCGCCGATGCGGTATAATATAGTCTATATGAGTAAATGAATTCATATGAGACCATATAGATAACAAGTATTTTGTTTTCATTACCGGTAATTCATTACTTCTTCTATTTGTTGTTGTTGTTGCTGTTGTAATTGAATACTACTGTAATTTTTTTTTTTTTTTGTTATTGATGGGACGGAAGAAAAAGTGAAATAAAAAAATAAAAAAAAAAATAAAAAAGAGAAAAGTTCAATAAAACATAAGTACCTAGAGTAAAGTGTAATATATATGTATATATAGTGTAGTATATATATATTAGAAAGATATAATATCCAAGTACAAATTGAGACAACATTGTTATAATATTGATTTAACTGTAATATTTGGTGAATATTGCACCACTTATATTAGAGAGAAGTAAATATCGTATTATGAATTTCCATACAAGAATAGAATTTAGAATTTTGAAATCCAAGTGAAAAGAAGAAAGGTACTTTGCCGTAGCTTAGATAGATCAAGTAAAAATATAGTACAATTAATCCTCTCGTACTCGTAATACATACTCGTTTTAAAACTTGTATAGAATAATTTACAAGTTTATATTTCATTGATACTTATTAGATTTTCTAAATTAGAATTTATTTATGTTTATCGGGTTGGGTCTAAAATCTCGGTTTAGTAAATCTCGTTTTCATAAAATCTCGTTTTTAGAAAATCTTGTTTTTAGAAAACCTAGTTTAAGAAAATTTAGTTTTAAGAAAATCCCTGTTTTTATATATTCTGGAAAAAGCTGATAATTCTAGTTTTATATCCAACTCAAACAGCCTTAAAAACCAGATTTTTCAATTAAAAAAGAGATTTTTTTAAGAAGTGAGATTTTTTAAAACGAAATTTTCTAAAAACGAGATTTAAAAAAAAAGATTTATTAAACCGAGATTATGAAACGCTCCCATGTTGGGTTGGGTCTGAAATCTCGTTTAGAAAATCTCGTTTTTAGAAAATCTCGTTTTAAAAATTCTTGTTTATAGAAAATGTTGTTTTTAGAAAATCTCGTTTAAGAAAATCTCGTTTTAGAAATTCTTGTTTTTAGAAAATGTCGTTTTTAGAAAATCTCGTTTTTAGAAAATCTAGTTTTTAGAAAATCTAGTTTTTAGAAAATCTAGTTTTTAGAAAATCTCTTTTTTTATATATTCTGGAAAAGCTGATAATTCTAGTTTTGTATCCAACTCAAACATCCTTAAAAGCCAGATTTTTCAATTAAAAAAAAGAGATTTTCCTAAAAAGCGAGATTTTTCAATAAAAAACGAGATTTTCTAAAAACAAGATTTAAAAAAAAAGATTTACTAAACGGAGATTATGGAACGCACTCATGTTGGGTTGGTTCTGAAATCTCGTTTTCACAAAATCTCGTTTTTAGAAAATCTCGTTTTAGAAAATCTCGTTTTAGAAATTCTTGTTTTTAGAAAATGTCGTTTTTAGAAAATCTCGTTTTTAGAAAATCTCGTTTTTAGAAAATCTAGTTTTTAGAAAATCTAGTTTTTAGAAAATCTCTTTTTTTATATATTCTGGAAAAAGCTGATAATTCTAGTTTTGTATCCAACTCAAACAGCCTTAAAAACCAGATTTCTCAATTAAAAAAGAGATTTTCTTAAAAAGCGAGATTTTCCAATAAAAAATGAAATTTTCTAAAAACGAGATTTAAAAAAAAAAGTTTTACTAAACCGAGATTATGGAACGCTCCTATGTTTATCAGTAAACTTGAAAAATTTACAAGTTTACAAATTAGAATATTTTAACACAAGTTCATCACAAAACAACATATTTTTACAATTATTGATACAAGCGAATTTTTTTCGTAATTACAATTTGTAAACTTGTAAAAATCATGAAATAGACCTCTGTAGATTATTTCACCAAATTACAATTCTACAAACTTTACAGTTTTTACAAATTGTTTTCGTAAAATACATAGTAATTTTAATAATATTAAGAAATTTGTGAAAACTTTTTCCAAATTGTAGAATTGTAAATTTGGTGAAAAAATGCCTCTGGTATAATTTTTACTACAACACTTTGGAATCAAGTTCTGAAACAAATAAAAATTTTAAATTTTACAACTTGTTAAAAATTAAATTTAAACTTCAATTTAAATTAAATTACAATCTTTCATATTATTTCTCAATAAAAAATTCCTTTAAAATTACAAAAATTCATATTAAAAAACAAATCCAATAGATACAAAAAAATATTTAAGTGACATATCTGTACGTTTACATTCAAAATAAAATGCATAACTATATCTGGGAAAGGTGTTTAAACTTTTTATGCAATTTTTTAAAAATAGATTGTTTTATTATTTTCCTGCCTCTATCTTGTATTCAAATCTAATAAATTCCAATCAATACAAAACTAGTTATTCGATTATTTTATATAACATATCGGATATGTATTTTTTTTTTTTTTTAAATTAAAACAACTTTTCAACTATTTTAAATGTCAATTTTAATGAAAAGTAGTTTATTACACAATATTAATGTAAAATGCAATTGAAAATGTAAAATTTTTCTTTTAAAAATTATTTTGTATTCGCTTTTCCTTGTCTTCCGAATAATAAAATTTTAAATTGGCGGGAAAAACTAGATTTTGATATCTATGAAAGTTGTTAAAATAAAAAAAAACTAGAAATTGCTTAATTGCTTAATATCATAATATAAATGTAATATTTTAAAAGTTATAATTTTATTAGATAATATTATATATTTGAATGAGCGATCCATCCGCCAAATTTAAAGATTTAACTGGGTTTTAAAATTGAAGATACGGTCCAAAACGAAATAAGTAAATTATGTTAACTCCACTTTTTATCTCATTTAGTATCTCAGTTTTACAATATGTGCAACCCTGATTGCTTTTCAAAAATTGTCTACCCAATTAAATTACGAATTAGTTTTAGAGACGGTAGAGGCGAACTTGGAATGTAAATCGCCTTAAATCAATAGAGGTTACGCAAACTTTCCTTTTTTGGACTTAAGGTGACTTACATTCCAAGTTCACCTATAACGTCTCTAAAACTAATTCGTTATTTAATTGGGTAGATTGGGTAATAAGTCTTCTAAAATCAAGACAGATAAATCCGGGATGGAGAAGTTTTCTAAAGTCAGGGAAAAACGTTTCGGATCTAAACATTAAAAAGTTAAAAAGATTTAAGTGAGAAACTTTTGGAGATGTAAGTTAAGCATTGAATTCATTAAATTAAATCTAAAGATGCCCAATAATTCCAAATTTACTGCTTAAATTAAATTGAAGTACAGTTGACTGCTATAAAAATACTACATAAATTTAAAAATAAAACACGAATTACTCCCAAATTTTTTTAAATTTAAAAAGATACTCAAAAAATTTTTCAATTCAAACTAGCATAACAAGTTTTAGTTTCTTGAAGATACTCAATCTGACAGCATATTTGGTAACTTTTCTTTTTTCACTTCAGATAATAATTTTTAAAACTTTCAAATAATAACTGTTATTTTATTAGAAATGAACCGTTATGAAATGATAATACAATACAAAAAAAAAATATGTATAAATATCTTAAGATACATTTATATTGCTTTAAGGAAAATTCTTCTAATTTTGAAATTTTGCAAAAAAAAAAAACTGAAATTAAATCGAAATTAAATGAAAGAAAATTGGAGACGAGAGAAAGAGAAAGAAAGAGGTAAAGAAAAAAAAAATAAAAAAACTTAACTTAAATTTTATCAGATAAAAAATACAATTAATATAAAGAACTTCTATATAATCAGATAATATTATGTAAGTAATATTGGCTAGTCAGAGTATCTTATAGATATTAGATATATATATATATGCATATATATACTTAACTCTAATAACATAGAAATATAATATTACTAAGAAAAAAAAACAATGAATTTAATTGATAACATGTTATAGAGAGGAGTTAACTTCAAAATCTCAATGAAAAAATAAACTTAAGATACTTTTCCTTAAGATTTTGAAGTTATAAATGTATAAGATAAGATAACAAAGCAACTAACAAGAGTATAGAATATAATATATAAATAATAATGAATTGAAACTGAAACTGAACATAGTAGAGCACAGTTATATGGTTTCGATTGTTATATATATAATTATTTGTATTATATACCTATATGTATGTACAAATACAGTTCAATATGAACTTTATTTTTTATGTAGCTATTAAATAACAGTTAAGTAGATGGTTGACTTTTATATGGGTGGTTATGGTAAACACAAGACTATATATACAATGATAACAATGAAAATAAAAGTAGAATAGAATAAACCACCCTAAAGCAATATGTTTATATATACATGGGTGATTTTTTTTTTTATTGCACATTTCATGTCCTGGAATCAATTTTTTTATAATTTTTTAAATAAGTAAAATACAGAAAAATTAATAATTAATATTAATTTTACAAACGATTCCCCATTGCCCCCATTTCATTTGAAAATTCTATGTTAAACAGTTTTTCTTAAAAATTAAAAAAGCATACGGTACCTATAGCAAAATGCTATGTCCCCCCGAGCTTAATTTTTTGACTTTTGGATTAATTTTTTCTGTTAATACTGCCTTTGGTATAAATTGGGTAATCAAGACTCTAAATTATAGTTATTATAAGTTTAATTTTTTTATTTTAGAAGCGGTAAAAATTTTGTTTAACCTTTTTTTTAGCAAAATAAATGATGTCCCTAGGTTTTGTCCATTGTGTTACCGAAGCATTACTTTTTAAATTAAAACGGTTTGTTTCTTAAATAAGTTGCGCGGCTCTTGTTATTTGTCAAAAACTATTTATTATTTTTATTCTGTTGTTGAAAAGTTTTCAAAAAAATAGCTATAATTAAAAAAAAATTAAATTTTCCAAAACGTATAAGTATGTATTTTTATTAATTGTCCACTATGTTACCAAGTTTATTTCGACTTAAATACAAATTAAAATATTTTATTATATAAAATATAAAGTAATAAAAAGAGCACTTTTAGAAAAAACTAATTTTTATATTATGTGTTCAATAAATTATGATATTTTTAAATAATTCAGTAAAATTGTCCATTGCGTTACCTGTCCATTGTGTTACTATTAGCGCGGTAACGCAATGGACAAATTGGTAACGCAGTGGACTTATTGGTAAGAAATTGGTATAGTTCTAAAAAAAAAATGCTATAATATTATTAATTGTTAATAGAATATGCCCAAACCCAATAAAAAAAATCTTTCCCACCTGCTAAAAAGCAGAGGAGGTAGAGGGAAAGACGAAAACTTGATTTAAAGACGGCTATAAAAAAAAAGGCTATAAAAAGTGAAATATTATCACAAAAATAAAAATCTGATTGAAAAGCAAACTCCTCGCCAATTTCTTAACATTTTCTTTATAATTTTCAATGCTAATGTATTTAATTAATTTTTTTTTTTTGACTAGAGTCCCCTATGTTACTTTTTTGTCCACTGTGTTACTTTTTGTCCCTGCTTACAAAGACTTTATTTTTATTTTCATTTAATTTTAAGATACTTTATTTAAGTTTTGTTTAATTAAAATGATATATAAATATTATTTGTATTTTAATGTGATATGAAATATTCTATACGTGCTTGCTGTAACAGCGAAATTCAATATTTTTTGAAATTTTTTTGATAAAAAGTAACACGACGGACATAAATTTTCAAATTTTTTTAACTTATATACTTTTTTTTATTAATTTTTAAATAGCAATTTTCTATTTATAATAAATAAAATACGAAAAGCTGATTACTGCTTTTCTTATTTGTTTTTTTTATATTTATATAACATTTTACATTTTAGTAACGCAATGGACAAATCTGCGGAGCTCAGTTTACTAATTTTGTTCTAAAATGTGTAATTTTGACAAAAGTGTACAGCTCATTTCAGAATATTGTAGTGAAAACTAGAAACTTGCTTAATAAAATACCATGGCTCATAAAAAAAGAAAAATAATTTAAAATTTAAAAATTTTGAAATGTGCAAGAAAAAAAATAATCACCCACATATATATCGATTAATTTTTATTTAATTGAATTTTGTTGTGACATGTGATCCACAATGACATTGATTTCGATAAATAAAAAAAAAAATCTTAAGATTATTTTTTAAAACATTTTTTACTTTATATAATGAAATTATATACAAATATAATATTTAAGTATATAATATTATAGGATTAATACACCCGATGCTTTAATATTATTTACTAATTCAATAAATGAAATTTTTCAATTTGATAAGGTCAACCCATCATTTGTTTTATTGTGGGATGGATTATAATATGACTATAATATTACTAAACTAGTGTACAGAAAGAGACGGAAGATGTTTCGATCAATTATTGGTATTGAAGACAAAGATTTAATTTAAAAAAAATTAGTAAAAAAACACTATTTAAAGATATATAAGTGATTAATGTGCGGTTCCTTTCTCTTTCAATTGGATTTTGTCCTGAACACTGTAGTTTTACATTTAAAAGAGTAGGTCTTATGTTAATGGTAATCTTTTTCAACCAAGCCTTTGATCTTAGGTCCTGTATCTAAGATTCTTTTAATTTAAATTATTTAATAAATTTTGATCTGAATTTAGATTTTGATTAAAATTTTAAATTAAACAGATTCAAAGGATTAGGACATATGCAGATAGTTTTAAAAAATACAGGGATCCCCTTTATTTAGACTCTTGAATTTGAAATAATGAATTATATTTAGACTTTTATAAATACTCAAATTAATCTTGAGGTAAATTATGAAAAATATTTTTAGGCAATAAGATTTTAAATAACAGGTTGCAAAAGTAAGTACTTTATGTCGAAACTTGGGAATAAATATATTAGTTATCAATGCCAGCTGCTTAAATTATAATATGTAACTTTAAAATTAGTTTTTTTGATTAATGTGTGTGTCCTTTCTCTTTCAATTGAATTTTGTACTGAACCGCAGTCTTACATTAACAAAAGTAGGTCTTATGTTAACGGAAATATTTTTTAACCAAGACTTTGATCTTAGGTCCTGCACCTAAGACTCTTTTAATTTAAATTATTTAATAAATTTTAATCTGAATTTTAGATCCTGATTAAAATATTAGATTGGACAGATTCAGAGAATTGGGATAGAAAAAGGATAGGATTGGGGAACTTGTACACATACATATTGCTATCTCTTTCATTTAGACAAATGTAATTGAAGCAATGAGTTATATTTAAAAATTTTAATATTTATTCAAGCTTAAGAAGGGAAGAAAATTGTCCGGTGAGAATGGTTTTTGAATCCAACCCATATGGTGTACGTAGCAGAGACAGACCAAAACTAAGATGGAAAGAAGGAGTAGAACAGGACTATCGAAATTTGGGTTTGCCGGGCTTATGGAGAACAGCTGCCCAGGATAGAGACCAATGGAGAAATTATCTGAAGTCGGCCGGAGACTCTAGAGTCTCGTAGAGCCATTTATATATATATTCAAGCTTCAGATAATTTGAAAAATATTTGTAAACTAGAACAATGAAAACATAATAATTACTAGCTTAAATAAAAATATTGGGAAATTATATTGAAATAATTAAACTTAAACTAATTCTAATATCCAAAAACTACATTTAAGTTAAAGCTAAGCTCCTATCCGCTTATATATCAGAAATTACTTAAGTACATTTTTCAATATAATGATTACTTTTTGTAGTAATCGCACGCTTAGTTCTCAAGTTCTCATTAAATTTCTTTTAAGTTCCATTTAACTTTAGTTTTACAGCAGAAGAATTTAAAAAATTAAAGCGAATTTAACAAATTATTTAATAATTGATTAGTTTTATCTATATACATCTGTATAACATAAATTTCGCCTTCTATAAATACATACTGACATAGGTACATACTTACACACATTCAAAGAATTATTAATTTATATTGCAGTAAATAATACATAATACATAATATAAAATAATATGTTATTAATAAACTTAATACATAATATATAGAATAAAAATAATAATAATAATAATAATAAAAATATTGTTAAATGATTTTTTCAAGAATCATTGAACATCCTTCAAAAGTATAACATTACATCTAACATAACATATACCTTCCTCTATACAGTATGTAATATAATATACTGTTATATATCATATTATTTAATATACTTTCAAATTACTCTTTAATGTTTAATAAAAAGAGTCATTTTTTATCCTTAAAGACTACTAAAGTCTTTTTTTTTTTTTTTTTTTTTTTTTTTTTTAAATGAAAGTTTTGGAATTTTATAACAAATTGAAAGAATGAGATAGAAGTACTTAATATTAAATAAAATTACAAGATGGTGATGGTTGTATAGGTTGACTTTTAACTTACTGTCGTTTTCTCTTGTTGTTGTTAATTTTTAGACATTATGTCCGTCTCTTTTATTTACTCTGTATACATACTATTAGTAAAAGATATGATTAATCAAAAACTTTATTAAAAAAAAATAACAACAACAAAAATAGATGTAAAAAAAATTAAAATTATTTTATTAAAGATGGATATTAAAGACTATTAATCAAAAGTAATAAAAATAAAAAAAAAACGCATAAGAAAAATTAAAAAATATAAAATTTAATCTCATAAAAATCTACAGATTCAGATTCTAGGAATTTGTTGCAAAAAAAAAAAAAAAAAAGACAACAACAAAAAGTAACAACAAAAAGCAACAACTAACAGATTAAAATTAATAATAATAAATGAAAATACTGTAATGTATATATATATATAGTTGTCTCCCTAAAATAAATACCGTTGTTTTTTTTTTTTTGCTATTATTTATTAAACAACCTATACAGGGTGTCCGGGACTCAAGTACGCGCACTACACTCAGTGATTGGGGGCATTAAAACAAACAAAAAATTGTACTGGAGGGGGGAAGTCTATTTGTGGACCATTTTCGAGATATTAAAGATTAAAGATTTAAGGAGACTTTTCATAAAAAAATCATTTAACTTTTGAACAGTTTACTGTAGGGAGATAAAAAATCCAAATCCATTTTGTAGAGTAAGTTGTCAGCTTTAATTTTTGTGTACTAATGATCCCCATATATCCAACAGTTACAAAGTTATGAAGGTTCAAAATGATTTAAAATTTCTTATAAAATATTAATGAAAAAATAAATAGATAAAAAAAAATTTCATAATTTTTCTGTTTGAACCGATAGAAATTAACACACTTTTCTATTCTTCGCTGTCTTGAAATATGCTACGTAAAGCTGTCTTGAAATATGCTATAAAAAATACCCCAAATACAGTGTGCTTCAAAAGAAAATAGAGTTTGAAACATAATTTTTTTCATTTTAAATCATTAATCCCTCATATCTTGAACAGGGTCCACAATAGACTCCCCCACCCGTACACTTTTTTGTTTGTTTTAATGCCCCCAATTACTGAGTGTGGTGGGCGTACTTGAGTCCCGGACACCCTGTATATACAGATAATAAACATAACTACATACATACAAACAAATAAAATTAAAGAAAAACATGCATTATATATGTATGTATATATATTATATAATAGTAATTGTATAAGTTAGACATTTTTAAAGAACATAAAACATGACAACTTATTGACATTGATTGAATTAACTTTTAACAATTTATTTTTTCCCACCACCCTCCCTTTCACTCTCCCACACTCTCTCTTTATACTTTCCCCCTCAATTACAGTTATATTAGAATTAGTATTACTTTTCTTCGTATATTTCATAAAATAACGGAGTTTTTTTTCCCTTTGTTTTTTTTTTTTTATATTTTTATAACTGTAAAATATTTTTATAATCAAATTAACTAAATATCAAAAAAACATGGTGGGGAGGGGCAAAAAAAATGTATATATATATAAAAAACAATTTTTGATTGTGGAAAGATTAAAACAAAAAAAAAAACAAATCAAAAAAAAATTAGGAAAGTTAAACAAAAACAAAAAAGAAAGAAAAGGACAACAAGAAACAGAAACAAAAAGAGTGAAAATAAACAAGAAAAGATAAAGATAGAGATAGAGAATAAAAGACAAGTAGAAGATAAGAATATTATAACAAATATTCTGATTGTTGATGTCCAGTTCAATCTTTAATTTTATTTTTATATATTATTATATAACGATCAAAAAATAAAAACAAAATTTAGAAAGAGAAGAAAAAACAAGTAGAAAGAGAAAAAAAAGAAAATTATATTTACACAGTATATTACAAAAAAAAATAAGTTTAGTTTGTTTAGTTAGTGTACGGATTAAGTATAAAATCATATAAAATGAAATAAATCACTATATATTATATATATATATATGTATGAATATGTATGTATGTATATGTATGAATGTTTGTATATATACACATTGTGGTTAATAAATGTCTGTAATATTTTTATTCAACTAATTTAGTGTTACAGATTAAATAAATAAATAAATTAAAAGGTTTTATATCACAAATTATTAAATAATTTTTTTATTTTTATTTTAATTAGAAATGAGAATCTTTAAAACTTTCCAAAACTTTTTTTTGGACTTTAGTTCAAAGTTTTGTAGATGTGATCTAGAAGGGTTTGTCTGTTATTTGAAATTTTTCTGTGATTTATTTAAATGTTGAGATAAGTGAAACTATCGTCTTATATGCTTGAATTCCTTTAATGTAAGTCTTTAAAAGTTTAAGTGTAAGAGACTGGGTCTTAAAATTTTTACTACTGAAAATTCATGTGACACTATAATGAATAGCCCCCTCAATTTTTTGTTTTAAAGTTAAAGTTAAAAAAATATTATAACGGAAGTATCATCGGGCTCAGATTTCAATTCTACGATTCTGCATTCTATAATATTCTTTATACCTATACGTATAATAAAAATTTAAACCTAGAGAGACCCGAGTCCTATTGCACCAACAACTTATCACTAATCAAATTATCAAATAATCAATTAAACGGCTGGGTGGCACAGTGGTTAGAGTGTCGACCTTTGATGCGAAAGGACCGGATTCTCATCCCAGTAAGAATGGATAAAATATTCTGGTTTTCGACTTGACTCAATTACCATTCGCCATTGGGCTTAAATTAATAACTTAATTAGTAATTAGTAGTTATATATTTTTAATAAAAAATACATCAATAGAATAATATATAAACAAATAATTTAATTGAATTATATAACTCACAGATATAGAATATCATAAAACTCAAATACAAAATTATTGTAATATAAACAAAAATAGAATTTTATCTATTGAAAATCTAAGACTTTTCTAAATGTTATAAGGCCTTGTACTATCTCATGTTTAAATTGTATGAGGAATTCATTAAGATCAATTCTAATAACACGAATATAATACGACCCTCTGTTTCAATATGTACTCATGGTATACACAAGCTTATTAGCCTAACAGTTGAACAGTTACCATAAAAAAAAAAAACTATTTTACTTATAAATAATAGTATCAATTTAAGGTAAGTCCATCATATTATTTAATTTAGCCTCTTACCTCACCCATTATCCTCATCACAATAGCTTTAATTCATAATAAAGCCTCGGACTACTTTTTGGTAAATAATAACTACCCTTTCTATTAAATTACGATTTCGATTTTTAAAATTTGAAGCAAAAGCTTAGTATTAAATCTATCAAACACTCCTTTATGAATATAATGAATGGACCACACTATATACACACACTACTTATATAAAAAAACATCATTATTAATTTTAGTCAAAATGTCCAAAATTTATATCAAGCTAATAAATTATAAAAGTTATTTTTAAATCACCCAATGGGCAATATAAAATAAAAAATAATAAATTTTCTAAAAAAAAAAAAAAATTGAAAAAATTCTTAAATAATGAACGATGAAAGGGAAAGTTTTTAGTTATTTTTTTTTTTAATAAATTTATTGTTATTGTTTACTTAAAATTTGACATAATTATTTATTAAGAGTATAAAAATAAAAAAAAACACGAGGAAGAGTGTAGTAGAGTAGACTGTGTCAACTCTGGGATACCCGTATGACCGTAACACATACATTATATCCTCCGGTTAATTACTTTTGGCAAAATTTCAAACATACCAGCTTTATTAGGTGTAGTGTAATGTTCATATAAAAGAAGGAGTTGTATGGCAGCTACTCGAACCCTTTGCAGTAGACCAACCTAATTTTGCAGTAATTTTGGCCATTACACTAAACTACTTTTGCCAAAATTTCAGATACGTAGCTGTAATAGGTACAGAGAAATATTCATATAAAAAAAGAAGTTGTATGACAGCCACCCGAACCCATGGACCAAAATGGCTGGATTTAAATAGCGATGACGGCTATTGCAAAAAAAATGAATTTGCGAAAATTTCAAAATCCTAGCCCATTTATTTTTGAGTTATCGTGTGGACGGACGCACGGACATACATAGCTAAATCGTTTTTTTTTTTGCATTCCGATCCGATCCATACACTTGAGTCTATATCTACCCCCCTCTCCTTCTCTGCGTCACAAACGTAATGGCAAATTTATTATACCCTTTAACTATATAGTCATACGGGCATAAAAAAACAGAAGCATAAATTTTGGGGGAAAGGAAATAAAATAAAATGAAAAATAAAAGATTAATAAATTATTTTGATTATCAATTTATCAAATCAAAATGAAGAATTTTTTTTTTTTTGTTAGTTATAAAACTTTATAAAACAATATAAATATTGTATACAAATATTGTATATATATAAATTTTCTTCCAAGAATCTAAATTGAAGGAAAAGGAATAAGGTTTCCTTCAAGATTAGAAAAATAACAATGATTAAAAAAGTAGAACTCTTGTTATTGTAAACAAAGTTTAATCAATTTGTTAGAAATTAAGGAATTGTGTTAAGATTAGTAAGATATGGGGATATAATATTATCCCTTGTAGTCGAACATATTATTGAATTATTAAATAAAATTAAAGCTGGTCCATATAGTTTTATTACTGGGTTTAACTGGGGAAAACTCCCTGAAATATGCAAAAATTAATTGTAGCATTTTAATAAAATTGAATTGACTAAAATTCCAAATATATTTATAAAGGCGAGTTAAAACAGATTTAAGCATTCAATTAAAATAAGGATAACTGAACCTATAATATAAAGATATATGAACCTGCAATAAAACTCCTTAAAAATTTAATATACAAAAAGAGACACTTAGAAGTTTATAAGAATTATGTTTTCTAATGGAAGGTAAATTAACAAATCTTAACAGTCAAGAAACTCATTTTTGAAATCCATTGCAATCATCTTTTACTTATTTATTATTATCTATTAGTTTTTATTTATAATTTTCCACTTAATATCAGAACAAAAAATATTTCACCTATCTAATGATAACCTATCTACATATTACATGTATAAAATGGCATAAGAATTATAACAAAGATTAAATATTCCAAAATTTAATAAAGGCCTGATTTCAAGTGTACAAAAAAATAATATGAACACTTAATAAATAAATAATATACATACTTACTTCTTAAATTCAAAAAATGGTCACTTAAAACTTTTCCAAATTAATTTTAAATCCAAATCTACTTATAGTTTTATTTTTATTCATAATATTTTTTTTTTTAAAATATTGAACATTCTTTAATTAAAAATTAATATCCTTAAGATACAAAAATTGCATACATAAAAAATTTAATTCATAATTCAAAAACAAAGGAAAAAAACAAAAACTGTTGTACAAAAAAATGTCCCCCAAATATTAACACCTCCGCACTGTACAAGAATAAAATTCAAAATGATCGTTTTTTATTATTTTTATTGTTTACACAATTGTCTAAAAGAAGACCACACCTACAATATGTCAAAAAATGTTGATAATTTAAATTAATCTTAGAAACATGTATACAAGAATTGTTTTTGGAAACATGTTACAAAATTTTAAGTATATGGTATGGGATTTCTTAGTTAAATTTAAAATTTAAATAAAATTTAAATAAGTAAAATTTAAAATAAATACCTGTACGTTTATAAAAATACCAAAATTAATTAACTTTTTAGAATAAACTTATAAAATTATATAAATTTAAATTAAATTCATTTTTAAATTGAATGTAAATACTAATTCATATACAAACAAGAGTTAATTACTTTAATAACGTACTACGACAACTGTCTTATTATAAATTTAAGCAAATTTTAGTTTTTTTGAGAATTAGAAGGTTTTTAGCCAATCTCCGTAAATATGTGCATCTGTAGCACCAAAATTCAATTAAATAGAATTTTTTAATAAACAAGGAATCAAAATTTTTTTAATATTATGCTAAAATCTTTTATTTTTTTAAATTTTTTAATTTTTTTAATTGGAAAATCTACTTACTTTTTCTGACTTAGTTTATTTACTTAGGTAAAGCAGCAATTAAATCATCCAACATATTAAAAATCTTAAGGAAGTGTTTGATAAAATTAAAAAAATTAATTTGAATAATATCTTAAGATTCAGAATATAAACTTGAAATAACTTATCACTTAAGTGTCTATTACATCACAAATGTGAAACAAGACTTCTATATTTAATTATACCTCAAAAAAAGAGTTTAAAATAAGGTCTCGAGACTGCTAACATCGTTGATTATATTCCTAAGCCACCAAACTATCAATAAATTTTTATTTCTTCAACTGATCTTCCAATACTCTTATAACCTTTTACATGACAAATGTGAAACAACTTCTATCAGGACATCTATATTTAATTATACCTCAAAAAAAGAGTTTAAAATAGGGTCTAAAGATTGTTAACTTCGTTAATCGTATTCCCAAACTATCAAACTAACAATGAATTTTTATTTCTTCAACTGATCTTCCAATACTCTTATACCCTTTTACATGACAAATGTGAAACAACTTTCTATCAGGACTTCTATATTTAATTATACCTCAAAAAAAGAGTTTAAAATAAGGTCTAAAGACTGTTAACTTAGTTTATCGTATTCCCAAGCTATCAAAATTTCAACGAAATTTCAAAGAAATCTTCAACTAATCTTGCCACTCCCACTGCTACTCTTAGTTAACAATCTGATTAGATTACGGCTCAATTGCAGTATTGAATTGATTCAGTATTGAGATTTGCAGTATTGAAGTCGCCAAAGCTGATATAAAAATTTCACAAAAAAACTAAATATTCCTAACCTCCCATAATGCCCTATCTCTTAAATGCCCCACCTCTTAAAGAAATTATACACTGCACAATACATTTTCATTTTCAGAATGCACTGTACAAGAATAGTTTACAATTTTTGTAAAGAAACTTTTTAATTATTTTATGCACTATTAATTTAATTTATGCACGATAATAAAAAGTAGGTAAGTATTTTTTTATGTTACAAAAAACTAGATAAACTCCTTAATTTATGCAATACTTTATAATGTATCTTCAGTTCATCATTTTTTTTTGTAACCAACATTTAATTTTATATACTATTTTTTTTTTAAAGTTAAATAAAATAAAATATAAATTTCAAGACTTTTTTTTTTTTTTTTTTTTTTTTGAAATAATGAAAAACATTTTAAATTTAATTATATATGTATACAAATATTATATGTATCTGAAGTATTTCAATAATTTTCCAAGATTTAACATATCCGACAATAATTCTTTTTGAACAAAATTTAAAAAAAAAAAATAAGTGGATTCAAATATTTTCTTCTTTTCTTTTAAAAAAGTTTTTCAATTTCCTTAATAAAGATATTTAAAAAGTTTGTTTCAAGATAATTTTTATTTTATTTTTATTTTATTTTTTTTTTACCATATACCACGTCCCATCCACCATTTTTCATTACTATATATACAGTTAAATGTCTTACATTTAATATTTTTTAAAATGTATGAATTTCATATCTTAAAACAAAATATTCTTTTCAAAATAATATTAAATATTTCGCTTTTGAAGAATTTTATAATGATATTAAGTATATAAAAAAAAAAAAAAGTATCTTAAGATACACAAAGAATAAAAATTATTTCGTATTCTAGGAAACAGTATACTTTGTTTTTTATATGTTAGATATTTTAAATACATATCTTGTAGTTTAAAGATTTTTTTTCTTTATTTTTAATCCAAAAAAAAAAAATTTTAAAAAAAAAAAAACAAAAAAAAAAAATAAGATATTAAATATCTTTTCATTTTGATTAAAACTAGGATTTTTTCAATGTAAGTATGATTGCAACTTGTAACTATTGGCAGTGGTTGTTGTCCCTGCTATAAATATTTGTTTGATTCCTTTACTTATTGGTCATTAAAATAAAATATATAAATATTTTATACATACATACTTATATAAAAAACACATATATATATATACCAAAAAAAATATCTGTAAGTATATCATGTTAAATTTTAAATAGAATTAAATCCCAATACTACAGATTGTAAAAAGGGAAACCATTGCATTTTAAAAAAAAATTCAACTAACTTAACCTCACATTTAAATTCTTTTAAAACTAATAATAAATGAATTGTCAAAATAAAAAAATAAAAATTTTAAATATGTAAAGTTATCTATAAGATATATCTTTAAGATATAAAAATTATGAAAAACCGTACTTTTGATTCAAAATATTATTAGAGCTTAAGATAAATATATGGAAATTATTACTTATTAAAAGTTTATGTTTAATTAAAAGAAGTGAAAATCTTAAGATCCTAAATAAGACTTAGAACCTTACCTATACAGTATTGTAGTATTCCGCAGATTTTAAAGTTTTTTTTTTTTTTTTTTTTAAATTTCGGCTTGAAATTGGTATATCTCAAAAACGGTAACATCGATTCAGATGTAGCAAGATGTATATTAAAGACATCATCATTCACTACAATAGTTGTTTCAGTCTACTGTCTTACAAGAAAAGTGTAAAAGTTTGATTAAAAAACTGCAAAATGTTAGGAACATTTTGTAATGCATTTTCTAACCACTAGATGGCGGCATCGCCACTAATAATTTATATATTCGGAATCTTTGAAATACCATTATGTGATGACGTCATCTAGATAGCTCACAATCTCTTTGCGGAAGAATATCCAAGACATGTATTCTATCATCTAGACTCAAACTATAATAGTAATACAATAGGATTTTAAAAATCTATAGCTAACTAATCACTTTAGACTATGGTTATAATAAGGTTTAGATTAAGGACATGAACATACTTGGCATAGAAGTAGTATGGCAAACATATATAAATTTTAAGAATAAAATTTTCTATTGAACTCAGGGTTTTTAGGGTGAAATGATTTTAGCACATAGGGTGAGCTAAGAAATTTTTAAATTTTCTTATAAGTGAATTACGGTTTTATTATATTCTGAGTACGTATATAGAGTCTTAAATCGCTTAAAAACCCATTTCAGGAAAGTACAACAAAGTCAGAACCTAAATAAGAAGACCTTAATATGATAAATAATATTACACAGAAAATAAGTGTATAGTAGAGGTTTAGTAAATAAAACATTCAGATAAAAAGTAATGGAAAACTATTCTGAAATAGAATTAATCTACTTAGACTTAAACAGTGGAGTTAAAATATCAATGACTTAATTCTTAATATAATGAATTAAATTAAAATTATGAATCTTGAATAGAACAAAGCGAAATTTTAATAAAAAAGCAACATCTATTAGCAGGGGAATGATAATCTATCATACTTTCTAGTTTCAGGATTCTTTGATTTTCTCCTGAATACTATTGTAATGGGTATCAAATTCTCATACACAGTTGGATCCATTTGCTTCGGATTGTTTGATTGAAAAATTATAAATACAATCTGAAGCAATTGGATCCAACTGTGATTAAGTATTCGATACTCATTAAAATAATATTGAGAAAGTCAAAGAATCTTAAAACTAGAAAGTATGCTAGATTATCATTTACAGCATATATTAAAACCTGAATCAGATGTGGATTAGCAACTTTCCATTAGAAAAAAAATTAAGTTAAGAACTTGATTTTAATATTTATAATAACTGATTTAAATATCTGTCTCTACTTTATTTGATCACCTTTCACTTCGTTTAACAATGTACTAATAAAACTTAAGTGTTTATTTCTTACAATTTAAAAAAAATTTTAATATTTTACACTTTTCCGCGTATAAAATACTTAAAATATCTTTTATTATTAGAAAAACTTTACTTCATATTCTATAAGTTTCAATAATATTGAATACTTATTATAAACTTATTCTTACCATATTCTTTTAAGAACTTTCTGTAAACTTATTCATACATACATAAATTTTTTTTATTATACAGTAGAATCATTCCTCACATTTTTGGGAAAGTCCCTTACAGTAGAGTCTTTCCTTATCTAGTGGAAAGATTCTTACCAATTCATGGCCTAGTATATTTTTTTTTGATAACTTATCACAAAAGAATTTTAAAAAATAAATTTTATATCTGATTCTGATCCGGACATGAAGGACACACATATGCATAATTTTTGTAAGCTCCTTTCATATGAACTTGGTCCTTTTTTAAATTAAATTTGTTTATGTTAAAATGAATTTCGTCCTTTTTTTTTAGTCCTAAATTTTCAATTTAAATTAGTCTGTTTTTTTATGGCCCCCATTTCTTGATTAGTTCGAACAATATGATGTAAAAAGGTTTTAAACAACTTTATTGTACAACAGGAAACCTGAAAACACCTTAAAAGAGCAACATTTAAAAATAGCCCCAAAATATATAGCCCTTAAAAATTTTGGGACTTTTTTTAATTTTTTTCACATTTCTAAGTTTCTATTATAGAATTATGGAAACTAATATTAAATCATGACAGTTTTACTAGGCCCCAAGATTCGGGGACGATTTATTTAAAAAAAAAAAATATATTAATTTAATTTGAAAAAAGATTAAATTGATTTGAAAATAGAAAAAACTTCGTTTAAAAAGGACGATTTCGTTTAAAAAGGACGGGTCATAGAGTCTGTTATAGAGAATGTTAAGTCCTTATATATATATATATATATTTGAATTAACTTCTTACAGAAGAATTTGTATAAAGTAATGCCAATATCAAATTCTAAGAAAACTTTAACTTAAATAAAAAGCAAATTAGATGAAGTAAGCAGTACAAAATGAAAAGAAAAGCAATGATTTGCTTCATTTTTTTTGTTGTTTTTCTTATTTTTTTTTTTTTTTGCATAAAATATAGAAAAACTTTAAAACAATTTTCAACAACAATTGAAAAACCCAATTCCTTTCAACAATAGATACAAAAAAACCCAAACCGAAAAATCTGATTTGTAAACAAGAATTGAAATCAGAATTTTAAAATATAAAAAATTGGACGTACACATACAACATTTTTAAGGAAGAAGCGTTGGTGGAGTGTCTAGAGCGAATTGAAGAAGAAGTACATTGATATTCGATAGCTTTGAATATCAAAAACGAAGAAAAGAAGAAAAAAAACTAAAAACTTTTCTTTTCAATTTTATTTTTTTTTTTTTTTTTTTTATTTTTTTTTTTATATTAGTGGTGGATATAGTACTTGCAGATACTTTTTAATTTAATTTCAAGTCACATAAAACAGTTATTGATATTGTTTTAAAGAAATAAAAAAAAAAAAAAAAAAAAATCAAAGGAAAATTTTATATATATTTTTTTTTTCAAATATAATAAAAATCATGCTTATCTATGCTGTTTTTCCTTTTCGATTTTCTTTTTTATTGTAATAGGAATGTTATTTAAAGTGGGTTTGTAAGCTTTAAGTATATTTTAAAATAGATATGTCCTTAGTAACTTACTAGCTTGAAAACCGTTCCACTATTTGTCAAACTTAAGTTGAGCTTTAGTATGTGTTTTATCTGAGGAAATAGTTTAATAAGAACATCTATAATTAGTATTAGTTAACTAATCTACCGAGTCAATTGCAGGGCATAACCTGCAGAGCATCTTGGTGCCCAATAAGTAACATGTCAAGGATCAAATATTAGAAATAAGATAAGGTGAAAGTTGGAAATATTTAGATATGAAATGTGTGGGTATCGGATCAATATTAATTTTTAAATAACCTACGGTTTTAGTAAGTGAAAAGGTACACAATAGGATCATGGAAAGGATCATGGGCTAAAACCGCTTCAAGCAATAAGATGAAAACCTTGAAAGGACATCTAACAGCTTTGTACAATGAAAGATAAATTTCGATATTATACATTGGAATAATAATAGTAGTAATCAATTTTAATTAACTTTTCTAAGGACATCATTTTATTTAGGTATATATCAGGTATTTATAGATTCACTTCGATAATAAAAGTTTATGTCATTTTCAAAATATATTTGAATATTGTTTTTAACGCTTAATTGTAACGCTTTATTATATAGCGCTTTATTATATAACGGTTACTTTTCCTAAAAATAATATAAAGGACTGTAAACTGGGAGCCTTAATTTTAAGCTTTTCTAACTTTTCTACGATTAAAAATCAAAAAGTAGATATTCAAAATAATGTCATACATTCAGTAACATTAGTTTTATACTTAGGTCTTAATAACCCAATAAGGTTTCCGAGAAATAAACCGAAATTAAAGTATTTTTCATAATTTACATGCAGCGCTCCAAAAATGCGTATTTCAGTAGCATTTTAGCCTATTAATAGTAAAGTATCCTAATTTAATATTTAAACTATAAAAAATTCTATAAAATTGTACTTAAAATTAGAACTTATCCTAAGAAAAATCTGTTAGATAATCACAAACTTAGATAATTTGACATCTTTACCAGCTTTAAATAGCTCTTTAAACTTAATTAAGTATATTTCCCCACCCTTGATATTTCAAAAATTGTCTTAAACTTTTCTTAAATTTTTAAAACAATTGGATAACCTGTAAAACCAAAAATTTTGACTTAAGACGTTTTAGTCTTGTGAATACAGATTTAAAGATCAAAGGTATTTTAGAACATAAGAATAATCAGAAAATTGTTACATACTAACCAAACCACTACTAATTGTTACATATACGGAACTTAGTAAACCCTTAAAAAATTGACAATTTAAATAACGGTAAAAATCTGAAATAGTTTTACAAAACTTACTTAAAAAAAAACCTCCCTTGTCTGTTCAAAAATTCATCGAAATAGAAGAAAATAAAATTTTAAGGATATGTATTTTGCTATTTTGTTTTTTTTTTTCAATATGAACTTTAAATTGTTAAACCTTTAAGGATTATAAAAACAATTTATATATATATATATATATAAATATAGTATTGAATTAATATTAAATTGTAAATACCTTGAACTTTATTATTTTCTATTAGATACTTATACCTTTCTCTTACCACCTACTACACAAATAACGTTATATTTGAATTGATAAGATATTAAAGATATTGAAGATATTTTTTAATAAAATTTTATCGAAATACCAAAATACTCGTACATATATTTGAATTTTTTATTAAAAGAAGTTCAATTTAACAAATAATTGACCACTTTAATATGTATTATATTGTCTGTAACTTAATGATGATAATATATAGATATAGATAATAATAATCGTATAAAGTTGATAATACATTCAAAAAAATAAACGAAAAAAGGATATTAAAGAAAATGAAAGTGAGAAAAGGACTATTACTTAAATGTTATAGTAGAAATTGAAAAACGAATGATTTTCGAATTCGAATTTAGTGTTTAAAGAGTTTAAAGAGTTTTTTTTTTTAATATCTTATTTTAATACTTTATGAAAAATTAGAAATATAATTTGAGTACTTAAAGATACTATAGTACAGTCAAATTTTGGTTATTTGAATCTTGCTAACTTGAAGTTAGGGAAAGCAAACTAAGACTATGAAATGTCAATGTTAGAGAAAGGCTAGTTCAATCTAAATATTGTACTTAACCAATTTATTTATATCTTATAGGATCTTGGTGGTAGCCAATGTAAAATTTACGATTTGGAAGTAAATCAGATTTTGCAGCATAATTAATATCTTTATTCGAATTTTAGTTTATTTGAGTCGCCGATAGATGTCTTCTTACATGTAAATTAGAAAATATTTATTTTAAAAATTTACTTAAAAGCACGATGGTTCTAATCCTTGATTTTTTGATGGATTAGGTAACTTATAATGTTAGCCTAAAAGTATGCAATTTTATTGATTTTAATAATAGCATAACTTACGGCGAATTCTTGGTAGGTTTTTTTAAAATACATAGTATTTTCAGGTATTTTTTTTAATTTTCCTACTAAAACATTGGTAAAAATAGCCTATTTGCCAATAACTTTAAAAAATCCCTTTTCACATTAAATATAACTAAATAATAAGATGTAATATAACATTTACAATGAAACAATGTACATTCAGTTTTAATCCTTTTTTAAATGAAAAAAATTCTATAGTTAACAAAAAGATTCCTTTAATAATTACATCTTTTATTAATTAAAATTATGTGAGTTCGTTCATAACAAAGAAAAATTTTTATATTTTTCATCTTAAAAAATATTTTAATATTGTCAGTTTTTGGGCTTCAAATTGTTGGTTTCGTACAGTTGCATTTGCTTTAAACTTGTTATATAATCCACTTATGCTATGCTATGACAAGCAAGAATGAATAATCACATATATAGTAATTCAAGTTTTTTAGATTATTGTAATCTTAGACGATTCTAGGAAAGTAAAGAAGTAATAGTAGTGAAATTTTGCAAGTACTATTATATCTTTAAAATTTAATCCTCATTTTATTTTAAGCTTCATATCATATAGTTGGTATCTACCATAAAATTACTAACTATTTAAAAAATTTCTCAGTTATTGTATTTTAATCTGGAATTTTTTATTCTTTTGTTTTCCATTTACTCAGTTTCAACATATAACAAATAACCAAGAACAAATACAATACTTTTGTTAAGAACTTTGAATATATTTTGTGTTTAATTTATTTCTTACAATAAGTCTTTTACATATATGTATATGTACATACGTATACATTATATTTAAAATTTAAATATAAAGTCCAAATTTGAGAATATTTTATTAACACACTATTATACAATATACGATGTTCCATTTAAGTTTTAACATGGAGCACGAGGTGGTTATCGAGTAGTTATTGAGAACAACATTGGCAAATTATATGATTAAATCAGTATGTTAACCTAAAAACATAAGTATAACAGTTCAAAAGTAAAAAAAAAATCAAAAATGTAAAAATTGCATACTTTTAGGTAAATATTTTAAATTTCTATATTCAATTTATTTACATAAGGACTTAAAGTCTTTATTAGATTCTATTCGACTTTTTAACTGTAAATAAGTAAAGGTAAATGTCAGTTAATGTTTATATGATTTATAATTTGTAAAATTCTTCTTTTAGGGTCTATTTTTTTCCTTAAATCCTGAAAAATATTGAAAAAGTAAATATGAGGGACGAAACACTTGTAGTAAAAAAGGGGGAGGTTTCCGTAGAATACCTTTAATTTAGCTTTAATTCTTTAGACATAAATTTAAAAATTCTATATCTTTATTGAATGAAATTGCAGATCAACAGATTTAGTAGTAACAACCATGTGCAACTTATATGAAAAGTTAAAGTGGGACACACTGTATTAATATATATGTATACAAATTATACAAAATTTTACTTACATAAATAAAATGGAAAATAAAATCTTTCAAAAGAACAAAATAATTATTAATGCCTTACACAATATTTGTATTTAATTTTTGCACAATGGAGGCATTCAACAATATTACTGTTATATTGTTGGAATTTAAAAATTATCCAAATAGTCCGTTTGAGTAATTTAAATTTAAAAAGAAAACTATAACAATATGCTGTTGAAAATATTAAATATAAATAGACTTAAATATTATAAAAAAAATTTCTTACAATAGTTATTGTTTTAAAATCACATGGAACTCCTTTAAATTCCTTTTATTCGAACAAGGACATAATATTTATGTAAAGAAAATTAACTTGATGTATAATTGTTAAAATATATATATATAAACATATTTTCTGAAAATATAACAGTAGGTAGTAGTCTCAAAATAGGTGGTTTTGGAATGGGCGATCATTGATCTAGATTTCTGATGATCCGAAAGTGAGATCTAATCTGGAAGCTTCACTTAAGTAAAAGAAGCCTATACAGAAATATTCCTTTAAAATAAAATTTTATAAAATAAATGAATTTAATCAAAAAAATTACTATAAGCAGGTTATAATAAAATTTAATTGAATACTGCTTTAATTCCAAAATGAATTTAAGTCCAAAAAAGATGTCCTATATAATTATTTTAATATAACAACCCATATAAGATCGTACATAAATATATATATATATGTGAATTAATACAAAATGAATGTCCATTTAATTTATTTCAAAGTTCTTTATACTTGTATAAATATATAAGTATATTTAATTCCTTCAAAATGGAATAAATTCCCTACCATATAATACTTATTCAATTCCATAAAAGAAATTGTATGTATTTTGTATCTATAAGATGGTTTTTATTTAATACATGAAGAATGTGCAGAGAATATTGATAAAAAAAATAATGGTAAAGTATCAATATTTACTGGGTGACAATGTTATTAAAGTACTATTAAAATAAATATATATTATTATATAAATATATACATATACTTGGGTATAAGTATTTGAAATTCGTTTTTATATTATGTATTAAAAATAGTTATCTTTATTTTTGGAAAATTGAAGGCGTTCTAATCTAATGTTAGTACACAATGTTAATGAATCTACCATCTTGTAAATATTATTATAGGCATTTTATAATATCATCAGGAGAATGATTTTTCACATTAATTTTTATTATAAAAGAAAATATTTTTCTAAAGCTTAGTTTTGTTTTTAGTAAGGTTTCTGTCTATAAGAAGATTTAATGTACCTCCAACTACCTTTTTACCAAAATCCGGTTATGTACTAAAGATTTTTTTTACATAATATATTAAACATTTATATTATTTAGATATTTATTCCACTTAATTTTAATTTAAAAAGAAATTTTTTGTAACTAGTACTTATATAACAGTTAAATAACTCAATTGGGATAATTGTATGACAAATAATTATCTCTGAACGCTTAAAAATAAAAAATTTAGAAATCTAAGAATCTATATTGGAGTATGTTGTGTTTATACATTTCAAAAATATGTTAAATCCAACCCAAACAACCTTTAAAATGGATTAACATAATATGTAAACCTTAAAATGTAAGTATAACAGGTCAAAAGTAAAAAAAAAATATAAAGTAAAAATTGCATATTTTTAGGTAAATATTTGAAAATTCTATGTTCAATTTATTTATATAAGGATTTTAGGTTTTTTTTTAGATTTTATTCGACTTTTGACTGTAAATAAGTAGAAGTAAATGTTAGTTAAGTAAATGAAATCTTCAGGTCAAGACATCTAACATTTTTTAGTCCAATTAAAATTAAAGAACTTACTTAGTCTAATTTAAATAAAATAAGAGAGCTCAAACTAGCCGTAGAAGGAAACATTACCAATTAAATTGCAGAATAACGAAAAATCGAATTTCTCACAAAGCTGGAGCTAAAATTTGCCCCATGTGACCACCACGATTTGGTCAATATGATAGATACCTCAGATAATATTCTATCTATATTTTAACAAGGTTAATTCTTTACAATAATTAATATTTAATACCATGGCAATGGTAGGAATTTTAATTCTAAAAATGAATGAAAAGAAGAAAATACAAAAGAAAATTCCATTATTCTTTTTTCATTCCAAAATGGAATTTCGTGGTATTTGCAATATGATCCCAAAATTCTGGTACAATTCTTTTTTTAACTAAAAACTATTATTTCATGTCTTAAAGTTTTTAGGTTTTTTTTCTTTGGAAAGAAAATTATGTAATTTTCCTGATTTTTTTTTTTATTTTTTTTATTTTTTTTATTTTTTTCTAACATTAATTTCTGATGAAAATTTTTTGGACTAAGGTTTTTGTTGGATAGTTGAATAAAAATTATTATCACCATTTTATTCATTCATTACTTTTTTTGATAATTTTCCTTGTCTAGTTTTTCTTTCATGGGTAATTTTTTTTTTCTATCTTACAGTTCTTAAATTATGTTTTTCGTTGAAAATCTCATTCATAAAAGTTAATTTAATTAACGAAAAGCGGTGGGGGGAAAGAAAAACGAACAAATGGAAAAAAAATATATGAAACATTTCTTTTTGCCAATTCTTTTCATCATTGAGGAATTTCTGAAAACAAAAGAATGGGAATGAAAAAAAAAAAATTTAACTTTGTATATGTATAAGATTCTTAGGATTTACTGTATCATCTTCCTTTTTTGTTCAGAGATACATTATGTATTCACATTTTATGAAACAAGTAAATAAGGAAAAATTATAAATAATATCCATAAGATAAATGTTTCAAAGAAATTTTGTGCTAGAAGGCAGGCATGAATTTTGTTTGAATTTTTGGAACAATAAGAATAGAGTATGAATAGATGAAGACAGATAAAAAATGTATTTATAAGATACAAAAAAAAAAAAAATTAAATGAAAATGAAAGATGAAAAAAATTAAAAATCATACATTTGAAATATGGTGGTTGTATGAAATAATTTCCAATACGATAACCTTCAATGAAATGATTCCTAATATCAAATAAAATAAATTCTGACATAATATCATGAAATATATAATTAAATAAATAATTATAAAATTATTCCCATTGGCAATTAAAATAAAACCAAATTTGAAAATTGAATTAACACCCAACGGTTGGGGGAAACTATTTCATTAGTAAATATTTCCCAGTACAATATGCACATAAAATTAAATTTAAATAGTATAATAACTAATTAAAATAGTTGAGAAGTCGATTATGAAAGTTTTTAGGGGTTATTTCGTCCTGTTATACTGTTGGACCCTTCAGAAAGCTTGCAGGATTACATTGCCTAGACAGATTTGATTATTATAAAGATTTTTTTTTATCTAAATCGGCCTAAAAGTGTTAGATATACTGACCTGCGTTTAATTTTGTATTAACCCGCTTATGATGTTTATTTGTTTTAAGTCCTTGGAATTACTGTGTCACAAGAGGTTGTATTTTACATACACATACATATATTATATATATATATATTAACTGTTATATATATAACTGATATATATATATATGACTGACATCCAATACAGTTCAAAAATCAAATAAAAATTAATAATGAGTTAAGGTCCTTATGCCAACAATTTGAATATAATATTTTAAATTACCTAAAAGTATGCAATTTTTATTTATTGTGATATTTTTTAATTTAAATCCGTTATACTTATAATTTTAGACTTACATGCTATGTTAGTCTATAACTTATTAAATTATAGGAAATTTTTTTCAAAAATCTACTGTGCAATGCAAGAGTCTTGAAATTAGCAGAAAAATTAACATTTCTCTAAAAATTTCAATATCAGTGTATGTACAATCAAAAATCTTTATATCAAATAAATCCAAATTTTATATAGAGAATAATGGAGTTATTTTATAAATTTAGGTCGGAGTTATTTTCGTTGGGAATCATTTCGCCCAGCCCATTATATATATACTTACGTACAAATATAATAAGAAAAACTAGAATGTTTTCATGCTCGCGTGGTCCTTGTTTCATTATATCTCCTAAAACATTATATCTACATATATAATTATAGTTATATGTATTTATATATATATTTATATATACAAATGTAAATACAAATGAATGCTACATTAACAAAAAAAACAAATTACTTTTTAAAAATAGGAAAAATTTTTATAATGAACCTTGCCATGAACCTTATGATAACCATAAGACGTAATACTTGGTATTTAAAAGTTTATATATATTTTAGTTAAAAACTAATTATAACACCGCCAAATACAAAAAAAAAACATGAATTAAATTAAAAATCCTCACCTACAAATTAATATTTGATTATAGAATGTATATTTTAGTTAATTTTTTTTAGTTTTTCTTGGTAATTGATTGAAAATTAAAAATATCTTTTAATATTATCTAATTCTATTTATGTATTTATCTTATTATTAATTATTAAAGTTATAAAAGATTGTATACAAAAAAAAAAACAAATGATTAAAATAATCAAAAATTAGGTCAACCTATTTTTATTTTAATAAGTACAATGAAAATATATTTTATTTTATTGCAGAAATGATTCCTGGAATTTGGATTAGTACATAATGGTTCATAATACAAATCTATCGGAATGGAGTTGTTATATCTATGCAGGTAATAATAAAGGTGGGTAACAAATAAGTTACATGTAATTGCTATGCTGATTCCTAATTGTATAAAATTGAGGATACTAATTCCTGGAATCTGGATTCCTGTATATTCCCTTAAGTGGTTGAATATTCAGAATACGATTGTTTTATTCTACCATCTAAACATTTTTTTTGGGATAATAAAAACAGAACTTTAGGGTTTCATAGGGGATCAACTACATAAATACATTTTGTTTCCACTAAATAAGCCTTAACTAAAAGAAATATTATTGATTATCATCTCCTGGATGAATAAGTAATTGTGTTCCAATGCTTCTCCACTTTTTTACTTTCAATTATTTACCTACATTAGAAAGCTACGGTGAACTTCAGATCAGCAAATTAATCGAAAAGACCTAACCCAACTTATAATTTCCTATTCAAAACAGTAGAAAGCTTCCACCTTATAATTCCTTATCTGGAGGACAGTAAAAAGCTTCGAAATCTTCTAATTGTAGCTGTACGCTCCAGGAATTGTCCGATTTTGATACAGCAAAAACAACAGTTATTGAATCGAGTTAAGCCCTATGATACAAATTAACTGTTTGATGTCAAGAACAAAATGAAGGATTTGTAAGAATAAATAATATTCGAACTAAAGCATACTAATAGATGTCGATTAGCGGCTTATATTGCAGTTCAGACCAGTTAATTCACGGAAAACTTCCTATACGAATTTCCTTTATTTTTTTAGACAGTAGAACGCTTCGAACGCTAGATCAATTATAGCTGTACGGCGTTTCTTTGGTTAATTTTCGGCTTTAACAAAGAAAACCCAAAACCCTTTTTGATCGGAGGTGAAACTTGCCGTAATACAAAAATACAGTTTAGCTTCGATGGACAAGGATGTAAAAGGATATTTTGGAATAAATAGACCATGAAATAAAATATACTTTCAATATTAAAAAAAAGCTTTCCAGCACATCCTTCTGTAAAAATTGGCTAATTAATTAACCTAAACTCAATTAATGTGCTATAATTACAATTTGTTTTATTAACCTTGGTAATATCCATTTACTTTCTTATAAACTTTAAATATAACAGCATTCATTTCTCATCATACTTAAATTTTAATACGTCCTAGGATTTTCTAAATTACCTTCAAAAATGATTTTATCTAAATTTTATAATAGACAAACTTTTTAAAAAACTTATCATAACTTAAAGTACAAAACAATAAAAAAAAAAAAAAAAAAAAAAAGAGTTATAATTTAATTGGTTTTCTAGATGATTTAGAAAAACTCTTGACAAGTTATACTATCATCTTCTCTCTTTTCAATAACATATATATATATATATACCATCTCTATCTAATCATTTTCTTTTTCTATACTTTTTGCAATTTTGTCAAGGTTTTTTTTTCCAAACAAATAAAATTGCAAAAAAGATTCATTCATATTTTCTTTCAAGGTATACGTCAATGCAATTAAAAATTTTCTTTTTAAAATTTTCCCTTCTACTTTTTGTTTTTGTTTTTTTTTTTCGCTTTTTAAGTTGAAAGGTACTTAAACATCTAATCATGTCAATTAAAATTTCAAAAAAAAAAGCTAAAAAGTAAAAAAAGAGTTTAAAAGAGAAACGTTGAGAAAATTAAGTTTAATTTTGTATTAAATAGTATATATATATATACAAATATAATAAAAAATAAACAAGGTTTTACTAGTAAGTCAAATGATAACGATAAGATTGTAATAACGTGGCAATAAATTAAAGAATATATATATATATTTAATTTACATATATATAAGTGAATGTATATATGTGCAAAAGAGTAAATATAAGCAAAATATTTTTTTCCAATCAAATCAATTTTCAACTACTTTATTTTTTAAAAAAGAAAATTTTCATCGCTTTTCATTTTCTCTCAAAAAATTCTGATTTCAAACGCAGTTTTTTGATGCAAAACAGTGAAAGAATTTTAACCCTTTATTACAAACAAATAGTTTAAGATTCTTTTTTCACATTAAAATTTCCTTACAATGTAAAACTGAATTAAATAAAAATTTTTTTACTAAATTCAATTCTTTACAAGGAATGTTCCTCTGAAACAACACACTGTAAAAATAAACAGCACTTCCTCTTTCAAAGGCTGACAACGAAGCTTAAAAGAAACTATAAGCTTAGGGTTAAGTTGAATTTAATCCTAAAGATTTTTAAGATACAAAGCTTAATCTAATAATAGATATTCTATACTCTGAAATTAATTGATTTCCTTTCGATTTTATAATTAAGTTGGAAATTCATGAAACACCCTATCTTTCATTTCAAGTGGCAATTAAAATTTAAATTATAAACAGGTATAGGAAGTAACTAATTAATTAATTAAAATTAAGTTTTTAATTCAATTAACTTTTAAATTTAAAGAATTTGAACTTATATCAAAATTTTGTATCCAAAATTGCATACTATTAGGCTATTTTAATTGAAAGATTTCTATTTGAATTTAAAACACGACTGATTGGGTAAAACTGATTTATTAGCAGTTCAATAAATATCCTTTTTGGACTAAATATATATATATATATATATATATGCTATTTTAAACATAAAATTTGAACTATAACTATTTGAAACATTTATTTCGGAACATTTATTTGAAACGGGACTATTTCGGAAGTATTTAGAAGTTGATAATTGAAAAGTTTGCTGAAACAACCAACACTTTTTCTGTAGTAAAATAAAATTCAGACAAATGAAAAACCATTAAATTATAATAAAAGCATGTTGCATAAAATATACAGTCAAATAAAATTCGTCAAATGATCACTCATCTTTTGTAGCCCCTACTTACCTTTTTGCCCCTAATTTTTGAAAACCTATACTAAATTAACTACAATTTTGGAAAATTCATTTTAACTTCTAGAAGACTTTTGTAAGAAGAACCTCCATTCTCTAAAAAAACTTCTGCACTATTATGCGTAGGTCGAAATGGTTTTTTATTCAAAATTGAATTGACTGGAAGCAAAAATTACATTTAGTCAGAGTTATGTGGAAAAACCTGTTTAAATATCAAATGAAAATTTGTTTTTAATTGAAATTTGTTTGAACTCATTTCCATTCCTCTACTTGAAAAATTTTGTATTTTTTTTTTACATTTATGTATGCGTACCCACGTAAATACATATGGGTAAAAAAAAGTAACAGAAAAAAAGGAAAACTCAAAGTAATGCAAAAGGAAACAAAATTAAAAATAAGTAAATTCCTTTTCAGATTTAATTTTTTATTTTTTTTTTTTGATTTTCTTCATTTTCTTTTTTCATTCAAAATATTAAAAAAGATTTTCTTTGGTTGTAAAGTAATGATAGATATTTTCTGAGGTAAATAAGTTTTTTTTTTTACCTTTAAAAAGTGTAAAAGGTGAATAATAATAAATATTTACTTTGAATATATACTTGTAGTATGTAAGATACTATCTTTGATTGAAAATTTCCAATATGTATTTGGAAAAACTAAACTTATTTTCCTTGTTCTGTTGTTGAATATGAAAAGTATAAAAAGTATCTTAAGAATTTAAGTTTTCAAGGAAGAGAGAATTTTAAAATCAAAAGAAAATTTATTATGTATATACATATGTGTGTTTATGTATCTCTATTCTGAGAAAAGAAAAGTTGATATAAAATGTCTTTAATATTGTCAATTCTTCATTATAAGTACTTCGTAGGTACGAATACTTAGTTTTTTAAGGGAAATTCTTCACATTAAAGGAAATTTAAATGAAAAATCATTACCGTTATATTTCTTAGGTATGGGAGTGATAAGTTTTACAAGGAAATTAATGAATACATAAATCATAAATTTGATATCACATTTTTACTCAATATTGCGATAATTATCACAGTACTGATAAAAGTATTTACAGGAAATACTCCACTCATAAGACAGGGTGGGTAAGATTTTAATTAAATATTAAAAAATTAACAAGGAACTTACTTACAAAATGATATATTAATGTATTTCCATTTAAATGTTGTTTAAGTTAATTTGAAATTCGCTTACCTGTAATTAAAGAAATAAAATATAAAGAATTAGTACTTAAGTAATAAATTTATACTATTATAAAAGTTTTATAAAATTGATTTTTATTTAATTTAAAAATAATTAGTCATTAAATAGATATTCAGTAGAAATTAATATTTATATATATACTCGTACAAAACTTAATATTCTATAAGAGTTTATTTTCGAATTAAATAATACTTAAATATGTTGACCAATATATCTTAAGATTCTTAGAATTCACAAATAATTATTCTAAAGCAGTAGTAGTATAGTAGAAAAATATTTGAAATTTAATAACCCTTCAAAGAAATTGTAAGTTAATAAGCTGTATCAATGATAAGTTATTCGAAAATTGTGATCTTTATCTCCCAGTAACTTAATCCTTCTCACAATCTAAATACTCTGTAATCAATTAAAAAATACATATCTGAGTCCCGAAGAATCTAGGGTTCAAACTTTCGTCAGTGTATTATGTACAGCTTTATAAATTTGATTATTTTAATACAATTCCTGTAGTCAGTCGAAACATCTCGGGCTCTAACTCGAGTTAGGTAATAAAGTATATATTAAATGATTTTACAAATAGTTCTGTGATTGAATCGTCTTCTTTTTTTAAAGCTCTTGGCTACAAACTCTAATCGATTTATCTTCCAATAATAAAAAATCGAGTAGTTTTACAAAATTAATTAATAATATTATGAGAGGGTTGTAACAGAACACCTTTCGAAATTTTTATCAATTATTTCGATTGAGGAAACCCCAATTTATAAGAAACTAAGGAAGCTCAAAAATAATAATAGAAACTATTACTTTAAACTACTTAAGTGCTCACTATTAAACTATACTTAAATACTCACTGTGGTATATAAAAATCCCAGTAGCTTCTTCTTAACTAAACACTAAATTTGAAAATTAAAATTTGAAACTACTCGGCTTTTTATTTACTTCATTTACATTTCAGTCAAACGCTTAATTACAAATCGTTTTATAAGAAGTACGAAACACGGTAGTAATAATTACAACTCACACTTCTGTTAGAAGATCAATCTCTAAGATACTTTATTATAATCTTAATTCTTTTAGAGCTTCCTTAAATTTTTTAAAGCTTGACATCCTGCAGACTTAAACAGTTTGAGTTTTGAAAAGTAAGAAAAGCACTCATTACGAAAACCTTACAAACCCTTAAACTATAACGGTAAATTTAAAAATAAATTAAAATACAGAATCAATAGTTTTATCAAAGTCATAACACCCTTCATACAATCGTCTAACATTCATAAGTCATTAATTTACTTCCTAATTCCCTTCTGATTAGTTTTAATTAAAAAAAAAATTTCCACCCAAAAATAATTGCAATAAGACCTACTAACATTTATTTTGTAAGACTTCTAAAATAGTTGAAAAAAACTTCAACTGTAGTTTATTTCAAAATAAATGGAAATTTTCAGTTAATTTTAAATGAAAATATACAGTTATAAAATATAAATTTTGAAATTTAAAAGAAAATCATTAACTTCCAATGCTGCCACTGTTTTTGATTTAATTTCTAATTTTTGAAAATTTTATTTTAAAGATATTTTTCAAAAAAAAAAAAAATAATAATAAAAATTGAAGTGAATTTTAAATTTTTTTTTTTTTTTCCTAATTAAGTCCCAACAATTTTTTAAACAGAAATTTTTCTTTAATAATTTCAAGAATTTATGAATTTTTAATTAAAAGAAAAGCGTTTCTTTTATTGCAAAAAAATGAAAATATGGAAAAACAGAAAAGGAAAAAAAAAACTGAGAGTATAGTTATATTTTTTTTCCAGAAAATGGAAAAATCATTAGTATAAAAATTTTCCCATTGCTTTCAAAAAAAAAAAAAAGGTTTGGCACAACTTAATTTGCTTTTTGTTTTTCTTGTTTTTTTATTTTTTTTTTGGCTGAAACCATTTTTAACCTAAAAAACTTTTCTTTAGAAGTTAATGACTTTTTAATTGAATTTTACATTTTTTGGTTTTAAGATTTTCATTTTCTTTTTTGTTTTTTTTTTTCTGTTCTGTTTTTTTTTTTTTTTTGGTTTTTCTTTTCAAATTAATGCTTCTGTTATTAAATGGTTTTTCTTTTAAAGTTTGGTTTTTTATATTTTTCGAAGAAAAACCTTTAATTATTTAAAAATATAATTAATGTATTAGTTATGTAATTTTTATTTGCGGTAGATCAGGTTTTTTTTGTGAATGGATGGGGGAAATCAAATATTAAACTATAAAAAAAAAATTTCTACAATTCTATGACAACCTCTATTGAACCCTCTAATTGTAATTTAAAAGTTAATAATAATGTACAAAAAGCATTTTTGGATAATACCTATATCGGATTTGAAACGATTGATCTAGGATCGTTTTTGGAAATGATTGACCTTGGAATGTCCTTAATAAAAATTTTGAATTTTTTAATCAAGGCTTAAAAGCTTGGAGGCCTTAAAAATTTTGACCCCCAGGAGTACAATTAAAATTTTTTAAGTCACTTCTGAACTTCTAGAGAATGTTTCGAATGGAAGCGTAACACATTTGTAGCAGAAGTGTTTGCTGTTGACACAGATTCGACCGAAATAAAGAATGCTTCCTAACACATAGTAACAAGTAAAAAGTTGCTTTCTGTAGTTTCATTGTGTTGCCTCTCATTCGTTGCCATGACAATTTTTTATCTAGATATAGTATTTGATCTCTTTAAGCTTCAAAGCAACCCTAGAGACAACGGGGGCATTGAACCACTTTCTAATATTTTGCAATATTATTTTTTTAAATTTTATTTTCGAGTTTAAATAAGTGTGTTTTTGAAATTTATATGGTTTTGAAATTAAGATTTCAAGATATATTGAATAGTTTACAGTATACATGAAAGATACGCTGAACCCTAAAAATTTACAACAGTTTCACTACTTACTAAAGGCTATAACTAGTATTCTAATATAGCTTTCTATCGACTAATAATTTTTGCCAACTCAAACACATTATTTTATCAATTTGTTAGACGCCAATCAGATGAATATGAAAATTTTAAGTTTACTAATCCACCAATCTAGGGCTATATTACACCAAGTACTTATCAGTTATCACTAATCAAATGATAAATTTTTTTTACTCTAAAAGCACATTCGACAACAAACCAATGAACTTTGATTAGTAAAAAACGGAAGCGTTCCATAATCCCGGTTAAGTAAATATTTTTTTGTAAATTTCGTTTTTAGAAAATCGCTTTTTTAATTGAATTGAAAAATCTGGTTTTTAAAGGATTTTTGAGTTGGATACAAAACAGGAATTATCAGCTTTTTCCAGAATATAAAAGAAAAGGATTTTCTAAAAACGAGATTTTCTAAAAACGAGATTTTCTAAAAACGAGATTTTCTAAAAACTAGATTTTCTAAAAACGAGATTTTTTAAAAACGAGATTTTCTAAACGAGATTTTGTCAAAACGAGATTTACTAAACCAAGATTTCAGAACCAACCCATAAAAAACAATCACTTATTAAAAAACGATTACCTACATATGATTAGTGTTTAGTGTAGATAAGTAATGGTGCAACGGACCCCAGTTTTTTTGAACTAATTAAAACTTGATTGAGTTTTTATAATGGATTACATTTTGGTACTTATCGAAAAAATGATTTTATTCATAATTTGAGTACTGA
Organism: Dolichopus griseipennis; assembly: GCA_963082915.1. Taxonomy (NCBI): domain Eukaryota; kingdom Metazoa; phylum Arthropoda; class Insecta; order Diptera; family Dolichopodidae; genus Dolichopus; species Dolichopus griseipennis. Next base: position 75,243,177 of record OY720445.1, read on the forward strand.
TAAGTAATTGATTAAACAGAGTACAGTTTTTTTTAATTAATATTAATTTTCAAAAATGTACAAAATGCTTCTAATTACTTGTAAAGTGGCGTTACATTACACAATTGTTAAAAACAAAAAATCAATTTAACTTAATACAGAACTTTACAACAACCTCTTCTTAGCCACTTTTAAATAACTTTAACATTAAAATTACAAAACAAAATTTATTATTACTAAAATATCAAGTTTATGATATCATATTATATATTTTGATTAAAAAAAAAATATATATTAGAAATTTAAATCCCTTTTTAGTGGTTCTTAGAAATATTTCAAATAATTTATATTATACGAGTACTAGATATAATATAGAATTTATATTATAATATACTAGAGAGATATTTTCTAATGAATTTCGTGTGTATGTAAAACTTTCAAGTATATTCTATGAAATAAATTATTATATTTTAGTATCTCTTTTTGTATATTTAATACTTTAATAGTATATTTTATGTATATATACGAGTATGTAAGTATTAAGCACATACTTACGTTATATTTTCTATATTGATTTTTATTTTAAAAAAAAAATCAAAAGAGTGAATTTAAATCAATATCAAAAGTATTTACAGCTATATAACTAATATGTTTATTTAAATGGTATTGACATTGATATCAAAAACTAACTTAACTATAAATACTCTTTACAGTGTATAAGTTAAATTAATTTTCAAAAATCTGTTCAAAAATCTTTTAATTACATTTGAATAAATGTAATGTAATGAAAACCACGAGTTTTATAATAGGTTACGATGTTTTATATATATATATATATATACCTTAGTACTCTATGTTATATATAGTACTTATACACATTCTGTACTTATATTATGCACATTCGAGCTTCTACACCCATAGTAATTTTACATTAAATGGCATTATAATCGGCTGTATGAAAAAAGTCCCCTAAAACCAAAAAATTAAAAATTCCAAAAATTTTATGAAACTTTGCGGACTTTTTTTTATTAATTAAAATTGTCCAAAATTGGTAAATATTGAAGACCTTTTTCTTATATGTTTGGGACTTTTTCAAATTGTATTTTAAGGGGTTTTTGCATATGAAAAAAGTCCTAAAAATATTTTTATAGTGACAGTTAGATGACAGTTAGATACATTTTAAAGCAAGTATAGTTTTCGATTGCAAATGGTTTAGGGGTTTTAGAGTTGTAAAAGGCAGGTGTCGCTTTTTCCAAAAAAAAATATGGGTTCTTTTATCTCTATCGTAGCAATTAATACAAGAGGACTCAAAATCTCACTAAAAAATTATTCGCTTCCTGATTTTGTAACCAACTCCATTTCTCCTAATTTTTTTTCATAAATAACAAGTAAGAAAATAAATCATTTAATATAATAAGGGCTGCTGCCCCCAAACACCCTTTAAAAAAATAATTGGAATTCTGATTTTTTCCATCCAACTCTGAAATCTCTCCTAACTTTTTGTCATAATAAGGACTGCTGCCCCCAAACGCCCTATTAAAAAAATAATTGGAATTATGATTTTGTCCATCCAACTCAGAAATCTCTCCTAACTTTTTGTCATAATAAGTCAGAATTTAAGTAATAATATTACACATAGCATTTTATTTGGGGACTTTTATAAAGTGTTATAAAGTGTATTTTTAAAAACTTTTTACATATAGAGAAGTGCTCAAAATTGGCAACATTTTAGTTTTGGGTACTTTTTTCGTACAGTCATTATTATCAAATATGTTATAATATTGAAACTAATATAATATGGTATAACAAACATAAAATAATATATGATACACAATAATATTGACTGCTCATCAAATTCAATTAAATGGAATGGAATTTCAATCTCATGAGAATCATAAAATTTTAATCTAAATTATATTGGTGTATACGTATATATGTATGTAATCTCACATGCTTAAAAACCGTTGGTAAGTACGTATATATATCATAATATTATTACTTTGTATCTTTTACAAAATTTATTTAAATGTAAATCAATCACAAAATTATATTTCCGTGTGATTATTTTCTTACAATAATATACATATTAACAAAAAGTGTTAGGTATAGACAAGGGTGTCGTAAGGTCTATTGAATATTGAATGATACTAAAAGTATAACATTATACTTGTTTGTAGTGCAATGATAGAAAGAGTTTTATACTAGAAATAAAAGTATATATACGTATGTATTTATGTATTTATTAATAAGAGTTGTAATAGTATACATGGGAATTATGCGGTATTTTGTAAATCTTTCAAATTATATTTAATTAATCATTCTACTAACTGTTATATATAATATTCTAACTTATTTATTCGTATAGAATTTATTTGAGAAATACATTGTTTATAAAAATTATTTCAATATACAGAGTGTTTCACCATTGGTAGAAGTTATTTAAATATATGGCAACATAGATTCAAAAAAGATTTCAGGATTAGTTTTAAATTAAAAAGTTATGTGAAAATTGAAACAGCCTTTAATTGATTATTCTTTCATAATATTAAGAGTTAATTTGACATTTATATGACATATACGTCAAAGAAATCAAATAAACCAAATTACAGTTAGATTAATTTATTATAATATTTCTTCAGTTGAATTTGACTATTTAAAACTTATATGTACAATATTTTATCAGTTATTTTCTGAATAACGGTAATATGATATTTTTTATACAGTTCTAAAGATTACGATTTTAATTCGTTTTCCAAAGGTTTCAAATATGTTTTTGACAATTGGGAATTACAGTAAGTTATATTATTTGAAATATGTTTAAGATCAAAAATTTTAAAATACATATATATATATATATATATAACTTAATTATAAGATAGAGTAATATTATATGAAAACGAGGAAGAGTGTAGTAGAGTAGACTGTGTCAACTCTGGGATACCCGTATGAGCGTTATATAAACATTATATCATTATTATTATAAACATTAATTACTTTTGGCAAAATTTCAAACATACCAGCTTTGTTAGGTGAAATATAAAAGAAGGAGTTGTATGGCAGCTAGTCGAACCCTATGCAGTAGACCAACCAAATTTTGCAGTAACTTTGGCCATTACACTAAACTATTTTTGGCAAAATTTCAGACACCCAACTTCAATAGGTATAGAGTAATGCTCATATAAAATAAGAAGTTGTATGGCAGCTACTCGAACCCTTTGCAGTAGACAAACCAAATTTTGCACTAACTTTGGCCATTACACTAAACCATTTTTCGCAAAATTTCAGACACCCAGCTTTAATAGGTATAGAGTAATGCTCATATAAAAGAAGGAGTTGTATGGCAGCTACTCGAAATCACTGCAACAGACCAACCAAATTTTGCAGAAACTTTGGCCATAAAACTAAACTACTTTTGGCAAAATTTCAGACACATAGCTGTAATAGGTGCAGAGAAATACTCATATAAAAAAAGAAGTTGTATGGCAGCCACCCGAACCCATGGACCAAAATGGCTGGATTTAAATAGCGATGACGGCTATTGAAAAAAAAAGAATTTGCGAAAATTTCAAGATCCTAACTCCTTTAGTTTTTGAGTTATCGTGCGGACGGACGGACAGACGGACGGACGGACGGACGGACGGACGGACGGACGGACGGACGGACGGACATACATAGCTAAATCGATTTTTTTTTCAATTCTGATCCGATCCATACACTTGAGTCTATATCTACCCCCCCTCCTTCTCTGCGTCACAAACGTAATGGCAAATTTATTATACCCTTTGACTATATAGTCATACGGGTATAATAACAGTTATCAAGGTTTATTGAGAGCCTCAATGATTTCAAATATCAGCTGACCATTAGGTTTGTTATAGTTTTCAAGTAATAAATAAAATTAAAATTTATTAAGTGAATTATGAAGCAGCCGACTTGATGTACAACCGGCTGCTTCATAATTATCTTAATAAATATTAATTTTATTTATTACTGAGAACTATGAAGCAGCCGACTTGATGTACAACCGGCTGCTTCATAATTATTTTAATAAATATATAAGATTTATTTATTACTGAGAATTATGAAGCAGCCGACTTGATGCACAACCGGCTGCTTTATAATTATCTTAATAAATAATTAAGTTTTATTTGTTACTGGAATTCAGTTCTCTTACGGATATTAGTTTTTTTCCTACTTTCTGTTAATTGGTCACCCTATACACACACCCTGAGTTTTATTTAGCTTTGAATTAAATTTCTATTGGATACCATCATTATAATTATCATTATCATCATCAATATCATTTTCATCATTTATATGAACGTTCTTTTTTTGTTTGTATATTAAAGAAAATTCTTATTCAGCAAAAATTATAAAATATATTGAGTCTGAAATTAATATTTTGTTGTTATTTAATTAACTATTTTCTATTAACAATAACAACAACCCTAGGCTGATAGTAATAAATCTTCAGTATATGCATGTGTTATATAGATCTTTCGCCTATATTAATATTAAATTATTCCAAGTTATTTTATTTCGTGATAACTGATAAGTAATTGTTAGCGTTTCCTTTGTAAAATACAAATTACAAAATAAAAATTCACTTAACGAGATAAATCGATTGGGTGTAAAAGATTTTTACAAAAATAAAAAAATATAAAATTGTTGATTAATTTCTTTAAAAAAAACTATTTCATTTGATCTCAAATTATTTGTTGATTACTTATTTACAAATAAGTATTTAAGATTTTTACTAAAATGCGGTTAGTTTATAACTTATAAAATCCTAGTTATTTAATTTACTATTATTTGAGTTCAAATTGGAATATAAATTTTATTTGGTTTTTAGTTAGAGTCAACTAGGGTTTAATTTAATCAAAGTCACAATAAATAATTTGATACTTCAAAGTTGAGGTGTATTTAAATGAAATAATGATTTAACCCATTAACAGTCGTGGTTTTCATTTTCGATCATATTATAATATTATGCAAAATAAGTTTTCCAGTTTAAGGATTCGATACTTTTGCAATTAAAAAAAAATTTCTAAAGACCTAATTCTGTTTTTAAATGAAATGATGTTTTAACCCATTAACAGCCGTGGTTTCCATTTTTGATCATATTATAATTATAATATTATGCAAAGTAAGTTTTTCAGTTTAAGATTCGATACTTTTGCAATTAAAAAAAATACTAGTTATACACTCAATTCTGTACTTAAATGAAATGATGCTTTAACCCATTAACAGCCGTGGTTCCCATTTTCGATCATATTATAATATTATGCAAAATAAATTTTTCAGTTTAAGGATTCGATACTTTTGCAATTACAAAAAAAATACTATAAACCTAATTCTGTATTTAAATGAAATGATGATTTAACCCATTACCAGCTGTGGTTTCCATTTTCGATCATATTATAGTATTATGCAAAATAAGTGTTTCAATTTAATTTTCGAAACTTTTGCAATTACAAAAACTTACTCTATACCCAATTCTGTATTTAAATGAAATGATGCTTTAACCCATTAAAACCCATGCTTTAACCCGTGGTTTCTATTTTCGATTATATTATATTATGCAAAATAAGTTTTTCAATTTAAGATTCGAAACTTTTACAATTACAAAAGAATTTCTATAGACCTAATTCTGTTTTTAAATGAAATGGTGTTTTAACCCATTAACAGTCGTGGTTTCCATTTTTGATCATATTATAATATTATGCAAAATAAGTTTTTCAGCTTAAGATTCGTTACTTTAGCAATTATAAAAAAAAATTACTATACATCTATGCAATAGATACGTCCCGCGAAAAGCCAAGTAAGAATTGCTTATTGGGTTTAATGGATACAGGGTGTTTAATTAATCAAATTTAATAATGTCCTAATATTAATTAATGTACAAGTTTTGTAATTTAGAAGTTTTGTATTTTTATTAACTGGTTTTTGTAACTAGTATTTTGAATTAATAGATTTCAAAATGTTATTATAAGTTCTTAATCATCTAAAGATATTAACCTTTTTTAATCATTTGTACAAGAAATTTGTAAGCATATTTATTGTTAGAGGAAGATTGGGGTCAAATAGGATCAATAATTTGCAACCCACCTACATTTAAAAAATAAAATAAAACGAAATATAACAATAAAAAGTTAATAATATTATCATTAAATAATTGAATAAAACCACTTTTTAAAATATAAATTAACCTTCCATTTTAGACTTCAAATCAATAAAGTTATTATATTTAATTTAACTTTATAATTTACAGTAAATATTAAAAAATTTATAGTTTTTTATTTTTGTGGTAAAATAGTTTTAACTGCATTTTGATTTTAATAAGATCTGTAGTAATTGCTAATTAAAATTTTTCAAAAATAATTAAATAATTAGTTATTTTTTAAAATCTAATTAAATTAAGCTTACTAATATTAAGTATAAAAAAACTATTGAAAATATTAATTATTTATATTTTAATTGAAATTTTCATCCTAGTGTACTTTATTATATAACATCTCTTAATTGAAATGATAGTACAGACTACAAGTTTTAAGGGCCGGATTCTACATAAACAATAAACCAACCAAGGGTAGAGTGTATAAGTTTAAAATTGGTTAATATAATATTAATGAAGTTAAGGTTCTATTAGTCATTAAAATTTGGTTAAATTTCAGTCATCCGCCTCATGACGGGGTTAGTTCTATTTGTGAAGAGATTATTAGAAAAGTACCCTCACTGAATGCGAGTACTAAAGAAATTCCAAACATATGTATAACTAAATTATAGAAAAAATTTAGGTCAAACTAATGATAATATGCCCCATATTAACAATTTAATTAATCAATGAAATATTAACATTATTAACAAATTTAAAAACAGATGTACGACCAAATATATGAATTAATTATTTATACCAAATATGTATTATTAAAAAATATCTATATAGATAAATTTTATAGATATAAGATAGAGTAATGCTCATATAAAAGAAGATAATGAATAGATTTTAATTTAAAAAAAAAAAACAATTTAATTAATAATTAAATTAAAAAAAAAATTAAAAAAACTAATTGTGAAAATATGGTAATAAAATTTTTATTAAAAAAAAAAAATTAAATTATTCAAATTTAATGGAATCTCAATTTATTAATTTGTTGCAAAATATTCTATTATTAATTATAACATTTTATAATTGACACCAAATAATTTAGTTCATATTTGTATGATAAAAATTCAATTAAATTGGTTTTTATACCCTACACCTATAGAATAGGTAAAGGGGTATATTAACTTTGGTATGGTGTTTGTAACCACCTAAAGGAAGCGAGCTAGATATGGAAAAGTATATATATTTGTGATCAGCGTGACCGCCTTAGTCGATATAGCCATGTCCGTCCGTCCGTCCGTCCGTCCGTCCGTCCGTCCGTCCGTCCGTCCGTAGGCACGATAACTCAAAAAATAATGGAGCTATCTTGATGAAATTTTAACTGTAGGTTACTAGGACTAAAAGTACGGCGGGGATTGCATATGGGCGAAATCGGCCCATGGGTTCGGATTCTGGACCTTTTAATCGGTTTCAGGGCTAACGAACAAATATAAAAAATCACGATAACTCAACAACTAATGACGCTATCTTCATCAAATTTGTGCTGCAGGTTACTAGTAATGAAACTACTTCGGGAATTGCATAAGGTCGGGATTGGACCATGGGTTCGGAACCTAGAACTTTTTGATCGAATTTAGGCCAAACGAGCATAATTCCGAAACCAATGAAGATAGAACCTCCAAATTTGGTATCAGGGTGTCCCTTCCTATTTCGTAAGTGTCTTTAAAATTAGGGCCCCATTGGTGTAGTGGATCGGGGACCAGCCACTCAGTTCTTAGGCCCTTAAAGCATATTTTCGAAATTAATAAAGATAGTAACTTGAAACAAATGTAGAAGCTTCCAATTTGCCACAAGGGTGTTCTTTACTATTTCTTGCGTGCCCCCCTAATTTGGGATCAATTGGAGTGGTGGTTCAGAACCTCTCTTAGACCCCCCAATGTGTAAAAGCTTATCATCGAAATTAATAAAACTAGTAATTTAAAATTAAGTTAGAGCGTTCCAATTGTGTACAAGGGTTAACTAGTATTGAAAGTATGACGGGACTGCATATGGGCGAAATCGTACCATAATTTCGGCTCCTGGAACCCTTGAAAAGTTCAAGGACTAACAAACATATATCTTACAAACACCATAACTCAAAAAATAATACCGGTATTTTGATGAAATTTAACAGTAGGTTACTAGTAATGAAAGTACCATGGGAATTGGTTGTGGTCGAGTTTAATTTCGAAGCCAAAGAATATATTTCCTATGTCCTATGTGTCTCCGAAATCTAGACTTAATTGTAGTGGTTCAGCTATGTTCAAAGGTACTTGCTGCATTTATGTAAAATTTATTTTTATATTTAAATGAATTATATGAAAAGGTGTAAATTTTTAATTGTATTTTAGAAATACATTTATTGCATATTTTGCGTTTATAAGCTTTTCTATTAGGTATATAAACTAACCATTTAAAATAATTGCAATTTTTAAAAATTTGGATTATTAAATATATTATGCGTTGATTATCTTTTTATCACAAAATTTAATAATTAGATTTTTTCATTTTGTAATTGAATTGGAATAAATATATTTTCATTTATTTCAAGTTTGTTTGTTTTTTAATATTTTTAAATAGATAAATTAGTAAGAATTTGTAGTATTTTTTAATAGATAGGGTAATTAGAAAATGTTTTTAGTATTATACAGTTAATTTGGTTAGCTATGTCTTACGATCAAATTAATAACAGCTTATATGGTGTTAAAATGACTTATGGATATGTCCTTAAATTTGAACCAAATAGGTGTAGGGTATTTCTAAGTCGGTTGCACCGACTGACTGTTTCTTTACTTGTTTTTTTTTTTATTGGTAAAATTGAAAATTTTTTTAAAATTTAATTTAATTAAAAAAAAAATTATTTTTAAAATTTAAAATTAAAAAAAAAAATTTAAATTGAAAATTTCCAAAAAAATAATTAAATTAAATTGTTTGGTAGGATAATGGATGAATAAACAGTAATGAATTTATTTCACCAATTATTTTAGCTTGAGGCGAATATTAAAGTTGAGGGAAATATAATTAATTAAAATAACTGTAAAGATTTTTTAAAGGTAAATATATACTACTTATACTATAACGGTACATTTTTTTAATGTAACGTCTTTTTATTCACACAATCCTAGTAATGATAAAATATGTGATAAGGGGGTGGAGCTAGTTTTATAGTATACTCCACCCACCAAAATCAAATATGACATGGTTGGGAATTTTTAAATATTATTTAGGCATTCATCTTTTAATATTTTTTTTAAATACTGGAAATGAGGGCGTGACCCATTTTGGAAAACATTGTTAAGAAAACATTGAGGGCGTGGCCCAGCAAAAACAAAAAACATTATTAAGAATGTTATTTAAAACCACGGGACGATGATTAAAATTAATAAATTATTATAACCTGTTAGTTAAGCTACCAGAGAAGGCAATTGTTATGAGTATGAGTCTCTTCTTAACGAGGTGGTTTAATTTTTTAGTTGCCTTTTCAAGGTTTTCACCTGTTATCACCTCTCTAAGAAGAGAAAAAACTTGTAAAAATTAAGGCATCCTTATGTGCCTTTATTGAACTATAATATTAGAATTTGGGCATCATATCATATGGTTTTTTTATTTATTGATGTACAGTACAAGGATGTACAGTATGTGAAACTCCCTTATTTGCTTTTACTTTTCAGGTATGACACTTAATTTATTTTATATGCTATAAACCAGAAATGAAACCCGAGATTTTTAGATTGAAAAGTCACCACTTTAACCACGGACCTAAGGTATAAACCAGAAATGGAACCCAAGATTTTTAGATTGAAAAGCAATCAGTTTAACCACTGAGCTAAGGTATAAACCAGAAATGGAACCCGAGATTTTTAGATTGAAAAGTCACAACTTTAACCACTGAGCTAAGGTATAAACCAGAAATGGAACCCGAGATTTTTAGATTGAAAAGTCACCACTTTAACCACAGAGCTAAGGTATAAACCAGAAATGGAACCCGAGATTTTTAGATTGAAAAGCCACCACTTTAACCACTGAGCCATCAAAATGTCATATGATTAATTATAAGTTTTTTTAGCTCTCTAAGTTTTAAAACGAGACCTTTGAAATAAAAATACATTCAGAATCCTAATAAAAGCATTATATCTAACTAATATTTATTAAATGTCAAAACTTTCAAAATTTTAAACTAAATTATTAACATTGCTATTTAATACTTCCAAACACTTTAAAAATTAATTTTGTGTTATAAAAGTTTTACTAATTATTAATAAATCAAAATGAAATAAATTTTTTATGATTTTTTTACTATTGGACATAAATGAATTCCGCAAAAACCACAATATTAATGCACTTTTTTTTTTAAAACTAATTTGAACTTATCATAAATTATAATTTTTTATTTCACTATTTTTATATTTTTTTATGTTAAAACATTTATGATTTGAAGTCACCCAATCACTTATAACAGTCATAGATATATATATATATATATATATATAAACAATTAAACATGATTGACAGAATGTATTTAAAACGATTATTTGATATATTTAGGGAATTTGTTGAAATAGTACCTATCTCCCTAAAAATTTTTTTTTAAAGAAGTATCTTTGAAGGGAAACACCTACAACACTAAGAAGAATTTTAATTTCTAGAATTGGATTAATAATTATTAATAGCATTTCATTTATCGGAATATACTCCCGGAAGGGGGTCCCGAGTTATTAATATGACGTCATCACCTAACGGTACTTTATATCTCCTAGAATATATATGTATTTGTGGGGATTCCTTTACTGAAATATATCTAGCGGTACTTTATATTCCCTAGAATATATATGTCTAATAGCTTAAAGTACCGTTAGCTATTAGACATATATATTCTAGGGAATATATATCCCTTCAAATATATATATATATACATATGTCATTAGTGGCGCTTACTTTACAGATGTATATCCAGCTAATTTAATTATTCGACAAAGGAAAACTTGGTTTAGCTGGAACAAATTCAAACAACATCATTTAGCTGGGAACTTCAGTCGTCAAATATTCGAAATAAAAAATTTTGAGTATTAAGTTCCCCCAAAATGTCCAGGAATCTGAAATGAATTTAAATGAAACAAATTACAAAATGAAGATGATCGCAAACTTTGACTGTCAAATATTGTGATTTATATCGAAAGGGCTTAATCTTAAAGGAACCTCACACTAATTGAACTGTTTTACAAAATGAAGATAATCCTGAGCTTGAAGGTAGAGTGTAATAAAGTGATAAAATATCTCACAGGCAAGAATACTTAACGCTTAGTGAACTTATTGAGAACCGACACTTTTGAAAAGTTTTAAAGGGCCTGTTTTCGGATAGCTGCCCTTTAAATTTTTAAAAGGCAATTTTTTACGTTCAGGGTAAATTACGGAAGTACGAAAGGTAGTGCACCTTAACAAAATTTTAAGATTATTCGGAGCAAAAATTAGACTAAATGTCATATAGGGATTTCTACCCTGATTCATGAATGACTCATTGCACAAGTTTACAAATTTCAGAAAACTTTTACACAAAAATCTCCAAATAGATAAGGTCAACTATATCATCATTCTAATTCTTAAAAATCATTCAACTTTGAACTTTAGGTTTTAAATTTTAAAAATAAGTTTATGAAATTTAAGTATATATATTATTTTTAACAGATGTAATTTTAGAATTAATTCTAGAATTATTAAAACTTATTAGTATGGTAATTGTAAATTTAATCTTTTAAAATCAGAGATACATTGATTGTATATATATATATATGTATGACCTTTAAAAATAAAAAAAAATTCCATCTAAAGATATTTTATCATAGTTATATAATTTTTTATAATAAAATACTTAATATTCTTATTGATAAATAGCCTTTGGCGTAAAATTATTATACAGCTATAGAAAATGTTGATTTAACATTTTGTTAAGAAACAAGTAAAGAAACAGTCAGTCGGTGCAACCGACTTAGAAATACCCTACACCTATTTGGTTCAAATTTAAGGACATATCCATAAGTCATTTTAACACCATATAAGCTGTTATTAATTTGATCGTAAGACATAGCTAACCAAATTAACTGTATAATACTAAAAACATTTTCTAATTACCCTATCTATTAAAAAATACTACAAATTCTTACTAATTTATCTATTTAAAAATATTAAAAAACAAACAAACTTGAAATAAATGAAAATATATTTATTCCAATTCAATTACAAAATGAAAAAATCTAATTATTAAATTTTGTGATAAAAAGATAATCAACGCATAATATATTTAATAATCCAAATTTTTAAAAATTGCAATTATTTTAAATGGTTAGTTTATATACCTAATAGAAAAGCTTATAAACGCAAAATATGCAATAAATGTATTTCTAAAATACAATTAAAAATTTACACCTTTTCATATAATTCATTTAAATATAAAAATAAATTTTACATAAATGCAGCAAGTACCTTTGAACATAGCTGAACCACTACAATTAAGTCTAGATTTCGGAGACACATAGGACATAGGAAATATATTCTTTGGCTTCGAAATTAAACTCGACCACAACCAATTCCCATGGTACTTTCATTACTAGTAACCTACTGTTAAATTTCATCAAAATACCGGTATTATTTTTTGAGTTATGGTGTTTGTAAGATATATGTTTGTTAGTCCTTGAACTTTTCAAGGGTTCCAGGAGCCGAAATTATGGTACGATTTCGCCCATATGCAGTCCCGTCATACTTTCAATACTAGTTAACCCTTGTACACAATTGGAACGCTCTAACTTAATTTTAAATTACTAGTTTTATTAATTTCGATGATAAGCTTTTACACATTGGGGGGTCTAAGAGAGGTTCTGAACCACCACTCCAATTGATCCCAAATTAGGGGGGCACGCAAGAAATAGTAAAGAACACCCTTGTGGCAAATTGGAAGCTTCTACATTTGTTTCAAGTTACTATCTTTATTAATTTCGAAAATATGCTTTAAGGGCCTAAGAACTGAGTGGCTGGTCCCCGATCCACTACACCAATGGGGCCCTAATTTTAAAGACACTTACGAAATAGGAAGGGACACCCTGATACCAAATTTGGAGGTTCTATCTTCATTGGTTTCGGAATTATGCTCGTTTGGCCTAAATTCGATCAAAAAGTTCTAGGTTCCGAACCCATGGTCCAATCCCGACCTTATGCAATTCCCGAAGTAGTTTCATTACTAGTAACCTGCAGCACAAATTTGATGAAGATAGCGTCATTAGTTGTTGAGTTATCGTGATTTTTTATATTTGTTCGTTAGCCCTGAAACCGATTAAAAGGTCCAGAATCCGAACCCATGGGCCGATTTCGCCCATATGCAATCCCCGCCGTACTTTTAGTCCTAGTAACCTACAGTTAAAATTTCATCAAGATAGCTCCATTATTTTTTGAGTTATCGTGCCTACGGACGGACGGACGGACGGACGGACGGACGGACGGACGGACGGACGGACGGACGGACGGACGGACATGGCTATATCGACTAAGGCGGTCACGCTGATCACAAATATATATACTTTTCCATATCTAGCTCGCTTCCTTTAGGTGGTTACAAACACCATACCAAAGTTAATATACCCCTTTACCTATTCTATAGGTGTAGGGTATAAAAAATATAAACTTATCATTGCACACGTATGACTACAAGTCAGAAGGGTATACTAAATGTGCCATTACGATTGTGACATAGAGAAGAAGGGGGTGGGGGGGGGGGGTAGATATAAGCTAAAAGGAATGGATCGGATCAGAATTGAAAAATAAATCGATTTAGTTATGTATGTCCATCAGTCTGTCCGTCTGTCCATTCGTCTGTCTGCACGATAACCTAAAAAATAAAGGAACTAGGATTTTGAAATTTTCACAAATTCATTTTAATGCAATAGGCGTCATCGCTATTGAAATCCAGCCATTTTGGTCAACGGGTTCGAGTACCTGCCAAACACCTCCTTTGTTTTATGTGAGTATTGCTCTATATTAAAACTAGGTGTCTGAAATTTGCCCAAAAGTAGTTTAGATTAATGGCCGAAGTTTCTGCAAAATTTGGTTGGTCTATAGCAGTGGGTTGTATGGCCACTACAAATGAATGTCAAAAGTATTTTTTACGGATACTTATGGTGTCTTTTACAAATACGACAGTCGACTTATCAGCCGGCTTATTAAATAATTTAGTAAATATCAAAGTCTTCAACTAAAGGAATTGAGTGGAAAAATAAATATATCAATTGTATGTCTTAAGTGTCTTCTACACTTGCTTACAGTATATTTTATAAATGCTACAGTCGACTTATCAGTCGGCTTATTAATTAGTACATTAAAAAAAACCAGAAGTTTATTTCTTAGAGACATTTGATGAAGTGGCGATACAACTTTTGCGAAAAATAATTAACCGGATGATATAATGTTTAATATTACGGTCATACGAGTGCCCCAGAGTTGACACAGTCTACTCTACTACACTCTTGCTCGTTTTTATAACATAGATACTATTTATTTGAAGTAGATAAGTATTATGTACATTAAAAAATAAATAAAATATTGTATGTACAAATTGTTATATTAAGATTATAATAATTCAATAAAGTATTGAACTGATTTTTTTTAAATAAAAGAGAAAACTTCTTTTTATCAGATTTTCTTGTTATTATTTTTGAAATAAATACAAATCAAAATAGATATTTATAAGTTATTTAGTTTTATTTTTCTTTTTGTGAATTGTGAATTTTAATTTATTTGAAAGAAAACAAAAAGTATAGATTTTTTTTTTAAATTATTGAAAAATAAAAGAAAAGAATTGTATATATGTGTATAAACAATATAATACCTACGGCAATTTTACAAAACATTCAATAAATAAGTATCTTCAATTTTTGTTTTGTATTTGATCAGATATTTTAAGTATTGTACATTTCTTTACAGATCAATTCAAAATTCATATTTTAAGTACATTCAAATAAAAAAATAATTTGACAAATGTACTAAGTATTATTCTGTCCATTCATCTTATTACGAAAACATCTTAAGCATGTGTAGTAAGTATCTCGTAAATGACTTCTTAAGACAAACATTTTATATTTTTATTTTTCAACTCATTTCCATTAGTTGGAGACTTCAGTATTTACTGAGTTATTTAGAACTAAGCTTCAGTTTTTTTTAATATAATTATTAAGAAGTCAGCTGATAAGTGTACTGTAGTATTTTTATAAGATACTATAAGCATGTTTAGAAGATACTTTAGACATACATTTGATATTTTTATTTTTCCACTCAATTCATTTAGTTGGAGCCATCGATATTAGAACTAAGCTTCAGTTCTTTTTAATATCACTATTAATAAGCCGGCTGATAAGTCGACTGTAACCTTTGTATAAGATATTATAAACATTTGTAGAAGATAATTTAGACATACATTTGATATTTTTATTTTTCCACTCAATTTCTTTAGTTGGAACTTTCCTTTTACTGAGTCGTCAGAGAACAGTTTTTTGTTAATATAATTAGTAATAAGCCGGCTGGTAAGTCGACTGTAGCTAATGTGTTATGAAAAAAAAAATATATTTAAGTATATAACATCACTATATGTATTAATCGGCTTATTAAGGTTACAAAATTTTCGGTCGCGGCTTAATTATTTATATATAAATGAAAATAATAAATTAAGTTGCCAAATTTTGAGCGCTTGCTTACAATAGTTTATATTAGTTTATAATATATAAATTATTTAACATAGCGTAAGACATATGACCGGTTATTAAAACTTGAGAAAATTAGAATTTTAATTTAGAGTCGGCTAAAATATTCCCAAGCCGGCTAAAATACAATGTTTTCGGTAGATTAATGTAACATTAATGTAATTTTAAGCGACAATCAAAACCTGTTATAAAATAAATGAACTGAAGTTTAACTTTTTAAGTGCGTACAGAGTTTAAGGATTTAACTCAAGCTTTCTAAAATTCGCAAGAGATACTTCAACTTAGATTAATTAATCCGAATTAAAGCAGTAGAAGTATTTCTATATTAAAACTCCCTTACTCCTTTGCGGAGACTGGAGGTTTTAAGAATTTAATATTTTCAGGACCTGAAAGAAAGCTTGAATTTTATATTCTGTTGATTTTGAAATTCTGAAAAATTTTTTGAGAGTTCCTTGAAAATGTGCCCTCTTTAAAACTTGCAACATTACGATACTTCCTTGAATTTCTTTTTTTATTTTGAATTCATCATAAATTTTTTGTATCAGTATAACATTCATCTTCAAGTTCAATACATGTGTATATATAGTAATAAAATTATAAGAATTTTGTAATGCAGAAAAAAAAACTATAGATACTTTATACTTATGCTATTCATTTCAATTCAATATATGATACCTAAATTGAATTGTATTTATATAGTAAATATATAACTACTCGAATGTATGTTGAATGATTTTTAAATGAAAGAGAACAAGTACTTATATGTGTATATAGAAAGATATGAATGGCTATTCAAAAATATCTCATAATTTATTACATTAGAATATTTTCTAAAAAAGATTCTTAAAAATGGATTTTTAAGATAAATTTTTTTTTTATATGAATATTCTTCTAATATTATGTAAATAAGTGAGAATCTTTTGTTTTATTATAGTTTTGTTCTTTTATGATTTTTGTTTAAGTTCCTGTAATTTGAATTCTCAAGTGGGGTACAGAATATGTGTTTAAGTATTCGTTTGAATTGTACTGTTTATTTGTACTCTTATTGGATAATTTGTTGAATACTTATTAACTGATATTGTGAATCAAATTTAAGGTAATGAAAGTTATTGATTTTAATTTAACTTGATTGTATGAACTTTCATTGAAAGCGTCCCTATTATTCTGAATTCCAAGAAATTGGAAACCTACATTTAGTTCTTGGGAAAAGGAGGCGATATGTAAGTACTTGTTTAATTAATTTTTAAAATATTAATTGCATAAGTTCATTTTTTGATTCCTTATAATGTTTGGCAGCTTAAACTTAAGTTATAAAAAACTTCTAAAAAAAAGACTGTACTCTTTTGACTAAAGTAATCATTTATGTAAACCAGGGCGCTAGTGCATTAATCAAATATGTTATCACTTTTTTAGAAAAAGTTTGCTGCACTAACAAATCAACAAAATTTGATTAGTAAAAGTTAGTGATAAGTAAGTAATCAAATGAAATGATTAATTTATTATTGGCAAGTAATTGATGCAATACGGCTCAGAATTTACAAAAAGTAATCAATGACTACCAAAAAAGTTTTACATAAATATCTTTATATAGTTTACAATTTGAGCTCCTCAATTGATTTCTCGATTAACTTCTCAAATCATACAGAAACCGATTAAAAGGATAAGTGATTAGGATACGTGCTGTAGAATATAGGGTAGAAGACTAATACCCCCACAAAGGGAAAAGATCTTTACCTGGTTTTAATAACTTATTTAACATCGTCTGAATTATTAATCTGTTACCACACAGTGTGTACCGAACAACTTAATCCTTTTTTTAAATAACTAACAAATGCCCTGAAAAGTTACTACATGTATTAGGTATTGTGCAACATAATTTCTAAGAAAAAATGAATACAATTGCAACTCAAACATTTTAATTGAAGCTTTTCTTCTTTTATTTGAATTTTAAGAATTTAAAAAAAAATAATTTTTGAAGTTGAATGGAACCTATTATTTTCCTTGTTAATTAATTTATTTGAAAATTTTATAAGAAAAATCAATGAATTAATCTTTTTTTTTTAAATCAATTAATTGGAAGTCTATAGTATCCCTACATATACAATCCTACTTTAACCCTTCCATTTAAAATAGAATTTTCAACAAAAAAAAAACTCAGTACAATAAACTCAAACTAATGGAAATCAGTACAATAAATATTTATAGATGATTTAACCTCAATATTACTTCTTCTATATTTCATTGTACTTCTTGTAATGTTCAATATATCAAGTGAATCCCATTCACAATTTAAGGAAACTAATGGGGAATTAAGATGAATTTAATAATTGAGTTAAATTAATTCACAGATTAGACTGAACAAAGTATTTAAAAAAAAATTCTAGAAAAGAACTAATTATTCAGTACTGACCTATTGTTTAAAAAAAAAAACTCAAGAATCTAACTCTTACTAAAATATTCTAAAGAAGTCCAGTGATCTTAGATAAATTGAAGATAATTTAATTAAATTCCGAAGTTAAAAAAAAAAGTAAAATCGGTGACATGTCTGCCCTGGTACTTAAGTAAATAAACAAGTACCGGCACACTATTACTGAAAAAAATTTTCAATAAAAATCAAAATACTTGTAACTGGTAATTGAAAAAATATAAGTACCAGCAATAATTCTAGAAGTACTGGTAAGTACTGATAAAGTATTGGTAAAAAACTGGCAGCTTCTACTACTGTTATTGTTACTAGTACTTAAACTTTTTCAAGTACCAATAGTTAGCATGTATTTAAATTTTACTGAATATTTTTTTCAGTATCAGTTTTGACACTTCACTGGTACTTGTAATTAAGAATCATAGTTTTTAATCTTAATCTTATTAGTTACATTCCCTTTTAAAAGAAAATTAAAAATTAAAATTATTGCAACTGGTAATTGAATAAATATAAGTTCCAGTAACAATTCTAGAAGTACTGGTAAGTTCTAAAAAGTACTGATAAAGTATTAGTAAAGAAACTGGCAGCTTCTAGTACTATTTTTGTTATTAGTACTTATATTTTTTCAAGTATCAGTAGTTAGCAGGTAAGTTTTACTGAATATTTTTTCCAGAATCAGTTTTGACACTTAACTGATACTTGTACTTAAAAATCATAATTTTTAATCTTAATTTTATTCGTTAAATTCCCTTTTAAATAAAAATTAAAAATTAAAATACTTTTAACTGGTAATTGAATAAATATAAGTACCATTATCAATTGTGGAAGTACTGGCAAGTACTAATAAGTACTGATAAAGTATTGGTAAAGAGACCCGAAGCTTCCAGTACTATTATTGATATTTGTAATCATATTTTTTCAAGTAATTAGTAGCAACTACCAGGTAATCATATTTTTCCAAGTAATTAGTAGCAACTAACAGGTAATCATATTTTTTCAAGTAATTAGTAGCAACTACCAGGTAATCATATTTTTTCAAGTAATTAGTAGCAACTACCAGGTAATCATATTTTTTCAAGTAATTAGTAGCAACCACCAGGTATTCAATGTTCACTGAATATTTTTTCTAGCATATTAGTTCTAGTACTTGAAAATCGCATTTCTCAATTAATCTCATATTCAATCACTCCAAACTTCACACAGATTTAAAAACCAAAACTTTAGACATTAAAAAATCTTTAGGCAAAAATAAATTTTTTAAATCTTTATTTAAGTTTGAAACAAAAGCTTCAAAATTTTAAGTTTTATATTTAACATTTGAATATTAAATGTAGACAAAAAGAATTTTTATTTATAAAACTTTTGTTAAAAAAAAACTTTTTGTTAAACTTAAATACAAATACAAAAGAAAATAAATACAGAAATTAAGTGTAGAAATAAAATAAAACTTATAATTTAAGTGTTCTAATAAGATTTTGGACAAAAATTAAAGTAAATTTTATAATTTTATAGAATTAAAAACTACTAACTATATTAAAACTTAAATTATATAACACTTTATAACACATTATTGTATAACACAATTAGTTTAAAAAAGTATTTGTACAAAGTTTTTAAAAAAAATTAATGAACTTTAATAGAGAATGGTATATAAATATTTGGAACATTATACAATTGGACTTCAGTGTCAACAATTTTGGATTTTACTTTAATTGAAAGCATTGTTTTATGGTAACATGTCAGAAGTCTCCATCTAATGAGTCTTTTGTATCATTTCAAAGTGATCGAAGTTCCATAGGACCTTTTATGTTGGGACTTTTGCCTTACAGTGAGATATCAAAAGTTCCAATTAAAGCTCTGACCAATTCTGATTGGACTTCTAACATATCACCAATAGTCTACTTAAAGGCATACATCAAAATATAGTTCTAATAAGATGTATAGCAGACTAAGTGCTTGATGGCAAGTAATGGGTCTCAGGATGGAAAAAGATGCAATTTTTATATATATACATGAATTTATTAAAGTGGTTTTATTAAATTAATGCAAAGCTTTCCAAAATACATAACAGAGCTATCTAAATGAGCCCGGAATATCAATATATGGTCAAGTTATAGAAATATAAAATAATATCCGGTCATTTAAAGGAAACATATACACTTTCGAGATAAAATGCTCCTTTATTTGCGTTTTTAAAGTTTATCCCTCCCTGCTGCTTATTTTTGAGTTATCATATCATACAAGAAGGTTATTTCTAAAAATTTTAAATATTTTAAATTTTGTTGGCACCTTAATTTCGGTTTTTAAAGGCGGATTAATTTTCTTTTCATAGTTGTTCTAACCATAGTTGTACACAAATTTTTCCGCATCATAGTCCCATGCTTTATTTTTATACCTACCAGAAAACACACTTCCTTGAGATCTAACGTGTAGGTATAGGTATTATATCGAATATAGAGGAAAGCTAACAGGAAGGAATATCTCATTGAGAATTTGGGAGGGCTTAGACAAATGAAATAGGATATTTTCTACTCCCAACGGAGGAATATACTTTTTCAAGTTACTGTATTAAATGTGCTACCTATTAATGAATATTTTATTCATCTATGGAATATTCGAAATTTTCCTTAGTAAAATTTTTTTTACTAACTATGTTAGAAAAATTTATTTTAAACTAAAACTTATTATTAATTTAGAGAACCCAAACACCAAAATCTAAAACTCATCCAAACTAAAAGTGGGAAAGTTTAATTCTAAAATAAACACAAACTAAATAAATAAATACCAAAAGACGTATTATTAATATACCTAGTATAAAAATACTCTAAATCCTGGAATACTATAAATACTTATTTTAAATACTTGTACATATAAGAAAATTAAGAAACTATTTATATATATATATATATATATATAAACGCTTTACCACTTAAAGATCCTGCAAAAAAAATAGAAACTAAAAATAATATTAATAGAAATAGATATTATATATATATATATACATAATTATAAATATACATGTTAATAGTATATAGTATTTACTTATATATAAGTTCAAATATATATATATAACTAACTATGTTATATACATATTTAAGACATCTTTTAATCTCATTGCATTATTAATTAGAAAATTTCACAAGGCAACAGGCTTCTTATATGGTTTTAGATAACTAAATATATTATGTATAATGAAATTATTATACCTATCTAATACCTTATATATTACATAATATATTTTAATACCTTTAATATAAATTTGTGGAGCATGTTATATATAATTCTGTAAATATATACGTATATTATTTATCTATACAATAGTTATACAATTCAAAACATTTTTCTAAAAAAAAATTAAATTAAGGTAATTTTAAAGAATTTAATGAAATTAGGTCAATTTTTAAGGTTTAGGAAAATTCTCCGGAAAATATACCTTAACAAAAATTAGGTAAAATGTAAGTGGTAACAAATTTTGAGAAGTATGCCAAAGGTAATTCCGTAGAATCAATAGAATTGTAACAAAATTAATATGTTTGAATATGTAATAAGTTTGGATTCTATTCAACACGCATATACCGTTATAGGAAGGTATATTTATAAAAATTGTAGTTATTTATTTCAAAAAATATTCTAAACAGAAGCTCCAGCTTCTTTTTAACACTCTTTAAAAAAACATTTAAAAAACTAAAACTAATGTACAGGACAGAAGCATGATTTTATTCTAAAGAATTTGAAGAAGTTACAACTTAAAGGATTTATTTTCTAAACCGGAGCACCTTGTATACTTATAAACATATTTATAATATTTCTCACACCCAAAATATAACAAATATATAATCTGAATTTCAAACCTCTGAACCCACTTGTAGAGCAGATTAAATTTAAAAATAGAGAACCCTAAAAATTTTTGAAGAAGATACCCTTAAAACGATTTATTTTCTAAACCGGAGCACCTTGTACATTCAAATACTTAAATATTAATAATATGTCTCACAACTACAACTTAACAATTGGTCAGTCTGAATTGTAAGTGAGCAGACAGAATGCAAAAAAAAAACATTCGTTGTACAGCCATATAAGAGACTTATAGATATTAAATAAGTACTTTAAACTAAAAACTAAATAATTGAACTTCAGTTGAAAGTAACTAGACACATAAGGGTCTGTTACCTGTAGTTAAAGTAAATATAAATTTGTAAAATTTACAAATAGACATAAAAAATTTTTCTAAAAAAATTTATTTTAATTACAAAAAAATGGGTACATGTAAGGCTATTACTCTAATACTACAAGTACTATAAAATAGTTAAATGTAATTACCTTTGAAAATTAAAAATAACAAAAGTATGATTATTATATGTAAAAATACATATTTTATTTGTTAAATGTATATTATTTTATATTATATATATATATATATATATATACAAATATATGTAGATAATTAAATTTTTAAATACATATACTTTAGCAATTACAAGTACTTTATATGGAAATAGATAATATCCTATTAACATTTTATTTAAAAATAAAAATACATACACATATACATATACATATATATACACTTATAAATACTAATTAATGAATAACGGAACTATTAATATTATTATGAAATCTTATCACAATAATAAAATTAATACTTTCGTATTATTAGATTTATTGTAAAGGGATTTGTAATACTTATCATTCATTATAAATGCTTTAAATTGTTCAGTACTTATCATTAAATTTAGTTCTAATAAAATTTACTTTAAAGAATTTGAATTTTGTTAGGTAATTAAAGAGTTGATACCAATGTATATACATATATATATATAGCAAAGTTAATACCAATAGATTAATACCTATAGATGAAAAATAAGTCTCATTCAAATTAGTTAAAACCTCCGAATATTATTAATAATACTTGGATGGAAGTACTTATTAATATCTCATGAAACTATTTATCTATTTATATCTCATTAAGCCCTGCTTTCCATGATATTAAAATTAATTGACTTTTAAGTTCTTATTACATATAGGGTTCCACAATTTAAACGTTTTAAACTCTTTAAAATAAATTTTGTAGAATATATTAATATCAATTACATAATATCATAATTACTTATCATAATTAACCCATTCTGATGATTACTTCTATTTATTATATTACAGTATTATTAAAAAATGTTATCACATTACAAATTACATATTTCTTATAATTACAATTTCTTCTGTTAGATTAAAATTAAACTTTAATCGAATACTTATCATCATTATCAATGTTAAAAATATTTTCAAAATTGTACTGAATCTTCTCCAAGTACTAATGCATGTAATTAAAAATTATTTAAATGTTTAAAAATAATTTCATACTAACATGATATTGTTGTAATAGTATTCTGTATTGTAAATGTAATCGATAATTAAATTAAAAGCTTTAAATTTTTCTTAATACGTGCATATTGTATCTTCGTTTGTATATATATGCGAGTATATGTATATATAAATAATTGATAACTTTGTTTGAATACTTATGATCATATTTATTTAATATAGAAATATATTTAAATTAATATTAAATAATATTTAATAAATTTAATTTAAAATTATATTTGCAAAATATTTTATAGTAGTTAATCAATTTTAATCAACGAAGCATTAACTGCTCCAGTGGCGCAATTGGCTAGCGCGCGGTACTTATAATCAGTATTTGAGCAATGCCGAGGTTGCGAGTTCGATCCTCGCCTGGAGCAAATTTTTTTTTTTTGAAATTTTATTTTTTTTAATAGTTTTTTTTTATATTTTAAATTGTTTTTGAAATTTTTTAATAATTACATGGATTAAGGACATTTTAATATTCATGATTGAACATTTAATATTAAATTGCTATGGAAATGCTTTTTAAATATAAAATGGCGATTATACTAATTTTAATAATAAATTTGGTTCTGGATGGTTACCACAACGAATCAGAAAATTATAAAGAAGCCCAGGAGATGTAAATGGAAGTGTTTTGCAAAAAAAGGGTCTGTTCTAGAAAAATAAATTAGAGGATTTCTATACAATAGAGGCAATTTATTCAAAATTACAAGTTCATTAAACTCATATAGAATTATTTACATATACTAACTTTATAACGGTGTTTTATGTGCTAAGTATATATATATATATATATAAAAATTGTAATTTAATTTTCAAATTACATATTAAAATTCAGTTGTAAATGAATAATTAATTTTAATAATAAAGTAATTAATTTTATATGAAATAACACATTAAAAACTAATTGAAATTTTAATATATTAAAATTATATTATTATTGCATTGAAAATAACTATTAAATTAATGATTACATAATATAACTATTTGATTACATAACAGTTTAATATTAATATTTAAATACATTTTAATAGTTACATTATATGTACATATAAAGTAAATGAGTGTAAAATTTTGAAGACATTTAATTTACAAATATTATCTATATAATAAAATATAATATATTCTGCGGTGAGTACAAAAGTTTAGTTTCTATATAAGTACTTTTCGGAAAATATTTTTGAAATTTGAGGTAAGTAATGATTCTCTAACTGTTAATAAAAATAAGAGTATGTATTTTGATTACCAAAGCAATTGTATATATGACTTTTACCACAGCCACTGTAGTCAAGAAGATGCAATAGTAAGCGATCAATGAAACTTTTACAATATCACATTACACAATGTGAGGTCTACTGAGATTCACTGAAATTAATTTAAATTGAAAAAAGACTTAAAAAAATGGATTGATGACTTGCAGTGCTTATGTAAAGAACGCCTGGAAATAAACATTGTGAATGGCGAAATCGGACCACGGGATCGAGAAGAGTCCCATACAAAAATACCAAACTTTTCTAGAAATTTGTATTTTTTTATTTGTAATTTTTTAACTTTCGGAATGAGATCAAATGTGGTAGATAAACTACTCGGGGGGTCACCATGAAGAGTAGCTTTCATAAATTGATTCCAGTATCATAGGGTATAGAGATTCTAGATGTTTCGGATATGGTAAGTTCTAATAATTCATTAAAATTTCAACCGACTTTAACGAAATTTGGTATGAATGTTTATTTTTTGCCAAAAGGAAAAGAACGACTTCCCAGAGGAGTCAAATTGCATCCCGAGGTCGAAAAGCTTATAAAATCCATTTTGGATTTATTTCTAGTATTTAATATAATAAAACAATGTATTGAATTAAAATTTATATAGATTGCTTCCAGATATTCCAATTGTAGAATTTACTCACTAAAGAGTTCATCAAAGTTATAGAATTATAATTTAATATTATTTCTAGAACTACCCACTAAAGAGTTAATCAAAGTTATAGTGGAGTTCAATAGTGTTGGATGGACAAAAACACTACAAACTGACCTTAATTTTCAAATATATACAATACTACTAATCATATAACAGATGCTAATAATGACCAAATGCCTTTTGAATCCAAATAAATTTTTAAATTAAATTTATAGTTTAAGTTAAACCCCTTAAGGTGTTTAAAATATTTGAATATTTGATGTTATATAACTTAATTTCTAGAAATTTGATATTTAAAACCTTCACAATACATAAATAATATTTAATCTATTAAAATCAATACATACCTTTAAGTATTTATTTATTTTTAAAATTTAATACTATAAGATACAATTTAGAGGTTTAACTTGCATTCTATTATTCTTATATTTAAATAAATAAAAAAAATTTAAAAAAAAAAAACAAAATTCAATGAACTGAAGTGTAAATCGCTTTTAACGAATTTGTTATTTCTCAATTTGAACATTTCTAATTACAATTTTATATTATTATCTATAAATTTTAAATTCAATAATATATAAAATATCCATTAGATAAATATAATAAAAGAAATATAAGTACAGTAGAATATCTATAGATAAATTGATAGATATTTAAATCTAAACAATGAATATTAAGATGTATATCTAATTATATACGAATATTATGAGTATCTGCAGTATAATCAAATTTATACAATCTTGTAAAATTTTTGTAATTTGAATAATAAAATTTAATTTATTTCTATTGTAATTATTTTTATATCTTTAATATTAAGTATATGTAATTATTTTAAGAAATTTTGAAATACATATTTGTATTGAATATATAAAATGATTACTTATATATATATAAAATTTTTATATATATATATATATATATGTATTGTATCGTACAATATTATGAGGCAACACAACTCTTTTATAACTAAAAATATCAATACTTAAAATTTTGTTAGAAAATTTCAATATATAAAATTACTCGTGAATAAAATTTATAAATTACTTGTGGTTAGTTATAAGAATATTTTTTAATATTTGTACTAGTTAATTTTAATAGTTTGTGGAAAATTGTATGAAATTATTTTATTTGATGTGCATGAAGAAATAAAATTATGTTATAGTTACATACTTACAATTTAATTTAGAAAATATTCAAATAAAAGTAATTTTTATACTTAAAGTAATCAAAAAGTTAAAATAAAATCAATTTTTGTACGATTACTTTGAATTACAATTTTATAAATTGAAATCTTTGGTAGAATATATTAAGAAGTACTTTAAAAGTGTTGAAGATATACTAAAAAATTGAAACCTGTCTATTTCACCAAATTTCAGAGCTTTAGTATTTTTTACTTAAGTAAGGACACTAGTACTACTACTGGGGATCTTCATTAAGAGGAAGACTTATTTTCAATTATTGCATCTGTGAAAATAATATTATGTAATTGTTAGTATAATTTTTTCGTATTTTTTAAACTTTCAAAGGGTAATTAAATATATATCTTTTGGGGGAAGTAGGAGGAATTTGGGGGAATTTGGGGGAATTTGGGGGAATTTGGGGGAATTTGGGAGAATTTGGGGGAATTTGGGGGGAATTTGTTAGCCATCAGTAAAAGTAATTTTACTAATACTCATTTTTTTTCGTATATACTTTACTAAAATTAATTTTTAGTATCAATACTGGTACTAAAGTATTACTGATACTGGATATTATACAGCTCTGCCGAATTTACATCCCTACAATTTGTAAAAAAAATTGTCACAAATTTTATTGAAATTTCATATATTTTATAAAAATTGTAAAAGTTGTAGAATTGTAAATTTGGTAAAATAGGCCACAGGTTTGATTTGGTACTTGAAATCAATAGATACTTGTATTTTTTTTCAAGTTTAAGTCAAGGTTAGGGATTAATAAGTTGTTTCGCGGGGATTTTAATACAATAACCTTCATTATTTTAAATAATTTGTATTAAGGCTTTAAAAGTTAGATGCAAAATCTGTGTGTTTCAATAATTCGATTAGTTCAATTTTGCATTTTTGGAAATTGATATTTTTTTTTTGAAATTTCGTACTAAACCCCTAGTATAATATAAATTTTTAACAAAATTACTGTAAAAATGAGATAATAAAATGTTAAAAAAACGGTTTTACTGTAAAATGTTAACTTCTTTATTAAATAATTAATTTTAAATTCAATTTTCTAACTTGATGACAGTTTTTCAGTTATTCTTCCTGAAGATCAGAGAACTGAACATCTAAAAACATCTAAAGATATATAGTCACTAACTAGGAAATAATTTTAAGTAATTTATGTGTTTCTAGAATTTTAGAAAATGTTCCAATGAAATTCCGTTAATTTGGACTTAGTTAGAATTAAATATGACTTGTTTTTATGGATTTAATGAAAATAGTTTTCTAAAAGAAGTCAAATTAAGAAAATTGAACCCCATTGGAAAGATAAAAAAAAAATCGATCCCAAAGTTGATCGAATTACGATTCCAACGGAACTAACTTGTACTCAATTAATCAGAAGTGATTCAAAACTGCTGCACTTACAAATCAAAATTAATTTAAAATCAGCAAAGCTAGTTTTTCTGGATTAATTAAGGAAATTGAATCCCATTGGAAAGATAAAAAAAAGTGTGTTCCAAAACTGATCAAATTACGATTCCAACGGAACTAACGTGTACAAACAATTTGTGGAAGTGATTCAGAACTATGCTATAAATGAAAATAAATTTGAAATCAGCATCAGAATGGAGACCATATCAAATTCAAAATTAATATAGAAGCAATTGTATAGAAAGAATTAAATTATTATTAAGTAATCAATATTTAAGAAATTAAGTAATCGAAAAGATACGGTACTTGGTTATTATTTAGAAAATTAAAATTTAAAGTTTACCTTTTCATATTTTACTTAAATTAATTAAAAAGATATATTTGTATTTATCAAATTATTAATTTATTCAGAATCCAATATATTATTATTTTAATTCGTATATCTAAAGATTTATTTATAGATACATTTTTCTCGATAATTGTTCCTATATTTAAAGTAATTGGATATTTTTATGTCTATATTTAACCATGGTAATCACCAAGGTTACAAGGTTAAAATAAAAATATTTTTTAAATAATTCAACATATATTTTCCAAATTTTAATATTTAAAATAAATTACTTTTATTTTTTATATTTATTTTTAATATTTAAATTAATTCTCCAAAAATTTAGAAGAAATAAAACTTTTCATTTTCAATTTAAATAAAAAAAGAAAATTAATTTTAAACAATTTTCTAAACAATAAGCAAAAGAAAAATTAGTTTTCCTTTTTTAAAATACAAGTCATGTATTATTATTTATTACATTTTCTTTTGTTTATTTTCTCTCTTAAAAAAAAAATTAGTAGCACATTTTATAAAAAAAGAATATAAAAAAGTAAATGAAAATTACAAATCAACGCCATCTCTTAGCTAAAATAAAAACGAAACGTACTGTTTTGTTTTTTTGAATTAATTAAAGAAATAAAAAATAGAAAAAAAACACGAAAAAGATAAATTTAATTCAATAATTCCAATTTTAGAATCTTGTTTCTAATTCCACCCACACACTCAGCCATACTCTTCTTTATACACGTACAAAGAAGAGGACAGAGGGTGTACTAGATCTGCCATTGCGTTTGAGATGTAGAGAAGGAGAGGAGATAGGATCAGAATCAAAAAATAAATCAATTTAGCTATGTGTCCAACTTTCCGAGCGTCGTTATTGCCGAAATCCCTATCGAAATCCAGCCTCTTGCTCCATGGGTTCGGGTAGCTGCCATACAACTTCATCTCTTATATGAACATCACTCAATACATGGTATAGTTAGATATTTGAAATCCTCCCAAAAGTAGTTTAGTTTTATGAAAAAAAGTTTGTGCCAAATTTATATTAGGTGGAGCAGTGGGTTGGAGTACATGCCATACACCTTCTTTTTTTATCTGAGCATTACACATGCACCTTCTGAAACTGGGTGTATAAAATTTGGGCAATAGTAGTTTAGTTTTATGGCCAAAGTTTGTGCAAAATTTAGTTTAGGTGGAGCAGTGGATTCAAGTACCTTTCATACAACTTCATCTCTTATATAAACATCACTCTATACCTAATAAAGATGGATGTTAGAAATTTTGCCAATAGTAGTTAACTTTAAAGGACAACATCTGAGTAAAATAAAGTAGATGTATTGGAAGATGTTCGAAGAGCTGCCTTTCAACTAATATGAATTTCTAACCGAATGATATGATTTCGATATTACGGTCAAACGGGTACCCCAGAGTTGACATAGTCTACTTTACTACACTCTTCCTCGTTTTACTTTAAAAAAATTGAAGTAATTTAAAAGAAAATGAAAAAAAAAAGAAAAATAAAACAGGACAAAAACGACAGGATAAAAAAAAAATGAAAATTTCTTAAAAGTATAAATTTTAAATAGTATACTAGCCAGCCATATTTTTTATTTTTTTAAATTTATATATAAAATCTTTAATTAAAAGTTTAACTATCAATCATTTCCTTTCAAAGATTTTCTTTTCAAAAAAAAAATTTATTATTTTATATAAACACGCAAACAAACAAATTTTGTTGAAAAGTTGTGCAAAAAAAAAACAGGAAAAATTATTATCTAGGAGTAGGACTTCAATGAATTTTGATTAGATTTTTTTTTTCGCCTAAAATTCTTTAGAATTTGCCATAAATCAAAAATTTTCTTTTTTAAAATCATTTTGTGTTTTATTATAATTTGGATGTACAGGGTGTACCGGTTGTAAAAAAGAGTGCAATTGGTTTAGTTAATTGGTAATTGGTTCCTGATATAAAACTGAAAGAAAATCCTACTAAAGGGAAAAGTGTCGTCTAATAAAAATGCCTGATGTTTTTAGTTCTAATTCTCATAATTTACTGGAGGCAAGGCATTCTTTAGCAGATGAAAACTAAATGTTAAAAAAAAACAAAATCTCCTAAGGTTCTAATTACACGAACACAATTGAAAAAAGAGCCAGAATAGTATTGATAATAGACGCCCCTGCCTTCCATACAATATTTTTCTAGTTTAAGAATCAGGAATCACTTACTAAAATATATGGACTCTTATATTGAACACCCAGTATTAAAATATTATATCTAAATTTCACATCAAATTCGCCAATGTTCCAATGAAATAAATCTAATTTAAAATTAAATTGAGGTTTTCGCAAGTTAATTTGGTTTTTTTCAAAATTAATTTGATGCTTATTTTAAAAACGGCCCATTCCTTTGGACCGAGAAATCAAACTAACATGATTTAAAAAACCTTGTTCTAATTATGTAATTAAGGTTTTTAAAGATACCCCAAAACTTGAACCTTAATTAATGGGGCTTATATTTTAAGGAATACTTAAGAGTCGAACTTTTTTAATTGTTCTAGCAGTATTTAGGTTCTTCTATAGAATTGGTGATAATCTTTTTACAAATATGTTGATCTGACCATTGGATCCAAAAAAAATGGGGCGGGGCTTATTAAGAAAAGACCAATTAAATTTCAAAATTTTGAACCATTTGTATTTGAAGAAAAACCAAATTCAATTGCAAATACACAAATTTCATGAAAAACGAACCCAGTTATTTTGAAAAGAGTGTATACAAGTATACATGTTATATATATATATATATATACATATAAATCAGTTTAAATTCGTCCTCGAAAAATGCAAAAAAAAAAATAAAATTCTATTCATCAAAGTTTAAAGACACAAAAAAAAAAAAAAAAAAATACGGAAAAAATTTATTTTGAAAAATGCTAAGTTAGCACGTGCAATTTTCCAAAATAAAAACAAATTTTCCAACAAATTTCTATTTCTTTTCGTTTTTTTATTTTTTTTTATTTTATCTTTGTTAGTCATTTTTTTTTTAAATTAAAAAAGAAATAAAATCACGGTTTTATTTAGTTAAAAACTTTTCCGAGGAAAAAACTTTTTTTTTAAATCTAAGCTAATTTTCTAGATTGAAAAAAAAAATGGAAAATTTATTTTATTCAAAGCAAAATGCAATCGTATAATGCAATTTGTTAATAAAGCATTTAATTTGTGTTTTGATAGGATTCTATGTGGAATTATTTCTAACAGTTAAAAATGGAAAACTTCAGACTAGAATTGGGATAGAAAGTGGAGTTTAAACTTTGAAGGAAATGTTGGAATAGAGGGTAACACAGAAATCCCGAAAAAATACCGAGCTACGAAAATGCCAAATCTTAAATTCTTAAATTCCTTTCGAAAATTAATTGCAAAGGTTAATTTTGACAGAGGTACGAAACTTGGTTATACTTTTCCAATGCCATCCTTCCTATGAGACTCATGGGAGTTATCGGATGGGATGAAGACACTAAATTAATAACTTTGAATCAAAACAACTTTCCTGAGCTGTAAACCACTGGGAAACAGAATGAAAAACCAGTCTTATGTGAATCGATAAAATTTGATTAGTTCATATTAGTTATTGATTAGGAAAGAAAATGAGGCAATGATTTAACTGATTAGGAAGGGAAATGAGGCAAAGTACATTGTTGAAAAAGAGGGATTCGAGATTTAAAAGATTAAAGAAATTATCGAATTTTAATATTAAACAGTATAACAGTTAACGTGAATTGTATAACTGCTTAAAAACAACATTGCATTACTATAGGAATTATAAAAATCCAAATCTTACATAATGTGCTAGCTTATTACTTATCAGATATCTATCAGATAAAACTCTAAATCACATTTTTATCTACAGATAAGTAATTGAAAAATTCCTGGAAAATTTGAGGAACAATCAAATAAAATTATTTCAAACTGATAATGGAAAATTCCGTGCAAAAATATCTGAACTGTCATATAAAATATTATATATATAATTATAGATAATGGTAAATTTTCCGGAAAAACTTCAATTCTTTATCACATTAAAAATGATTAGAAATGATTATAATGATAATTAATTCTAAAAATAGAATGTAAAATCAAAAGATATTTAGTAGATTGGATTAATTTTTTTTTGAATATAACAGATTTTGTTACAAAAGTTAGAAATTAAATAAATGCTTTTGTATTTTATTTTTAAATTAAAAAATTACCTTTTATTAATTCAAAGAACACTTCAAAATTTTTCTATTACCTGTGTTTATATATACATAATATATATATATTTTTATTTAAAGAAATAAAAACTTAATTGAAATTTTAAATTCGTGCACGCGAACTTTAATATTTTTATTTCATTCTATTTAAATATATAATATATAATATTATATTGTAGGGTAGGATGTATATATATATATGTATATGTATATATATTCAAATATACAACAGGAATATACAATGAATACTCAATTTTTTTTTTACCTACACGCTATTTCATTATACGAGTACAATAATAATATTAATAAGTCCTGTTTTATTTTTTTTGTCTCTTACCTTGAACCTAACAAAATTCTATAAAATATAAAAAAAAAAACACTTTTAAATTAAAACGCGATTTCAAGAACTGTTATTTTATTTTTTTTATTATTAAAAAATAAAAAACAAGGAAAAATAAATAATTTTCTACTCAACAATTCAAAATACAATTTTTTTTTTTTATTTTTAATAAACGTACACGACTTGAATACAATGTACAAATCGCGTAAAAGGAATTTCAAAATAGGCCAGATTAATAAAAATGTAATGTAATAAAACTGTTAAATGTTATGGTAATAACAGTAGATGAAAAAGATAGGATTTGTAGTTTTGAAAAGGAAATGTGTACACATCAAAACTAAGGAATCTGTGTTAGTTCAATAAAATATATATGATTATAGAATCAGTAGTTATGATTATTTAATCGGTAATCAGTAATCAGTAATCACTACCATATAGAGTCATGTTAACTCTGTATAACACTTATAATATTTTACATAAATTGTATGTAGTGTAGACAGGTATAAAACTTAAAAATCATTCACAATAGCATGTATAAGTCATTTATTAAAGAAAAATATTGAAAGGTATGAAATCAAACGATGGTGCTAAAGTTAATTAAAAGTACATCCTAGATTATAAAATGTGAATATTTTAATTATTTTGTTTGTTATACATTAGTCAGAGCCTTTTTAATGAAATTATGCCTTACTGTGGAAAAGGTTTGGACAAGTTCAAATTAAAATGTTACCAAAATTTTAAATGTACCCAAAAACCCTTGTATACGATATTTTACGCCAAATATTAGTTTTTAGAACCTTAAAAGATCTACTTTGAAAATTTTTAGAACCCGAATATATATATGTATATCATTTAAGTCAATTTAATTTGTAGTTTAAAGATCAAATGTATATATATGTATACAATATTAGATATAATTTTAAGGAATCGACCATTGATCTTAACCGTAAAATCGACCAAATTTGTAATTAACTCTGTCTACTAAGAGTATTATACTCTTGGTTAAAAAAACCTATAGATTAAGATTTTAATTCTTTAAATTACTTACCAACTGGCAATTTGCGTATAAAAAAAGCTTGCAATTTCCTAAATATGGTGAACTCTACTTTGTTGGAGCTATAGAATAAATTACTTCAGATCATCAAAAAAGTTATACCCAGTACTTTTAAATTAATTAATATTATTAACTACAACAATTATTTTAAACAATTTATAGTCTAATGTATAGGTATTTTATTTTATAGCTCAATTTTACACAAATTTCGAACGGCTATCTATACCTCCTGGAATTTATATTAAGTACCAAATCTGGTGTTGTTCTTTTAATACCTCATAAACGTTCTCTGCTTAATATTTATAACAAAGGAAATATATATATATATCTGTATATGTAAATCTGTAGGCACTACAAAGCATCAGGCCGAGAACCTTCATGGTTTGTAGTGCCTGGCAAGTAAGTAATTAAGTATATGTAAATATACCTTTTAAAATCA
Organism: Dolichopus griseipennis; assembly: GCA_963082915.1. Lineage (NCBI taxonomy): Eukaryota > Metazoa > Arthropoda > Insecta > Diptera > Dolichopodidae > Dolichopus > Dolichopus griseipennis. The sequence continues at coordinate 75,277,749 of OY720445.1, forward strand.
AATGTATAGGTATATAATATTAGATGATATTCTAATGACATAATTTTTGTATATATATGTGCATATGTATAAGTAAAACAAAATCCTTAACTAAGTACAACATAATTAATAACAATAGTTCAATTGTTCAAAGTAATATTAAAGTAATATAAACAAAAGTACTTTACTTTACATGATTATAATTCCATTGCCTTTCCATCCCCACCTTAATATTTCCTAATTATTTAATATATTCTATTACTAACACATTTAAACCACTAAACAATGAATTAATCAATTAATTCTAAATTATAATAATTCTCTAAATAAACTTAATTAATACACTTTCAAAAATCACAAATACTTTTAACATAAAAAATATGTCAAAATCAAAAATCCCCTAATCAGACTGACAGACTTATTTGACATTTCATTTCCAATTGTACCGCCACTTGATACCTAATCTTAGAAGGAGAAAACTAAAAAAACTGAAAAACTTTAAAAAAAAAAAATGAAATAAAAGAGAAGAGAGGGAACGGAAACATGAGAGAGAGTTTATTTAAAATGCGTATTTCCATTTCTTTTTTTTTTTTATTTGTTTTGGTGGGTGGATGATGGTGTCTCCTTCATTTTTTTTTTTTTTGTTTTTACTAGTGTTGTTTTTTTTTTTTTTGTTGTTTTTTTTTCATGTAATATTGAATGTTTTTTGAAAGTTTAAAGGAGAATTATAGTCGAAATTCAAAAAAAAAAAAAAAAACAACAATAATAACAACAAAAAAAAAACAATGTAAGAAAAGAAAAAACTCTCATTCATTTGTTGTTGTTTTTTTTTTTTTTTGATTGTATGAATGGGTATGAATATAAAAAAAAAAAAAAAAGTTGTAAATGATGATAAATAAAAAATGTTTTGAATGATTTTTGTGTTATACTTCAAGTTGTACTGTTATCCTAACCTACTATTGTAATTTTTTATGTTTTTATTTTGTTTTTGTTTTTTTTGTTTTTTTTTTTCAACTTAAAAAATAACTAGGAAAAGTTTTTTTATTTGTATTGTTTTTTTTTTATAGATAAGTAGGTAGATAGTAAGGTACTTTGTATGAATTTTAGATTAATTTTTGTACATAGTACTTATATTATTTAACATGTATGTATAACTATATATACAATATACATGAATGTATGCTCTTCTATGGTATATAAGTAATAATGTAAATTGTTTGTTGTTTATTTTTATAAAAGGTAATAAAAGGTAATTTCTAATGTTATTATCTAAGATTTTTATTTTTCATTGTGTATATTACAATTGCTAACAGATGATGATAGAATTTTTATTACATACTTATATATATGTATATATAAGTATGTGTATATTTTCCGTGATTTTGCTTTATATACAAACAAGTATTTATATTTGTTAAGGTTTTCTGTATTTTTTTTTACTTTTATTTTAGCCTAGCACAATGTTAAATTGTTTAAGTAGTTGTTTGTTTATTTGATTGTTTTATGTTTGTTTTGTGTTTGTTTTGTGTTTTGTGTATATGTTTAAAGAATGAAAATTTAAATTTAAAAAACAACTAGAAACAAGTGATGAAAAAAAACCAAGGGTTTTAAAAAAAGCACATTTTCAAATTTATATTGTATTACATACTGAGTTTAACTTTGGAAATATTTACTTGGAAATAGTTACTACTGACTTATAAAATTACACAAATTACTTAGGAAATAGTTACTACTGACTTATAAAATTTACTGCTAACAGTAAAGTTTTTATTTTAAAGTTGTTAAAACCCTTCAATGGAGAAGGTTGCCAAATTTCTCAAGGATCATCCTCTATTTTTTTAGGTTCTAGGAATTTAATTGTGAATTCCACAAAAATTTGGAATTTTATTTAGAATTATACAATCTCAGCAAAAATGGTTAAAACTGAGAGACACTTTCTTCAATTTAAGGAACCCCGTTTTAAATTTAAGAAAAACCTTTAACATATGTTAAAATATAATGTTGGACTTTTAAATTTTGTATATTAATAAAAAAAAAATTGGACAGGTATTCAAGTTACAGGTGCCTAAAAATAGCATACTTTCAATTTTCGGGCCCTTATAGCTCCTAAACAGGGGGCTTGACAAAAAAATTTTGTTAACTGACTCCTACTAATTTTTGTGTATCTAACTTCCCCCAAAATTTCAAGACCCTAGCTTGAACTGTTCAGAGGATATGTGTGGCCAAAAATTTTGCAAAAATAGAGTCATATTTTAGTACCGCATGCCAACCCTAAACATTTGCCTTGTAAAAATTTATAAAGTTTATGAAACCAGCTATCATTTGCCGTTTTCAGATTGAAAATATATGTAACAGAACTCTTGTTATAACAATTTAAATATAGGGCTTTTTCTAACTTTGGGGGCCCGTAACAGGTGGGGCTACTTAAAAAAATAATTCTACGAAATTATTTCTTTTGCAAAAACTACCCATGGTTAAAATTTCTTTACTCTATTTCAAACGGTGTAAAAGTTTTTGTACACATACGGACGGACGGACGGACGGACGGACAGAGTGAAGCTATATAGGAACCTTTTTAACAAAATTTTTTGAAAATGTGCTAAAAATAAAACAGGAAACCACTATTACTTGAAAAGTGTTATTTTGCATGTACTTTTTCTATTAATGTTTTTTACTTTTGTTATTTTTTTACAATTTTGGTTTCCGCTGTTATCATTAAAGAATTCCTTTTCTTTTTCACGGTTTTTGTTTTTTTTTTTACCTTTTTATTGTTTTATTTGTTTTTTTTTATTTTTGTTGTTGTTTTTGTTTAGAATTAGAAATGAAAATGGTTATATCCATTTTTTTTGGAAAATGATAATAGGATTAAATGTTAATTTTTAACTTAAATAGCTTTATTATGTTTAAATATGTATATTGTAAGGTATAAAAATGTGATAATAAGAATATTATAGTTGTATAATATACATATATATATATATATATATAAATAATATAATGTAAATTAAAATAAGTGAGGTTTTTTTTTGGAAGGAATTGCTTTAAATTGTTTTTTCAATTATATCTTAAGAAATTGAAAATCAAATTTAATTATCGTAATTTAACATTTAAAATAGTTATAATTCGTATTAGAATAAATAGAATAGTTAGCTAAGGTAACTAAGTAGGTTTATTTTATAAATGCGTGCTATTAATATAAATTTTTGGATAAGTGTTTATTTTAATCAGTGATAAATGAATTTCCTGTGATTAAATTATATACATATATTAGTTTTTAAATTGAAATGTTCAGTACTGTGTAGTAATTTACAAAGTTTGGATAATCTTTATTGTAAATTATAGTATTAATTTAAGATTTAATTTTTGAAGAATCTACCTTTATATATTAATTATATTTTTTTTTGTTCTTATTACTCCTTTTGGGAGCATAGGAGATCTAGATCTACTAGGCATCTCGATCTGAACCGTGAATTCATTATTGTATCCGAGGCTCTGCCTTGTGTTTCGAATCGTTTTTTCCTTTTTCAATTAATGATTAATAAATTATTGGTCTACTGTAATCTATCTACAAGATGTCGCTTCTTAATTTTTTCCCTAGTGTCATCTATCGGTCAAGTAGTGAAACCGTGTCATGTTTTTTTAGGTGCGTATTGCCATTGTAATTACATATGACAGTTGCAATTACATTGTCGTTTCTGTCACATATGTCATCTCTGATCATATGCACAAATAGGTTATTGTGTATTCAGTATTAATTATTAAATTATAGAGTATAGCTGGAAACACGATTATAGATATATTTTTATATTATTTGTTACTAATTATTTAATATTATATTTTTAGGTATAGAATTATTGTATTATAATTTATTATATATTAATTTATTATAATTATTAATTTTATTGGATATGGTATCTTCCGCCAGGATTCGAACCCGGGACTGCCACAGTGTTTAGATTGCAAGGTTGCGCTCTAAACACCTAGGCTAAGGAGGAGATATATTAATTATATATTCTACTTTATATTTTTATTGTATGGAAATTGACTGAATGCATGTTCTGTATCAGATAGACTATGTGGAAAACTAATTATATTGAAATTAGCTCTTTAAATTGACTTTTCAAATTTCGAATTTTGAAGAATTGGTTTTAATTGATTTTGTTCAATAATGGATTGTGTACAATCAATTAAAATAAAACAAATTTTGTGTTATTCGGTTTAAAAATTTAAAACTTATTTAATATTCATATACGGTAGAGCGTTTTAGAACAAGAACTCTGAAATTTAGGAACTCTTTTCTAAGTCGCACCACCAAGTTGTGGAACACATAACCCGCATATGTGTTTCCCAATACATTTGATCTAGAAAAATTCAAGAAGGAAGTCAACTTATACCTCTCGGGTTGCCCATTTAACCCGTGATAGGCATTTATATTTATACTGTGCAAACAGATAGGGTGCTTTTCTATTATTTTGACTACGAGGGGAGGTTTTAACTGGGGTATTGGGATTTTAGGTGCCTTTTGAATGTCCTCCCTTAGAAAATAAAAGACAATAAGATTCAAAATTAGAAAGAAAGTTAGGAAAGAGGGCTACATCTGAAATATCAGGAACAGAGGACCATCTTATAGAGAGATTATTAGGGACCGTATCTGTTCGTAAAGTCGAAAAATTTCGTCTTTTAAACAAAAGTTACATGTCTGTAAAAAAGTTAAACTGGAGGTCCTTCATATCTAAGATGCTAAGTTCAATTTATCACTTATCACTTTTGCAAATCTATATATATACAGGGTCATGTAAATATTAATTCAGCAGTCAAATATATATAAAATTAAATATTCCAATGTCATAGCAACAAGTTTGGTAATAATAATATAATATTGAATAAGTAACTTAAATTTAATTAAAATTATATAAAGTAGTAAAATAATATAAATATTTAAATCTATATATATAAAAGGGAATGTTTGTGGGTTTGTTTGTTTGTTTGTTTGTTTGTTTGTTTGTTTGTTTGTTTGTATGTAGCGAATAGACTCCTAAACTGCCCAGCCGATTTTCATGAAAATTTGTATATAGGGGTTTTTGGGTACGGAAAGAAATCGTGGCCCAAAAATTTTGCTCTAACGGCCCGCTAAGTTGGGGCTGTGGTGCAAGTATTTAAACTTCTTTGTTCTAAAATGAAAACGGTTTGACCGATTGACTTCAAATTTTGTATACGTGATGCTCTTTGAGAATTGAGTAGACACTATTAACAGTTTTGGAATTTGTTAACCCATGTCGGGCCGACGGGTGGTCAAAAAAAATTTTGGGTCCAAACTTTGTCCGATTTTACGAAATTCTGCTTTGGTTTAAAAGAAAGCCCCAAAAAAATTTTTGTTGAGTTCCATTAACCCTTTGCGGCCCAACAGCTTTTTATAGGTTTTTTCAATACTTTACTCTAAATTCGAAACGGTTTGACCGATTGACTTCAAATTTTGTATACGTGATGCTCTTTGAGAATTGAGTAGATACTATTGACAGTTTTGGAATTTGTTAACCCATGTCGGGCCGACGGGTGGTCAAAAAAAATTTTGGGTCCAAATTTTGTCCGATTTTACGAAATTCTGCTTTGGCTTTAAAGAAAGCCCAAAAAAAAATTTTGTTGAGTTCCATTAACCCATTGCGGCCCAACAGCTTTTTATAGCTTTTTTCAATACTTTACTCTAAATTCGAAACGGTTTGACCGATTGACTTCAAATTTTGTATACGTGATTCTCCTTGAGAATTGAGTTGACACTATTAACAGTTTTGGAATTTGTTAACTCATGTCGGGCCGACGGGTGGTCAAAAAAAATTTTGGGTCCACATTTTGTCCGATTTTACGAAATTCTGCTTTACCTTTAAAGAAATCCCCAAAAAAAATTTTGTTGAGTTCCATTAACCCATTGCGGCCCAAAAGCTTTTTATAGGTTTTTTCTATACTTTACTCTAAATTAGAAACGGTTCGACCAATTGACTTCAAAATTTGGATACGTGATGCTCCTTGAGAATTGAGTTGACACTATTAACAGTTTTGGAATTTATTAACCCATGTTGGGCCGACGGGGTGTCAAAAAAAATGTTGGGTCCGAATTTTGTCCGATTTTATGAAATTCTGCTTTGGCTAAAAAGAAAACCCAGAAAAAAATTTTATTGACTTGCATTAACCCATTGGGGCCAACAGCTTTTTATAGGTTTTTTCAATACTTAACTCTAAATTAAAAACGGTTTGACCGATTTTCTTTAAATTTTGTATACGTGCTCCCCTGTGAGAATTGAGTTGACACTATTAACAGATATGGAATTTGTTAACCCATGTCGGCCCGACGGTTGGTCAAAATAATTTTGGAAGCTAATATTGTCAAAATTTGCGAAGTACTGCTTTGGCTAAAAAGAAAGCCCCAAAAAAATTTTGTTGAGTGATTTGGAAGCAAATTACGTCCAATTTTGCGCAATACTGCTTTGCCCAAAGAGAAAGTGTAGTTCCGTTGACCCAGTGGGGCACAGTGGCTTTTAATAGATTTTTGCGTTACTTAACTCTAAAGTAGAAACGATTTGACCGGTTTACCTCAAGTTTTATATGTGTGAAGCAACTTGAAAATGGAGTTGAGTCTGTTAACAGTCGGTCTTGCGATTTTTCAAAAAAATTTTTTGGAAGTAAATTACGTCAAAATTTGGAAAGTAGTTCGTACTGCTTTGAATTACAGAAATTTTCAAAAATTACTAGAATAATCCTAGAAAAATCGTTTTAAAAAGATTGCTTTCACACATTTGAAAATTTACATGTGTAAACCGTGTGAAGTTTTGTGTTAACTTTTTGCAGTAACATCAAATTCAATTAAACCTCCATTGAGAGGCGCAGCAACGCGCACCGGGTATTAGCTAGTAATATATAAAGTTAAAAACAAAATAAAGACTTCGCTTACCTGTCCCATATTCATAAAACCATATTTATCAGCAATATTATCAGCTGAAATTATACCATTTGGTATATATACAGCAAATTCATTTAAAAATATTGGTGATAATTTAATATCATGATTAATACCAAAACCATCATGATAATCTTTTATTATATATTTATCATAATTATTATTAATATTATTATTTAAACCGTGATCATTATTATTATTATTATTAATATCATTATTATTACCATTATTAATATTATTAATAGAATTTTTTATTGTATCATTAACTATTATTTCATATAATAATGATTGATCATTATTATCATTATTATTATCATTATTTAAATTTAATTTAATATCACTATTATAATTTTTAACTGATTTGGTTGTTGCTGTATCATTAATATAACCAAAATTAACAACTGATACTTCAGCTATTTCTACATCATCATTATTATTATTATCATTATTATCATTATCATTATTATTTTTATAACTATTAGTATTAGATTCGTTGTTGTTGTTGTTATTGTAGTTGTTATTGTTTTTATATTTATTATTATTATTAATATTAATATTCGAATTAATACTATTATTATCATTAATAGTATTATTATTTATATTTAATTTATTTACATTAGTGATATTTGAATTTAAATTCAATTTTTGATCTTGAATATTAAAAGATTTTTGTTGTTGTTGTTGTTGTTGTTGGTGAATATTATCATTATCATTATTATTATTAATAAAATGAATACTATTACTTTTATTATTATTTATATTATTATTATTATTGTTATTATTATTATTAATTTGACAATTAACACTACTTAAATGTAAACCACATAAAAATATTATAATATAAAAATACATTAAAAAATTATTTAAATTTATATTATTAATATTAATTAAATTATATAAAATATTATTTATATTATTATTGTTATTATTATTATAATTTTTTAATTTATATTTTATTTTAACATTATTATTATTATTATAATTATAATTAGTCCGTTTTAATTTAAAATTTTTATTTTTATCTATTAAATTTTTAATATTATTTGATGATATTGATGATGATGATGATGACACATCTAATGATAATGATTTTGAATTATAATTATTTTGATTTTGACACGTGGCGGTTGTTTTTGATGATGCAAATAACGGTAACGTAGATGATGTAATAAATTTTGACAATTTACATTTATCTGATATTTCATCATTATTAAATTGAAAATTTTTATTCAAATTTTTGATGTTCTGATTATTATTATTATTTGAAATTGACATAATTGATTTTTTGATAGTTGTTGTTGTTGTTGTTAATTTTTCAATATTATTTGATGTTATTCGTTTTTGATTATGACGATTTGATGAGTTGACATCTTCATATACATAATAATTTTGACAATTAAAAATATTCATTATAAAAATAAAATGGCGGCGTTATTGGTGAATTTTTGAAATAAATTTTGAAGAAGAAAATGAAAAAAAAATTTTGATATCAAATAAATTTTTTTTGTATTTTTATTTTTTATTTATAGATTTAGATTTTTTTTTTTTGTTGTTGTTTTTTTTTTTTTTTGATAGAAAAAAAATAGGTAATTTTTAAAATCACAAAAAAAAAAAATTACGAAAATAAAATTTTAGAATTAATTTTTTATATTTTTAATATTGAAATTTTAATTTTTTTTTTAGATTTTCATAGATTTGTTTTTTTTTTTGTTTATTTTATTTCACATGAGTTTTTGTATTTGTGTAAATATTAATCAAAATGTTTAGTTATTTATTTTAAAATTTGTTTGTTTTAGTTTTTTTTTAGTTTGTTTTTTAGAAAAATAACGGTTTTTTTTTTGTTGATTTTAAATTGTTGTCAATTGATTCATCTGCAAAAAAAAATAAGAAAAATAGAAATGAAATATTAATTTAATTTGTAAATAAATGTTTTATTTATTTATTGTAAAAAAAATATAATAATAATATATATATATAAGTATATATATATATAGTAAGTATTTAGAACATTTATTAAATTTAAAAATTTATAAAGTGGTGTTTTTTTTAATCAATTTCAAAAATGGGCAATTTATACTTTTTATAAAAATGCCAAATTATATTTGACACCTGTCAATAATTTTTCTAAAAAAATACAATATTTAAAAACGAAATTTATTTTGAAATTATATAAATAAATTAATTTTGGAGTTTTATTAATTTTGACATTTTGTTGGTAACAATCGGAGTTGTGTTTTTTTTTCATTCTGTCAATTTTAATTTAAAATTATTTTTTTTATAAATTTTTAATTGGTTTCAGTCATAGAATTACTAGTACTAGAATGGCAATAGAGAAAAAATTTTCAGACAAATTTCAAAATTTGGTACGTGTACCGTTTGTATGTATTTACTAGTTTCTCCGCGATTCATTTCATTTTGAAAGTGAAATATAAAAGAAACTTTTAGTACGATTTAAGTAAGATTTCAAAGTTAAAAGTAAATGAAAACAAATTATAAAATATTATATTCCAAAAATTTGTGTGTTGTTGTGCTTTTTGAAGATTTTTTAAAAAACATTAAATTAAATAAAGGATTATTAAGATGGGAAGAAAGTGTTGCTTAAAGATTTTTTTTTATTTCTTGAGGTTTTACAAATATCAGTCGATTTTTTTAAAATTATTTTAAAGGTATTTTCCTTTTGGTTTTTGCTTTTTATTTTTCATTATTATTAAGTGACCGTTCTGTAAATTTACCAAAACATAGTATATTTTCGAATAGAATCAATTTGAAAATCATATTGTAATGCTAAATTTTTTAAATAATAAGTAAAATTTTGATTGAATAAAAAAAGGGTAAAGAAAACACGTTTAATTTTTTATTCGGAAAGGTTAAGTTATTTGAAACAGAAATCAAAACTCTCCTTACGGTTAACATAAATGTAGATTTCATTTTTGCAAAAGGTTTGTTCAAATTTAAAAATATCTAAAAATGTTTATATATTCACAAGATTATAAATACTTCTTTTGTTTTTTTCAAAAAATTATGATTTGTTTTTGACTTACTTATTTTCATTTCTACGATGAATAAATACCTTAAGATAAATCAAAATAGATATGTAAGTTAATTAAAATTAAACTAAAAATATACTTGTTGGAGATTCCATTATTTTTAAAAATAATTTACTGCAATTTCTTCTAATATTATTGAAATTTTTTTCTTGATGTTTTGTTCAATTATATATTTAATATTAAAAAGTAAATATTTAAAATAAAAGTAAATTAAATTAAATAGTAAAAATCTTTATTCGAAATAACTTACAATATACAAACTGCCCAATCCTAATGAGAAACTGCCTAATAAACATTCTCATTTACTCAAATTTAAGCAATGACAGATGAAGTAGCCCTACCATTTGTATACGCATACGAAATTGCATATGTATTTTTTTGTCTGAATACCTCAGGATAGGAAATCACATTAGAAGAAAAGAGTCGGGAACATTCTTTTGCCATTCTAGAACTAGTAATTCTATGGTTTCAGTTTATGCGATAATCAAATTCAAGTTAAAATGACATTTTAGATTTAACAAATTGAAATTGAAACAAATAATTATGTTCTGAAGTGTCATTGTATCTTATTTGTTGAAATCGAGCTGCCGGTTTAATCTTGTATTAAAATAGAGATCAGGGGCGGAGCTTTATTTAATAAAATTTAAAATCGTACAATATTTCAATAATTTTCACAAATATGTAAATTTTATTAAAATTTACATGTTAATTTTATTTAAAAATAGTTGTCTTATTTTTTAAAATTGAGCTGGTTTATACTTTGTATTAAAACAGAGATCAGGGGCGGAGTCTATTTAATAAAATTTGCAATCTTACAATTTGTCAATACTTTTCACAAATGTGTCAATTTTATTAAAATTTACATGTAACTATATTATAAAAACATTTTATAATAATTGTAAAGGTTGTATGGGATTTTAAACAAAGTCTTATAGTTCATGTAATAGTATAACAGTTTTGTTCAAAATAAATAATGTGTTGAAATTGTGAAACATTTTGAGGCTTCTCTTACAAGTACTACAGCTCTTAATAAATCATTGATTTCTTTTAAGAAAGAAAGTTTGGTCAAAATAGGTTATCCAAATTTTTGTAATCATATTATATAGTTTCTGTTTTAAAGGTGGTTGAAGTAATCTTGCCAAAGGTTCCAATACTTTTAACTGTTATACAATATAAAATTTGAATGTTGGAGCAAATGTGGTGGTTTAAGGAATCTAGCAAAAGGTTCCATTACTTTTAACTGTTATACACTATTAAAATTTGAATGTTGGAGCAAATGTGGTGGTTTAAGGAATCTAGCAAAAGGTTCCATTACTTTTAACTGTTATACACTATTAAAATTTGAATGTTCGAGCAAATATGAATATCAAAAATCCCCAAGCAAAATCTATTAAAAGATCTCTTTGAGCTATTAAATAATATCACCAGATACTTAAAGTAATTCTATTATACTGGAACCAAAAAATTGTATTCTGATAAACAAAACCAATGCTAATGGAGAGGAATATATATAAGAATAGCCAAAAGTAATGATTTTTCCAACTGACATCACGTCAAATTAACAATATGACGTCAATATCACGTTTGAGCCTTCAAGAATAGCCAATCATCACCTTTGCTATAATCATCGTATACTATACACCTTCAAGAATAGGGGTGATTACGAATTATACGTCTTTAGGAATAGGATGATTTAATCCCAAGGGACTAACAAAATATTCAAAGAAATCATTTAAAAAAGTCTAATCCCAAGGGGGCATATTCAATTAGCAGAAGAACGACAAATTATCTCTCTATTTAAAAAACAGTTATATATCAGATAACTTAATTTTAAAACAATTAGATTACTTAATTTTGAATAGCCATAAGTATCAAATGATTTTCACACTACATAATAAATTGCTAATTTCCCTGCAAGTGTTTGAATTTCAGTCCCTTCAATTTTCAATGTATTTTTTAAGTCCAATATTGTTTTTTTTAATAAAATTAAAAATAAACCATCCCTTTAAATTCTGAGTAATTTATAAAAATGTTATTTTTAAATAAAAAATAATTCAAAAAAAATTTAATTCATAAAATATACAAAAAAAAAAAATGGTGAAAAACAATAAAAAATGGAAATCTGATATTTTCCCAATATGGCAAACAATTCAACATTGGAAAAACATTGATAGAAAAATACAAAAAACAACAAACAGCGAAGCACTTCGGGAATCGCAATTGGGAAAGCAATCCAAAAAATAAAAAATAAAAAATGGAGCATTTTGGAAGAAGGAGTTTTGAGAGGGGAAAAACATTGGAAAAACATTGATAGAAAAATACAAAAAAACAAAAAAAAAGCAGCGAAGCACTTCGGGAATCGCAATTGGGAAAGCAATCCAAAAAAAAAAAAAATAAAAAATGAAGCGTTTTGGAAGAAGGAGTTTTGACAGGGGGTTGTACGGAGATGGGGGGTAGTATTAAAAAAAAAGTAAATAAAAATGCTTTTTTAAGTGGATTTCGTTATAACATTGATTATGCATGAAAATTTTTATTTATATATATTCTTATTTTTCCATTGATAGGATCGTCATAAAATCATCAATTCTAGGGATTATTTTTGAATTTCCTTTTAGTTTTTCCTATTTTTTTTTTTCTCCTGCTTTTCCTTCCTCATGTCTCACTCTTCCTTACAAAAACAAAAAAAAAACCGTTTTTTTATTTTGATTTGTAAAAAACGTTTTTTTTTTTTGGATATGATTGTACGTACATTGACTGAGTGTGTCGTCGTGAATTGGGGATTGTTGTCTTCCTTAAATTAAAAATGGGTATCTCTGGCAGTAATTTTCTTATGAATTTTGAGTTTATTTTCGATTATGAATTTTTTTTTTTTTTTATTTTTTTTTCATTTCCGATTCGTTTACAAATTTTTTTCAGTTCCTACTCTTGTTGTTGTTGTTGTTATGATTTTGATAGAATTCTTTTATATTGGGGAATATTAGGGACGATGAATGGGGGTATTTGAATACAAAATATGGAAAAAAAAGAGAAGAAGAAAAAGTCTCCTCATATTTAAAAAGAAAATATATAAAATATAAAATAAAATTATGGAAATTCAATTATGATTAAATTTTATTTTATTTTCTGTTTTTTTTTTTGGTTTAAAAATATTTTATTCAAATTGAAAAATACATAATATATAGTATATAATATATTTATATTATGAATATATAAGTAAAAATGTATTTAATTTTGTATATTTTATTGTACTTATATATTATGTATATATATATATATATATATATATATATTTAAAGAATGATTGAAAGAAAACAAAAATATTATTAACAGTCAAGTACTCAAAATTAAATCAAACTCCAGCAGTTAATAATTAAAGAGTATTCGAGTATTTGATAGGTGGAAATTCCAAGATAGTTTAAAACATGCTTCCATCTAATGTGTTCCCCTCTTTAAATAATATCCCATACTACAACTTGCAAAAATTCAAAACGAATCTTTTCAGATTCATTTGCAACCTACCTTCTAATTCCCCTCCAATATCCTGTTTTCCGACCCTTTCCAACTAAACCTACATGTTATGTATACAGGAATCCGTTATTAGAAACTTTATCTTAAAGAACTCCATATACAATTAGAAAGTGAATCAGTTTTTGAGTTTATAACCTGTAAATTGTCTTTAATTTCAAAATATGTTTACAATTCGATTTTTTTATATGACATGTAATAGTTAGCATATTATCTGTGAGTTATAAGTATAAATTAAAATTTTATTTTTACAGTTTTTATTAGTTTAGATAAATTTGTACAATTTTTAAGTATAATTTGAAAGTTTTTCATTATTATTTGTAAATGGTAACTATGGTGATTTTAATTATATTTTACCATTGATATTAACCCAATAACGATTAGTTAAATTTCATGATAAAAACTGGATAAAGAGTTTAATTTGTATTAGGATTTGAAAGTGAATCCTTCGAATTAAAGATTGGGACTGTACTCCCAAATGGGTTAAATAATTTTCATCCACAATGTGATTCCATAGGTTATGCAATTTTTAATTTAGACATTTCACATAATATGATACAAACAAGAGGTACATAAGTAAACTATTTAATTTTGACACTCAATCCATTATGGAATCTATGAAAAATTGTTTGAATTGAGAATACGAGTATATCTAGTTCTTAAGATCGTTAGAAATATCACTTAAATCTACAAAGTTCTTCTTTTTATAAAATAATAAAGATAAAGATCCAAAACCTTTATCTATAGTATCCCTTCAAATATTTTCACTTATCAGTTTCCATAATTCCGAATATTTTGCACTTTTACCTTTAAAAATTTTTAGTCTCTAATATCAAAAGAAAAATACTGCACAGTGGGATCGTTCGCCGATTATTATTAAACATGATGTAAAGCAAGGTTGTTCTCTCTTCCTTCTGTTATTCAAAATAGTTCTAGACGAAGTCATGAAGGAAGTTAGAAGAATACCAAGAGGAATAAGATGGACATTACCCAATAAGTATGCCAATGACATAGCTCTCCTAGCTCAGTCACATAAAGATATGCAAGAAAAAAAACTTACTTGATGAAAAAGGGAAAACTGTTGGACTAGTGACCAACTCAAGAAACATTAAATCACTTCAGATAAATACAACCAACTGCAATAACTTCGTAAAAAATAATACTACAATTGTAGATGATGTAGAAAAATTCAATTACCTAGGTAGTACCTAGGTAATCTCTACCAAAAGATGCTGTGAAGAGGATATTTCAAACAGAGTAAAGCAAGGTAAAGCGGTATTCGCAAAGTTATGGGCAAGATGGCGATCCCTGCACTTATTCAGAAACACACAACTAAAGATATTCAACGGGAAAACTTGGGTGCAAATAAAGCAGTTGGCTAATAATAGAGCAAGATGGAGAGGCTATATGGAAACCATGTGCTCCCAAAGGGGGTAAGAGAAGGACAAAAAGAAACATCCTTTAGTCTCAAAACAATTTTTATTTTAGAGGAAATTATAATTTTACAAAATTTTCTCAAATATCGTGAAATAGTTTAAATTTAAATTTCGTAGTTCTTATTTTAACCACCACTGTACTCAATACTCATGCAATTTGTATTTATACATATTATTGTTTTCCTTTAATTTTTTTTTATTTTCCTTTACTATAAAAATAAAAAAAAAAAAAAAACTATTTTCATTGACAAATTTACTGAGATATTTCTGGTATTCGATGAATTAAAAAAAAATAAATAAAAGCTTTATTTATGATAGTGTGGTGTGAGTTGAATAACGGTAAAATTTGTAAGTTCTATTGAAAAAATAGATGGAGTTTTCATGAATATTAAATAAAGTTGAAGTGATTTTATAAGAGGTTAATTAAAAAAAATTTTTTATTTTGTTCATTTGACTGTTTTTTGTTGTTTTTCTCGTGGAAAATTGAAAATTGAAAATTTGAACAAAGGAAAATTTATGATTATTAATATTATGATTAAATTTACGGTTATTATAAAGATTAAAAATAAAAATGTCTTATAGCTAAATTTATATTTATTTTTTTAAAATATTTAAAAATTAAAAATGGTTGCAGTAAAATTTAAGAGAATTAATTAAAATTAAATAAATGATTAATAATAATACTTAACTAAATAATTAGATTAATTAAAGAAATCTAAGGCCATTTTGGTTGCCACTAAAAAATGATCAAAATGGATTATGTTGTAAAAAATACCATAGATGCAATCGGAAATTGACCTTTTCAAGTGCACAGCAAAATTTTATATCCAATTCTTATGCAATTAATAATAATATATAATAATAGGGTAAGGCTACATTGGTTCGGATCTCTTATTAATTAATTAAACTTAGATATCTCCTTTCTATTATTGTTCTTATTTTTTTTTTCAACTTTTACGATAGTCAACCCCATTCTTTCTTTTCTGGTACCTCAATGAATAAATCTAGTAAGTTTCTATTTTGTACTGTCCGAAAATTGGGTTCAGAAGACTTTTCTACTGTCAAGTATTTTTACCCAAAACTTGCATTCACATAATAAGATATTTGAAAGTAAAGTGAGTTATAAACTAAATAGGGGGAGGTTTTCTAAAGTATAACTCAAATAGAAGTGGATTAACTAAAGGTCCTGAAAAATTTTGAATAATTTGTCTTTAGACACCCCAATTTTAGAGATTTTATAGATTTTATAAAAAACATAAAAAGTTTTATAGTCTATTAAGGTTCTGTTCACTTAACTAATGATAATTTGATGATAAATCGGTACTCCCTTTAGTTTTTATTAGTGAAGATATTATAATAGCTTTGTTTTATTTTGATATTTAATTATGGATTTTATATTAACACATTTATATATAAACTCACTTTTGTATATATATATATATATATCTTTTTAGATTTATATATAGAATAGAATTTATACTGACCCAATTTGGGTATCTATTTCTATATTTTTTGGAATAAATAGTTTTTCTACTCTTATAAAAATTTTTATTATCACCATACATAAAATATTAGTATTTATGTTTGCAATTTTTACTTTCCTTGCAGCCCTCCGTTTCAGCGCTTTTCCAAGAGTTATAATAGAATAAAAAAAATAAAAATTTAAAAAGTAATGCACAATACCTAAATATTGCACAATGTTACTATGTATAATTCTTTTAAAATAATATTTACAAAAAATAAAACTTCTCTTATGTTTTATTATTTTGAATACAAGCTTCCTAAGTCCCCATTTTTTTTTTTATTTACACATTTTTGAAAATTTGTCAAAAAGATTAAAATTTAAATAATAAAAAATGAAACAAAACGAAATATTAAAATTAAAAATGAAATAGTATACAGATTACACAGGATAAAAAAAAGGACAAAACAGGACATTTGTTATAGGGTGGGAAAACAATTCTAAATAAAAATATAAGTATATAAGTACTTATGTATTTCCATTTTAATTCACATTTGTGTAAAATTTTCAAAATGAACTAAAAAATATGTAAATAGCTATATATATTGTATATATATACATATAATCCTTTATCTTTTATATTTACTAATAAAAGCTACTTAATAATGTATAGGTGTATGGCGATTATATTCAAAGGATTTTCTAATATACTTAGTCGTAATTTTTATTTAAACAGCACAGTGTCTTCCCAACAACTCTCTATGTTGATGCTTATGTGACAAATTTCAACAGACAGAACAACAGACTTTCAACAGACTTTTTTTAGACTCTAGATCATAGGGAACCATGTTCAGATTCATTCCTAAACAATAAGTTTGCGCTTACATTTATATATTTTCAATTTCCAACAGGACCTTCAGTAAAGGTTCAGAAAGCACCCCTTTCAATGGCATATATTCTCAATTTTAGCAATAGAACCGTTATAAATGGTTAAGAAAACACTTCTATTTCTTCTTTGAGTTACGAACTTCAATCAAGTCTGAACTAGCAAGTATGACTTTCAATTTAATTAAAACAGGATTTTAATTAAAATTCAAAGGGAGACACATTTCCTGAATAGACATCAGTTAAAAAGTTCTTTTTGTTTTTTACAATGAGTACACGCTCACAAAAATTCAAAAAGATTCTTATTCCAAAACATATCTTACAAAACTTCCTTATATATTTCAGTACTAACTACAAAAGAAATGTAAAGCGTTTATTTAAAAACTACTTAACTTAATAAAAAAAAACCGTCACTAATGATAATGACTCCCATTTTTTTCTAAAAAACTAACAAAAAAAAAACCACTACAAAATTTCGCAATCTAAAGGTGCAAATCTTTTTCGCAAATATTTTTCTATTCTATTGCCACGACAATACAATGTTCGCGTATTACAAATTAAACAAGTGATGAAAAAAACCAAGGGTTTTTAGAAAAGCACACTTTCAAAATTATACAATATTCCACACTGGGTATTTAATCTGAATATAATGTAGGAGCTTCAATGTTAACGTTTAATTTAGGAATTATATACACAGGTTATTTAGTTACCGCTTACTTACAAAAGCAATAAATTTTGAAGTCCTGATAGCCTCCCAATGGGAAAAGTTGCTAAATTTCTCAAGAATCTAATCTCACTTAGCACTATCAAAATTTAAATTTTCAAGCCCTTATAGCTCGTAAAAGCTACTAATTTCTGAGGATCTAACTTTTCCCAAAATTGCAAGACCCTAGCTTGAACCGTTTAAATGGTGGGGCAAAGAATTTTTCCAAAAATTGAGCTTTGCATAATGGTAAATTTTAGTACCGTATGGCAAATCTAAAAATTTTAGCTTTGTATTTTTGTGAAGCCTATAAAAGCAGCTCTCTTTTACCGATTTAGATTGAAAATACATTTGACAGAACTCTTGTTATACTAATTAAAATATAGGGCTTTTTGGAATTTGCGGAGGCTGTAGCTTTGTCAACCTTCAAAATTAAAAAAAAACCTTTGACACATGTTGAAATATAATTAAAGAGCTTTCATCACTAAAAAAATTTTTGAACAGGTATTCAAGTTACAGGTGTTTAAAACTAGCAATATTTCAATTTTCAAGCCTTTATAGCTCCTAAACGGTGGGCGTAACAAAAAAATTTACAGTTAAACGACTTCTATTTATTTCTAAAAATTTAACTTCTTCCAACATTGCAAGTCTCTAGACCTTGAACCGCATAGAAGATATGTAGGGCGAAAAATTTGGTTTCTCTTACCCCCTTTTGGTAAATTTTAGTATCGTATGGCAACTCCATACATTTGCCTTTTAAAAATTTAAAAATCTTTTAGCTGCCTTTAAGCGTTCTCAGATTGAAAATATACTTAACAGTACTGTTCTTATAGCAATTTAAATATAGGACTTTTTCTGACTTTGGTGGGGGAGGGGAAGGACTATAGCTCCATAATGGGTGGGGCTACAGAAAAAAATTCTAACTAACTATCCGTGGTTAAAATATCTTTCCTCTATTTCAAACGAATGTAAAAAATTTTGCAAACATACGGCCAGACAGAGGGACGGACACAGTGACCCTTTATAGGCACATTTCAAATAAATCTTTTGAAAATTTGCTAAAAATTGTTAAGAAATAGTTTTTAAAAAAAAAAAATTTAAACAGTAAGTTACCGTTATTCTGTAGAAACTGAATACATAACTTTTGTTTATATTGTTGAAAACAGAGACAAATGCAAAATATATAAAAAAAAACAAAAAAAAAAACAACAACAATAATAATAATATTACAAAAAAAGTTAATTGTTATTATGGTAAAGGTCTGGATGTGGCTTGGTAAATTTACTATACTCCAAGAGTCATTTTAATACTATTTAACTGTTATAACTGTTATTTTTTTTTTTTTTTTAAAAGTAACTCTGTTTTGTAATAGTTAAGTAAATATTAAAATATATATATAAATGTATATATATATATATAAATGTATACCTTTATAAATAAAAATGTATATATATATATTAGTCAAAAAAAAAAAGTCAAAACAATCTGTTCAAAAAAATATATATATATAAAAAAAAAAAAAATTAAATAAAAATAATAAACGCTGGAGTTTTTCTTAATGGGTTTTCATTTATTCCATTTTTTCATTTTCATTTTCATTTTTAGAGTAGCACTTATATATTGAATAAAATATATATATACAAAATATTAATTAAAAAAATTAAAAAAAAAATTTTTTTATTTTATTATATACTTATATTATGTACTTACTTATATACCTTATATACATATATTTAGTTAAATTTTATATAATATTAAAAAAAAAATTTGTATGTGCACCTGAGTAAATATATATATGTATCTATATAAAAATTAAGTACATATATTAATATATATATATTATAAAATTTGATTTACAGACATAAGTACTAACTAAAGTGATACCAAGCGGTCGGAATTCGAGCGAATCTCAGACTCAAATTATTATTTATGTATAATTATAAACCAATGGCTGAGCCGCGATTGAATAAGCCGATTTACTAATTTATTGCTTGTATTGTGTATTAATCGTCTAATATATATTATATATAATATAAAATTCGATTTATACAAATAAGTACTAATTATAGTGACACATAGCGGTCAAAATTCGAGCGAGTTTTACACTCAACTTATTATTTATTTATATATAACACAATAATTGAGTCGCGACTACAAACTGAGCCGCCATGAAATTTTGATTAAAAAATACTATGAAGTTAAGCTTAATATGATCAAATTAAATTTAAAAAATAACTTTTTAGTTTCAATTAAAGCTTTTACCGAAACTGTGGTGACTTAAATGGCAATGGGAGGAATGTTTAAAAAATTCCCTGCATTTTCATCCATATTAACTTAACTCCAATATTTATTTTATGTCTAAAGCAATCCTATTAATATGAAGTAAACCAACAGTTTTAATCATTAGCTTAGGGAAACCTGTTTTGCAAAACGGCTTTGCTAATAATTCAAACTTAAACGATCTATGAAATGTCCAGCTGTAAGGCGATAAAAAAGCATCCAAAAATTAGATATAGTTAGGAAAGAACAGTGCCACAATTTGGTAAACTCTTAATAGCCAATAAAATTCATCATCATCATAGCTGGCTCGGCGATCCAAAATGAATCTTGGTCTCCCCTCTGGGGTCTCGATACAACTCTGTTTTCCGAGGTAAGATTGTAAGCTTTACGCTCAACCCCCTACCAGGAGGACCAGCTCTAAGTATTATACCCCTATAGAGAGGGTGGCCCAGTTATACCCCCAGGCACTGGGTTTATCTTTTACTGAGGATCGGTCTAGGTCTAGAACCTTTACCTCAAACCCTCCTCCTTTACCCGGGCTTGGGACCGGCAGGTTGTAATGCAATGCAATTAAAGGGCGTTAATATATTAATCAGATGCTTTAACAGTATGTTTTGAAAAAATAGTTTTCTAAGAACTAATGTACTTTTTTAATAGATTAAGAAGTGATTTATGAAAAGGAGAACTTTACGGACACCAAGTATAGTGATTTTAATGATGAAGGATTTTAGAAGAACAAGGAGTTATTTGAAAGATAGAAAACTTTAAGAAGTGTAGATTCAGAGATGCTTCCTTTTAGTTTTCTAAGAACCAATGTAGTTTTTCAATAGATTAATGAGTCATTTATGAGATAGACGGCTTTAAGAACACCAAGTATAGTGATTTTAAAGATGAAGGACTTTAAGAAGGCCAAGTAGTAATTTAAAAGATAGAGGGTTTTAAGAAGGGTAGACTGGAAGATGCTGCGAAATAAATCAAATTAATTTATTAATGTCATAGTAATATTCCTATTTAATTAACTCATAATAAAAGTAATGTATTAAAATCTAATTAATTAAGAGGATATTTGAAGCCAGACCTCAGGGCAAGCGACGCCGAGGGAGACCGAACCTCCGTTGGGGAGATGAAACATCGGCAGATTTAAAAAAACTTCACATCACCAATTGGAAGAGATCTGCACAAAACCGAGAGGAGTGGAAGCAGATATTACATCAGGCCCAGAACCTTCATGGTTTGTAGTGCCTAGAAAGTAAGTAAGGAAGAATTAAAATCTACATACAACTAAATTTAATATTAAAGAAACTAGAATTCATTTAGAACCTATAATCAGTACTATTTACCTGTTTAATCCTAATATTCTATTCCTAAAACAAAAGATCTGCGACCTTATATGAACATTTACATTGAGAATTTTAGAACCTATAATCAGAGCTCTTTACTAATTCATACCTCATGTTCCTATTTCTAATAGAAAAAGAGCTCTGATCTTTTATTAAGATATACGTTAAGAGATACGTTAAGATTTATCAGAAGGCATAAAACGGGGTTTCCAAAAACTTTGCATATTACTTTTTAGCGTTCTGCATTTAAATTTCTAGCTTAGGAGTATACAAGTCCAATGGGAGTTTATTTTTTTATAAATTTTTCGAATCCCAGTTTTCTCCCCAAGTACAAGTTTTGTTTTTTAAATCATACCCTATTTATTTATAGTACCAGCGTATTTATTTATTTTTAAATTATCTGATTAAATTCCATAAATAGATTTATGAACACATACAACCACACATACATACAGCTAAATATTTAAAATAACAGTAAAAAATAAAAAAATAAATAATACTTAAGTATATATAAATACTATATTTTTTAAAGTGATACTAAACATTTTATTTATATATATACAAAATGCATTAATTTTATGAAACGAAATTATACTCAGAATTAAAATACATATAGGTACATACATATATATGTGTATGTGAATATGTTTTTTTTTTTTTTGTTTTAAATTTTTTAATCGAAACTAGGACATTTTTTTCCAGAATTTTGTTATAATCCTGCAAAAAACAAATACACACACACACACACACACACACTAAACAAACATTTAAAAATTCAAAATTAAAAAAAAAAGGAATTAATTTGTTTTATAATAGAAAAATAATTGAAGATTAAATAAAATATAAGTTTGTATGTGTGTATATTATATTAAATAGAAATAATTTATATATATATATATATATATATATATATATATATAATATAAATAATTATATAAATATATTATTTTAAATGTTTGTTTTTTTATGTTTTATCTAATAAGAATTTAATCCTTAAAAGGATGTTAAAATTTATTTAGTTTTTTTTTTTTTAAATTGAAATAAATTGCCTTTTAGCTTTGTACAAAACTGTACTGTACTGTAAATTAAATTGCAAAAAAAAAAATAAACTTTAGATTATAATGACTCATAAATTGCATATAAGATTATTAAAAAAAAAATTTAAATAAAAAACGAGGAAGAGTGTAGTAGAGTAGACTGTGTCAACTCTGGGATACCCGTATGACCGTAACATATACATTATATCATCCGGTTATTTACTTTTGGCAAAATTTCAAACATTCAGCTTTATTAGGTGTAGAGTAATGCTCATATAAAAGAAGGAGTTGTATGGCAGCTACTCGAACCCTCTGCAGCAGACCAACCAAATTTAGCAGTAACTTTGGCCATTACACTAAACTATTTTTGGCAAAGTTTCAGATCCCCAACGTCAATAGGTATAAAGTAATGCTCATATAAAATAAGAAGTTGTATGGCAACTACCCGAATCCATGGAATAAAATGGATGGATTTAAATAGCGATGACGGCTATTGCGAAAAAATAAATTTGCGAAAATTTTAAGATCCTAGCTCCTTTAGTTTTTGAGTTATCGTGCGGACGGACGGACATACATAGCTAAATCGATTCATTTTTCGATTCTGATCCGATCTATACACTTGAGTCTATATCTACCCCCCCTCCTTCTCTGCGTCACAAACGTAATGGCAAATGTATTATACCCTTTGACTATAAGTATAGTCATACGGGTATAATTATAAAGTAATAGTAGTATTAAAGTAAAGTAGTAGTAAGTAGAAGCTTAAAAAAATATTTTAGTATTAAGTAAAACCCTTAATTAATAACTAATAGTTTAGTATTATTTTTTTAAACTATACATTGTGGTTTGATTCGTTCAAACTATCTATTCAATAAGATGAGCCTGTTTCAGAAATATTTGTAGACCTACACAGTAATTATGGTTCAATAAAATTGGGATATTGATAATCATTTTCCAACAGAAGAGCAATATCTCTTAATTGTAGGTTCGGATTTCCTGAATAATATTATAATATAATATTATTTAATTTAAAAATTTGAAATTGAGTCCAACTTCCATGCAATATTTATATTTTAATTCTAGAAAAAGATTGATAGACCTACTAAGGAAATTAAGAATACCATTATATGTGCAATATTTTTTAACTTAAACACTTAATAGGTTTCAATTGGTTAAGATTCTAATTAGTTCATATTTATCTTTGCAAACTATAATTTTCACTTAAATAAGTTTAGAAATTCAAAAGCTTACAATTTAAACTTTTTTAATCCTGAAAGCGTTGTAGGGGCTAAAAGACTTCCACTCCAGTCAAAATTTAAAACTATGAACGCCTTAAAAATTGTAAAGATAAGGAAATTTTTCACAAAAGTTTCACACTTTACGGAATAAAATGATGATTTAAACAAATCTATATATAAAATTAATAATTTTTATAATATATATATATATATATGTATAATTATATATTTTTATGCAAATGTATAAGTAAAATTATATATATTTTAAATATAATAGATATTTAACAAATTAATATTTATTTAATTACAATAACTGTCAATATTACTCCTACGGATATGCAATTAGATTTTTTTTTAAAATAAAGGATTTTTTTTTTAAATACCAATATATTTCTTTTAGACAAGGTTAAAACAGACACCTGGGTGCTTTTATTATTTAACAAAATTTTCTTTTGACAATTAAAACCCTAATAAATTAATTAAATCCCCAACTTCCGCTCCTAAAAGGTATTTTTAAAACTTTGTCTCCATGCCATATTATAACAATTCAATTCTGAATTTGTAATTTCTAACTCCTTCCTTGAAGCATATCTGAATTCTAAAATTTTTCCAATATATAAATACATATGTAATTGTATCTTACGGAAAATGTAAACTGCCCCCCCCCACCCTTCTTTTTTGTAAAATATTTCTTAGAAATGTTAAAAAATTCTGCAATCAATTGTAAAAAAATCAAAATTTATAAGTTTTAAGTTTCCCTTCAACAAAAGTTTTTCAAAGGAAATTAATACAAAACGGCTTACATACATATTTAAATTTATTTATTAAAACAAACTAATAAACCTCAAGAAATTCAATTTTTTTTGTGGGTACAAATTTGAATCTTATGTAATTCCATTATTGTTTTTTTTAAAATAACCTCAAAAAAAAAAGATACAAAAACACTTAAAGGTCATTTTTGTAAAATAAATTTATTACCCACTTAATAAAAAAACATAAATTTTGAAAAAAAAAAAAACCCAGGAAAAACCCCAAAATAAAAAAAAACAACAACAACAACAAAAATATCCATTTAACCACTTTTAAAATAACATTTGAACACACACACACCAATAAATATATATATATATATATAAATTAATGATACATTTTATAAAAACAATAATAATAAATAAAACGAGGAAGAGTGTAGTGGAGTAGACTGTGTCAACTCTGGGATACCCGCATGACCGTAACATATACATTATATCATCCGGTTAATTACTTTTGGCAAAATTTCAAACATACAGCTTTATTAAGTGTAGTGGAATACTCATATAAAAGAAGGAGTTGTATGGCGGCTACTCGAACCTTCTGCCGTAGACCAACCAAATTTTGCAAAAACTTTGGCCATAAAACTAAACTCCTTTTGACAAAATTTCAGACACGCAGCTATAATAGGTACAGAGTAATGCTCATATAAAATTAGAAGTTGTATGGCAGGTACTCGAACTCGTGGACCAAAATGGCTGGATTTAAATAGCGAGGACGGCTATTGCAAAAAAACGAAATTGCGAAAATTTCAAGATCCTACCTCCTTTAGTTTTTCAGTTATCGTGCGGACGGACGGACGGACGGACATACATAGCTAAATCGATTTATTTTTCGATTCTGATCCGATCCATACACTTGAGTCTATATCTACCCCACCTCCCTCTCTGCGTCATAAACGAAATGGCAAATTTATTATACCCTTTGACTATACGGGTATAAAAAACAAAAATAAAAAAAGTTCTAAAAAGTATCCGTATCCGTATCTGTCTTTAAAATAACTGTCTCTCCCATTTAATTTTCATTTTTATTTTTTTTATTTTTTTTTTTCGCGTTTAAAAAAAAAAAAAAAAAAAATTGTAATTTCCTTAAAAGCTGAAGTAAATATTATTAAAAAAAAAATGATTCCGAAATGGTTATGCGAATAATTGAATTAATTTACAGTTGAGAAGCAAAAATAAAAAAAAAAAAAACAAAATAATAAGAAAAACAAAAAAAAAACCAGAAAAAAAAATTTTCTAATCTTTTTAAAACCAAACCAAAGTAAAAAAAAAAATTTAAAAAAAAAGAAGAGAAACAATGAAAAAATAGTATCTTAAAATGTATCTTAAATTTTCAAGTCAAAATATATTATTTTGATATTACTGTTATTCTTGTTGTTGTTGTCCTTATTGTTTTTGACAGTCAAAAAAAAAAATACCTTATATCATTTCAAGGACATTATATTGTCTAATTGACTTGACAGTGCTTTTAATGTCCTTATATATACCTTTTACCGTTACCCATTTATTTACAGTTATTTTGTTTTTTTTTTTTTAGTTGTATTCAAAAATAAGAATTTTTAAAGATATTAAAAACTTCAAAATCCTTGTTTTTATTATTTTCCTTCTCTCTCTTTCTCCCCTTCTCTGATGGTTTCTTTCTAAAGGGTGGGAAGAAAAGCGAAATGGAAAACTCACAGATATCGTTATTTGAGGCAATGGGAAATATGAAAAATAAAGGAAATACATAATATAATTTTTTGTTAGCTGGTTTTTGGACACCTTCGTACTACTTAACATTACTACTACTATCGCATTTTTCTTGTCTTATTGTTTTTCAGAAAATTATTTAATCTTTTTATATCCACCAATATCAGATACATTTTTCATTTTTATGGAAAATTTTAAAAATGGGAATTTTTAAAAAAAAATTATATATATATATATGTATAAAAAAGGAACTAATATTTTGGAGTCCTTTAGAGCAAACCTTTTGAGGTAAACATTAGTGATATAAAAAATAAAGGGAGCATTGGACAGGTAAATAAAAAAAAATATTTTTAGGGTACTTTTTGTATTTTTGATTTGATTATGACTAGTTGATGTTTATGCAAATGAGTTCAATGCCGTAAGTTCTAATGGAAGTAGAAAAGGGGTTAAAATGTTCATAGAACATATTGGGAAAGTTGTAGATTGCATAAGGATCAATATGCAATTTGATTAAGGTATTAAATCAATCATTAGTTATAATAAGGTGACCAATCTCAGTAGTCTAATTAATAATACAAAATTCTACTCTCGATCTAACTTCCTCACAGGGGTTCCAAAGAATTGTAGCGAATATATACAATAGAAATTCTACAAAACTTCGTAAATACATGTAAAGGGAACATTAGGTTTGAAAAAGGGCAAAAAAGATTATAAGTAAATTGTACAACCTTAAAATTGAGAAAACCCCTAAAAGTATGCAATTAAAATAATTATTAATATTTCAAAAGATCTTATTTCATTTAAAGCTTCAAAAAACAATTAACACTTAAAATTAAGTTTCGAACAGGTTCATTCATTCCTAAAAATATTACTATTAGATACTTTAGACTATTTTAATTGGTTGTCTTTAACTCAAAAATTTTAATTGATTCTTATAACTCACATAAGATTTTTTTTTTAAATATTTTCCTATAAGTTTACAAATATGTTTTGCAGCAGTTGTCTATTTAATGTTAATTCATTTGAACTTATTTCCCAATACGTTTCATTATTTTCAAATTTTACCTTTTTTGTACCTTTCTAAATTTCAGAATAAGAAAACAACAACAACACAACAAATTTGAATAGTGAAATAAAATTAAAAGAAAAATAGTACATTAAAGATATACTGATGTTTTAAATAAATTTTCATTTTTATTGCGGTTTTAGTGGGTAGTTTGGAAAAAAAAACCCACAAAATATTCCGTAATTAAGAAAAAAATTGAAAAATTAAAAAAACAAAAAATAAAAAAAAAAAAATGTAAAAAAATAAAATTTGGAAAAAGGCCCAAAAAAAAAAGGTTATTACTTAATTTTCTTATTTTTATACTAGAGTTCTACTTTTATTTAAGGGACTCCTTATTTTACATGAAATTTTTGTTAAAACTGATAGAATTGGAAGGAAAATTTTGGAAATAAAATGTTCTTTTGTTATTTTCAATATCTTGAACCCTCTTTTCATATTAATTTAAAAATACTCAAAGTGGTTTTTCCTTAATGAAAAATTTGTTAAATATTACATTAGATGAGAATTTTTATATAAGCACATTTTTCAATGAACCCAAAGTTGAAATGTTTATAGTTTGGAAAAATTAGTTCTTAAGTTTAATTTAATAAAGTTCTTTACAGACATACGTTTTTTTAAATTCTATCTAATTTATCTTCTAATGAATGCTTAAGATGACAGAATAGTAAAGAGCATGATATTAACTTACCCAAGGCAAGTAACTTTCCTTGGAAAATCTTTCTTATGTAGTTAACAATTAAATAAATTTCTTTTGTATGAAGAATTTTATTTTTTACCGATAGTTTAGTAGGTAGGACTTCCACTCTCCAATTAAAGGATCTCGGGCTTAAACGCCGGCTAGATCATATTTAATAAAAAATATGATTTATTGCATAATATAAAATAAATATAACTTTCAGAGCTTTAATGGAAAGGCTGACCCACTCACTTGTCACATTGTATTTGGTAGGGCTTTAAATATAAATAAATAAATGTACAAAGCTTAATTAAATTTTTCCAACAAAACCCAAATTAAATTAGCCATGTATTATTAAATAAACAAATAGTGTAATTAGTATGGTCTGGTACTTACCATTGGCAATAAGATAATGAAAAGGACAAAATAAAGGATGAAGAATTTAATTTCCTAATAATTATGGAAATTTTAATAATGATGGAAAACTTTGATAGAATAACTGTACAAATAATTTATAAACTGTTCTTTAAACTTTTTAAAAAATTTTAACTTAAAAAACACTCTTGAATAAAAGTAATTAAATTAAATATTATGTATTAAAAATAAGTATATATATATGTGTATATTTTGACTGAGCACTTTATGATTGACATAAGTATATAAATAATTCATATATATATAAATATATATTTTATAATAAATACAGAAATAACATAATAATATAAATAAAGAAATAAAAAACAGTTCGCCTACGGATATGCAATTCTTTTTGATAAAATTTTTATTTAAACAGTTTTCAATTTTTCTTATTTTCTTGTTTTTTTTTTTTTAATTTTTTTTGATTTCTTCGAAATCATGGATGCAAGATCTTATTTTTACCTGCCCCTTTAAATCTTGAAGGTTATATTAAATTATAATTATTATTATTATTTTTTTTCAATTTACTTTTATCCCTTTTTTCCAAATCAATGATTGGAAAACTTAACTTATTTAAAAATCAAAAAAAAAACTTTACTTCGTTAATGTTTTGTTGATATTTTTTTTAACTTCCTTTTTTTTTATTTGAAAATCATTAACCCATACATAATTCCTTTTTTAAAGATTTTTATCTAAAAGATTTTTGAAAATGCTTTAGGAAATTATTTGAGTTCATTTTGTTAAAATTAGTTATTTAAACAGGACACTGTTATAAAAGGACGATCTCATTTAATTTTCGGAGTTTAAGTTTTCGAAATTTTGTTTGAATCCTATTTTCATAGCTTTTATATAATTCTTTAAAGCCCAAGGAAGCTTAGAAAACTCCATAACATCAGTGTCATTGAATTGGAATCTTAATCGACTTAGGGAAATTCGCTAAACCCAAAAGTCAAAGTACTGTTATTACATTAACAGTTATGATTTTCCAGGTGATATTTATATGATAACTTATTTTTTTCATAACTGTAAAAACTACTTCAATATATAAAGAAAAATCAAAGATAAAATAATTTTACTTAATTTTAAATAAAAGTTTATATTCTATAAGATATTAAAAATTATCTTAAAGTTAAAGAGTTTTGAAACAAGTTATTTATTTATTTATCTGTAAAATTTTTAAAATTAAAAACATAAAAGAAAAAACTATATTTTGAACAAAATTATCTACAAAATCATTTATTCAAAAAATAATCAGTTGTTTTTAATTAAAAACTATAAACTAAATAGAAGTTGTATCTATATTTATAAGATATCAAAAAAGAGTTAATTTTGTAAAATTTTTAAATAAAAAAAAAATAGAATAATGTAAATAACGTCTAATTACTTAACTAAGTAACTAATAATAATTTCAAAAATATTCGAATAATTTTTATTTTAAAGTTCATAAAAGAAAACTTTAAAATTCATCATTTCATTTTTAAGATACAATAAATATTTAGTGACTGTATAGATAGATAAATTATAGAATAATTAATTTGTTGCAACATTTTCAATTGAGATTCAACGGATTATTTAAAATTTAAACTTTATAACATAATATTGTAATATAGATATATAATATTATATATCATCGTTTCCTGGGAACGCAGTAGTATAAGCTAATATTTATCTTAAAATACTTTCAGATAAATATTCAGAAATATCTTAAGAGGTTTAGGAGATGGTTAGGAGTAGGTTTAGGAAAGGCCGCACTAGTTAAGTTAGAAACTAGTATATATGTAAAGCAATATTTTGTGCATTATACTACAAAGGCAATATATGTTACTGATTAAATATATTATGTATGAACGCAATAAGCCTAGATATTTAGATAGAATGCTAGAACCCCTCCCAGAATCAACAACAAATGCAGTGCATGCCAGCTGGGTTCTGAAATTATCAAAGCTACTAAGTTATGGTAAAAAGACTTAAGTGCAGATAGCCAAGGAATTATGGTCAATATACAATTTAATAAGTGTATCCTTTGTTTTTCTTCATAATTTATAATTGGTCTCAAAGATGGATAAACTACCTGCTCACCAAAAGTTGTACAAATTTGAATTAAAAGTAGAAACGTCCTGTTCTGAAATATCCTGAAATATTCTTATAATTTTCCCCAAATAATGTTCCCAGGATTCCAAAATGCTTCTACTGCCTCCGTGAGGTTGTGGTTGGTATCACCCATTGGTGTTAAATTAAATTACTAAAAACTTTACCAATACTTGATTTTGACTATACAAAATTATTAAATTTTGAAATTCAACTTTAATATAAATTCATAATAAAAATATTTCCGAAATGTTGATAGGTAACTCCCCCTCTAGTACTTGAAGACCCCGACGAAAAATTCTAATGGAAAAATTAATTTCTTTGCACATTTTCTTTTAATCAAGCTTCCAACTATAAAATTCTAAACTATAATTTACTATTTTATTTAAATAATTTTCTTCTACCTTATATACTTATCATTTTCCTGAAGAAAATTTCATTTTCATTAAGTTTAGTCCTTTTTTTACACTAACACTTATTTAATTTAAACTTGCATTTTAATAATTATTGTCAAGGCAAAAATAAAAAGTAAAAGAAAACTCAATTATTTCACCTGTAAAAAAGAAAAAACACTTTTCCTTTTTGGCGTTGTGAAAAGAAACGGTAAAAATTAACAGTTAACTGTTTTTTTTTTTTTTGTAACTGTTGTATCTTATTATATACATAAGAATTTAATATTATTTTTACCTTTATTATATTTGTATTTATTTTTTTTTTTTTAATACCTTGCGGTGTCATTTAATACAAGAAGAGTCATCAAGAAGTCCAGAAAATGACACTTTTCTTTTTTTTCAAGTTTTCTTTTTTTTTTTATTTTAATTTTTGTATTCTTTTCCCTCTCAATTCATACTTTAATAATTATTTTTGTAATAATTCTCTTTCTTCTTCAAACTTCTTTGTTTTGTGTTTTACCTTTGTCATTTTTTTACCTGGTTTTTTTTTTACCTATTTTAATTTTTTTTTTTTCAAACTCTTTTTCTTTAAGTTTTTAATTTTTTTTTTCTCATTGTTCTATACATTGAAAACATGATGTCCTTGGTAGAGTATTTAAATACAATTTGATCCTTTTTTTTTTTTGTAAATGAAAATTATAAAAAAAAGGACTAAAGTACTCTATCTGAAATAAATAATTTGAAAAACGTGCGTTACTTCAGATAGATTGAAGATATTTTGTTTTTAATTAGAGTGGGGTTTAAATCGGTTAAAAGGCTTGAGACCGGTACGAATTCTACTTGGGTTAACACATGCACAAATTATTTGAAAGTTATTGTAGGTATTTTTAATTAAAAAAGAATAATAGAGTTTCGGCACTCATATGTTAAAATCTATTCAAATTCATAAAATTTGTATGAATTTTTTGGATACAAAGATACGAAATAAGAAAGGATTGAAGACTGACGGGGGTTGTGTTGAAGATCGGGATTTAATTAGATATATTTTATTAAATTTTAAAAGTTGAAATTTCTGAAAAAAAGAATGTTTAAGTAAATTTTCTTTAATAAATCTTCTGAAATCTCAAACTCTTGATTCGAGTATAGGGGGTGTCACAAAATCAGTACCACACATTATAAAATTAAATACAATAATTCCATACAATAAAACTTAAAAAGTAAGTTAGATTGAAAACCTAGAACTTTAGTATATTGATAAAAAATAAAAATAGAGAAAATTACTGGCGTCCTAGGGCGTAAGTCTAATTTAACAATATATAATAAAGTGTTAAATAAGGGAAAGTACACAAAACCTAAACTCAAACCAAAGATAGCAAAAAATTAATGGTTATACTCGGTTCGACTAGTTTTAATAAGGGAAGGGTATGGTTTAGCTCGGTAAGAATCTGGTATACACTTCTGCTACGAAGCAGTTTATATCTTTCGAAGATCCCCACCAATCCACGTAAAATAAAAAAAAAAAAATAAATAAAAAATATATAAAAATAAAAATAGTACATCCAATTAGTTGAGTGTGAAATGGATGTTAATTTTAAATGAAAGGATTAAGGACATAAGCATTTTTTAAACAAATCTTGTAGCCTTTACGACATACAGCACATCTCTAAAAATATTTGTCAGAAAATTTGGTAACAATTTGTAAATTTATACTAAAACTACATGATCTGATATCACAATTATAAATTCATAGATTTCCCAAGATAATTATAAATTCCTAGAAGATTAAGTGAGTAAGTCTAATTCTTTATTTATTTAGGTTCAATAAGAACTACTACTTGTAATAATTAAGGAAAAGTATCTATCTTATTTTTTTATCTATTTAAGTTCAGTAGTAACTTCCACTACCACCCAATTTTCAAGGAGTATCTATTCATATCTAACAATCTACTTAGAATCCTTCAAAATACAAAATCCTTCACTTTATTAGTATTAAAAATTATTCAACTCTTTATTAAAAAATAATTCCTTGAAATTATTTAAATTAAATTTAAGCACAGATGGTTTTAAAAAAAAAAAGTATTTTCTAGTTGAAAAATAACTATCTATCTTATGTAATAGTTAATTTTTTCATATACTTACATACTTTATATTATATACTTTTATAATCATATAAGTGAATAAGTTATAGTTAATATAAAAATTTATATATTTATTTTGTCTTTTAAAACCACATATTTTTAAAGGATGAATATAATAAATATTATGTACTTATATACTATACATACATATTAATATTAACTGCATCAGTGTTTATCGACAGTGATTTTCAACCTTATGCTGCATTACGTAACGAAAGATCTAGATAGAGGTGGAAATATATTCAACAAATCATTACAATTTAACGCTTTTGCTGACGATATTGCTATAATAGCCAGAAACAAAAGAGCTATGATTGAGCAGTTCGTGAAACTCGAAGCAGAAGCTAGCAAAATTGGCTTAAGAATAAACGAAAATAAAACAAAATATATGACATTATCACGCTCAAACGCTAGGCGCAGCCCGCAAAACATAACAATCAGAGAATACAACTTCGAAGGCGTAGATAATTTTACGTATTTGGGAGTATTGCTCAACAACGACAACAGCATGCACTGTTCAATACATAATAGAATCCAAGCGGCCAACAAATCCTACTATGCACATCAAAAACTATTTAAATCGAAGCTTTTATTTAGACATTCAAAACTGTGTATGTATAAAACCCTAGTTAGACCAGTATTGACCTATGGTGCGGAAAATTGGACATTATCAATATCAGACGAAAAATAGTCTAAAAATTTTTGAACGCAAAATTTTAAGGAAAATATTTGGATCGAAACAAAATCTACACGGTGAATATATGCACAGAACAGAACAATCAAGAACTACAACTACTAATAAATAATGAAGACGTGGTCCGCTTTATTAAATTTAAGCACATTATTTATTTGCACAAAGAATTAGATGGGCTGGACACGTTGCTAGAATGGCAAATAATAGGTCACAAAGACCTATATTAGATGTTGCTCCACCTGTAAATAGATACAGAGAAAGACCAAGGCTATGATGGACAGATGGCTTAGAAAATTATTTAAGAAAACTTAATATCAGAAACTGGAAAGTTGCAGCATAAAATTGACAAGTATGGCGGGCAGCAGTAAATCAGGCTAAAACTCACCCCCGAGTTGTGACGCCATTTGATGATGATGATGATGATCAGTGTTTATTATATTTAAAATATATATACATATATTTTTAATATTATATATATACATCATTTATATAGATAATGAGAAAATAACTCTTCCGTATGTGGAAAAATATATGTATTTTACTTAATTTATATGATATTTACTTGCATTTTGGTATATATATATATATATAATATGGAAGTATATATACATATTTATAATGCATATACATATACATATATTCATTATGTATCTTAATAAAATAGAAAACGTGTGCACGTTATATGTCATATCTTTTAAATCAAGGCGAACCAAAAAAACCCATACATAATAAATATCATATAATAATTTTTTTTTTATTTTTTACTTTAGTTTTTGTTGTTGTTTTTTTTTTTTTTTGTAACTATAAATATGAAACACTTTATTCATATGATCATATATCCTTTAAAAATACATAAATTTTCATGGAAAATTTTTTTTTTTTTTTATTATTTTCCAAAGAATTTTCCTTCCTTATTTTCCCTCTTTTTATTTTATACTTATTTTATTCTTTCCTTTTCTATTCTATAAATTATACTAACTATAATTATATATATTTATATACATATATATATATATTTGCATATTTTAAGTTCTATATATATATATATGTATGTAAATTATCATCCAGTTTATAAAATAAAAATTTAACCATCATTTTCAAAAAAAAAAAACTTTAATATTTCCTACTTGACACTTGGTTCATAAAAATTTTCCCATCATTTTTTATATTTGATGCCCAATTTTGTTAAATGATACCTATAAAATACCTGTATATAGAGATATAATATACACAATACCTGTACACACACAAACTCATTACATAGAATACGAAAAATTTTTAAAATGTGAGAAAAGTTTAATATTGAGGAGTCAAATCTATCAAAATCAAAACTTATGACACATCTATAAATAATATACATACATACTATGTAATGTACATACTTTGTATATACCAACATACATACAAAATATACTAAATCACCACCAATTACTACTAGTTGTACATTCTTTTTGAAATTCGAACATTTAGGAAAATATTTATATATATATATTTTAATGTATAAATGTATAAATGTATAAATATATATATATATATATATATATATATATATATACATATATATATATATACAATATTATATACACGAAAATTTTTCAAAAAGTCATTTATTTTAAAGCGACGAATAATCATTATTGAACCAATTTCTAATTTTTTACCAATTTGTTGTTGTTGTTGTTGTTGTTTTTTTTCTGATGTTTTTTTTTTAAACTTTTTTTTGTAGGTCGAAGTTAATCTTTACCAGGTAGATACCATTCTATACATTTTAAATGTTTGATAGTTATTATCTACAAAATATATTTACTGTCATACATAAATTATATATATATATATATATATATATATATATATAGTGTGTATCCAATTCATATCTTAAAACAAAATATCATAAACACGGTTATTTTTAAAATATGTGACAGAATTTAAAAAAAAAAAAATGGAACAAAAGATAAAAGCTCAACAAATTGAACTTTGGGGAAACAAGAAAGTACAATAATATATATATAGATAAATATATATGTATACTTACATAAAAGGGCCAAGTAAACAAAACACAGAACTACATAAAAAATGAATGATAAAAAAGTGAGAAATAAATGCATTCAAAAAATTTGATTCATACTTTTTCATTTATAAAGTATGTAATACAGTATGAGACAAAAATGAATCAACATATTTTGTGTTTTTTTAGTGAAGTTATTATTTTTCGTGAAAGGAATTGGAAATTTTTTTTGAAAATTATAACCAGGTTTATTAGTGATGTAAGAACTAATGAGAATAAATCATAATAAGTAGGAGAACTTGTATAACAGTAATAAAAATGGGTCAAAATTTTAAGGAAACATGTACTTATTGGATATCGTCAGAGTTATATAACTGTATCACTATACTAGGTGTAGTTATAGACTTTTAAAAATATTTTTGTAGAATGAAATATCCCCTTCGATTTATTTTACAAAACTTAACCCAATTGTTCTTTGAGCTCTGTTGTTCAAATTTATCTGGTCTTCTACAAACTTATCTTTTGTGCAGTTTTTAACACAAATTTTTTATCTCTGTTCACTGCAATTTGTGCAGTGCTTAACTGATCTTGAAATTTAAAATTTTAAAAATACAACCCTCAGAACTGGTTGAAAGTCCAAAACTAACTCACTTTCGTGTATTTTTTTAACCATTTCATGACTTTTAAGACATGATTTAAAATTTTACAATTTTTTGCATACTTTTAGGATGAAGTGTTTTGAAAATATGACTTTTAATTTACAATTTTTACATATTGATTTATATGAATTTCTGAAACTGAATTATTTTAAAAAACCACAAAACTTTTCTCAATTCTTACAAAGGGCTACATTACTAATACTTACAACTATACTACAAAGGGTACGATTGACAAAACGAATTTTAAAAGACATCGCACAACTAAAACTACCCACAACTTCTCAGAAGGTCGTAAGAGATATTATTAAAAATAATTTAACTCAGTCTTCAACATGCAGTTCAAACTCATCTACAAGAGTTCGAAACTCATTGTAAGAAATATGGGTGCATGTATTTCTAGAAGAAGGGAAGTTTTAAGGGAAATATTTGAGAACTACTATGAGAACTTTAGCATACTTTTTCCAACTACAATTTATACCACATTTTTTCGATTATTCTACAAAAAAATATTTTAACAAATGATTTCCATTAGCATTTTTTTTTCTTCCAATACTTTTGCAACATTTTATAATCTTAGTACCTATATGTAATAATGTATGTAAAAATAATATTTACGTACAATTCATTCATATTTATGATTACTTTCCATCACTAAAATAAAACATAACTCTTAAACAATAAGAAGAATTCGAAAAAAATAACAAATTATTTGAGTATCATAGTCAGAGAAAACCAATAAACTAGAAAGAGAGAATAAAAAAAAACAAAAAGATATTAAAAAACAGAAATTTCGCGGCTTTACTCTTATTCACCACTTTTTTTTTTTTTAGTACAACTACAACACAACAACACAGAGTACAGAAATGTGTCTATTAATCAAAAATGATTGGCCAACATAAATCATAACAATGTCTGTCACATTCTACTCTACTAAATTCATTTAAAATGAATTGTATTTTACGAGATATTTCCCATAATGTAAATATGTAAGTATGTATATATGTATAGATGTATAGTAGTAATGTGTATTAATATTGATGTTATGAATAAAATTATATGCACATAAGTATACACAAGTATAAGTTTATTATATGGATTTGTATCTATGTATAAATGTAAAAATGTTCTGAATATGATTGAGAATTTGATGTGAATCAAAATGAAATGAAAATACAGGGTGATTTATTTTTTGTTTTTTAATTAAAATTTAAGAATTTGCTTTAAAATTTAAATAGAATTTTTAATTAAGATTTGAAGGGCGTCTTAATGAACTGGTTTTGCTTATTTGATTACAAGTGCGCCTCGATTTTTGCTCAGTCTGTTACTTTGAAGCAGTAGTGGCAAAGTAATAACCAGTTTGCAAGGTATGTGTCTACAATGTGACGAAGCTTAGGTTATTTTTAAACTCAGTGATCATATTTGAATTAAGAGTTTATAAGAGGAGTACAAGAGTAAATTTTTCAATTGAAAATATATGAAAAATAAGGTTATTTTGCTTTCATTTGGTTGCACGTAATATAAGGGCCTTTCTATTGAGTTTTTGGGAATGAAAATTTATTAGTTTAGTAAAATAAATTTTTTAATAAATAAGTGATGGATTTTTTTCATAATTTTCTATTTGAACTTTATTGAAATTTTTTGTTTTAAGTTATTTTTAATAATGCGCCAGTTAAAATTTTAAAATAAGATTGTCTCAGCTTATAACGATCGAACCAGAAATTAAGATGCTGAAACATTTTCTTTTGTCACATGGAATTTTAGGTTAACATTTTTTTAATTATTTTGAGTATAATTTACCCATCTTTATACTAGTTATGAACTAAGAGCAAAGGTTATTACCAGGATTGTAGAAAGCTCCAATATCAACTCAACACAAAATTTGAATTAGCTACAATTCTGAGAGAGCTCATAATTTGAGCTATATACATAAGCTCAAATATTTGAGCTAGCTCATAGTTTGAGCTACACACATAAACTCACACGTTTAACTAGCTCAATTGTGAGTTAGCTCATAGTTTGAGCTATACACATAAACTCACACGTTGAGCTAGCTCAACGCTTAGTTAGCTTATAGTTTGAGCTATACACATAAGCTCACCCTATGAGTTAGCTCAAATATTGAATTGAGCTTGAATTGAACTTTGCATTTGAGTTTGGTCTTTTACAACGCTGGATATTACTTATAATATAACGACAAACTTATTTTTAAAATTAACTTAAAACCCCCTGTACATGGTTAAAAAATTTACATTACTATAACAATTCACAAAATGTGATAGTTTCACAAAATCACAAAATTTGTTAAAATAATTTATCAACAATTTTTGTATATATATACTTTTGTTTTTCATTCTTTTTATTTTTTTGTGTCTTTTTTTCTCCCTTAAAAAATCGATCAGATATCAAACAGTATAGTTTTTAAACGTATAACTATTAGTTTCTAAATGCATTTCCTAGGGCATATTATATATTTGGTACTTAGATAGGTACATATATAAGAAATAAATTGTAACATTAAAAATGATTTGGTTTATTATCTTTTATATGTGCTTAAAAAAGTATGAAACTGCAGATAATAGCTGTACATAATTATATTTTCAAAAAAATTTGTACTTTGTCTATTGTGAATTATATGTGTATACCTAAGTGATGTTAAATAAGTACATATATGTATGTAGATTTATATCTAGCTGTTTAACATTAACGTCATTTAGGTAGGTATATATATATATATATATCCGTGTTAATATATAATGTACAGTATACTTAGTATAGAACATAAAATATTGTGAATTAATTAGTGAAAATATTGTAATGTCATCTTTTAAAAACATTATTTTGCAAACCTAAAAAAAAAAAAAAAAAAAACAAAAAACCCCCTTAAAATCACAGTGATATAAAATTTAATTATCTCCTAAAAAAAAATTCTGTTGTATTTTAATAAATTAATTTGACAAAAACACAAATTAATGGTGGAAATAAATGATAATTGTGAATTTGGTGATTCACAATATTATTAGGTAATTTACCGGTTTAAATTAATTTATTTTCTATGTATGATAATAAAAAACTAGTTAAAAGTAGAATTGTGATTAAAATTGAGTTTAATTTTGTAAATTGGTTTTTGGAATTTTACCGGTTCCCATGAAACATTTTTGAATTTGGTATCAAATAAGTTTGTAGGTCAATGAATACCGTCTTTAAAAAATTAAGATTTTTAGTTGACTGATTTCTAATTAATAGTATAATGAGTATAACAAAATATGTACAGGTACTAGTATACTAGTATACTAATAATCAGTTACTAGCATATACTAAATTATTACTACTCAAATCATTGTACCTTTTTGATCAAATGAAGTATAGACTATTGACTCCAACGTTGGTTTTTAATTATTTAATATAACGAGTATAATAAAATTTGTATATGTAGAGCTATAAAATATGTATATTTAGTACTACTAGCATGAAGTAGTATCAAATGAATCAAATGAACTATAAACTATTGACTCCTACGTTGCTTTCTAATTAATAGTATAATGAGTACAACAAAATATATAGAGGTACTAGTATACTAGTATACTAATAATAAGTTACTAGCATATACTAAACTATTACTACTCAAATCATTGCACTTTTTTGGTCAAATGAAGTATAAAATATTCACTTCTAATATATACTAATAATAATACTAGTATACTAATAATAACTTACTAGCATATACTAAACTATTATTACTCAAATCATTGCACTTTTTTGGTCAAATGAAGTATAAACTATTCACTTCTATGTTAGTAACTAGTAATACAATTAGCACAAGATTAGCTTTAGTTTTAGAAAAATTCAAATTAAATTTAACTTAAATTAGAAGAAACACTAGTTAACAATCTAATAAGTACAATTTTTTTTTTAATATATTTTAATTTAAAATTATACAATGTAATGATTACTTTCGATCAGATTATGCTTTCTCTGGCCACACGTGAAGCGCGTTTTGTGAACAATTATGAATAATACTGTTTGTCAACACAATTGTGAGATACTCAACCATTGCCAATAGTTCTTATGAAATTTAATTAAGATTTTTATACTGTTAAAGCCGAGTTGTCTAATTCCAACTGAAATTAATAACAATTATCATGTACCTATGCGTATTTTATGTCAAAGACAAATAAAATTTACACTTTTCGATAATCTTCAATATTTTAACGTTTTTCTATTTTGTAACCTAGGTCACTTATCTTGGTTTTTCTAGAGTAGTCTTGAGATTTATGCGGCAACAACTTATCACTAATCAAATAATTAAATAAACATTTTTTTTATAAATTTTCATTATAGTTTCACGATATTTTAAAACAAACCAATGATTTGATTAGTACAAAAAACTCTCACTTCTCAAAAAACGATTTTTAAATTATAGTGATAAATTGTTAGTGCAATAGCGGCTCTGAATATGCTAACTAAGTACACAAATTACAAAAAACTTTAAAACGACAACACTTATTTAATTCAATTAGCATAAATTTATTTTATTAGCATAAAGTTATCATTAAAACATTAAAAAACGTAATATACTTTGTGCATAAGTACATGCAAAAGATCAATATCAAGGTTATCACAATAAATAAATTATAAATTATATTCAGCAATATTAATTTAAAAATTATAATCATAATTATTACAAAAAATCAAATAATTTTAAAAATTAAATACTAGATTATAAATTAATTTTACTGATTATCAAATAATTAGCTTATTAGTACTAATTAAATAGATTAACTATTTAAAACTTACTTATATGTTTGTATATATAATATATATTATATAGAAAGCTTAATTTAAATCTAATTGATCTGTTTTTCAATTATGTACAATATTATGTATTTAAACTTATTTAATTATACATATATAATTCAAAATTAAACACTAATTCAATAAAATAAAAAAAAACTTATTTTTCAATTGTAAAAAAAAAAAACCATTCCACTAAAATTCTTAAGAATTGTTTTTTTCTTTTAATCCAATATTATATTTCTTTATTTATTTACGTATATATATATATATATATATACATTTATATATATTAAGTATATAAATTTTTTTTTAAATTCTTAGAACTTTTTTTTTTATATTATTTTATTTGCATAATTTAAAGTTTTTTTTTGTTTTTTGTTTTTATTATTCAATATAATTCGCGAATTAACCCGCGGTTTTCGCGTTATCTTAAGATATTTTTTTTTTTAAACCGAAAAAAAAAAATTTAGTAAAATAATAAAAAAAAGAAAGACGTAATTTTAATATTAACTAATAAGTTAACAAAAAACATCTCATCACTATGACTTTATTATGAATACTAAACAGTTTATTAGAATATAATTTACTTTTTAATATACAATAAGTTATCATTAGCGTTTTTTTTTTTATTTTTTTTTCATCTGCTGTTATCATTTTTAAATCTCGTCATCATTTATAAAAAAACGAACAAAAGCAACAACCACAACAAAAAAAAAATTGATTCAATGATCTTCACAGAATTTTTTGGAATGACGAATTTTAATATTGAAATAAAAAAAAAATTTTATCAGGGAATTTTTAAAATTTGTTATCTGGATTATAGTGTTGTCTACTAATCGTACTCTACTGTAATAAATATTAACGGTAATTGTGAGAAAGTTATACAGTCCCGCGTTTTTATAGTTTTATATTTTCAAAATAATTCTTTATTAAAAAAAAATTTAAATTTTAATAGTGAATCATATAGTGAATCAATAATGAACCGAAGTTCCTGACTCCTAATAGTTAGGTATTAAAAGCTTGCTTTAATGTATGACTCATTGTATAGTTTAAGAGCTCTTCTAAGTCTAGAATTACCTTAGGTAAATATACTATTAACTGATTCTGTAAATTGTATGTATCCATATATATAAATCATTATGAATTTTAAACGAGGACCATGAACACGTATGAGGCCATAATTCAAGCTGTAATGCAGCTTTTGATAGTAAAATTATTATATAGAACTTACAAGAGTTTCATTGCTTGAGTATAGTTTTTTTCACAAAACTAAATAAATGTTGAAAATTTTCATTAACCAAAAATTAATGGTAGATCTTTAACATTGAAGAGTGTTTTACTATAAAAGTAAATTGCTGGACTTAGGTTAACAGGTTAAAATCTACCATCAATTTTTGGTAAATGAAAATTCTCAATATTTTAAGCTTAAAAGTTTGTAAGGAATAATAGAACTGTTTCTTATACCAGCAATTTACTTATATTTTAAAACAGTAACAAATTCCCAAGAGTTTATGGTAGCCATGAAGTGCCAATGACGTTTGCTTAGTAAAAATACCGATTAATCGAAAATATGATTAAGTATATATGATTAGTGATTAATGGATCGTACAATAGAACACATGTTAAGGTGTTTTATTAGCACAATTATTTAAAGGGAAATACAGATTTCAATATAATAGAAGGTATTCGGGGATTTTTTTTAAGGAACCGCTTATATGAAATATAATAAGATGTTTTCTGTTTTTCGACATACAGCTTAATAAAAATTGATATAAATTATATTTTAATTTAATCAAATGATGAATTAAACGTAGTATTAAATTTTAATTGTAATTAATTAGTAATACGCAATAATCTAATTTTAATTAACAATTTTGTAAAATTAATTGTGAAATATTTCTTTTAATCAGTACAATTAAAAAATAATAAATCATTAAAATCAAGAAGTCTGTTTTAAAGTCTGCCTTATCAGTAAGTAAATAGTAATTAAGTTTATTAATATAATTAAATTTGAATTTGAATTCGAATTAAAATTGCGATTCAAGTTGCTGAAATTTGACGAATTGGTAGTATATCTTTTAAAGTGCGACAGCTTAAAGAATTATGACAGGAGCGTATCTCGTTTTTTAAAATCTCGCGTTTCTAAATCTCGCGTGCCAAAATCTCGTGTATTAAAATCTAATTTTTTTTTAATTTCGTGTTTCTAAATCTTGCGCGTCAAAACCTCGTGTATTAAAATCTCGCGTCTCAAAATCTCATGTTTTCGCGATAATTTTTAAAAATCTCGAAAACAAATTGATTTTACGCGTTTTACAGAATATATAGGTACATATTTTGATTTGTGAGATTTGAAAACGTGAGATTTTAAGACGTGAGATTTTGAAACGCGCGATTTCGTTTCGCCTATACAATTATGACATATCAAGTTCAGAATCAAAAGTCAAATGGAAGTCACTACAGAATCTTAGAAAAATTATAGTACCTAATTTATGATATACATACATACATTTTATCACTAGCTATTTCAGCTGTAGCTGGTGATTAATTCGGAGTTTTTAAAATGCAGCCGAGAGTAAAGCAAAGCCGCTAATAAGACTTAGATAAGCTTTCCAATTACAAACTATTTTTAAATTATGAAACTTTTCGAAAAATTCAATCATTAAAAAGTAAAATGACAGACACTTATCAGATCAAATAAGTAAAAAATGCTTGTCATACTTTAAAATCAACTAAATTAAAAAAAAAAAAAAAAGGGGTGAATTATTGTTCTATTTTTAGAAAATTTAAAGCTTAGTTCAGCGTAATAAATTTTTATTTAATAAAAATTTAAATATTAATGAATTAGTATGAACTCAAACTCAA
Organism: Dolichopus griseipennis; assembly: GCA_963082915.1. Taxonomy (NCBI): domain Eukaryota; kingdom Metazoa; phylum Arthropoda; class Insecta; order Diptera; family Dolichopodidae; genus Dolichopus; species Dolichopus griseipennis. The sequence continues at coordinate 75,321,919 of OY720445.1, forward strand.
CTTAAAAAAAATTTAAAATTATTAATTATTGGTTTATTGTTTACCAAAAAAATATTTAAAAACTAAATAAATAAATAATATAATTAAAAATTAATAAACAAAGGTGAAAAAAAACAGAACATTGTATAGACGTATAAACACTTCATAAAGGTTAAAAAATTATTTCAAGTTCATCAGAAATGAATATTCAAATACTATCTAGTGAATCCCCATCTTCAATTTCTTATTTGCTTGAATGTATATGTATAAATTCTTATATAGTTATTTATTGAATGTATATTTATACTATAGTTATTTATTTGTAAATCACTTTCACAATAAAACTTTAAAGAATTTCTGGATCACACTTCAAAAAAAAAACACAAAAATAAAAATTAAGCGATTAACGCTTCAATAAAAGATGAAAAAAAAAAATAATCAGAATATAAAATGAAATTACGTCGTAAAAATGCTAATAAAAATATATTTTATTTGATAATAATTTATATAAATATATTATATATATATATATATATGTAATTAAAATATATAAGATAGTGTAATAGATGGTCCAGTGATTGATACTCATTGCAATTGTCAAGTATCAGTACTAGTAAGAGTCCGCAATTTATAAAGTGTAAGTATAAGTAAGAGAATCAAGTAAAAGTACTTATAATTTCTAGAAAGTAATTCAATTTTTATTATAAGTACTTTTGTAATTATTTGGGATACTTTCCGTTTTTGTTATATTTACAGTTTTATGTATTCAAGCGAAGTATTTTTCAAATATTTAAGTATTTCTTTGTATTCAAGTACTTGGAAATATACAAAGTATCTAAAAAGTAATTAAACAAAAAATTTAATTAATTTCTTATTATTTTTAAGTATTTTTACTTAATTCTTTTGCTTATATTTAAATTTTGTAGGTATTGAAATCTTACTAATACTTGTACTTAAAAAAGTCATTAGTATAAGGTAATGGTACTTATAAAACTGTACTTAAGTACCATTTTACTCAGTGTTGACTTATAGAATGCCAATATTTTATTTTAAAAAATTTGACTTCTGGATAATTAAGAAAATTTACTTAAATTAACTCGTCTAAGTAGAAGAGATTCTTAAAATATTTTTAGCACTGTTAAATGCACACAATTCACAAAATTCAGGCTAATACAACAATTCTTCTGCTAACGTTGTAATTAAATCTATAAATAACTACTTAATACATTATTTCAATAGAAATTAGTTTTTTAGTGGAGATTTTATCAGATTTAATAAAAATCAGATTACAGTTGAAAATATTACTACCTATTTAGGACAGTTAAATTAGTATACAGTTAACTAAAATTAGATATACTAATCCAAGTTATTAGCTACTATATTTACATTTCACTATTTAATAGAAAATTTTTGACTTATCACAGATCAATCATAATAAACGAGAATGGGTTCGAATGGATTTTTAATCAAATGTAAATCTCTGAAATACTATGATCCAATGTAATTTAAATAATTTTTTGTGAAATATAGTAATTAGCATTATATGCACTATTAATCATTTTAATACTATTAATGGTTTCTGTTTTCATTTTATGTGTTTTTGTTTTTAAAAGTTATTCTAGTCGATTGTAGAATGAAAAATTCGTGATTTAAATTCATAACATTAGTAAATTTGTAACAAGCATGGGGGCATTTTAACCAGTTGGTAAATAAGTATACAAATTTTTTAAATTTAAATTTAAATAGTTAAAAATAATCTTAATACAGTTGTGTACAAAACAATGGAAACCCCAAATTTCTCTTGAAGTAATCATCAAGTACTTTTTCTAATATATTTTCAAATTAAAATTAATAAGATACTTGTTGTCTTAGGTAAAGTCTACGGTACAATTCTATAATAAGGTAAAATTTAGTGGGATTTGAAATGTTTTCATATTTTTTTACAATACTGTATGTTTCAAGTTTACATTCAAACATTAGTTGTTTACTTAATAATAATTTTCAAAGGGGGAAGACCTATTTTTTTTTTTAAATTGTCAATACTAGATGTTCTATAAGATAAGAAATAACAATTTCAGTACAAGTACAATACTTTAACCCTTATCTCCCTATGCTTTTTTAAGATAATATAATTTTAGAATGACTTTTCAAACTCATTTTGAATTTAAACAATGAACAAATCAAATTGTTTTTAGTAATTTAGTAAAAGAAAATATTGACATCAACATCCCAAATAACAAATCAGTTACTTATTAAATGTAATAATTTAATTTTTTTCACATAGATTTGCTAATTGATTGTTAATAAAACATTTTTTTAAAAAACAATCATGTGTACGTGCCTTCATATCTTTTGTTTACGAATTTTTTATAGCTAAAATCGTCCAAAAAAAGCATGTGATTATCAAAATTTTGCAACGAAATAGTTTAAAACGTGTCACCCAAAATCCAATTCAGAGAGGTAAAGGTTAACAGAATACTTAGAATAAATATTAATTTTGGGAATTTCTAAACAAATAGAAGTACATTTGAAAAAACCCTAATTTGATAACAATTAGATTAATTATTTTAATATAGAAATTCTTATGAATTATGTTTGGCTTATATAATGCCTGGTTTTACCATTTTCTTAATTATCACTAGTCCCACATTTCATTAAGTTTTATTGCACTTAAACCATATTTGATAATAAAAATCTATTAAGTTGAGATTCTTTAACTTTAAATGAGTGGAAACTATTCACTTATCCTAAAAATTTGGTAATTCGATTAGTGATAAGTGGTTGGTGCTATATAATAGGATTCTGTTAACTATATAAAGTTAACTTTAGAAAAATAACTATTAAATAGCGGATTACAGAACTAGAATTAATCGACTTAGTATTTTCCAATTGTAATTATTTACTTGTAGTACCAGAAAATAGTATATATTGCCTGTTATTCTTATTAAACTATGTAAACGTACGTTTATTAGATATGATCCGACCAGGATTTGAATCTGAGACTTTTCAATTAAATAGCCCTCAGTTGAACCCTAAGCTATCCGTCAGATTTCTAATTAGTAATTATAAATGGATGTGAACTATTATCTGATCAGTTTCAAAACGTTGACAGTTAAGTGCCTAAAGGTACATTTATGTAGGAGCTGCGATAAATGATAAGAGCGTCAATAAGAGCATCTCTTTCGGTTCGGTATCTTCTATTGCTCTCTATTTGATAGCATTATTTTTCACTATGAATGTTAGAGTTAGGAATATATTTAATCTATACTCCATATAATATATTTTATAGAGTTAAAAAAGAAGTCGAATTACTCCTTCTGGGTTCCCCATTCAACCTTTGATGAATATTTTATGTCTCATCATTACTTTTCACCCATAATATTGCGCAAACAGTTTGGAAACTTATCCCAATATTTAAGCTAAGCTATGGGGTGAGGTTTTTAGTGAGTAGGATGTTCACACTACTGTAAGATTTAGTACTCCGGCCGACTTTGGAAGTGCCAAACACACTCTCAACTCCCACATATTATTTCATTTCCAGTCTAATTATTCTTGTTTCCCTGAATCCTAAATATAAGTGCAATAGATCCGTTCCTAAATTTTGATTGGCGTTAAAATTCAATAAATGACATTGTACATTACAGAGGGTTCGTAAGTCTTATTTCCAAACTTCAATTCTCTAATTTAGTACTTTAACCTTACCTATAACAGTTCTCAAAGTAGTTGTGACCCATCAAAACTTGATTTTATAATTTAACACAGACAGAGCCTCTATTCATCATTCCTAAACTAAGAATATTTGTATATTCAAAAACATTAGAAAATTAGAAAAAAAGTTAAAAATTTCGTGAAAAAGTTCCGAATGTTAAAAAATTTAATAAAAAACCAAGTTGTAATCTTTAAAAAAAAAATCTAAAGATTTTTTCAGATTAAATTTAAGAGTTTTTTTTTTTAGCAGAAAATTCCCATCATTAAAAGAAATAACATTATATACTTTAGATACTTATAAGGTATTTTAAAAATTTCCATTTTTCTTCAAAGATTTTCATTTTTGTTAATTTTTTTAACAAATTTACATATACATATGCATATTCTCGTACAAATTCACTTATATATATATATATATATATTCTATTATTAGTGCAATACACCTACATTTTGAGCAATAGCATATGCTTTCATGATCTGATGTAGAAAATTAAATATTCCGAACGATAAACAATCGTTAACTTATAAAAGAAAATTCGTAAGATACACACATGCATACATAATAACATATAAGTATATCAAGGACATTTTTTTTTTGTGTTTTTGTGTAAAAGGATCAAAAAAGAATTGTATATATGCATAATAACAAGCTTAAGAATTTCTTTTGAAAAACCTACACGATTCTTTTCTATATTGTGATTATTCTGGAAGAGTAGAAATCGGAACCTCTAAACTGGGAAAACAAAGAAAAGAGAGTGTCAAAATGAAAGACAAATATTAGCATTTTTTTTTTGTTTTTCTTATTCTTTTTTTTTTAACAATTTTAAGGAAAATTTTTGGTTCTTTTTAAGTTTTTTTTTTGATGTATAGATTTTTGAAAAATTTTAGGGTTACCAAATGTTAGGAAACAGAGCCTGAGAGAATAGAAATTATTTAATACTGTATCTAATGCTCATATCACCATTTTCAATTCCATAGGTCATTTATAACCAAAGGATTCAGGACGAAAAGCAATTGAACAGTAGTTAAATAGAAAAATAGGTATTAAAAATCAGCTGGATATAAATACGAATTGCTGTAGACTTAAGAATGCGGAAATTCATAGAATAATGGAAATTGTAAGAAAATAGTAGGAAAAGAAAACTAAACTTTCTTTTATTTAATCAGCCAAACAATAAAATATAAAATGCCAATTACCAATCTCGAAGACAAAATACAGAGGTGACTGGTGAGGAGGTGGACCCAAAAAAATATCAAAATTGAGAAATTTCAGAAGATGGCTCAACGTTTCAATGGAATACTTATTCAGAGCAGTGGACAAATAAAAGTTCCTCAACATAACATTCAATATTCGATAGCAGATTTGGTACTTGAAGAAGTTTCGAAAAAAGTCGAAATTAAATTCTTTAAACCCAGCTCTAAAACCACTGAATATTCTATAACAAGGCTTTTACAGATGTAATTTTTGAGTTGTTTCAATTTTTACTTTTATTTTATTATGCCCCAGGAAAGCATCAGATAGTTCTGCGTTAACTATCAGAGAGACAAAAATGAAGCCCGAAGCTATCTAATTTACTAGCTCAGAAGGTACTTTAAGAAAATAAGTTTAAAATTTATAAAATTTGTAAAATTTCCAACCCCTGTACTCTGGCAACCCTTCAAATTTACAATACAATACATCTCGCACTCCTACATCTAAAACATATATTATAATTATATTCATCCTCTTTCGAAAATAGGGACTCCTTAAAAAATGTCTCCTAATCCGCTTTTCAATTTTGATTTTCATTTATATTTATTTTCATTTTTGCTTCGTTACGCGTTCAGTTCAATGTTTTTTTTTTTGCGCTCATATGGGATTTAAACTTATTTGTGGTAAGAATTTCCCAAAATAAGAAAAATTATATATTGTTTTCCTTTTTTAAGAAGTGGTGAGAGTGTGATGGATCTACTTTAACGCCTTCACTAAATTGTATCGATTAAAATACAAAAAAAACAAAAACAAAAATATCACAAAAAAAACTAAATCATATCAAAAGATTTAATTTTCCTAAGGAATTTCGGAAATAAAATAAACAGTTACGAGATTTTGAAGTACACACAGAAAAATTTTAACGAAGTGTATATAAGTAGTATATGGTATACATATGATTAGTTAACTGCTTCAAAAAAACGAAATACTAACAAAATATTAACCTACAACAAAAATATTTGATATTGCCTTTTGCTTGCTTGCCTTCTATGCCATTGCTTCCCTTCCCCTTCCGCCCTCTACCCCTTCCTGAGCCTAACATAATTCGTCGTTATATCATCATTGCGTGTAATTGAAAAATATAAAAGAAAAAAAAACCAGTTCTAAAACAGTTATTTTTATTGTATATTGTACAATATTATGTGATTATGTGAAAAGCGTGCCATAATAACACACACTTCTTTTGATGATGTAAAAAAATAAAAAAAAAATCTTTTAAACGACACAATGACAACAATAACAATGGCAACAAAAACAACAACAGCAACAAAAACAACATCAGCAATATAAAAAACAATAATAACTTGAACGATATGCAGTGTGACAAATCAAGAATAACAATAAAAGTAATGATCTGATTCCCGAAAAAAATCCAAAAAAAAAATACAAGAGGAAGTGGTAGGGGGAAGGGGGATTCAACCAAAAAAATAAACAGACACCACAACAATAAAAATCAAAGAAAAAGAAATAAAGTTAACAATAATCGTTTGAGGAAAAATGAAAAATGAAAAAAAAATGAAAAATCATAGAAGAAAAATTTGAATTTGTGATCAAATTTAAACCGTTATTGGAAATATTCAATAGAAACTTATGTTTTCGAATTTGATTGGTAGAGACTGACTTATATCTGGCCGGGATTTAAATGAGTAGGAGTTAGGAATATTTGTCATTAAATAAACTTAAAACGGGAGATATGATTGTGACGGGGGAGAACAGATAAGTCTCGGTTCATCAGTAAGAAGACCTCAGTATTTAAATGTTACAAGTCAGTATTTAAATACTGAGGTCTTCCTATACCATGTGGACAGTATAAACAATACAGATTAGGTACCTAAAGTCCTAAAAACTCATTAACAACTCTTGTTCTTGTATTTTAAAGATTCCATGTACAAAAATACAAAAAGGCTTGATCAAAAGACTCCTGATAAATTACGAATTTTTATTAGTATTCTTAACCTTTGAATGTTCCTCTCCTTAGAAGCTTTCCACTTTAGGAACCTTTATAACTGACTACATCCTTTTACATAATAATATTGGGTAATGATTTTCTAGGTTCCACTTATCAAATTATAGAACCCCATCTAACCACAACTTACTGTCTAATAATATTTTTTGAAAAATTAAGAAACCAACAGACATACACTTTGTAATAAAAAAATAAACTTAAAATTTTACAAAATAATTTCTTAATAAAATTTAAGCTTAAAAATAATTCTATTTTATTGAATTGAAATTGATTTAACAGTTATATATATATATATATTATAACATTTTATATATTTATATACTGTTATTATATTGATAAAACAGAATGTGATTGATTCAATTTTCTGAAAGCTTGGTTGAAAGCTGATATCATCTTTTAATAAAAAAATATTGTTTTTTGTAAAAATATTTTGAAAATAAAACGAAATTTTCTTTAACCAATTTTCCTTTTAACGAATTTTCATTTTTTAAAAATATTTAAAGTTTTTGAAAAATAAAAATTAAATACTTAAGATCAATGGAAAATTGAAAAAATTTACTATGATATTTAAAGAGTATATTAGAGGCCAATAAAAGGATTAGATTCTTATTAAAATTCAGAAATTTATACATTTAGTATCTGAATTCGAAAGGGGAAGGGTATTGATATGAGCCCATCGAATACTGAAAAAAAAGTTAGACTAGATAGATCTAATTTTAAAGGCATTGGGACAGTGTAATGCAAGAAGTTTAAAATATTTATATTTTAAAGTAAGTAAGTAAAAGATCTATCATTGATTATATGAAATTGAATGTAATGTAAACTTTTAAATAGTAATTGATTTGAAGTACTTACCTTAGTATGTGGTAAATATTTTCTTCTTATTGAAATTCATAATATATTTTTAGTATTGATCATCATGAGACTTATTGCAGTTCAACTTATTAAAAAAAATATAAGTTAAATCATTTTTTGAAAGTGCATCAACTCCCGAATTCAAACTTTACTTTAGTTTCATTATAAAAACAAAAATATCAAAAACTGCCGAGAATATTTTTGACTAATTAATTAAAAAATTAATATTAAGTATATTTAAAGCTTGTTCACACAGGAAATTATGAACCTCGGACCCAAATATAATTTATTTTGATATAATTACATATGTAAACTGTTTTGAGTAATGAAAGGTTTTTTTTTTTGAAATTACATACAATTGATTTTAAAAATATAACATTATTTCATTATATCTTAAATATCGAAATAAAAGTGTTTATCGATTTTATAATTAAAAAACCAAAATATAATTTCAAAAATTTATAAATTAAAATATTAAAATAATTAATCAAAATGAAAAATAAAATTTAATTGAAAAAAGTTTGCATAAATTTAAATTGATTTAAATACAATACCACGTGCATTATAAAATACTAGTTTTTATTTCATAAATAGCCGCCATACACATCGAATGCCAAAAGTATACTGAACTGAATATGAGTAAAAGGCGTACTTACAGAATGTACACAAAAAATATTAATCTCAAGAGAAAATCTGTCAAATTTATAAAACTAAGATTTGAGTTTTATTTTAAGCTCACTCATATAATCCTTTTCTATTTCTCTGAGATTGAGTAAATTTTACTCATATTATTTACTTTATAAAAACAACAGTTTGACAGTTTATAAATAATATGAAATTTTTGAGTGAAATTTAATTAATTTGAAATAGAAATCAATGTTTATAATCAGAATTTAATTAAATATTTTAGAATTTGAACAATTAATTCTTAAAAATAATATTTTAAATTAAAAAAAAAATTATTCAAATAACTGTAAAATTAAAATTTGATTAAGAAACTGAGGAAATAATTAAATATTAAAATTAAATTTTATCAATAATTAGAAATATTGAATTAAATTTAATTAATTTTAATTTTGAATATTTTTTAAATAATGTAATATGGAACTATTCTCACATTTTATATAAGACATACAGTATATATACAGTAGACATGTATAATATAAAATATATTTATATATGTATAATATTCTAAAGGAAAATTTAAAAAAAAAAATGGAAAATTATAATAATAAAAGAAAATAAGACAATTTGTTTTATTTTTGGTTAAATAGTATCTGAATATTGTATATAATGTATGTATGTAAGAGTGTAAATAATGATTGTTTGTTATTACTTTTTATTATGAATTAAAAAAATTTTTTTTTATTATTTTAATCATCATCATTATTATGATAATCATTATCATTATTCTATTATAATCATCAGCCATCATTGTTAATCAATATTAAATTTCAAACAAAACGGTGTAGGGTCAGAACTCCTAGGGTCATAAGTCCCATAAAGTTCATAAGGGACTTAAGACTTATAGCAATGAGTCCTAAGGGACTTATGATCCTGGGAGTTTTGACTCAGCGTAGTGGGTCATAACTCCCTTGTACAGTTCTCAGCTTAAAAATTATCAATACCTAATATTAAAAAAAATATTAATTTTAATTATATAATATCAGTGACGGGTACACATTTTGGGGTTGGATTTGAAATCAAAGTATTCCCTTTTTTCAAAATTAAAAAAGCAACCATAATTTTACATTTAAACTACATTTTGAAAGGCTATTTTGCAAAAAAGGTAATCCTGATCTTGTAACCAAAGTCTCGCATACATGAATTCATAAATACTTTGGAAAAGAGACAACTTTGATTTTTAATAAACCTTAATATGATCCCTAATATAATATCTCGCATAGATAAATATATAAATACATATTGTTTTACATCAAATATTTTGCTTAAATATATTTTTATATTATCATACTTTAAATAATTATAAAGATCAGAAAAGACTTTCAGATTTTATTTCAACATTTTGACTTTAATATATAACGCTCAATCACATAATTCAAGTTATATGGTTTTGTAACTAGAAAAATTTAATAAAGGAAGTTATAACTCACTTATTGGAACTAATAATTTAATAAGAGGAGTTATAACTCACTTAATGGAGTTATGACCCACTTGTAAATAGACTTATGTCCCACGTAAATATTTTAAAATGTCCGACTAAGTGAGTCATAAGTCCGTAAGAGACTTAGACCCTGGGAGTTGGGACCCTGCACCAAACAAAACCCTTTCCTTTTTTACTCAATACAATGAAGAAAAAAATAATCTGTAGATTTGAATAAAATTATATAGGTTTGTATTTTGAAATCAACCCATAATATTGAGAGGGGGTTCCTTCTCGCCTAAAAGGGCTGAAGAAAACAAAGCAAAGCTATATGAAATAAAATTTTAGAAAAAATAACATGTTCTCTGTCATCGTTAAATTTATTTGAATTTTATTGTATTTTGTATATACTTATAATACTTATTATATATAAGTACATATCTATATATTAGATATTATATCTATATACAAATTTCATTCAAAACAATTTTTTTCACCTGCGAGATTGGAAGATGAGAACCTGAGTTGAAAAACTTTGCATAATATTAAAGAAGTGTTAAAAATTTGAATAATATAATATAAAACTAGCTATATATATATAACTGAATCAATAAAATTCTAATTGGATCTTATTCTAACCTGATTTATTATGAACCTACCTATCTCCACTTTTTTTTTATTTTGGGAACGAGGGAATTTGTCAAAGTCATTTGAGTCTTTTATTTACTTATAACTTGATGACATTAATAATTCAAAAATGTTCTGTTTTATTAAGAAGACAAAATAATAAAATTAAAAAAAACTTTTTCGATTAAATTAATTAATTAATTTAATAAATAGATGTATATATTTAAAAATATATATATATGAATGATTAAAGTATATAATAAAGTTATATAATGTAAATGAATAATTTAAATATATAAATAAAACAAAAAAAAAATTTTTTTGAAATTATTTGAACAAGCTTTAATTATAAAATCTAATTAATAATATTGAATATTTAATGAAATTAATATTAATAACAAGTACCTAACTTTTATGTAAAAATTGTTTTCTGCCAACTGTTTTTATTTAAACAATTTATAAAATCAGTCTATCTTTTGAAATGAAGAAGTCTATTAATTTGCATATTTAATTAAAGGGCGGGAAAATAACTCTATATGATTTAAAATTCCATGGGAATTAAATACACCTTTGTGAAAATCAGTTGGATTTATAGTTCCACTTTCAGTGGGTTGAAAAACTACAGTTTTGAGGAAACTTTTACAATCACTAGCGAACTAGTTTTTAATAAGATTATTGCATGAGAAGTTACTAAACTTTTAAAACAAATGGACAAGTACTTATTATAAGTTTACCCTTTATCAAAAATTGTTAGGAATTTTTAAAATTAGACTATATGTAGTAAAAGTAACTTTTAAACTAAATACTTTCTCCACTAGATTCTAAATTCAAAATTGGAACTAATGAATTAAAATTCCACAAATGACTGAGTACATTCCTAAAGAAAAACTTTGATTACTTTATTTGAGTCTAGCGGAGTTAGGGATTTTTTTCTGAAATAAGCGGTATAAATCACAAATTGGAACTAATATCATCTGAGCTAATTTCCTTGCGCCTGTTTAAATATTCTATATTTATTTATTTAGTCAAAATGTCGCCTTTATAAAAATTTCAACAATATGCCAAATTCTATACTGAGTATTTTAGAAATTATTTTGAACAGATGGCGCCATTAAAATGTGAAAGTGTTAAAAAAGAAATTGGTAAATTTAATCTTTTGTACCAAAATTTTTATTTGATATTTCGTCACATATATTGGAATTATAATTCACACACGGAAAGTGTTAATTTGAAATTCATTTTGATTTTACTTCAAACGTTTGGGATCCATGTAATGTTAGACAATGTACAATATTGTGAGAGTTTCTTTGAAATCAAATCACACTTTTAGAAAAATGTTTAAATGGAAATTATTACTTAAGAGCAAATAAATTCGATTTTGTAATACTTATCTTAAGACAAATAAATATTTTAAAAGAATTATCTTAAGATACAAGCAATTATAACGAATCAAGATTGGAAGATTTACAAATTTTATTTTTCCTTGAGAGTTATCTTGAACATACAGGGTCTTAACTAGTAAACATATTACATATTAATATTTTACTATAGAATGGATTTCCTTTTAAACTTTACCAAATATGATTCATTCGAGGACAGGTATATTAGTGATTGTTCTATGGAATTTAAGCCCTTCATGATAAACTCCGTCATTGTGGACGGATCCACCGTACATATATAAACGCAGCAACCGCCTCCTTAAGAGTCTGCTATAATTTACTACAGATTAGATTCATTTACTAGGGATTCTACGGTTTAACTAGTATCCGCGTAACACCAAATGACTATATATAAAAGATAGCTGGTGTTGCCAGCTTTCAAAAAATATATAGCTTTAATGGCGCATGTTATCCTTTAAGGACGAAAAGGACATTTAAAAGTATCCTTGTTATTTTAATCTATTTTAAAAAAAACCGTTATAACTAGCGATCTGTTCAATATATATATATTCAATCAAAGCTATTAATTAAGATGACGGTCTGGAGAATATTTTAACGTTTATTTGATGACGATAGGTGCTGCCGTTTTGTTTTATATATAATCATTTGGTGCTACTCGGATACTAGTTAAACCGCAGAATAGCCCATTTACTTTATAGGGACACATTTTATCGAATGCATTAAATTAAGCTTGAACTCCTTATGAGTTCCAGGCTAATTTATATTTGAAAAAACGAGTTAAGAGTTCAACCTCAATTTTATACATTAGATTCATTTTTATTATTACAAATGGATTTAAATTAAAAATTATTTATAATTATATTAAAAACTTAAATTTAAAAAAAACTTTCAAACTTACAATGATAATTCAAAAAAATTCAATAATTGTGATAATCAAGTTACTGACCTAGAAAGAAAAATTAAAAATTCATTAGTTATGTTTTACTAAAAAAAAAACAACATTTGAATCATTATTAAAAAAAACGCGATAGAAAAATTCTTACAAAATTACCATTTACTCAAAATATATCTCGTATAACCTTCAAACTTAATTTATTATTAAAAGATAAATTCTTAAAGGATTTTTATATACACATACAAAAAATACAAATACAAAAACTCATATCTAATAATAATTTCCTTATGTTAATTCTTTAATAGGAAAATCAGTTACGAACAGAAAAATTTGAAATCGAATAGCCCATATACTGAATCTTTAATATTAAAAAAATCAAATCAAATTCTATAAAATAATTTCGAAAATAAAAAAATTACAAATCTTAAGATTTTTATTTTGCTGGTCTTTTTATATTCGAAATCTTATAAATAATTCAACAGAATTCTTAGTTGAATTCTCCAACCTGGGGAAGGGGAGAATTAAACAAAATAAAACATTAGAATGAGTTTTTTTAACATTAGAAAACACGCACTACAAAATCAAACAAATTCGGACAATAAAAAAATCTAAGACTACTAGGATTCGAACTTTGGTGGGAAAAATAGAAAATTCGAATTATAATTTGAGTAAAAATATATTATATAAAAATATTTTCATAATTTTGTCACAATTAAATCCAATTTGATTATATTAAAATACTTATAAAGTTTTAAATATATCTTAAGATACAGTATAAACAAACTTGTCATTCGTATAAAATAGACTTTGAGGAAATACTTACACTTTTACTCAACTAAGAATCCATTATAATCCAAATAACAGTTTTCCTCCAATAACACTCAAACTAATCAAATTACGCTTCATTAAAATTAGTTCAAAATTCCTAAAGTCAAGTATTCTAAGACATTCCTGACTTTTATTTTAGTTTCGACTTTACTAGGTACTTCAATTTGAACCCTTAACCATGAAATAGGATCAGATTTAAGTGACTTTAGATTTTTCACTCATCCTTTACAATTTTACTCATTTAACTTTGTACAAAACTACGCTTTACAAAACATTGAAAAATTACACTTGACTCTTTTGTTCCCTGTATTCAATTGGGGGATTAGTAATAGACTGACATAGACTGAATTTTAGTTAAAAAGTTTTTGGATTTTGTAGAGTACCTTTAGAACATTTTATTTATACAACTATATAATGAGCTCCTTGATTATAAATTCAGGATTTGCTTTTGCCTTTTCCTGGGTAATTCTATGTAATCTTGTGTATAAATCTTCCTAATCTAGAATCTCTCTCATGCTAAGATAAGGATTATATTTAGATTATTATTAGAATAAAATTATAATCTTTTGAGTTAAATGCAACTATTATTGAGTAAAAAAGAATTTTCAATAATAATTTAAAAATTTTGACAAACTCAAATTTCAACTCAAACTTTTACTCAAATCTCATTTAAAATTGAAATCAGTTGAGTAAAATTTAGAAAAATTAAAATCGTTGGATGCTCAAAGAATGACACATTGCTCTAATAATGCACCTGTTCAACGATTACATCAAATATTTTGATATGTTCTTAGATTTAAGCTTTACAAACAAAAATTTAGCAAACATTACAGATGTTTAAATCCTAAAAGTTTATAAACAACGCAAGTTTAGGAAACTTGAAATTAAAAACCGAATGATTTAAAAATCAAATAAATGTATTGAAGATGTTATGTAATGTTATGTTATGTAAAAATATTTAAGATTATATTAACAGATTCATATTTTAGTTTAATTGTCACATTCCATTCATACTTTATTAGTACTTATAACTATAATTTATTTCAACATTTTTGAAAGTGAAATTAATATGAATCTGTTAATAAAATCTTAAAACTTTTTACATATAACATAACATAACATCATCAATACACTCGTAGCGTAAATATGTTTAATAAATCATACTACCACTAGTGATAGTTTGATATTAATATAGACAATATCAATGTATATCAGATTAATATTTATTTTTATAAAATGAAACTAAAAGTATATTTGTAAGGATAATAATAAAAAGGATATTTTCATTTTATTTTAATTTTTCTTAATAAAAAAAAAAAAAAAACAAGTAAAACAAAAAATTATTGAATATTACAAAATGAATAAATGATTAATTTATGTTCATTTTCTTATTTGATTTATTAAGTTGAATCATGTTCGATTATCGGATTTTTTTTTTCAATTCGATTTATGGTTTTGTTTCGATTTATGTAAGTTTCAAATTCAGAGTTTTTCTTTTAATAATTGGTATTTGTTTTTTTAATTATAAATTATTCTAATTTTCTTTATCATACTTTTTATACCCGTATGACTATATAGTCAAAGGGTATAATAAATTTGCCATTACGTTTGTGACGCAGAGAAGGAGGGGGGGAGATATAAACTCAAGTGTATGAATCGGATCAGAATCGAAAAATAAATCGATTTAGCCATGTATGTCCGTCCGTCTGTCCGTTGATCTGTCCGTCCATCCGTCCGCACGATAACTCAAAAACTAAAGGAGCTAGGATCTTGAAATTTTCGCAAATACGTTTTTTGCAATAGCCGTCATCGCTATTGAAATCCAGCCATTTTGGTCCATGGATTCGGGAGCTGGCATACAATTTCTTTTTTTATATGAGCATTACACTACACCTTATGAAGTTAGCTGTCAAAAATTTTGACAAAAGTAGTTTAGTTTTATGGCAAAAGTTTCTGAAAAATTTGGTTGGTCTACTGCAAAGGGTTCGAGTAGCTGCTATACAATTCCTTCTTTTATATGAGCATTAATCTACACCTAATAAAGCTGTATGTTTGAAATTTTGCCAAAATTAATTAACCGGATGATATAATGTATATGTTACGGTCATACGGATATCCCAGAGTTGACACAGTCTACTCTACTACACTCTTCTTCGTTTCTTATAAATTGTAAATAATTACACTGAAGATAATTATTTGAATGCTAATATTATTTACTATGATAAGTAGAATGATAAGTTCTTTTTTTTTCAATTCAATTCAATATGCGAAGAATGATTTTGAATATTTTGTAATCATCTTTTTTCGATTAACAATAATTATAATAGATTTGGAATTTTTCTATTATGATTAAATTAATTAATTTTTTTTTTTTTAGGAATTTAATTGAATTTAAACCCCAATTAGGGTTAGGGGATAGTGTTAAGTTTATAAAAATTATTACAAAATGAAATTAAAGTTAAATTTAATGCGTATTGAATCATCTACATTGAAGGTTAAAGTTGTACTAAAATAATTATGTACTTGTGAAATGTCAATAGGTAGGTACTTGATATTTGGGCTTGACATTTGTGACATTAATTTCATGTATAGAAATGTCAAACAATCATTTTACAAGACTGTCAGTACAATATATAGTGTTGAATTGAAACTTATATTATAGTGTTAGCACTTACATTGAAATTGATAATCATGCAAATTTCAATTCAAACCTATATAAAATTGAATCTTAAATTAACTCTATTTTAAATCCATTTTATAGTATATTGGACTTTATGAATGCAATTATTTGCAAAGTTCAATAAATACTTGGAAAATAATTGAATCCATGATAAATACTTAAATATTTCTTGGTACTTAATTATTTGAAAATACTTAAATATTAAAAAATAATTACAAAAGTAATTAAATCTAAAATTTAATTACTTTCTAGAAAGGTACGTATTGAAATCTAAGTAATACTGATACTTGAGAATGTAATCAGTATCAGAAAATGGTACTGCTAATTGTACTGGTACTTAAAATATACAGGACAGGCACATTAAGATAGTTACATATTTTGAATCCTACATTAGTTAAAAAAACACAAAAGGACTCTAACTTGTAACTTAATTTAGAGTATTTTATTTATATTTTCTTACTATATGATTAGGTTTTAAAATCCTTTAGGAATTGATTTATAAGTTTATTTTATCAATTAGAAGATTATTTTTACAAAACTTAAAGTGTCCGGTCGAAGTCCCTGATAAGTAAAATATGTTGTATAGTTGGTAAAAAAAAAATAAAAGATGCTATGGATAGAGGATATACTCCTTATTTGGGAAGGTCTCAATGGAATAGTTTTCCTAATAACATGCGTTGGAAAAATGTCAATTAGAGGATACTCAAAAATAATGAAAGTGAGTGACAGTTAGAAGCATTTATTAAAAACTCTACGTATAATTGAAATACAAGCTATATTTAGTTAATATTAGTTATATTTTTGAAATAGATTGTGTAGATATATCCACATGAAACAGATTTCTCATATTTTGTATAGAAACCAACTAATCAATGATTCATCTTCCGTTATATTGTATTATTAATCCATATTTACCGTAGGTCTCATGACGTTTATTTATTAAATGTCAAATTTGGTTTCTATGTGTCCGAACATATTAAAAATACTCAATTTACAGTAATTCATTTTTCAATAGTGCCAACCTTGATAGTTTCAGTTTTACATTTATTAATAATTACAATTGAATAAAACACTCAAATGCTTATACTACCACCAAGAAATCTGTCCATACTAATTATAATATTACTGTCAAATTTTCGTTAAATTTTATTCACAATTTTACACAACTCTTTTTTTTTATTTTTTAAACTTGTACAAAATTCCAGAAATCAAAATCAAAATTTATTATCGAAATGAAATTGAAAGAAATAAAAATTAGTTGTGATTTTAATATATATATATACAATTTTACTATAAATTAATCAATTATAATTGATTGATTGTGATATTTAATAGTTATTTTATATTCGTATTGAAAAAACTAAATAATAAAAACCAAATTTGATGAAAATAAATTTAATACTTTCAGATGAGTTCATTTTAATATGACTATAAAGTTATTTTTTTTTTTTTTAAATATAAAAATGGTTGAATTTAAAAAATTTCCCAATAAAAAAAAGTTTTAAAATATTTTTTTATGACTGTCAAAGTCATTTTAAATACTACAAGTAAAAATTAAAAAAACCAAATGATTAAAATTAAAAATGAATATAGGATATATATTTAATAATATATATATAAAATGAATGGATGGACAGTAGTGATTGGATGGTTTTTCGGTGCAGGGTCAGAACACCCAGGGTCATAAGTTCCTAAGGGACGACCCTGGCAGTTTTGATTCAGTTGGTGGGTCATAACTCCCTTATACAGTTCTCAGCTTAAAATTTATTAGTAATATTAAAAAAAATATTATTTTTAATTATATAATATCAGTGACGGGTACACATTTTGGGGTAGGATTCGAAATCAGATTATTCCCTTTTTTCAAAATTAAGAAAACCATAATTTTACATTTAAACTACATTTTGAAAGGCTATTTTGCAAAAATGGTAATCCTGATTTTGTAACCAAAGTCTCGCATACATGAATTCATAAATATTCTAGACAAAGGGTCAACTTTGATTTTTAATAAACCTAAATATGCTTCCAAATATAGTATCTCGCATACATAAAGATATAATATACATATTGTTTTACATCTAATATTTTACTTATATATAATTTTGTATTATCATACCTTAAATTATAAAGATCAGAAAAGACCTTCAGATTTTATTTCAAAATTTTGACTTTAATATATTACGCTCAATCACACAATTTCAGTTATAACTCACTTAGTGGGTCATAACTCCCTACAGGAACTAATAATTTAATAAAGGAAGTTATAACTCACTTAATGGGTCATAACTTTCTAAAGGGACTTATTACCCACTTGCCAAGGGACTTATATACGTATATATTTTAAAGTGATTTATGGGACTTATGGTCCTGGGACTTCTGACCCTGCACCAGTTTTTCACTGAACATTAAAATTAAATTGAATTAAAAAAAAATGTTTTAAAGCCTGTTTTTTAGTTGGACATTTTATAATTTTCCAGTTTTTTAATTAAATTTTATTAAAATTTGTGATTTTATTATACAAATGGATTTTTTTTAAATTATTTTTTAAATCTAACCTAATTTATTAATTTTTTTTTCGATTGAATTTTAGATTCATTTGCAAACCAAATAATTAACATCCAAATAAATTAATTGAAAAGAAAAAATTGTTTGAAAAAATCAGTTGTTTCAAGTGAATATTAAATGAAATGTTTAAATTAAGTACCCTGTTAGATAAGCTTAATTGTATTCAAGCGTAAGCGATTAGAGTCTTTAAAATGTTCTAAGATTCTTTTTAGTTAGTGGCATTCAATAATGTGGACTATGGCTTTAAATGTTGTAATTGAGTAAACATTTTTTTTTAATTTTGTACTAATTTACTATAAGTTTCAGGCATAATTTTAATTCAAACTTTATAACTCACATTAGAAAAAATTTGATTTAATACAAAATAAAATTATGATTGCAATACCAAAGTGTTTTTTTGCAGTTTTTTAAAATTTTATTCACTAAATAAATGTTTTTTTATCTAGACTCAATATGTATGACTAAGTATTAGATTTTAGAATTGATATACTTGACCAACTAACTATATGAATTAGATTCAAAAACTTTTTTCTATTTCTTTCACAATGTACGAAGTTTATAGGATATAGGCTTCATGTTCCCCTATCCATGAACCCTTTTTCCTTTGCTTCACAATTATATGTGTTTTTTTTTTTTTTGTGCGAGGGTATGGAACGCCCGAAAGCTACCCATTTAAACTGTGCGGTTTTTCGTTTCCCATTTTGAACCAAACTTTATAAAGGAACCTGTGATACAAATATAAAATTTGGTTACATGGATGGGAATATGAAAGGATTTTGAGACTGTGGGGAGTTTATTTGGGTAATTTAGGATTATGGGGGTTGAGGAAAATTTGAGGGATATTGAGAAAGATGTTAATAATATTCTTAAACTTAATTAAGTCGTACACATACGAATTACCAACTTTAGGAAACACATTGGACGGAAGGTGATTCCATAATCTCGACATTTGATTACATATATTAATCCCATCAAGTTCACATTTATAAAATTTATACAAAATTGATTTAGAAAGTTTTAAAAAATGTACATATTTCCTAATGGGCAGTTCCCATTCACATAACATTTGATAAAGGTGTGACGTAAGACATACTTTTTAACGCGTGACAAATGATGAATACTACTTATTATTTTATAAATCATGTACTTCCTGTTTAATTTATTTATTATAGAATTAAAATAAAATTATTTACATAAAATATAAGACCATCAAGTGGATTTGTAAAAATCCCCTGCTTTTTCAGTGATTTGCCTGGTAATTTCAAATATCAGACCTAGGTCTTATTGTAATGACTTCTTATTGTACTGACTTCTTATTGTAATACATCCCTGTAAAACGTTCCTAATTTAACTTTCTTTTAAAACTTTAATTTTCATTTAAATCTTATACACTTTAATGAATTTTTTTGTGTACTTATTTAATAAATTCATAAAATCAAAATATACAATCCATATTTAAATTTTAACACATAATGATTTTAACCTTTTTTGCCGGTTTAACCTGTGTTAATCACCTTGATACACTACACTATAATCTTAATTTATCATTTCTAAAAGGGATTCTTTTCAAAATTTATTTCTTTAATTTGAAACTTTTTCAAAAAACCATTTTTCTACTTTCTGACGTCACAAAAATACAAAAACCATTTAAAAAAAAAAAAAAAAAAAAAAAACCCACAAGACAATTTATAATTTAATTTAAACAAATTAATATTTATATACTCATACATACAGTTAGATCAACCTATACCTATATATACAAACAATTTTCTTTTTACATTTTTCCGAAAATATTTTGAATATTTACTTATGTACAAAAAAAACAAGTAATGAAAAAATACTAAGGGTTTTTAAAACAGGACATTTTCAAAAAAAGTTCTATTTAATAATTCGATGTTCCATAATAAGGTTTTAGCAGTTTTGTCAGCACTTCAGTATAGAATAAATACTGCAAAAAATCAAGAGACACTTTTCTTCAATTTTAAGAAAACCCGTTATAATTAAGAATAGCCTGTTAGGACACTTTAAAATGTAGTTTTGAAGCTTTATATTATAAATAAATTTAAGATTTATGACCGCTTACCTATGGCTCCTCAAAGTGAGGCCTATCTGTAACAACTTTCTTAAAAGACTCAGAATTATTTTTTAAGATCAAACTATTCCCCTGACTCAAAATTTTAAGTTTTCAACTCTTTCCTAACCTATTATATTGTAGGAAATTAACAAATTTGCGAAAACTGATTTCACAACACAATCTTAAATTTAAGTACCGTATGGCAACCCTTTTCATTTGTATTGCAACTTATTAACCTTATAAAAATAGTTATAACGTTTGGCGCCCCTGATCCGAGTTGAAATATACTTTCAGTATAGAACTTTTCTTGTAACCAATTAAATATAGGGCTTTTCCGAACTTCGCAGTAGGTGGGGGGCTACAGAAAAAAAGTTTCTTCCATGAAGTAATTTACAATACCACAGTCTACATAACCTACCTATAGTACTCATGCTTTATTTTAAATGGTGCAAAAGATATGTAAAGACATGGACGGACATACAGACATACGAACAGTGTAAAACTAAAAAGGCATACTTTTTTTAAAAGATTTTGAAAATATGCTAAAAAAAAGAAAATTTTTGACTTTTCCTTGTTTTGAAAAGCATTCTGAGAACAACAATAAATATAAAAAGGCAAAAAAAATGGCAATGTATATCCAAATAAATCTAACTGATTAATTTTCATGTTAAAATCTACAAGATACACTCTATTTAATATAATACCATAGGTTTTTTTTTTTTTTTTTATTTATTTGGTAACTATTTCCTATTTTTTGATTTTTCTCCTGCCTCTTCTTCTTCTTACTTTTATTCACTATATAAAGAATCCAGACCGTTTTTATATATATATATATTTTAACCTAAATTTAAGATCTCATCAAGAGAAAAGTAAAACGAAACGGAAACAACGTCCCTTTATAAAGGAACCATCAGTATATATATATAAAAATATATATATATATATCTTAAGTCAAAACCTTTTTCTCAAGAATATGTACTTGGCTCTTTATACAATAAAATTTCATTTTATTTTATAATAAACATCAGAATATCAACGGGCAAAAATATATATTTAGTACATATAAACATACATACACACACACACACAAAACACCTATATATATACACTTACACAAAAATTTATCTTTTTTCTTTTCATTTGCACGAATCATTTAACCCTTGAAGAATTTTTCCATTAAATAAAATAAATTTTCCAGAAAAAATCTTAGACACTTTATCATTTAGAAAAGTTGTTGAAGTTGTTATGTACACATAAAATATACAAACATACATTCGTACACACACCAACCCATAGAGGTATACTTTATAAAATATAACTTTCTATATATATATATATATATATATATATATATATATATATGTATAAAACGTTTTGGTCTACAAAATTATTAGAAACAGTTTTTTTTTTTCGCTGGGTAAAAACGATGCGCGTTTTAAAAAAAAATATACGAAAATATTTAGTTAGTTTTTGTTGTTGTTGTTTTTGTTTTTTTTTTTTTTTTTTTCAGCTTTCAATTTAAACAGAGCAGAAAAACGTTCGGTTCGTAAAATGAAAACAGCAAAAACAAGAAAAACAGAAGAAAATACTCTAAAATAGGAACAAAATGAAAATGTAAACAACAACAAAAACTTGTAAAAAAATAAAATTCAAATAAAATCTAAAATCAAAAAGTAAAAGAATGAAAGTAAAAAAAAAAATAAAAATAATAAAATAAAAATGATGATGACATTATATTACATCTTCATTTCTCATTCATTTCATCTTATTTTTTTTTTTTTATTTTTTTTACATTATGCTCTTGCTTAGCTTCCCTCCAAAAAAAATGAAAAAAAAACTTGGCAAATTTGTTTTAGAAATAATAAAAAAATAAATAATCAGATATTTTTTACCGTTATAATAATTACATGAAGGTTCTTGTTTTGGCTATGCTGACTAATCCTGATTAAAATTAAAAAATAAATGCAAGATCAAATCACCATGGAAACTATAGTTTAATTTAAAAATGCAGATTATTAAAGGGACGTTCACCTCCTGTCATTCACATGACACGTACACATACACATAAAAGTGTTTTTTATTACGTAAAACTAATAAACACATATATATAGGACCTTATTGTGTCCATGCTGTCTAATCCTAATTTATATTAAAATGAAGGATCAAATCACCATGGAAACTATACTTAGTTATATTTAAAAATACAGATTATTGAAGGGACGTTCACCTCCTGCCATTCACATGATAAGTACACATACACATAACATTGTTTTTAATTACCCAAGACCAATAAATACAGATATACAGGACCTTATTGTGCCAATGCTAACCTAATCCTTGTTTTTTATTGAAATGGAGGATCGAATCACCATGGAAACTATGGAAACTATTTAAAAATACAGATTATTGAGAGGACGTTCGTTTCCTGTCCTTCAGATGATGCGTACACATACACATAAAAGGGTTTTTTATTACGTAATACTAATAAACACATATATATAGGACCTTATTGTGTCTATGCTATCCTAGTCCTGGTTTTGCATTAAAATACCACAGGATAAATTCATGTGACAAGATCACCATGGAAACTATATCTGTAATTCACTAAGAAATTCGAATATTTAAATTATACATATAATTATACAAATTATTCAGGATATTAGAAGAACATCCTACCAAATATTAGAATATGACCTTAAAAAGTTTTAGGACTATAAACTAGAATTTACAAGAAATCAAATGCATAGTCATAAATGGTAACTTAAAATTCCCATGTTGGATAATGAGAATATGTAGGTCCTAGTAAACCGTCCAAAAATATATAAAGAAACCTAAATATTGTAGTATATTCAATATATATGTCAAGTCAATATGGTCACTGATTAATACACTCCATATCTAATCATCAGTACAGAAACTTGTTAAAACAAAACAGAACTCTGCCGAAGATTATTCGAAGAGAAGATTCTAAAAATATGTGAAAGGGCTTTGAGAAGGTCCGAAAACAATTTTAACAAATAATCTTCTTCCAAACCTATAGAATGCCCCATTTAAATTTCTTTTAATTCATTTACACCTTATATTCCAAAATATGTTCTTCTAATTCTGGAACCACAAACTGATAAATAATTTAACAAATGTTCTAAGTCATTTTAAATATCTGTAATAAAAAAAAACGACAGATGACAGTAGGACAGAATGACAAAATATCAAATGCAAACAAATATTTTGATTTTCAAAAATATAAAAACTGTTTTAAGAATTTGAAAAATTTTCATATTAAAACATTTAAAGTGTTCTAAAGGACTTTTTAACGCGTGTAAATACTACAAAAAAAAATAAACAAACTTTTTTTTTTCAAATATAATACATAGGTACTTATATACATATATACACATATACACATATAAAAAATATACCTAGCCACATATATATATATATATATATATATTTAGTATAAGAATTTCTGATGACAAGTTTCACTTTTCTATAAATTTTTAAATTGTACATTTTATAACGGTTTTTCTCTTCATATTTTTATTTTTCTCAAAGTAAATCCTCCCATTCTCTTGTGCCACCCCTTTTTCTACTCTTTATACTCTCAAAAAAAACTCAAAAAAAAAAAAAAAGAACAAAAAGAAAGAGAAAAAAAATCAAAATATTAGAAGTGAGGTTTTTGTAAATAAATGAATTTTTTTAACTCAAAATATTTTATTTTTTCTTTCTCAATTTTTTACTTTTTGTTTTTCTTTTCATTTTCACTTTTTCTATTAATAATTTTCTCTCTCTTTCACTCTTTCATATCATAATTCTTTATAATTTTTGTATTTAGACTTGTTAAAAAAAGTTTCAAAAATTGTAAACTTTTTTTATTTTTTTAATGTATAGTATTAGTGTATTAGATGGTATCTTAGTGTTTAAAGAGGGGTTTTTTTTTTTGTTTTTCTTATTTTAACACCGCGTTATCCTTTAAAATTGTTTGTATAACTATTTACAGTTATAATAATTAGGATTAAATAATTCCGTCGCCGTCGCATGTGTTAACAATTTACAAGAAAATAATTTTTTGCCTCAAAAAAATTTGTTTCAAAAAACCGCACACACACAAACGTAAGTAAGTGTGCTAGGGTTTTTAGACATAATTTACTTCCATGAAGATTTGAAAAAAAGTTATATACTTATATGTATGTATGATATAGCTATGTAAAGAAAATATAAATTCATTTTTGTCTCAAGATGAATCCTAGGAATCCTTTCATTTAAAAAAAATGAAAATTAAATAAAAACAAAAAAAAAAAACAACAAAATAAGAAAAAAAAGAACAAGAAGAAAGTAAGAAAAATAAAATATAATTTGGGTTCAATTAAAGTTATGTATGTGGTAATATAAATATATTTTATTAAGTGTCCTTATTTTGTTATATGTATATATATGTATGTATAATGGAATTTTATACAAAAAAATATCCCGTTAGTTATTTTTAAAATAATTTATTTACTACTTACTAACAAACTAATAAATTTTATTATTTATTGTGTTTTTATCCTTTTTCGTCCTTTTGTGATTTTCTGTAGATAAAATTATTATTTAATTCTTAATTTGTTTTAATGTGGCGGATAATCAACTTCAAATAGTTAAATAGTAATACAATAAATTGTTGGATCCTCTGTTGGTGTCCTTTTTTGTTCAAACTCCTGTTTTAAAAGGTGTATTAAACTATTCTGTAGACTAATGATTATTTTAATAATACTTTCCAATATTCTTTAATTTTTAATCCTTGCATCAAAGGATCCTATTCCCCTTTGTATTTATTTTAAAACTAAAACTTTAAATTTAGTAATTGCAACAAAGACTCGTTTCATTCTACAAATCTGCAGTATTTCGTTTACTTCAAAGGATCCTCACTGAACTCGAAGAAACGAAGTCCGAAAGGAGCAGGGGATTTTTATCACATTTTAGAATTATACGAGTTTTTTAAAATTTTATGCAATTGGTTTAATGGAAAAGTCATCGAATTAGATATTTTTTCTATCAAAAGGATTTTTCGACTAGTTTTAGGACGGTTGCCTTAAAATATCCTTGGAAACGTGGTTTTAATTTAATGAGGAAATTTTTTAGAATCCAACTTTATCTACCGTTAATCATCCTCTACTATAAATGATAAGGGTGTCCTTTGGTTTTTGTCTTTGATAATATATGGTGCATTTCAAAATAAGTCCTTTTATATTTGAACTGTTTAATGAAGTTGAAGCTATTTTTTCAAATTCATCAATTTTGGGGAGAGGGTAATGGGGTGATTCTCATTACGAGTGATTCTCAGATGGGGTGGTTCTCAGTAAATTATTGAAATACGAATTTTAAGTTTTGTTTTTATTATTAAAATTCATTGAAACGAAATATAAGTTGGTTTTTTTTTTAAATATTTTAAATAAATAAACACTAAATATATTTCAATTCTTAATTTTTAAAAATTTCAATAATAATAAAAAAATTGCCATTAAAGGAAAATTAGGTTAAGTTTTTATTTATTTTAATTTTGGGTTTAGTATTTACACAAAAAAATTGTGTAAATAAATCTGAAAAAGTCTTAATAAAATAAAATGAAAAAAATCCTAAATAAACTTTAACAGACTTAAGTTAAATAAAGATAAAATATATTAAATTAAAGTCCAAAAGACCACTTTCTTTTTCTTTAAATAACCATTTCCAACTAATTTTAAAGTTTAATTTACCTCTGCTGTAGGTAATATCAATTTCATGGCTATTGAACTTTATTTAAAATGGGGTAAACTGAATGTTGTGTTTCGGAGAATTTTGAACTTAATAAAAAATTTAAATTTTTATTTTCTATCTGGACCTTTTTAATTAAAATTTAAAAAACAAATTTAAGAGTTTAACAGATGAATTTATTAGGAGGATATTTCAATTCCATTTTAATTGTCATGCAACAATACTTGGGAATAATTAGCAAACCGAAAGATGAATAAAAGGTTGGAAAACTAAGGATGCATGGTCTTCCCCAGGAGGAGATGCAGTTAGGAACCTGCACAGAATGAGAAATTAATTCTAATATTAACGAACATTTTTAGGTAAAAATGTGATTGAAAATAATTGAAAATATAAAAGAACAGATAAAACTTCCCGATGCAAAGGATTTTCATATATACTCTTGGAATTGTTCTGGCTTTAGATGAAGGTGGACATTTTTTTAGGAAGTTAAGAGAAATTAAATCCAACTAAGTATATCCTCCTAATTAATTTTGATTGATTATACTGTTAAGATCAGAAATTAATCCCTTCGTTGCCAACTCGGTTTGGTTCGAAGCGCACATTTCAGGAGATACGAGGAACTCTGATGTAAATTACATATGTAATTGATATACCTGGGCTCTATTGCACCAACAACTTATCACAAATGAAATAATGAAATTATCAAAAGTTTTGTTGCACCAACACCATATTTGACAACAAACGAAGTTTGATTTGTAAATAACACTCACTTTTCAAAAATACAATTATTTCATTAGTGATTATTGTTGGTGCAATAAAACACTGGGCACATACTCTTAGTTTGCAGCTTAAGTAGTGGGTAAATATTAAAAAATTTATTGGAAACTATCTATATAAAATAATTGCATATCACACGGCGCAATTTAAAAAATTAGTTGAAGACTCTAGAAATGGGATAAAAAAACATTGAAGCACCTATTGAAGATAAAGGTTCTATAGTAAGATAATACACATAGACAATAATATATAAAATAATGAGAGGCCCAAGGGAATGCAAAGTCCAACAAAACTACACAATTTCTGGATGTCTACTACTGAAGAGGCTAAATTTTTAAAATAACCAGACAAATCATATTAAGGATATTACGAGGATTCGTACGATCTTATCCAAAATATGATCCCTAAATATCCAGGCCAATTAAATTAAGGATATTACGAGGGTTCTACGATCTTATCAGAAATATAGTTCCCAAGTTTACAAAGAACAGCATAAATAACAAGTTTTAAGTTGTAAAAATAATATTATATAAATTACCACATTATTTTAAATAGAATTTGGTAGATTTAATCTAATTTCTTTAAAATTTTGCAAATAAATTGTGTAAATAATTTGCCATTTCGAAATTTTAAAAGTTTTTACAAAAACAAATTTTGTATATAAAGAAAGTTTCAAAACACAGAGAAAATACAGAAAAATCGTACCAAACTAAGAATAATAGAAATAAGAAACTAAAAACTACACTTTGTTTTTTTTTAGTATAATTTATACTTCAAATACAAATTTAAAAAGAATTACCTAATTTTTCATTTTCTATGGATTAAAAAAAGAAAATTTTCAATTTCAAAAAAAAAAAAAACCAAAAACAAAGAAAATTTTCCAGGATAAATATAAAGTTTAAAACAAAAATTTAAGTTGAAGTTTATTTAAGTTTAAACTCTAATGATTTTTTTGTTTAAATTTCAATCCTTTTTATTTTTATTTTGTTTTAAAGCTTATTTTAGTTTCATATATACGTATATAAATGTATATATATATATATATTTATTTTTTAGTTTTCGCTTTATTTATTTTAATTTCTAAACTCATTTTCAGCTTATTATAAAAATTATACAGGGTGTTTAATAATTAAGTGTAGTGATATTAATCAACTACTGAGAGGTGAGTTTTATATAAAAGGATTCAATAATTTTATAACTTTTTAATTTTACATCGGGACGTAAATATCCTTTATAAATTAAGAAGCTTGCAAACTTTCGAATGCATTCTACAAAAATTTCAAAAGTTGTTTAGAGATAGATTTACAACACTTAAATTTTAATTAAGTCCCACCTGTCTACTAAACTAGAAGAACTCCCATACATTGCTCCTAAGTACCTATATAGTAGCACTGCATATAATAGCAGTGCACATACGTAGTCAACACCCTGTATACATATTCTCTTGATTTTCTAAATTAAACCAAAAGCAAAAATTTCAGATGGTAAAAAAAAATCGAAAAATACTTACAAGTTATGGTATTCCATTTGTGTTCTTTTCGGCAGGACATTTTCTTTAATTACATAAGGATTAATTGGGAATTAATAAAGCTTCATATTATACAATTTATTGCATAACACATAGTAAAATTTGACTTCAATTATAAATCAATAGGACAAAGCAAAGGGAAATCATGGTATGTACTAAAGAAGTGATTCGTAAGTTACACTTCGTGATTATAGAATTGTGATTGTGTGAAATAATGTTTATAGCTGGGCATATGTTATTTGTAAGGTAAATTGATTTGTCTGGGAATGGGTGTATTTCTTTATCCCTATGCTACAACTTTAAACTCTTCTTTGAAAATTGAGCGGAGTTGCTGAACTGAATATGAACTCAAATTTCGAAATTCAATTTCAAAAGAATCTTAACTAAGTACTTGCAGAATCAGAGTTTTCGTATAGAATGTAAGAGACATGTTCAATATCAGTTTTCTTATCCAATTTGAAATAAAAAATTTTAACAAGGAACTGTCAACTCTTGTGGTACCATGGCCTCATTATTAGATATCTATATATTAACTTTTATATTTTCTAAATATTGTATTTCGAAAAAACGTATCAATACTAAAACGTACCAAATATATAATAGTTCTTGGAAATAACTTTGGCCGAAATTCGTTGTTCGAAATTTTAATATTAAAATATCGCTGCAATGCTTATTAAATTATTATTAAAAACCATCAAGTAGAAGAGATATTTCGAGCTAAGACCCCTTCCCCTAAAATCCCAAGGCACATCAATTAAACCACAAACAAATAAATTGTTTGATTAGAAAATTGACCACAGAACGGTTCCTATATTATCACTAGGATCCGAAATTACCATGAGCTAACGAGATTACAATGAAAATTTTAAAAAAACCCTAAAATACCTGACAGACAAATGAAAATTCAAAATGAAAGTGTTATTTCTAAATCTGGAAAATTGTTCTGAAAAATTTCTAAAACAAAAAAAAAAAACGAACAAAAAAACTAAAGTTGATCCTGGTATATATTTTAAAATATCCTTGAAAAGGATTCATAGTGATAATAAAAAGAATAATATTATGGCTTCAATTTTATTTAATAGAAGACTTAGTAAAAAAATTAGGAAAAAAAAAATGAAAGAAAATTATTTATTTTATTTTTCTTTTTTTTTTAAAATAAACCGTTATTTTATTATGCAATATGCAGTATTAAATTGCTTGATTTATTGGAAAGGATCATATCAAATATGTTTAAAAATTTCGGGTTATAATCAAATGCACTTATGAAAAGCTCTATTATAATTTGATTATCACTATTTGGGTAAAGCTTATTCTACTTTAAACATTTGTTAAGCCTGGGTTTTCCAAGATACATTGTAGCTTTTCTCAAATTAACTCTTGTTCCATCTGAAATTAAAAAAGAGGAAGCTGAATCACAATGAAATAAACTAATTGTAAATATTTATCACAAAAAATTTTTTAATTATACTATACTTATACTTGTAGAAAAAGTTTTAAAATCTCAAATTTTATATGTGTATATTTAAATAAACTTTAATTAAATGTACCATTATCATTAGATTTTAAGAGAAAAGTTTATAAAAGAAACCATATTAGTATATTATGTTAGATAAAAACTTAATTTTTATCTTTTTCTATTTATTTTATTTTATATTTAGTATTGAATTTAAAGAAGTATCTTAACATATTATATATATTATATATATATATATTTTGAAATAATATGTAGTTTCAAAATTTTTCTATTTATTTTTAGTTAAAAAAAAGAACGTTAGTTTTATTCTAATTTTATATAAAAAGTTCTTTTTTTTAAACAAATTATACTTATATTTTTCTTTTTCTAGAGCTTCCATTAAAATTTCTTTGATATAAGAATGACATAAACCCCTTACTAATTTTAGTTTCTAACTTTTCTAATTTTGCAATTAGAATACACCAAATCCAGTAGGATTTTAATACATTAATTAAGTCCTAGAATTTTTGCGAGTTATGAAGTTAGAGAATTTTGTATTAAGCAAAAGGATTAATAATTGCATACTTTTAGGTAAATTGAATAATTTTTAATATTAACTCTTTTGAATAACTTTTTTGGTATTTAGATCATGATTGTTCTATTGAAAACGTTTTTCGAAATTGTATTATAATTTTAAATAATATCTTTTGTTCAATGAACTTTTATGCATCACATCTTAAAGCTAAAGTGCTAGATCTCATGTTAAGGAAATTTATGAAATATTTATATTATTATAAACTAATTAATATATAAAAAAGTTTCCAAACTATGATGCACATATATATATGAGCACAAAATTAGTTCTATTATTAAATTAAAAGTCTTTTTTTTAATAATTTTAAATCCACTGTTATAAGATAATATTAATACAGTTTTTAATTAAAAAACTAGATTATTATTGTTATTATTTGCGCCTGAAGAATTAATATTGAATTTTTTTTTAACTTTTATTGTAATTTATTTTTATATCGCTTTGATAAATTTGTAAAAATGTATTTAAAAAAAAAATACTTCTTTATTGTTTTATTTTTCAATTCCTTTTTTTGTTTTTTTTTGTTTAATCAAAATTAAAGTAAACATTTAAAAATAAAAGTTTTCAGTTCATTGAACAAAAGATATTAATTAGATGTTATTATACAATTTCAAAGAACGTTCCCACTAGAACAGTGTTTTAATTACCAATAAAGTTATTCAAAATAGTTAATACTGAAAATTATACAATTTGCCTAAAAGTATGCAATTACAAGACCTTTTTTAAATTCATAACAGATTCTGATGAAATTAATCAAATTTATAGATTTTTTTAAATAAATCTTTAAATATAAGAAAGGTTTTTACATTTTTTGGCAAATTTTTGGTTAAAATTTTTGGTTCGGTGAAGATATAGAGAGTATTTATTCAGGAAAATAGTTTATACAGTGTAATATATTACTAATAAATACTTATCATCACTTATCACTACCAATTGTGCATTTTCTTTTTCTATGCGGACGATCTGACAATTTACGCAACAAGTAATAATCTAAGAGATGCACAATACATTTTACAAAAAATGTTTTATAAAGTGATATCATATAGTAATCTTTGGAAGCTAAAAGTAAATTATCAAAAATGTGAAACTATGTTATTCAGGAATACTATTAACAAGGTAAAATATAATGTTAAATCATGCTGGAGAGATTTTTATATATTAACTCCAGACAAAACAAAAATTAAAAACTCTGTGAACTTCAAGTATTTAGGAGTTCACTATAATTATATGTTAAACTTTAACTATCATGTTAAAAATCAAATAAGAAAAGCAAATAACGCCTTTATTAATTTAGGAAAATTGTTCTTTTCCAGAACACTTTGCAACAATGTTAAATTGCTCTGCTACAAAACCTTAATCCGTCCAGTACTAACATATGCCTGTCCAATATGGTATAATGTTAATGCTTCTGTGATGGAAAAATTAAGAATATTCGAACGCAAGTGTTTAAGAGCTTGTACAAATTACAATAGAAAACCTAACACTAATATGCACTATTATTCAAATAAATTTATATATGATAAGGCGAACATAGTTAGAATCGACAATTTTATCATTCGTCTCATACGTAACCATATTCAAAGGAGTAGTGAATCATGCGAGAACTCATTAATCTGCCATCCATGGTACGAAGATTTTGAGTACATTAAAAACTGCCTAGTTACAGGTTTTTTGCCTCCAGAAGGATTCGTGTTTTTGGACAAACATAATTATATTGAAAATAATCAAAATATTCCGATTTTATACCACTATAAAAGAAACGCGAAAATAAAACAAATACCTTTCAATTTAAATATAATAAATATTAATGACAATGAGTTGTTTAAATATGATAAGTATATTCCTGCAAAAAATAAATTAGAAATTAAAAAACCATACTTTTGGAAAAATTTAGATGTAACGTAGGTTATTGTAGGTTTAGGTATAGGTATAAGTATTAGGTTATTTTAGTTTTAAGTTTTTATAAAACATATAAATAAAAAAAATTGGTTTTTATATAAAAAATTTTTTCCAATAAATTCAATTATATTAATATTAAATTAAAACTAAAATTATATTATGTTGAAATCAAAATATCAATATTAAAACATCAAAAGAGATTATATTAATATAGTTCTAAATAAATTGGGAGAGCTGACATATTGGTCAGCCATGTACAAATTACATTTTAGCATATAAGAATTCTTTTTAAGTTTTTGTTTTTGAATTGTTAAAAAATAATATAATGAATAGAAAAATAAAACACTAAAAAAAAAAAAAAAAAAAAAAAATTGTGCATTTTCTTTTATACCACAAGTTGTTGTAAGAGATTTTATTAGTCTTACATTTTAAAATCATTACTGTCATAACCCTTACTGAAAAATCCTTACTGCGATAGAGCCTAAGCGTGTTAAATACTAATAGGACCAAATATATTAATTTAATATAAATGGACATAAAAAAAAGCCTAGACAGACAAAGTCAACGAATTCAATCTTGTTATAAAATTTATCGAATTACTATAAAACTTTTTATTGGAACCTAAAAATATTTCTATTTGTAAGCCTTAGGTATATTTAATATTAAAATATACAAAATATAAAATAATAATAATTAAAAAATGAGATAAAAGATGAGAAATTGAAAAAAAAAGAAAATGTCTTTAATAAATAAAACTTTGAAAAATAAACAAAGTCAAAAGAAAAATTGTTGAAATATATCAAGAAAACATCGTCATAATTTTACAAATAATATTAAAATCTATAATTAAAATATTTCAATTTACCATTTTCTTACGACATTCTATTTTCGAAACTTTTTATTAAACATCTTCACGTCTCTCTTTTAAATAACTAATAATCCCCTTAACTATATACAATATTATTGACAAATTTACAAAAATCTATATAAATACCATAAAATATCTATATTTAAAATTATTTTTCCTATTTTTATTCACTTCCATCCCCGCACAGCATCAAAACTCCTTAAATAAAACAAAATGTGACCATGATTAACAAAATTATTCAAAAAATTTTAACTTCATAACCCACACTTAAACAACACAATTTTCAATTCAATTAAGAGAAAATTTCATCTAATTAATATTCACTTTAAATAATACTTTTAGTTTGAATGAAAATTGAGGGGTTGAGGTGTTTTTGGATTTTTTTTGTATTTCGTATTCTGTATTTTCATAGGGAATCGGAAAATTTAACTTTTTGTAGTATCAACAGATAATATAAATGAAAATAAAAAGAAAATATAATAATAAATATATATTAAAACAAAGGAAAATTATTCTATATATATACATATATTTATAGAGAAAAATTTTCCAAAAATAAAATTGTTAAAATTAAAGTTTTTTGGGGGGAAAAATTATTTTGAGAAAAACAAGAAAAATTTTGAATAATTGAAAAACATTTTCATTATAGTTGTAAAACGAAGTAAATTGTAATAATTTAAATAAAGTCATTAATTATACAAAGTAAATTGTAATAATAATCAATGTAAAAGGGTTGCCAACTGTATTGGTTAATTGTCAAATAATTAAATATATTGATTAAAGGAGGGCTGGAAGGTGAACTTAGTTATTTATGAATGTATTAATCGAAAAATATTAATAGAGCTTTTTTTATCTTAACTGAATACATTTTTTACTTTAAATGAAGAGATTTTTTTTTTAAGTGAAGACATTTTGATTTCGAATGAATATTTATGAGATTTAAGTAAAGTAGTTTTTACTTTAAGTAAAGAAAAATGTTGTAAAAGGGTTTTAAATAGACTACATCAAAATTTAACACTTAGAAAATGAGATGTTATAGAAAATATACATAAAAACTAATAATTTAAAATTAAAACTTCTTCTCTTAAGATAAAAATCTAAGGAAAATATGTGCACTAAAAGTAAAAAAGGTTTCTAGGAAAATCATTTACTAATTATGAATAAGATTAAACTCGCATCTTTTTACTAACGAACAACTGAATATGAAGGATTAAATTTTTATAATATAAATACATTTCTTTAATTTATGTGATATGGCAACCTTTTTCAATTAATTTCAACAAAATATTCAACAACCTCAAATAAATTTAAAAAATTGGAAATATTTCAATAACAAAATACAATAGTTAAAATAATTATTATTATATGTATATATATATAAATACAAATATATATATACACTTTTTTAAAAAATATATATATGTATATAAGTATATATATACTATATATCTCATAAAAGTTTGCAAATAAAATATTCTTGAATTAAATACAAAATATTGTCTATCTGTTCATATAATTTTAAATATTATTCAATCATATAATAATCAAAAATCCTTTGAGAGGCAGCTATCCTTTTCCGGGAGGATTGTATTCACTAACTCAGTACCTTTATTAACCCCTATGAAACCATATTTGTACTTCAGATAACAGTAAAACGAAATCAATAACATCAATTTTGAAATAAAATTTCAAGGAAATTTATTTTGCGCCTAAAAGTAGTCAATCTACTGCAAATAAAAATTCGTTTTAATTTTTACCCAGTGGTTTAATTGAAAACTCTTTTATTTGTTCACCTCTCAAACAAAAGTGAATAATTAGAAAATTTCAAAGAATTGTATAAACAAAACTATTTGAGTATATATACTTACGTTTATGTATGTTATATATATATATATTATTATATACTAACATAACCATTTATAATTAAGTTATCAAAAAAAGAAAAGATAAATTTTTCGCTTTATCATTGAATTTCCTTAAAGTTTGATAAGATTTTTTCTTATTGTTTTTTTTTTTTTTACTTTATTTAACAAATTTTTGTGAATTTCCTTTCATTAATTTTTTAAAGAAAAATATACAAAGTTTGTTATAAAACTATTATATATGTAGAAGTTGTTTTGTTATTAAAAATTGAGTATTTTTAAGTTTTCACAAAGAAACTTTTTTAGTAATTGAGTATTTAGTATTAAAGTATATAACTGAATACATATATACTAATCTAACCAAGTAAAAAAACTTATTATTTAAAGTTTTTTTAATAAAATTAGATAAGTATAGCTTTAAATTTTAAGTACTTTTAAAATTAAACTAATAACAGTCTTCTTTTAAAGGTATTTAATATTATTTTATTATACTATTAAGAATAGGTTTATATTAATAATAATATCTGAAATAATTTATCCATTTTATGTATAGAGTACTTACGGCAGAGACTAATCATTGAGATTCATCACCGTCTGCACACTACTCATTACACGGATTTAGCACCTCATTCCAAAAGGACTCATTACAATCTATATTTAAAGTTATTAACTCCTTCAAGTTCTCTTACTATTAGAAACTTCTCAGATATCTTCTATCACTCTCACTTCCCCTAAAACATTTTATATTACATTTTTTATGGCCACTGGCAGGACTTTATGTTTCCCAGCATATTAATCTCTTCAAATACCTTAACTTTACTCTAAGACCACTTTGTGTTTAATATTAAATTAAATTTAACTTTAAATATTCAAATTTCTTCTGCAATATTTCACTTATTAATTAATATTTCAATTTTTCAAATGTCATTCTAAACGTATATTCTATCTCTGCACACAACTAATTATTCATTTTGATTCAATTATGATTTTTACAAAATGAATCCTTGTACAGTACAGCAAAATTACACCAATTAATGAAAATTGGCAAAAACAAAAAACTAAGGGTGGGAAAACTGTTTAAGGGGTTGTAATTGAATAAAAAAAAGCCACAAAAAAAATCACAATAACTTGAAAAGTTATGTTCACAGAATTATCATGTCTTAATTTCCATTTTTTTCACACAAAGAACCAAAAAACAAGAGTGGAAACGATATGAAATAACAAAGTGTAAAATACTAATAATAATAATAACAAACAATAAGTGATAAATTCAACAGAAACAAATTTAAGGGGTATTTTGGTTGGTTTAACATCAATTAAAAAAAAAATTTTTTAATTTAACAGGAGCAAAAATTGAAAAATTCTAGTTTTTAATTTAAAAAAAATTTCACGATTGTTAATTGGATTATAAGAATTAAAAATTCGATTTTTGGAGGCTATATTGATTGAACATTATAATTTTAAAATGTTTTATTAAATCTAGCCACGGAAATTGATTTTTCGAATTCTATTAAAATATATTGAGGATGAGAAATTAATAAAATGGGACCTAGGGGGTGTAGTGATTAAATGTTTGGCTTTTTAACAGAGGTGATACTGGTTCGATTCGCGTACGGATCATAAATTATTAAAATAATTGAAAATAATATCTCTTTAAAAATCTCCATGGCAACCAAATAAACAAAGTAAAAAATTAAATGTATGATAGAAACAAATTAAAAAATATCACTTATAAAATTATTACATAGTACAATCTATCACGCTTGAAAAGGTTAGGCATGCTCACTCCCTTATCAAATTGTATGGGGTAAGGGACTGTTTATAATTTTGCCAAAACTAAGGGAAATTTTTAAAATAATTTAATTTTAAGCAAATTGGAAACATTGTGAACCATATCAAGCTCAATAAAAATAGAAATTATTAATAAGTGGAGTTGATATATTAATAAGTGGAGTTGATATAAAAAATATCTGCTCTATATAGATTTCTACCATCTCAACAGATTACAATAGATAATTTCTTTAATCTGCGATGATTTGTAGCCACATTACTCTGCACATTCATATAATTCAAGGATCTTTGTTTATTATACAATTTTTTAAAATATCGACATAAGTGAAGTTCCAATATCTGCACACATGTTTTTTTGCGCAAGGGTGCACTTATATTGGAGCTGCGATAAGTGATAAGACCATCGATAAGAACATAAGCACAAAAATATAGGCCTTTATAGAATTGAAGGATATATTTAATATGTACTTTTCTCGTTCCAAATACTTCATTTTATTTTATGATTTTATTCTAATATTTAAATAACAAACGGAAATCACAAAAGTTTTGAATTATCTCGAACTTATTTTTTAAAGAACTGTTAGAATTGATTTATCAATTTAATGTCCTTACAATTGATTATGGAATAGACTAATGATTATGCTACATATTACATTTTTAAAATGAGAATTACATTGCATTCCTTTAAATTGGGTTTTAAAGCGTGGCTCTGTATTAACAAGGCTTCGCCTCAAAATTAAAGAGGATCTTTTATGTATTTAACACAAGAACATTAATTATGTTAAATACTTTTAAAAATAAGCTATTTTTGGACTTTTAAATATATAAGTACTTTAATTATTTATGAAGGATCAATTAATCCTTTTTTAATTTGAAGTATGTCATAATAAAAGGATTCTATTGAAATTTAAATTTAAATTAAATTGAAATTTAAAGCAATTAGATAAAAGCTTTTATCATTAAATTTTTTTTTCCAAATAGATTTCCAAAATATTTATAGAATTAAAAAATAGTATTGGAAAATTTTTTTGCATATAAATAGAATATCTTCCAAAAGACTATTAATTCTTATAATTATAATTTTGGTATTTTAGTAATTTATATTTAAAAAAATTCTTTGAAAAATTTTTGAAAATTTTCAAATTTCAAAAATAAATTGAAATTTAATACAAAACTAATTTAAGTATTCTTAGAATTAGAATTAATTCAAAAAAGTTTCATTGGAAAAATTAATTCATTGGAAAAATTTTCTATATTTAATATGTTTAATAAGAACTTTAAACTATTAGTAATTATACAAGACATTATCTTGGAGTTTCTATTAAGTGGTTTCTTAAAAACGGAAAATTTTTAACGTATTACAATAAGTATATTTCATGATTTTTTACAAATTTACAAGTTTAAACTACAAATCAAATTCGGTTGTTGAGACAATTGTAAAAATATATTTCCTAAATGACTAATTCCATTAATATACACTTGTTGTAACACTTACAAGTTCACTGAAAAATATAAAAATATCTATCATTGTATTAACTTAAAAAACTTAAATAGTAAAAAATTAGCAATAGTAAAAATTTTTTTCCAAGTCCTTTTAAAATTGTGAAATATTAAAAAAAGAGTCCTTTTTACAATTCGTCGGGTTACCGCCATAGTCACGAAACTGCTTTTTTCGCTTTTTTGACTTATTAATGCAAAAATATAGAAAATAATGAGATCTATATTATGCCAAAGACAAGAATCTCTTAATCTTATTTATTGCTTTGTAATTCAATTTCCTTATTTTCATAAACTAACGAAAAATCATTTATTTCATATTTTCTTGGTGCCAAAGTCGCGAAAATTAAGTTCTACTATTTTTCAGTTTCGTGACTTTGGCGGTAACCCGACGAATTGTGAAATATCATCGAGAAACGGATCCTTTTTACAATTAAAAAATATCATTGAAAAGCGTTCCGTTTTACAATTGTGAAATATACGATAAATACATAAAATTTACAATCCTATACAAAAAAATTTTACTAGTTTGTAAATTTCATGAAAATTTCGTCGCTCTACAGCAAAAAGTGACCATCTACAAAAATGATATTTTTGGGTTAGAGGTGGCAAATCCAAGAGGAAAGTTTAATATTTAATAATAAAAAAGAAATTTAAGAAAATCTTCGTTAGAAAAGGGGGGGAAACCCTTAATTCTATAATTGACTATCTTCCAAGCTATACATTTTTTACAGTTACAAAAAACTTTGAAGACGTTTTATAAAAAGCTATGTTTTTTCAGATGGTCAGTTTTTATTGTAAAGCGACGAAAACAACACTTTATAAAAATTGTAAGGTAGAATTGTAATTTTTTTTAAATAAACCACTAGTTGTAAAAAAAATTTTTAAGTACTAGTTGAAAAATATTAAATTAAAGTCGTAAGCATATTTGACTGAATCAAAAATTTTCACAATTTTACAAAGTATAAACCTACTCATGATCTTATGGAATGTTACAATTTTGCAATGTTACAATTTTTCTAAATAAAAATAATTACACTTGTTATTTTTTAATAATCTTTAATATACGGCCCAGGTTTAATTTTTTACACCTTAATTAGTTACTATTGTAGGACAATGCTATTTATAAACTACATTTATTAACTCTTATTAATTACTCCAAGTTATTCACAATTAACTTTGATTTATTAAATCACAGTCACATTTAATTACAGTACGACTTAGTTAATTTGAATATAATTGAAGTTCATTAACAATTAAAAAGTTTTAGTTAGTCATTAAAATTTGTTATAATCATTAATCATATTATACTATTATATAATACCTATACGAATACCTGAATACCTATTGCATGACTATAAATTTCTATTTAAGTCAATGTTGCATGAGTTCAGAAATAAAAAAGTGTTATAATTATTAAACAAAAAGTAATGAAATTTATATAATTAATTTATGCAGGAAATAATTTTTAAATATAATAGGAAGTTTTAATAATTGTAATTATATATAAATATAATTAATATTTTCGAAGGTTAAGGTTATTTAAATCATAGTTTAATTAATTATTAATGCCAGTTTTTTTTTGGATTTTAGAAAGGAATTAAAAGAAATTATTTACGCTTTAATTGTTGAATTGTTAAATAAATTTATTTAATTTATTTAATTAATATAATAATTATTGTGTTAAAAATAGAACTTATTATTGAATCAAAATGTTTTATGTAATTTATTTTTATATTGATATGTATATTATAAAAAGTTGAAATTTTACCTTAATATAAGTCAAAGTAAACCATTAAATAGTTTGATTAAATTAAAATTTGTAATTACACGCATATTTTATTCATCAAAAGTCGTGTATAAAGGTGAAAACATACCTGTAAGAAAAAAAATGGGAAAATTTAGTTTAGTTTTAAAATACTTTTTAAATAAAATATAAATTTAATTGTACTATATTAAGCATATTATTAGAATATTAAATCAGTAGCAAACTTATTTTTTAAAAGTAACCAGTACCAGTACCATTACCTGATACTAATTACTTTATCAAGTACTTACTAGTAATACTTAGATTTAGATAAAATTACCAAATTTAAGTATAAGTAAAAGAATTAAGTAAAAATACTTGTAATTCCCAGAAAGTAATTATATTTTGAGTTTAATTACCTTTGTAATTGTTTTTTGATACTGAAGTACTTTCTTGTTATTTATTACAAAAAAAATATTTAAGTATCAAGAATATGATTATTTTCCATCCAATAATTACTTAAATTTTGTAAATAACGAAATCTAAGTAATTTTGGTACTTGATACCTGATACTAATCACTTTATCAAGTATCAGTACTACTTAGATTTTGATAAAATTACAAAATTTAGGTATAACTAAAAGAATTAAGTAAAAATACTTGTAGTTCCAGAAAGTAATTATATTTTGAGTTTAATTACTATTGTAATTATTTTTTTAAAATGAAGTACTTTCGAGTAATTTATTACAAAAAAAATATTTAAGTATCAAGAATATGATTATTTTCCATTCAATTATTACTTAAATTTTGTAAGTATCGAAATCTAACTAATATTGGTGCTTGGTACCTAATACTAATTACTTTATCAAGTATCAGTACTACTTAGATTTTGATACAATTACCAAATTTAAGTATAAGTAAAAGAATTAAGTAAAAATACTTGTAATTCCCAGAAAGAAATAATATTTCGAGTTTAATTACTATTGTAATTATTTTTTGATACTGAAGTACTTTCGAGTAATTTATTACAAAATAAATATTTAAGTATCAAGAATATGATTATTTTTCATTCAATTATTACTTAAATTTTGTAAGTATCGAAATCTGAGTAATATTGGTGCTTGACATCATGCAATGGTTACAACTGTACTTAAATACAATTCTATTCAAAATTATACAAGTCTACATAAAATAAGTTTTTTATTATTTGTTTTAATTTCAAGTACTTGTAAAAATTTCTTCTAGATGTTGAAAGCTCCAAAGGAATTGTATAGGTCAAAGGATCTTTTAACTTGTAACTTATAATTTCACGTACATCGTATAGATTACTTTTAAAAATAATTAATAAAACTCAAAAACGTTTTGTACGAGTATTAGTTGCTAATTCTATCAAAACTATTAAAGCCCTGAGATATGTCGTAAAATATGTTGGGTAGGACCAGAAGAATATTATGACCACGCATCAAAAGAGATTTAACAATATTTTAAAAAATTATTTGAAATATTTGATGCAATTGAGTTAAAGCATAGAAAGCTTTATTTTTAATATTAGTTATAAATGAATGAATTTTTAAAGTTAAATATTAAATTTAAGAATATTGAAAATATTTATTTACAAATCCCCATGGTAACCAAATATATATAGTAAAATATAAAATATATGATATAAGCAAAATAAATAATATGTACTTGGAAATACTTTTGAAACTATGCGCAATTCTCTTGGACAGCGTGTAACGTCAATATACACAAACCACGCTCCTTTTAAGCCAAACTTTAAGTTGGAGCTTTTGATACAAATGTAAAGTTTGATTTTGAGGGTATTAAGAAACGATTTTATTAGGGAAAATTAAGGAATCAGAATTGGGGATAAGTGATCATGTAAAAAAGATGGGAAATTTTGGAATGAAGTTAATGTATGAATTAAGAGAATGAAGTTAATGTTCTTCTTAAATTTAACCAAGACGTGCACAAATGATTTACTAACTTTAAGGTACACATAGGATAGAATTTGGATTAAATCAAATAATATATTTTCATATTAGTAATTTTAAGATAATAATTAAACAAGTTTTCTTAATATTATCTACTATAAAAGCATTTAAATCTCAATTTAGTCAATTTCTTCATCTTAGTTATTTATTTTGAACAAATAACTTATATTTTACTTAAATTTATTGCTCCAGTAAAATTTATGCAAATATATACATACGTCAGAATAAAGATAAATTTATAACTTTGTGTTTATAACTATATATATTATGTTTATTATCTATATAACTTTAGTTATAAAAGAAAATGTCATTATATAAATAAGAGAATTTATTATCAAAAAATTTTAATATAAAAAGTTTTGTAAAATTTTTGTATCTAAAATGAAACCACCAAAGAAATATGCAAAATAAGTTTCAAAGAAAATTAAATATCGTGATTTGATTATTAAAATTGTTTAAAATATTCGGGAAATTGAATTGGGTTAAAAAGAATTTTAGAAAATTTTGAAGCAAGGGTATATCTAACTCTTAACCATCAACAAAATTGAAAAAAAAATTAAATATTATAAAGCAGAAGAATATTAAATTTAATCAGAAAAGTCTCTAATTCAATTGTAAATTTATCAAGACAATCTGCTCTAATATAAGAAGAAAGGGCTTAAGTAATTAATAAAACAAGTAGATAATAATAAATTACATAAATAGATTAATTCAAATTA
Source organism: Dolichopus griseipennis (assembly GCA_963082915.1). Classification (NCBI taxonomy): domain Eukaryota; kingdom Metazoa; phylum Arthropoda; class Insecta; order Diptera; family Dolichopodidae; genus Dolichopus; species Dolichopus griseipennis. The sequence goes on from OY720445.1 coordinate 75,365,308, forward strand.
CAAAATTACGATCGATCATTGGTTATATTAGATGTTTTTAAAGTTTTTTTCTTCGAATATTTACAGGCTAAAGTATAGTTGCATATTTATAGGCTTTTTTTTAGAAATACACTAAATTTCAGATTGCAAAATAATAATCAATCATCGTTTTATTTGATGCATTTAGATGTTTTTAAAGTTTTTTTCCTTGAATATTTACAGGATAAAATATAATTGCATATTTATAGGCTTTTTAAAAAAATTACCCCAAAATTGTCGTTTTACAGGAACATTTAAATAAAATTCATATTAAATATCAATCAAATTGAAGAATTAAAGGATGGATATAATCATTTAGTACTTAAGGTATTCAAAACGTACAGCAGAATATTAAATACTCATATTTATTAACCTCAGCCAAATATAATCCTTTCATTAACCTTTTTATAATTAAATTCAACAATTCAGTAAAACCAAAAATTACACTAAAACATTTTAAATTCATCCACAAATTATTATTTTAAATATTTAAAAAAAAGGGGGAAGTACATTTATAACAATACCGTAACTAAGGATTTTAATTTCCAACTTTTTTGTATTCCATTTTCCAACACAAAGATGAGAAAGAGAAGCTGAAACAAATTAAATGAAAAGAAAATTTTGGGATTTAAAAAAAAGATTCCAAAACTATATACCCAACCACCTACATTTAACCTTGTACTAAATTTTTATTTTATTTTTCCTTTTTCTATATGTATATAAGTATCTTCCAAAATTTCTTATAGCTAAGGAATACCTAATGATTCAAAAATAAACAATGGTAGAAACTTAAAATACAATAAGAAAAACAAGTTAGCATTTTCCCTTTTTCTTAAGTTTTCAAGTCTTTGCCTTCTGTAGTGCAATTTGTAAGACTGCGGATAATGTGTTTAAAAATAAGATTCTTTATGTATTTATGTGTATGTAAAGGTAACATTTTTTTTTTTATATAATATACAATATTACATTTTAATATCTAGTTCATTGAATATAATAACAAAATATAATAGCCATTTTTTTTTTTCAAAAAAACCTAAACTAAGGAAATTTTTCTTTAAATACACCATTCCGGTGTACCTACTTTGGATATCCATACAGCAAAACAAAAGCAAATTAAAACATAAAAAAAACGAACAAAACATTTAAATTGTAAAGAATCCTATCACAGGATGGGAATAATTTGAACAACAAAAAAAAAAGGATGACCTCCAGAACTAAAAATAAATACAAAAAAAAAAAAATAAAAACAAAAATAACAATGAAAAGGTTTTTTTACCTTGGATTTGAAAATTGCTTTGAAACGATTTTACAATAACAGTATTATCATTTAGGGTCTTAAAGGGCCTTAAAGTATGTAAAGAGCCTTAAAGTATGCAAATATTATATATTTCTGATTTTAGATTTTCTACTAGTATTATGGCATGAATTTTGGGTTTTAATCCTAGCCCCATAAGCCGTCAACAGAAACTTAGTACATGGTTAAGTGTTTTTCATATAACACCCCTAAAAGTATGCACGTTTTTAAAGTTTATATTTTTTAGATACCGTGAGATTGTTATGATTTCTGAATGATGTAAAAATTAATAAAATTAATAAATCAAAGTTTAAAAGTCTTCAAAATTATCACTAAGATGGACCTACATCTGCTGCTTAGAACTAAGGGTGATTGCAATTGTTTTAGATTTAAAATAGACATAAGGCTGAATTCAACTTAGTAGCAAACAATGCTAAAACTTAATAGTTTATAAATATTAGAATGAGATTAGCAATTAACTAAACCATATATTTAATAAAAAAATTTTTCAGGAAACAAACAAGATTCAACCAACTGATTACTTTTTTTTTTAATTCTAAACTTAATTTTATGATAAATAGGCACTTGAATACAATGTATGTCAATGTCTGTTGGAATAATGTAATAAATTTAAAATTTATTTCAATAGAAAAGGTATATAATTAATAATATAATTAAATAACAATAAAATTTTTAAATATAAACTATTATGACCAAGAACTCAAAAGAAAGAGCAAGAATTGGATAAAAATAAATACAAAAATAAATAAAATATATGTTAACAATTTAGAACAGCCTTTCACAAAGGTTAATTAAAAAAAAAAACGAGGAAGAGTGTAGTAGAGTAGACTGTGTCAACTCTGGGATACCCGTATGACCGTTACATATACATTATATCATCCGGTTAATTACTTTTGGCAGTTTTTCAAACATACTTTATTAAGTTTAGTGGAATACTCATATAAAAGAAGGAGTTGTATGGCAGCTACTCGAACCCTCTGCAAAAGACCAACCAAATTTTGCTGTAAACTTGGCCAATACACTAAACTATTTTTGGCAAAATTTCAGACACCCAGCTTCATTAGGTGGAGAGTAATGCTTATATAAAGTAGGAAGTTGTATGGCAGCTACACGAACCCACTGCAGGAGACCAACCAAATTTTGCAGAAACTTTGGCCATAAAACTAAACTACTTTTGGCAAAATTTAGGACACGCAGCTGTAATAGGTACAGAGAAATACTCATATAAAAAAAGAAGTTGTATGGCAGCTACCCGAACCCATGAACCAAAATGGCTGGATTTAAATAGCGATGACGGCTATTGCAAAAAAATGAATTTGCGAAAATTTCAAAATTCTAGCTCCTTTAGTTTTTGAGTTATCGTGCGGACGGACGGTCAGACGGACGGACAGACGGACGGACAGACGGACGGACATACATAGCTAAATCGATTTATTTTTCGATTCTGATCCGATCCATACACTTGAGTCTATATCTACACCCCCTCCTTCTCTGCGTCACAAACGTAATGGCAAATTTATTATACCCTTTGACTATATAGTCATACGGGTATAATAAAATCGTTTTTCTTCAAAAAACCAAAATTTTTGTTTGATTTTTGAATTCATAGTTTGAAGCAGTCAAGTTAGTTATGGATTTTTGATAAAATAGTATTTTACAAAGTTCTGGAGTCTAATAGGTCTATTGAAAAGTTCAGTAAAATAAGATGTCCTCCAGGATTAAAAAATTACCAAGGATATAAAACTTTTTAAACGCATTTAAGAAATATACTTTTAAGTCTTAAAGTACGCAAAACGCCTTAAAATATGCAACTTTTGTTTATATGAATTTATTTCTGTGAGTGTTACGAAAGAAACTCTATCAAGAATTGAGTGTCTAAGCAACGTGTTATAAAGTATTTTAAATTACTTCGGAGCAGTTAGATGAGTTAGAATCTAATGATGGAATAAGTTGAAGATCTAATGAATATAGTATCTAGTTTAAGAGAGTAGATTCTAAAGGACTCTATTAAGATGTTTTGGGATATAATGTTATCCAAGATACTTTGTCTAGACTCTAGAGTATATTCAAAATTTCAGAACTTGATTTCAGGTGCCACAAAAAGAAGATATTATCTTAAAATATTTCCAGATACCATGGAAGATTTTTTAAAACAAAATTTTGAAACAAAGAAACTGAAATATAAAACTTTGCAATAATTTAAACGTACATTGAGTAAAAGTAAAACTTTGAATTTAATTAGTACATTTACAAAAAAAATAAAAAGTATTATAAATTATGAGTAAAGTTTTTTTTCATGATCATTGCAATTATTTACCGTTATTTTTGTTGGTTTTTACATTTCAATTTTCTTTTTTCCATTTGCTCTGCTCTGGTTGGTATCTGAGAATGCAAACAATTATAGCATAAACTTTTTTTAACAAAATTTATTCTATTTTTAAATTTTCGAAAATTTAAAACCAAAAATGAAAAATTATATACAATATAAAAAGTTTACTACAAAATTTAAATCAAGCCTTAAAAATTGTCAGGAAAAAATATTTTACCTATTATATATAGGTATATTGTAAAATATAATATACAATAGTAAATCTGTAATATATACAGGATGTTGCATGGTATAAAATAGTGCTATATATCAGTAGAAGAAATGTTTGGAATCATTGGTGGTGGAGACTAGATATAAGGAGCTAAACAGTTGCTAAGAGTCAAAAGCTAGAATTTTTAAAGAAATGATTTTTATCCTTTTACCAGTTTTCAATGTATGTATGTAGATTTTTTTATGTATGTAGATGTTTTGTAGATTTTTATATTTCAAAACTTTGTATGTAGATATGATAAAAACTTTAGGAGTTTAAGCAGTTTCAGGAGGTTAACTCTATAGTTTTTGGACCGATATTAGGATTACTTGTTTTGGGGTTTCATTGGTTAATAAGTTTTGAAATATCTTATTTATTTTTAACAGGTTACTCGACTTTTGTAAAATCTTAATTTTTTAAACGACGTAATATTGAAAATTTTTCTAAATTTATAGGATCTGGCAACCCTATTTCACAAACTAAAATTATTTTAAAACATACCAAATCAGATAGATTGATGTTTTGATTTCCCAGTTGTTATCTAAGAAATTTATTAAGGACATCATACATCAAAGTAAACTTTTGTAACACCCTGTATAAATTTTGAATTTTAATATATATATACATATTACATACTTTCAGTATATAAGCATTTTGAAAAATTTTTGAAACAAAACAAATCGCTCTTGGAGAAATTTATATTTATTTAGTATTATTTTCTGGTGCTCTGGGTTCTCTTAGGATATTTACAAGGTCCAGAGAACATTTTTGTACCTTACGTTACTTTGTTTTGAAATTCTTATTGTTCTGTTCTGTAGGATATTTGTTGGTTCCTTTTTATTTTATCATAGTTCACCTTCCCCACTTTGGTTTTTATTGTTGGTTTTGTTTTAAACTGAACATGAACTGATGAAGAAAAGATTTGAGATTTTTGTCTTTTAAATTAAATATGAAACATATATATACAATATAGTTGAATAAAAAGTAAATAATTTTTTTGTCCTTTTAATTTACATACACACATTTTAATACACTACATATATGTATATATATATATATATATATATACAAGGAAGAAAACATTATTTATTAAAATAGAAAAGGAAAGGTTAAAATGAAAATAAAGGAAAATGAAAATGAAAAATAAAAGAAAAACAACAGGATAATACTATCAAAAAGTAAGGGAAATATAAAACCTGACTCGGTTGTGTTCGGAACACAGTAGTAGATATCAGGTTTTTCTGGAACATTAAAAAAGAACAACCGTGATAATAGGAAAATAAAATATATCCTTACAAAGGAACCTTGTTAAGTGAATTGTAAAACAGATTACAAAATAAAATAGTATATAAGTATGTATAGTTATATATATTTTATATAGATAAGTATATTTATATTCTGTGTTGTAGTATTTATTCTATCTAAATCAGAGGTTTTTAAACTATTTTTATTTTCTTGCTGACTTGAACATAGAATATTAATGTTAAACAATTTTAATACAACAATGCAGGTTTTAGTTAGAAGTTGAGAGTTGCGGCGAACTTATCTAATTGTATGTCTAATTATAAGGGTTTTTGTATAATCAATTACTACTTGATACCGAACATTAGTAGAACTTTCAAAAGAAGCTCGTAATATTTTATAAATGAATGAAAGTTATAAAACTAATTTCTAATTTAAAATCAAAGTAAAATCAATCAGTAAAGGATCCATTAAAGGAACACTGACGAAAATTTAGACTAAAACTAACCTTTGGAAAGCCGAGCTACAATAATTACTTATGAAAAATTTTTTTAGAATATATGACACATATACACTTTGATATCTTTTTTAATCTAGTACAATGAAATCTGTCAATATATACACCAAAGTTAAAACTCCCTAAAAGTATGCAATATTTTTGATAAACTTTAAGACATGAATTTTTTTGTAATAGATTTCGTGTCTCTTGATGTTTCAGTAACAGATGTTCGTAAAATTTTAAAATCCTAGGTTTTTCAAAATTATATATAATTATATATATATATATATATGTATATAAATTTTACAAAAATATATTGCCAATACAAATAAATAATTCGATTCTCAGAGTCGAAACGAATCAAAAACCAGATAATAAGAACAATTAGGAAGCGAGTTTAAAAAAAGCTTGAAAGAACAGTACTCTAAAATGGGATGAGATAAGTTATCCTGGAAAAAGCAACAAATAAAAAAAACAGGGACGGAGAGAACGTATTATACGTTAAAATTCCACATTTACCGTTTACATTCTTTATAAATTTTAGAGAACTACCTTGTATATTATAATTAATTTTATTTAAAATAATATTTAAATTTGTTAATTGAATAAATATATATATATATATATATATAAACTTTTTATTTTGTTGGGATTCATTTTAATTTTTAAATAAAATTTACAATTGTTACTAAATCAAATATCTTTAAAAACTCTGAATTTTAAATATAATGTGAATTATTACACATATAAAGACATATCCTAAAATATATTTCATATCCTTAGGTTTTTCTTTAATATTATATGAAAAATTTTTTAGCATATTTCTCTGTTATCCTTAAATTTTCCCAAAATACATACTAAAAAGGAAGGCATTTCCATACTATAAAAAATGCTTTTAAAAAATTCTTTTCAATACCAAAAAAATAAATATATACAGGGTGATCTAGAGATAAATTTTTTAACTTCGGAAGATGATTGAGGAGTTTATAATAAATAAAAGATACGACATCTTTCGGGATGACGATATTGAAAAACCTGGAGAAATTCGAGTTAATGAAACTTTTTATAATCAAAATCGCTATGACAACGTCTTAGGCTTTAAAATTAAAATCAATACAATAAAGAATAAAATTTCAAGTTTAAAGCTCATCTTATGTAATCACTTAGAATAATTCGATTGTAGTTAGATTATAAGTTTATTCTAAATTAATTGGTTCCAATGTGTTAAGGAAAAACTTGCCCATTCATTATTTAGAGTATGAAAAAACTTTAAATTCTAATAGTTGGGAAACTGATGAAAAAGGACTTCCAGAATTTTGTTGATAAAAAATATTTGTTTAAAGCTACTGAAGGTCCAATACTTGATCCAGGAACACCCTGTTTATATACAAAAAACTATATTTTTTTTCACAAAAAAAAAAGTGAAAATTTAGGTTATCCGGTTATATTTAGTTTTTTTTTTTTAGTTTATATAGTTTATGCCCTCCAATTATATTCCCTATATACTAAAACTATTATCTTATTTCTCTGATGAACAAAACAATAATGAAATAATACTAAAAAAATACATATATATATATATATATATTTATTTAATTTAGTTTTGTTGTTGTTCTTGTTGCTGTTTGTATTTTATTTAGAACAAAAGGTGATTTCAAAAAATATAATTGTTCCAAAAAAAAAAAAGAAACCATTTTTAGAATACGTATGGTGTATTGTATAGTTTTACAATAGTATAATAGAATAAATAAAAGAAATATTTTTTTTGGAATTGGTTAAAAGAACGGAAAACGGATAAATTCTTTTTTTTTAAATTTAATTTTTAGAATAAGTAAATAAAAAACTTTTCATAAAACTAGAATTAGCCTAGTTTTATAGTCAAATTTAAAAAAAAAAAGTATTATATTTATTTAAATTTAGTAAAATTATTTTATGTTGTTATATTTTTTAGTATTTCCTTAAAATTAAATCTAAAATACAAGAAACAAAAACAAAAAAATTAAAAAGAAAAACAACAAACAATCAAAAGAAAAATGGAAAACTCATTTAGAGAATTTATATGTTTTTTTAGTAATGATTTTCCTAAGGAAACCTTACATATATTAATTTAAAATTTCTTAAAAAGCCATACATATATTAAAAAGTATAATAAAAAATTTTTTTTAATAAAAATTCAATTTTAAATTAAAAGAGAAGTACAAAATAATTAATTTTTTTTGCAAAATGAAATTCTGTTTTTTTTTTCGTATTTGTTCATTCAAGTTAAATTAAAATGTAAACTAATTACAAAAAGAACTCTAAAATTTAAATCCCAAAGAGTATGCAATCTTTTGAAATTAATTTCTGGAAAGAACTTTATTTAGTATGTAATTGAAATTCGAAATTTTAGAATAAGGTTTAAAATGTGATATCCATTTCATATTATAAGAGTAATAAGGTATTATAGGCTCTGCAATACATCAAACATAATTTATTTAATATACGAGTGCTTTAAAATAACTATATAAATAATAAACTCTATAAAAATATTAATATAGCCATCGATTTCAACGGCTATTATGGAGTTTTTAGTTACTGAATTTAATATATACAATATTTACAAACTTATACTTTTACTTGCCTCTAACAAAATATTCCATTAAATTATAATGTAATAAAAATAATTATATCCCTAAAAATATGCAATATTTTTAAAGTAATTTTTGAAAAGAAATTTATTCAGTAGGTAATCGAGATTGAAAATTTTAGAAAAGGTTTCAAAGTATAATTTCATATTTTTAGAGTTATAAGGATATTTAAAATATGAGAGCTTAAAAATAAATAAATAAATAATGCACTATAAAAATAATAGTACAGCCCTCGGTTAAAACGGCTATTATGGACTTGTTAGTTACTTAACTAAATTAAATTATAATATAATTAAAACAATTATATCAATTTTGTATGCAATATTTTGTAACACATTTTCAGAAAATTAATGTTGCCAAAAGTTTATGGAGTAAGTTATGGTTTTACTTATAAGTTGTAAGGGCTACTTGAACCACCAATATTATTACTTAGGCAATAGTTTAAATATTTTAAATTAGATGTTAAAACTAGCTTAAGTCTTAAAAATTTGTTAAAGAAGGAACGTTCCGAAACAGAAAGAGGATTAAAGATTAACTTATGTTATTTTAGGCAACTGAAATATATTACAATTATGAAACTCCTGCAATCTCCAAAAGTTTCATTATTCCAATTAGAATTCATCAACCTACTTTATCAACCTATTAAAACATATATAATTTAAAAATAACTCAAATTTTTATTACAAAGATATAAAATTCAAGTTTTAAACTAATTTAATGACAGACACTTATCAAATTCATAAAAACTATTTTACAATTTATCACAAACTATCTTACATGCCATCTCTTCTTTAAAATTTCATCAATTAAATAATACATCAAATAGTAAAAATTTAATCCTAACATACTCAAAATTGATTCAAAATTACAATGAAACTTAATATCATATGAAATAAAATATTTTAAAGCTATTAAATAATTCAATTCCATTGAAATGAACATTTTAATAAATTGCATCAATAAAAAACCAAAAATTTCGATAGAATCATTTTTCATTACATTATATTATTTAACAAATATATATATGTAAGTATCTTATATCCAATAAAATTTCTTAATCTTTTCAATATTTTCTTGTCTTTTTTTATTATTTGAAAATTTGTGGGAAATGAAAATTTAAAACTAAAATTTGAAAAATGAAAAATGAAAAACCAAAAATAAAAATATAAATTTCCATCCTTCAGTCTTCAATAGAAAAAAAAAAACAAAACCGTCAAAAAATCTTACCAAAAAACAGGATGGTTCTTCTCTATTACAATAAAAATTTTCATATAATATTAAAAAAAATAAAAATCTTTTTATTTATTGATGATTATTTGCTATCTAATACTATACAGATACATTTAATTCATAAGTATTATTAAGATAATCCTATAGTTTTACACAAGTTTAAAAAAAAAAGAATTTTCATCATTGTTCAATCATTTTTGATTAATACAAATATATATATATATATTTTATATAAGAATATATTTATATAATAACTACTATGTGATATTAAGTATTATTGAACACAATAAAAACCATTAAAAATTTTTGTTATTAAAAATGTAAAAGAAATCCTTTACTTATACTATATATCCTTTTTATATGTACATATATATACAATGCATATATATATATAAAGTCTAGGAACAGTTTTCCTAGTTATGAAATATTTAATAAAATTTCGGTTTTAAATACATAATGGTTTGTCTGTTAAATTGTTCAAATTTATCAACAGAATTAAATCAACAATTTTAAAAATTGATTAGTATTAGTTTCCATGGCAACCGATTTTTTGTTTTCAAATTTTAGGCTTTTTAAGAGATTTGTTTGCATACCAAGAGGTAAAATATAGCTTTGAGAAGCACTTTTCTGAGATATTTGACTTATCTTGAAATTTATTCAACTCTGGATTATAGGTTTGGCTTTATTTTGACTCAGGTTTCTTAAACAGATTTCTTTATAATGTTCGAACCAAGTATAAGGTTTGTTGAACTTTCAAAGTTTTCTTGCATTCAAAGATTAAGACTTGCAATTGATAAGTTGATATTAAAAATTATTACTGTCAGAATTTATTATTTCACAAAATATTTCAATAAGCTTAAGTACCTAGTGTATTTTTTAATGTACTATTAAAGTCATGTTTAAGTTCGCAGCACTTCGAGGAGTTTCGAGAACCTAACTATAGGCTAATCAAGCAAATTTTTATTTTGCAAAAAATGTAATTTTAATTGTGTTAAAATGTCAATTTTGTTAAAGAGCTACTGATACTCAACCAATGCTACTAAAGAATCGTTTACTTTCCGTTTTTTGAGTACTATAGTTTTTTTAATGGACTCATTATGATTCAGTGCTAAAGGATTTCTAAAAGTGGAAAATTTACATCTTTACACTTTTCCACTGTAATATTTTTTTAAATTTCAAAATTCCCATTATCTTACTAACGGTAAAAAAACGTTTACATCATCTTATGGTACTCTTCTTTAATAATAAATTGTACTTATTCAAGAATTTCGAAAAAAAAAATATTTGAAGGAAATTAAAAATTAAGCCAAAATGAAAGTCAAAAAATCCAAAAAAAAAAACAAGGAGAAAAAAAAAAATCCGAGACATTGTTGAAAAGAGAGAATGAAAATGAAAAAAAAAATGAAAAACTAACCATTCATTATTGTGTTAATAAAATCTGAAGGTACTCATATTGATGATATATAAAATGCAACAGCAATATTTCATCCAAAAAAAAATTAAAAAAAAAAGCAAAACTTATTGAAGAAAATTGGCAAGTTTTTATTGTCAATGACTTTATGTTATCGCTCTTTCTCTTTCTAATTTTTTTTGTTTTTTTTGAACAAATTGTATAAAATGATGATAATATCCTTTTAAAATCATGTTAGATACATTATGTTTTATATTGTTAAGAATCAGGATCAATTTCTATTCGAATAATTATTGGTTTCCTCTTTTGTTTAAAATTAAAATTTTTCCATTTTCCGGGTTTGCAAAAAAAAAAAAAAAAATCATATTGAATGTCATCAATAATTTGGCTTTGGTTTTGTATTTGAAATGAAAGATGCTTTAAAAAATTGGTTTATGAATTTTTTATAGTTTATTTTAAATGAAATCCAAATTCTATGAATTTAAAATAAGTAGAGATTTAAATTTTTAAATTAAAACAAAAGAAAATGAAGGAATTTTTTAAGGATTAAGGAAAATTAAGGATTATTTTGACAGGAGAAACTATTGTTTTATGTGTTAAAGAAATTAGATTTAATGGTGAATTAAAGATTTTGATTAGAGACTTTTTTAAGGGATGTTATAGTTAAGAGTGTTTTAAGTTAACATCTTTTATTAGTAACCCTGTATAGGAATCAATTTTATATAAAACCACTTTTAACCTTTTTATTTACTCTTCTTAATAAAAATTGAACTTCTAAATTTGCCCATGTGTACGGTATTTAAAAATCAGTTGCATAGACTAATAATTGCTTCCTTGTTTAGGTACCCTTTTTGTTGCAAACCTTAATTAAACTTCTACTAATGTTTTAAGGTCTTCTTCGGTTTTGACTTACAGTATAATCTAATAAGTAAATATATTTCACACATTTTAGTAAACATGGAAATAGCAGGAGTTTATGAAATTTCGAAATTACCTTAAGCATTCCCAAGCACCAAATGCTATAGTATCAAAATATTATTAAATTTAGGTATAGCATTCAGTTTTGGTTGAAGTAACTCACACTACTTCTACTGTGGTTTTTTGTAATTATTAACTGAAAGTATCAGACTTCTACTAAACGATTTAATTTAAAAATTAGTAAAAATATGAGATATCGTTCTTAAAATAGAATAAAATGGAGAGAGAAAGCTAAAGATCAGAACCCAGTTTCATTGACCACTCATCACTTACCAAATAATACAGTCTAAGTTAACTCATTAAGGTCTAAAGTAAGGAATTAAAACCTAAGGTAAATCATTAAGCCCTAATAATCCTTAAGTGGCAAGTTTTGAATACTAATTAAAAAGGGAGTTACTATAACAAAGAGATCTATAACTAGAGTTACTCGCGTAATTAAAAATACTCGAAGCCTCTAAATATCCAATTATTTTAATAAATTCCGCAAAATTCTTGAAGCATGGGCTTCAAATTACCTATGAATATCTTTAAGATGTTTTTAAAATCCCCCCAAAAAAATATAATATACAAGACTTAATATGTTGCACAAAAATTTAATTATTTGTAATTAAAGCCCAAAAAAAAACTACAATGAAACAAAAAACTAATCAAGTTATAAAAAAAAAATAGTAATTATTTAATCAAAAAAAAAAAAAAAAAAATTCATAATTTCTAATTTATTATTTGTAATTGAAACAAATTGAATTTTTTTTTTTTTTTTATTCTTAAAAAATACCATATCTTTAGATACAATTATGAATATATTTAAGATATATATAAGACAAAAAAGAATTATAATGAACAATCCCACAGATGAATAAATATTAGATAATAACATTATAAATAGGATTATCTTTAGTTTCACAGATACATAATATAAAAAAAACAAAGAAAAAATATCTATAGATAAAAAAATATACATATTAAATGTATCTATAAATACATAATACATGATATTTAATTTTCAGTTTTTCCTTATAAAAATACAAAAAAACAAACCAAGAATTGGAGAAAAGTCAAGAAAATATACATATATATATATAAAAAACAAGAAAATATCTTTAGAATAAAATAAAATATAATATTTAGAAATAATAAAATTCTATTACTTGGAAAAACCAAAGAAAAACAAAAGAAAAATTATGTATATAGGAAAAATAAAATGAAAAAAAGAAAATTAATAAATTTACACAGTAATACAACACTTTTATATTCTATATCCGTTTTTTGTTTTTTTTTTTTTTTTTTTTTTTTGAAATAACAAATACGAAAATGTATCTTTAGATACATTGATTATTATTTTTGTATATTTTTTCTAATATAACTGTTATATTTACTTTAAATATATAATATCTATTCTATATTTCTATTTTAATGTACATATATATATAAATGTATATATATCTAAAGAAAAATAAGTGGCTACATACTTTTTCTGTGTCCATCCGTCACCCAAAATCCGGAAAACCCCCAATATTTTAATATCTAAAATAAGAGTTCTATAAGAAATAATTTCAATCTTAAAACGGTAAAAGACAGGCTGCTTTTAAAACTTATGATATAAATATATGTAGGTAATATTAATATATAGGGTTGCCATATGGTATAAAAATTTATACCGTTATGCGAAACTCAATATTTATGCAAAATTTTTAACTGCTCACATTTTTTAAACGGCTTTAATTTTAAACTTAAAATTTTGGGAGAGAAGTAAGATCTTTAGAAATTTATATGAGTTATTTAAGGGAATTTCTTTATGACGCCTACTGTTTAGAAGCTCGATTTTGGAATCATTTTTTTAAATTCCGAATTTTGGGTGAAAATCATTATTTAATTCCGTGAATCTTAAAAGTTTGGTTGGAGAGGATTAGGGGCTAGATCACCATATGATTCCCCAAACAAAACTTGGAAACCATCAGTATTCGGCTATAAAACCAGTTACGTAGGCACTCTTAGTGTATATTTTCTAGGTTAAACTTTCACATAGAAGCTCTTGTATTAAATAAATGCTGGCAGGTTTTCTGATTGCATTGGGCTTTAATAAACATGAATTTTATAATTATTTAAAATTTAAAATTAATTGAAGTTTTTATCCAAAACTCAATATTAAATATTGTATAGTTTAGGAAATGTGCTTTTTTAAAAACCCTTGATTTTTTTTATCACTTGTTTTTTTTTTTATTTGGTTTTATTTTATTATTTACTTATTATGTATATGGTAAGGCTAAGGATATATTGAGATTATTTACTGTTATATTTTATTTGTTAAAAAAATTTGTTACCAATACTCATATCTCTTTTTTTTTTTGTAATATTCTTTATTTCATTCTTAATTTTGTTTTCAACAATTGAAATTGAAAACCAACAATAAATAGATTTTTAGATTTCTTTTTCAATAATAATAATAATAGTAATGAAAATAATATATATATATATATATATATATATACTATTATATACTATATGTGTATATAATTGATTACTGAAATAATTTAGAATTTTATTTCATTTCTATGTACAAATATAATATTATGTATATGATATGTAGGAACTACCAATAAAGTTTCTTTTCATATGTATATATTTGAACAACCATATTTTTATTCGTCTACTTATTGCCATTTTTTGATACAGTTGCGGAAAAATGTTTAAATGTGTTCGTTTAATTTGTATAAGATCAACTGATCACAATGTCTCTTTTTGAATCCTTTCTAGATTGAACTTGTCAACACTCTTTAGAAAAGAAAATCATTTCTTAAGGGGTCGTTTTAAAAAACATTTTTCTAGCCTGTGTCTTTCAAATACTGTTTTTATGCACTCCCTGGATTGTGGGATACACGATCAAGATTTGCTATGAAATAAAATTTTTTAAGTAAACTAAAACATTTTTAATCGTTTCTTATAATACCATTAAAACTTGATTAATTTATGCAGAGAGGAGAGCAAAATGCAATTAATTTTTTAACTAAGACAATGATCCCTAAAAGTATGCAATTTTTTGTTATTTATTTTAACCATTATTTTTAAAGCTTTGAATTGATTAGAATGGTTTTAGTAGGTGAGGGATTAGTAATTTTTAATTATAAGTTTATTGTTTTTGTGTTTTTGGAGTAAGTAAATAAACTTTGTTGTGTTGAAAATGATATTGATGAATCTATAATAACTCTGACACTAATGAGATATTCTATTTAAAGAACTATAATTTTAAAACATGCAAAATGTGACTCTAGATTAACTTAATGTAAAAAGTTTAATGTGTTAAAAAAAAATAAATATTATCTATTTTTAGATTAGATAATTAAGTAGAGGTCATAACTAATTAGGTATTACTTCTCCATACTCTAATAATGAAGAAATTTTAGAATGTGACATAGTAATGGTTCTTTACAATTTTTCTATATTATTTAAATATCCCAGATTCTGATATTGAACAACTGAATTAATCCTTAATCAAATTCTATCAGTTGTAATTTTTATAATTTAAATTTCAAAGCTGCTTTTTTTTATAATAAATTTGAGCACTTCTCTGATAGGTAGAATAACTAATTTTCATTTACTGGAATTCATATATTGGATGATGTAAGCAATGTATGGGCTTCCTCTGGTATTCCGCAGAGATTTTTTAATTTATCAACTATCCCCAAAAAAATTCTTTTTTTTTCTAATTTTTGGAGTGGTTTCCCATTTAAGCTTTGATTAAATATTTTTGGATCCCCTCGTCACAATTGCTCATTCCACTATTCAAAATAGAGCAGTTTATTAATTTTTTAATAATCGTATAGGAATCTAAATACTGTGTTTGCAACTGTATAATGCAAATATATTATTATTAAATAATATATTATATGTGTACTCAATATCAAAATTTATACATAAATTAATATATATATATTTATATACTTACATTTTATATATTTTTATACATTGCATTAAAATTTACACATATGTCCAATTTAATATAATATATTTGAGTAAAATGAATCAACAATGTCGGTTGATTCATTTCTGTTGTCCTTTAGAATTTTCAAAAATAGAAAAATAACAATAAAATAAAACAATAAAAAATTAAAGAAAAATAGAATATAAAATAAATAAAAAAAAAAAAAAATAGAAAATGAAAATAGAAAACATAATATAGAAAATAATTGTCGAGAGAAAAGAAAACTCTAATGAGATCAAATCGAATAAAAAAAGAACAGTAAAAAAATTAAACTGTGAATACAACGAACAACAAAAAATAATAACACACACACATTAAAAAAATAAAATGAAACAGGAAAATAATATAAGAATACAAAAAAATAAATTGCAATTCAATTTATTTTTTTAAAGACTAATTGAATATACCGGATGTAATAAAGATTTCTTTTCTATTTTCAAAAAAATGAAAATGAAAAACAATTTTTCTCAATATTTCTGTTTATAGCAAATAGTTCTAAATATAAATCTAATAAATTTGACTTTTATAAATTTCTTCTGGGGGCTCGTCCTCGGGGTTTCTTATATTGATTTTATATCTTCAATATTATGTATTTTATATTAAGTATGTAAAGTTTTAAAATATTAATTGACAGTTAACTCTTTATACAATTGTTGAGTATGTCTTTCAACTGCTGTCTTAAAATGGGATGTGGATTGTCCGGCACACAAATTTTGTGTTCTGATATAAAATTACAATAATATTTTTAATTAGTTTCTTACAAATTAATTAAAAATTCATTAATTTATGCAGACAGTAGAAAAGAATTCATTAAAATTTTTGATTAATAGAAAAATGCTCCCTAAAAGTATGCAATTTTTTATTAATTATATGAATAACTATTTTTAAAGTTTTGAATTGTTTAAAATAGTCTTAGAATCTAAGAACTTAACTATTATGATTAACCTGCGTCGTGGTATGTGATTTTGGAAAAAATATAGAAGCTTTGTTGGTCGTGATATTGTTACTTCTTAGTTAATTATTCGTAAAGTGTTACAGTTTACAGCCTAGGCCTTTTACACGTTCATTACAAGGCTTCTAAAAAATTTTAAGAATTAAAGCAACACCGAATTGTATAAGAAACTGAATTCATAGTTAAAGTGGGTTGGAATGTTCATAAATTTCCTGACTATTTAAATTTAGATACTATTCAAATATAGTGAGCATATAACTATAAAATTATGAATTATGAAATCTGATTCGACAATTAAATAAGGAATACTATTTTTGACTCTAAAATTGTAGATATACTGTAGTTCTTCAAAGTTTATTTAAACAAGAGTATTCAAACTTTAGTTTCAATATTATTTGTCTACGAAGATAATGGGTCTAAAATGGGTACTTAATATATTCAAAAATAATTTGAAATTTTGTAGCTACGTAAAGGTCCTACTGTAGTTACACTTTGCTCTGATATGCAATTCTGAAGTCAATCTTACTAAAACCTTGCATAGGCAAATCAGTTGCACAAGACATCTTCATAACAATCTAAATTTCTACTCATACTAGAGTTAAGTTCACAGCTAATCAATGAAGTAATCCTTAAACACAGCATATTATACCCCCCACCTTATACACTTCCATTCTTCATTTAACCACAAATTTATTTAAAAAAAGTTTCTTACCAGAACAACTCCACATCTTTTCTATTGTCTTGCATATATCTAGAGAAAATGGCCATTTTAAAAATTACAAAATAAGTTGGGTAACCCCCTTACTTAAGGAGGTTAAAAACTAAAATTATTATTTAACTTTTTGAATATAACTAATATTATATTGTATTTTCATTTCTTTTTTTTTTTTCAGGAAATAATTTAATTTATTTTTGTAGTTAAATGTCAGGATGCATGGCACAGAAAAAAAAAAAACAAAAAAAAAAAAAAAAAGGATTATACAGTAAAAATAATTAAATGGAATGTATCTTTTTCCACAATAATAACATTAAAATAAAAAAAAAAAACAAAAGGATACCCAAGAAAACAAAATACATATGTATAAAAAAAAATGTATCTATAAATAATGATGAAAATGAGAAAAATGGTCTTAGTGTGTAGAAATTGTATATATTTTATGTTTATATATATTTATTTAAAAATATTATGTATTGTAAAATATATATATATATATATATATTCATTTAAAAATATTATGTATTGTAAAATATATATATATATATATATATTCATTTAAAAATATTATGTATTGTAAAATATATATATATATATATATAATATATATTTGTATTTTATTTGTTTTAATGCTTTGTGCAAGGAACTGACAATAAAAGATACAATGAAGTTTTCAATTTAATTCCTTTTTAAAAAAAATAACAAAAACAACAACACACACATACATTTGTACTAGAAAGGAAAAATATCATCAGTAATGAAAATTGATAAAATAATTTATTATATTAGATATACAGATTTTGCCTTTTTCTTCTTATTTTAAAATTAAATTAATTTCAAATTTTTTTTTTTGATACAATGAAATAAAATATAAAAATGGAGTCCAAGGTAGTGGGGGAAGGGGGTTTTGTATGAAGTTTTCATTTCTTTCTTCTTTAAAAACAATTAATAGTTATTTATCAAATTTTTGAAAAATAAAATCAATTTTAGAATTTTTAATTGAATTGCCTTTTATTTTTCTATAGTTTTTTACTTGATGTGTAAAAATGTCTAGTCATTATTCTTTTCTATTTTTAATTTAATAAGTTATTTGTTTGATAAGTTATTAGTTTATTAGAGTTACTTACTTATATATACATTGAATTAAATTGAATATGTAATATGGTATTTTTCATTTTATTATAAAATATATTTAATGGTTTTTCCTTCTTTTATTTGATATAAATTAGTATTGTAAAAGGAAGTGTTTGTTAACTAATTTAAAAATAAATTAAAATTTATATATAAATTTTAAGATACTTTTATAATTAAAAAAACAAATTAATTGTGAATCAATTGAAATTAAAAGCGTATATGGATTGAAATATTAAATTTAATTGGACAGCAAATAGAAAGATTAGATTTAGTAACAGAAGAAAGCTGATAATGATAGATAGTTTTCGTAATTTAATCAAATTACGCCAAATTATCCTTTAAAATCTGTAAAGTGATTTTAATTGAAAATCTATGTCTAAATATGGTCTAAATAAGTAGAGGTAATTAAGATTATATTCAGTTATTTTATGATTAATATTCAAAAAATTCATAGCTCTACCCTTTAACGAAATACACATTTTCTAAAAGAATCTTTAGATATAAATATGAATAAAATTATATAAAACAAAAAACGGACCTTTAAAATCCCTGTTCCAGAAATAGGAAAATAATATTAAGAATACAAAAATAAATTACAGAATAAAATTAATTAAAAATTCATTAATTTATGCAGACATTAGAAAAGAATGCATTTAAATTTTTGATTAATAAAAAATTATCCCTAAAAGTATGCAATTATTTATTAATTATATGAACAGTTGTTTTTGAAAACTTTGAACTATTTAAAATGGTCTTAGAAGTCGAGAGCTTAACTATTATGACTAAGTTACTTTGTATTATGTGATTTTGGACAAAATAAAGAAGCTTTTTTCGGTGTGATATTGTCACGACTCCTTTCTGTTAATTATTCATAAAGTCTTAAGCTCTATCTCATTAAATTAAAAATCACTTCATTTTAAAAAATTATACCAATTTAAATGATAATAGAGTTAGGAAGTAGTTTAATTATTAATTTACTTTTTGTTTTACTAAATATTTTATAGTAAATTTTACTAACAGTATATGATTCATTGTAGGTCTTGTCTAAGTAATTTAAAGTTCGCACTTAATCATCATTTCAGAAGATGAATTTTTGATTAAAGCAATGGACTGATAAACCTTATTATTGGAAAGTAGTTTAAGGTAATAAAAAAATATAAAGCTGAGTTTTATAATAATATGTAAAATATATCATATCTATAACTATGTTATATTAATCATCAGTTTCTTATTTTAAACTAAGACTTAAATCAACGTATTTGTTTAGAAGACTTAAAAATTAGCTTCTATAAATTTGTTCCTTTTAAAATAAAAAATTTCAGATGGTCAATTTGGTCACAAGATTAAAATTCCAAGGATCAAATTAATTTGGTCCATTCTTTCAAAATTCTCTCTTATTCCAACTGACATTACTTGACAAATTTAGTCCCAAATTCTGCAATAGAAGATAAAATAGGAAAAACATTTAAGATAATTCCCAAAAAATGGTCCTTAATTTTGAGGAGCTAATTGTCAAGGCAGGGTTAAAAGTCAAACTTTTTTAATTGTTTGTTGCTATATTTAGATTCTACCATATAACCGGTAAGTATTTTTTTTTTCAAATATGATGATCCGTCTTCTGGATTCCAAAAAAACGGGGCTTATTAGAACATGACCAATGCAATTTTAAAATTGAAAGCTATATGTATTATAAAAAAAGACCAAAATCACTTGAAAATTTAAAAGTTTCATGAGAAAAAGGATTAGGTTCATATGGTAAAAGTATATATATAGTTAAAAAAGTTCAAAATAAAATAGTTATTAAAATTTATATGAAATGTCCTTTAAACAAGCCAGTATTCTTCAAACCAATATTTTTAACTGTAGATTATTAAATTTTTAAGTTCCTTAAATTTTCATATTTCAACAATTTTCTTGAGATTTAATAAAACAAAATAACTTTTCAAATATTTACAAAAAGGATCAAAAAATTTGTTCTACTATAGAAATATTATAAGTCAAAATTTTTCCTTTGTATTGATTTTTCTTCTCTTTCTTTCATGTTTTTTTTTTGCGATAGTTCAATATTCTTTTATCAATTTCTAATAAGTTTAAAAAAAAAACACAAAAAACAAAACAAAATAAGATAAAAATTTTTTTTATTTATTCCTTTGACTTTTTTATCATTTTAAACATTTGGCACTTTGGCATACAATGGTAAAATCTACAAATACACAAAAAAACTAAACACCAATTTTGAAAAAAAAAAAAAAAAACAACTCTTTTTTTACACAAATCGAATGTTTTTTAAATTCCTTTTTTGTAAAGTAGAAGTCCTTGAAAAATTAATGACAAACAAAGACCAAATAAAATAAAAAAATTTTTTCTATGCCATATCTGAAGATATATTTGCGTGCAAGTAAGATACTAACATATATATACATACTACATAGGTATATATATATATATTATATTAAAAAATGTCCTTTCATATCATGTGTTGTAGGAAACAAGGAATGTTGCAAAACAAAAATAAGCTTAAGCATATTTACTACGATTTACTGTATATTCTATTTCGATAAAATTGTTTATAAACAAATATATGGATATATTTACATATATATATATATACATACATAATACGAACTTTTAAAAATAGGACATTATGTAAAAAAAAGAATAAGAATTTAAATGAAAACAAAATTAAAATAAAATAAAATAGTATGTATATATATAAGTATGTATGTATGTTTTTGAGAGCATTTTAGATATGACTAGTATATAGAATTTATATTCACATATATATATATATATATTGCATAAATAATATATATATAAATATATAATATATTAAATATTTGAAAGTCACACATATAAATCTTTGTCCTTCTTTTGTTAACAAAATGAAAAAGTCAAAGTTTTTTTTTTTTCTAAATAAAAAAATAGAAGAATATTATAAAAAACTACAGGGTGATTTGTTTTTTTTTTTAATTTAAAAACTTTTAATAATAACCATATGAAACATGACTATATGTAATTTATTTAGAATATTCTTAAGAATATCTGGGTAATAATTTAAATTGGAAGTAACCTAAGATTTCAAAAGACTTGAAACATACATATTGAGATCTAAATGTTGAAACTAACAATTTGAAGTTGTGGAACCTATGTTATCACCACATATGTTTCCCATTTCATTCGAATTACAAAAGTTGAGGCGAAAAGTCTATATTTAAACTTATTCCCATTGTAAATAAATGAAATACATATCCTTTTTTGATCCTTTCTGTTTAGCGCTCCATTTTACCGCCAAATTATTATGCTTACAAGGGGCGTTGGATTTAACGAGTAGAAGTTTAATACTGTACAGCATCTTTGGTTTTCTGCAGTGTTTTTTTTTGAAGGATTAAACTTATTCCTATTGTAAATAAATGAAATATCCTTTTTCCATTCTTACTATTTAGATTTCCATTGTACCGCCAACTTATGATGCTTACAACGGTCGATGACTTTAAAGACTAAAAGTATAACACAATACAGGGTCTCAGGTTTTCTGCAGTGTTTTTTTAAGTATTAAAAACCAGGATACTGCATATGGTGTGATATAAAACCAAAAGATTCAGAGACAAAATATAATATTGCTTAGATTTGGAACTAATAACACACACTCCACTCTATATATATCTAGTTCCGGAACCATCTATTAATGGATATTAACCACAATTCCAAACACATTGGATAGCTGGACAAATTAGTAAGATCCAATATCAACTTCATCTCTTGTACAAGTATAATGCTCTCAATAAAAAAAAAAAACTCAAGAAACATAATAAAACAGGCATAGAATACATTAAATAAGGAACTTCAACTTTAATATTTAAATATTTATATAATAAAAGTAGTTTTTGAAAAAAAATAGTGGACATAACTATTATGTATACAAACACGAGTACATTTTATATTAATTTTTAATTTATCTTTACATACAAAATAAATTTTTTTCTTTAAAAACAAATTTAAACTTTAAAAAATTCTGAAGGACCTCTTCAATTTTTTAAATTAAAATTTTTATTTGAAAAATTTGTCAAAAAAAAATAAAAAAAACAATTTTATTTAGTCCAGTTAAAAAAAATTTATTTGTTGAGATGTTTTTTGTTAGTATTAGTATTTTTTTTTTTTAAGGATCTGGTAAAAATCATATTTCTATTTTCTTAAATTAACTTTGAAGTAGACAATATTAGTTTTTCGTCCTTTTAATTTTTTTTTTTTTTTTTTGGAGTAGATATTTAGTAGCTTTTGAATGTCCTGTTTTTTTTTTTGATAGTTTTTGATATAATGAATTTTTTTTTTTTTATAATTATTTTTAATTTTCTAAAAAAATAATTGGAAAATAAATTTTATTTTGACACCATATATTGTTATTGGAAAATTGTTTGATAAGAATTTGCCATTAAAACTGGGTGTCAAATACAAAATACTTTTAAAAATTAAATGTATAAATAATTTGTGATCCGTGAAATAGTAACTAATTAAACCTAGCAGGCTTTCACAAAATTTTAGTACAAAATTCAAGTTAAATTATACACTGAAGCAACCTTAAGTTAATTCACTATATTTTCTCAGTTTTTTCAAAAGTTAAAGATTATTACTTTAAATATCCTTTGTAAATTTAGAATTCAGAAAAGGAAGCCTTTAATATTCAATTTTTTTATAAACAAAATATTGTTTTAAATTTATTTAACACAATGAAGTCCTGATTTCCCTAAATAAATTTCTACAATTTTTAAGGTTGTTGTCCTTGTAGATCCTTTTGTATAAATCTCAAGGATTCTAAATAACCTTGAAATACAAATTTGAAATGTTTTGCCAGTGTAATCAAAAGTAAAATTTTCATTAAAATAAAGGATTTCAAGGAAACTTCAAATCATAATTAAAATTTCACATATTACCAACGAGTATCAACTGAAAAAAGAAGAGTACCTACCTGTAGAAACTTGAAAACCTTTCGTGTCTGAAAAACCAATCGTCTTTCTTGAAAAATCCTTCATCTTCCCTGACACTTTTTTTTTTGAATTACCCAAACTTATTACAAATAACTGGTTTAGAAAATATTAAACAATTTAATGGTACTACAGACTTTAAACACAGACTACGCCATTATGGATAAGATAATTTGACTTAATTGGGATCAAGGACTCGCTTATCCTTGAAATTTAAATAAAAAATTGTTTTAAGGTTAAAAGCATCCTTAAAATATGCAAAGTTTAAAATAATCTAAAAATTCAATTAATTTGCATATTCAACATACGTATAATTAACCTAAAACCATGTTTTGAATGCAACAAATTAGACCACATAATTCCACTTTATTATAAATATGCAAATTTTAATTATTAAAACTAAAACTTGTCACACAAAATGTGTCCCTGAGACTTATTTATTTCATTAGAAAGAGAAAAGAATAAAACTTAAATGATATTAAGTGTAAGGATGCAACATTTTACTATCTTTTTGATTGACTTAAGTGTTATATGATGGTCCTAGTTTTAGTTTAAATTTGTTTTTAAAATAAGTTCTACTCTTTATTTTTTCTATAATTCACAAAGTAAATTTCCTTTGTACACATTTGATACACTCACTTACCAGATATGATTTAATGTCCTGAAACCTAAGTAAGTGAAAAATTTTTTTATTTTTTTTCTATTCTTAGTTCTTTTTTAAAAAAGTACATATTGTCCTTCTTATGCTTCTTATTGTTAAGTTCTTTGGCACTTATATGTCTAAGTTATAAAATATGTCTTTACTTGTTAGGTAGAACACTTTTTCATTTTTCAACAGATACGGATATTAAGGAGTTAAGGTTATGGTCATATATAAATATCTTAGCCTTAACAAATAGAAGAAGAAGAAGAACACAAAGAAAATATAAATATACTTCATGGACTCTTTGACACATGAGAAGAACTCTTCAAAAAAAACAAAACATAAATAGAAGAAAAAAATGTGTTAGAGAAAGGAATTGTACTTGAAAATATATGTTTGCATCTTAGAATTACTTAGAATTAAAAATAAAATCTAAAAAAAATGGAGAAAGATAAACAAGTAAAAAATTAAACTATTATAAGTTAACAAGTACATTATTTTTTTTTCTAAAATATTTATTTTGAACCTTCATATAATGAAGAAGTGTTAAATAAAGCACAACAGGGATTTTATAAAAAAAGTATTTAATAATATAAAAAGCTTCAAACTCAAGAGCTTTACTTCAAAATCTATCTAGAAAATGCTTAAATTCTTATTATATATATTAGAATTTTATAATAGACCTCGTACCTCGTACGGTATAACACCAGTGTTTGAAACATTCCCAGTTATATAGATTGCATACTTTAAGGAGCTTCACACCTTTATTTTTGAATTACAAAGTCAAGATTAAGACCTCCAAGTCGTTTGCTGCAATTGTTTTCACTTGGATTCTTTTAGTATCGATTTGCTAATTACTAAAGTTGAGGAATCTTCCTTAAAATCCTCTATTACAACACTTCTCTTAATTACACTTTAACAAGGTTAAGGAGAATCTCAATTTAACATTATAAACATCAAAAATTTACGACATTTTGGATATTGTGGATTGCCCCTTAGAAAATAATGCAAGTTAATACAAGAAATATGATACCGAACCAACAGAAGTAGCAAAGAGACAAAAAAACTGTTTTGACGACAATTTTATTCGTCACGTATGATTTTGCTTCGAATTATGCAACTCAACTAATTTACCCAACAGACCGGGACATACTTAACCTGCACGTCCAAAACCAATTTGAAATTTTGTGAATTTTATTAAAAAAAACCTTTTTATAATCCTTTTAAAGTATACTAGGAAAAAAATTTAGGATCCAAGTATAATGTAATCCTTTATCTCTCTGTACCTATCTTCCAAAACCAACCTATCCTATATCAATTTATATTTTTTCTAAGAGTATATGTTTTTAAAGGGATTTCTTGTGTAAAATCAGTATAAACAATTATTTCATAAAAAAGAAAGAAAGAAAGGAAACGAAACACTGGACTTTACTAGAAAAGAACGACCAACAAAAAAACCAAAACAAAAAATACTAACTTAAGTCGATATTATTTTGCCTTGAAGGATTTTTTTTATAAGAAGATCACTTGTAGTATTAAATTAAAAGAAAAAAAAGGACGTCTATATATAATACTATAAAAGGATTTCCTTTTTAAAAATATATATACTTCAGTTTTTTTCAAATATACAGCAACAGCAACAACAACAAAAAAACAGAGAAGAAACCAAAAAATTTTGAAAACAAGAAAGGAAGTTTAAAAAAAAATTTGAATCTTTAAAATTATTTTAAATGGAAAATCCCTGGGTTTTAGGAAAAAAAAACCAAAATAAAAAACAAGAAAAACTTTTTTTTTTTTTTTCATAACTTTTTTTTCCGAATTCATCCCATGTGGTCCATTTAAACCCATATTTAATTGCCCTTCAGAAGAATTAAGAAACTTTTTTTTTGTGTGCCTGATTTTTTAAAATAAAATAAAAATATAATACAAAACTTTTAAATATTCATTTTAGATTATTATTTTAAATAAATCACTGTACTTAAGTACTACTAGATTACGGAACTTTTATGGGCTGGTTAATACTAATTTTTTAACCCTTTATGGCACCTAAAAGGGCAATGAGCATTAAAATTATTTTTAAGAACTTAATTCAAGGAATTTAGTAGTAGAGTTACTTCAAATATGTGAGCATCATGTTAATTCCTTGGGATCAAGTTCTGGAAGAGTTTTATAGATAGGTTCGACTCTTAATTTCAAAGGGTTAATTTAAAAGAAAATGCAGGTACAAAACATAGACGTTTAAACATTTACAAAAGAATAATAATTATAAGTGTATTAAAACAACTTTAAAAATAACTGCCATAGATAATTGAGTTTTCTAAAATCTGAGGTAGCAAAGTTGAAGCACCCTAGTTTAACCCTATGAAGAGTTGAGCTCACTTAAATTTAGTTTTTAGAATAGCGAAAATAATAGAATATTTAACTTACTAAGGTAGTCGATATAAAAAAAGATCAAGAACAAAGGAATCTGACAAAAAATGTGCCTATTTGAAAATATGTATAAAATCTATGAAAAGCAGAGATAACTTACTATTATGAAGAGATCCCGGATTAAGTATATAGGACATTGGATAACTCACCAATTAAACAACTTAAACAGCATTAATTTTTAAATCAGCTACAGGGTACGTTTTAATAGTAGTAAGGGCTTGTATACATAAGTCCTTTAGATTCGTAAAGATTTCCAAATCCTTCCGCAGGATCCTTACTTTGAAAGACTACACTTTTGGGTAGTTCAGATCACAGATCTTTAAATTTTCCAGCTTCAAATTCTTAAAAAATTAACCAACTGTTAGTATATGGGTGTATGGCATCTTAAAGCATTATCAATTTTCATAATGGGCGAATTTTATTTAAATCAATGTAAATAATAGCTATTTGTAAACTTTTTTCTTACAAATACATACAAATAAATAATTTGTATATAAATAATAATACTTTAAAAACTTTTTGAACAAATTTTCTTTTTATTTTAAGCATTTCATTTTCAATTTTTGAAAATCAATGTCCGTTTAAAATGTGGAAGTATCTAATGGTTTTTCTTCGTTACAAATGTTTGCCCTTTTTTCTTCTTGGTCGAAGAAACCATTTGGTTTTTTTAATACCATTTGTTGTGCCAATTTTTCAGTTTTTTTGTTTTTATTATTTTTAATTTTATTTATTGAATATATACATATAGGCTTTTTTTTCAATTTTTCAAAGAAATAAAAAGAATTTTTTTTTTGAAAGTAAAATATTTTGATTTATTTAATTTTTTCTTTTGGACTTATCATAACAAAAAGTTAAAACTAAAAGATTTGTAATAAATTGTTGTCCAAAAATATAAAATTATAAAAAAAAATGTTTAAGAAAAGTTTCGGAATACCAAATTTGTTTAGACGTTAATGGGGTAACAGTCAAAAAATCCGATGCTTTATTTAGGAAATTTTATTTTGGAATATTTTCTAGCGTTGACATCAAATTCGAATTTTAAAATTTACTTGAGAGTTTCTTATCAACCGAAGTAGTAAAAACTTTTTTTGATTTATTTCTTACAACTCACAGATTAATTTTACAAACTTTTATTTGAAGCATTGTATTAGATTAAAACTTATATGTATGGTAATAGTGGTACTACGAAACCAGAATCACTCACTAAAAATTCCAAATTGCTTTAGATATTTACTCATACTCCTTTATCATTAACTTGTTCTGCCATGGCTTGGTAAACAATTAAGCCAATGACCTAAGTTGTACACTTAAAAATTGGATTCATAACAAATATTTTAAAAGAAATGCTCATAAAATAGTTAAGACTATCTTATGAAAATATTGCATACATTTACTTTCTGTATCTTTACTCAATCATAATGAATTTTAAATTCCATGGCTTTGAATTCAATTGAGGCAATGAATTAAGTATAATACATAGCTGGAGGGTTCCTCTATTATATCTCAGATGAAGAGCTCATAAAATCTTATAGATTGTTTTAAATAAACCTAATCTTAAAAAAGCTGCTGCATTAATGGTCTTATAAAAATTCAAACACTCTATGAATCATAACCCAGATAAAGCAGGCCATGAAGTTTCCCCAAAATTGCCATTTTCAAAGATTTTCAAACAAAACTTTTTAACAATATTTAATGACCATCAGCAAAACGATTTAATAAATGTTTAAAAATTGATTTAAAGACTTAAAAACTTTTAAAACAAAAGAAAATTTAAGAGAATGCTCAAAAATTTGTCGTTTATACATAAAGTGTTCTCATTGCCCCTATATTTTGCCATCAATACGTCAATAAAAATTAATTTTCAGTTTGTTTTCTTATTTTTTTTTTTAAATCACTTTGGAATTTCTCGATTTCAGCTTAAGAGTAAAAGAAAGCATACATTTTTTTTTGAAATTGAATTGATTTAGAAGGTTATACGTATATTATATAAATATATATAATATAAACTTATAGATACATTTAAAACGTAATCTATAGATACGCGTCTTGTATATATATATATATTTAATTGTGTGATAAAGCTATTTAAGAATTTTTCAGCTTTTCTTATTTTAACTTATAAAATTTTGTTTTTCATTCCATTTCCTTTTGGTTTTCCCTGGTCTAATTTATTTTTTAAATTCTTAAAATGGTAAAAGAAAGGCAGAGGGACAGAGAAAGAAATGTATCATGTTAGACTGGTCTTGGACTTGAATAACTTTTTTTTTTTAAATTGTCGAGGCAAAAAAAAAGAAAAACTCAAAACGGAAATAAAATGTTGTAAAATGTTCGAAGAATGTGAAAAAAATATATTTTTGTCAATTATATCTATTAGATAGTTAAAATTTGTCTTCAATTAAAATATATGTTTGTTATTTTTAAAGTTTTTAGTTTTAATGAATTAAATTTTTTTCTTTACATTTTCAGATCAAATTAGTATAGAACACATTAGTTTAAATTTTTTTTTAAAAGAATATATATTTCCACAAAATTGATTTTGACTTTATTTTAATTTAATTAAAAAAAAACTTAAATTGTTTGAAAATAACGTGAATATGTAATTAAATGTGTATATTTTTATATTCTAATATTATATTTTGAGTTTAGATTTCACAAAATCTTTAATTTTGAAAAATTTTTAAATGATACTCCTTTCTAATTAAATTTTTTTTTTAACAAAATCTAATACCCAAAAAATTAATTCGAATTAAAATTAATAAAGTTAATCTATATATATAAAAGGGAATGTTTGTTTGTTTGTATGTTTGTTTGTTTGTTTGTTTGTATGTAGCGAATAGACTCCTAAACTGCCCAGCCGATTTTCATGAAAATTTGTGTATAGGGGTTTTTGGGTACGGAAAGAAATCGTGGCCCAAAAATTTTGCTCTAACGGACCGACAAGTTGGGGCTGTGGTGCAAGTATTTAAACTTCTTTGTTCTAAAATGAAAACGGTTTGACCGATTGACTTCAAATTTTGTATACGTGATACTCTTTGAGAATTGAGTAGACACTATTAACAGTTTTGGAATTTGTTAACCCGTGTCGGGCCGACGGGTGGTCAAAAAAAATTTTGGGTCCAAATTTTGTCCGATTTTACGAAATTCTGCTTTGGTTTAAAAGAAAGCCCCAAAAAAATTTTTGTTGAGTTCCATTAACCCATTGCGGCCCAACAGCTTTTTATAGGTTTTTTAAATACTTTACTCTAAATTCGAAACGGTTTGACCGATTGACTTCAAATTTTGTATACGTGATGCTCTTTGAGAATTGAATAGACACTATTGACAGTTTTGGAATTTGTTAACCCATGTAGGGCCGACGGGTGGTCAAAAAAAATTTTGGGTCCAAATTTTGTCCGATTTTACGAAATTCTGCTTTGGCTTAAAAAAAAGCCCCAAAAAAAATTTTGTTGAGTTCCATTAACCCATTGCGGCCCAACAGCTTATTATAGGTTTTTTTCAATATTTTACTCTAAATAGGTACGAAACGGTTTGACCGATTGACTTCAAATTTTGTATAAGTACGTGATTCTCCTTGAGAATTGAGTTGACAGTATTAATAGTTTTGGAATTTGTTAACCCATGTCGGGCCGACGGGTGGTCAAAAAAAATTTTGGGTCCAAATTTTGTCCGATTTTATGAAATTCTGCTTTGGCTAAAAAGAAAACCCCAAAAAAAATTTTATTGAGTTGCATTAACCCATTGCGGCCCAACAGCTTTTTATATGTTTTTTCAATACTTAACTCTAAATTCGAAACGGTTTGACCAATTGACTTCAAATTTGGTATACGTGCTCCCCTGTAAGAATTGAGTTGACACTATTAACAGTTTTGGAATTTGTAAACAGATGTCGTGCCGACGGGTGGTCAAAAAAAATGTTGGTCCAAATTTTGTCCGATTTTTCGAAATTCTGCTTTGGCTTAAAAGAAAGCCCTAAAAAAAATGTTGTTGAGTTCCATTAACCCATTGCGGCCCAACAGCTTTTTATTAATTTTTTGGTTATTTTCCTCTAAATTAGAAACGATTTGACCGGTTGACCTCAAATTTTATATGTGTGAAGCAACTTGAAAATAGAGTTGATTCTGTTAACAGTCGGTTCTACGTTTGGTCAAAAAAAATTTTTTGAAAGTAAATTACGTCAAATTTTGGACAATAGTTTGTACTGCTTTGAATTACAGAAAGTTTCAAAAATTACTAGAATAATCCTAGAAAAATCGTTTTAAAAAGATTGCTTTCATACATTTTTAAATTTACGTGTGTAAACCGTGGGTAATTTTTGTGTTAACTTTTTGCAGTAACATCAAATTCAATTAAACCTCCATTGAAAGGCGCAGCAACGCGCACCGGGTATTAGCTAGTGTTTAATAAATTTCCTGAAACTCCATCATGAACAAGGGGAAGTGATCGAAGGACATTTAGTAAAATCAACAAATTCAGGAACTTAAAACATTTAAATAGAACCAAAGTTGAAAACCCCAATACCACATTCTATAACACTATTAAAAATTCATATTTTTATTGCATACTTGTAGGGTTTAATTGTCTTCCTACAAGTATGCTTTATTTCAAACATTATTATTTTTTAGAGCAGCTGATTTTTACCAGTTTGTTGGGAATTATTGAACTTAACATACTTCGAAACAAATTCATTAAAATATGTAAAAGAATTAATAATCAATCTGAAATGTTTACCAAAGTCTGAAAATGATGTTTCCCGGATTGTTTTTTGTTTACAAATGCCTTTGACTAACGGGTTCGGTAAATTAACTTCAACCTTCCCTTACCAGTAATTCTGTGAAAAAAAAAAACAAAATGCTATTGATGGTATATATGGGTCTCTAACCTATGGTATACATGGGTCTTTTTCAAAAGACATTCTGGTTTTCTCACAATCTTTGGATCAATTGATTTTCTCCAAGAATAAACCTTGCTTTATTAATCTTTGAAAAATCTTAGAACCCAAAGAACCTACTGAATATATTTTATCAACTATTATTACTATCTACGATTACTTCCTAACAAAACCAAAGCATGACTTACTTAAAAAAAAACTTAGAACGTACTAAAATTGTGTTGCAACAATTACAAGGCAAATAAAATGAAAAAAAAAATTTCATTAAAGATGATAAACTACAATGTCCTGATTTCATTTTGAAATTTAATTGCGAAAAACTAATAACGCTTGTACAATTTAAACAAAAACAAACAATTTTTTTGTTTTTTCTCCATTTTGAAGCACACAACATTTATTTTTACAGTTATTTTGTTTTTCATTGTGTATGTAATAAGAAGTCAGACGTTAAATTTTAATTTAAAAGACAACAAATAGTGCAAAAAATAAAAATTAATTTCTAAAATTAAAAAAAAAAAGTCAATTTTATTTTTAACGTCTCCCAATTTTTAAAATAAAATTCAGTTTCTTTTAAAGAAATAAAACAAAAAGTCCAAATCTTCTGCAACATCATCCGAAATCCTAAATGCAACATTAGATTTCACAAAATCCCAACTATAATATTAGATTTATGATTTTAAAGCAAAAATAAAAGTGACGATTTTGATAAAACTTGTATTCTAATTTAATAAAATTTTATTGCATACTTTAAGGATTGAATTTTTTTCTACAAGTATGCTTTAATTTTTACAAAACCAAGACATTAGATCTAGATTCATGATTTTTAAATAAAAACAAATGAGAGACTTTTGAAAAAACTTAAATTTTATTTTTATTGCATACTTTTAGGATTTTTGCTCTATTTTTTTTAACATTTTAATTTTTTGAAGAAGCGCATAATCCTAGAATCTTGGGAGTTTTAGAATGAATTCAAAATTTTTTATAATTTTTTCAATTACTGACCAAAATTAAAATAATCGAGACCAAATCAATTATAATATAAAAATACTTAATTGATTTTCGAGATTTTTCCTAATGTTTGATTAATAATAGGATTTGTATAAACATTTCCAATTTTATCAAAACTAATTAAATGTATCTCCATTATTATTTTAACTTCATTCAAATTTTTACTGAGTACAATAGAAGTCGAAAATTAAAAAAAAAAAAAATTTGAAAATAATATTGGGGTCTTGTTCATTCTTTTGTCTCTTTTTTTCTGTTATTATTTTTCTTTTTTTTTCTAATTTTTATTTTATGAACTTGAGACGATAATAAAAATTCTTTGTTCTATATAATTTTTCTTTTTTCTTTCTTGTTTTATTTTGTTGTTTTTGAAGGGAATTTCCCTTCAAAATGCACGTAATTGTTTTCTGCTTTGCTAAAGCTTAAAAATGTCAAATAAATTTCCTCTTCTGTTGTATATTTTTCTACTGCGAATTTCAATTTCAAAGTTTTTATATTTTTGTTATTTTTTTTTTTTTTTTTTTATGAAAAAGTTATTAAAGGAAGTAAATTTTTTAGTAGATTTAGATTAATAATCTGGTTGTCTGTCCCAGATAAACGAAATTCGTTTTGTAGGTCGAGATACAATAGAAATATAAAATCTTTTTTTAATATAAGGGGGTTTAGCCCTAATTGAAGATAAAAAGATTGTGAAGATAAAAATTATTAAAAAGTCTAGGAATTATTGATTATGAGTTCATAACACCATAGGAATTTTCAAAATTAACTATATTGAAAATTGCATACTTTTAGGGTAATGTTATAATTATTTTAGAAATTAATATGCAGTTTGTTATTTTGGGTTAGTTGGTTTTAAAATTCGAATATTGACCTTTTTTAAGCCCAATTTTTTTAAAAAATAAACTACCTTGAGAGAATGTTCATGGTGGGTACTTAAAATTAAATTAGAATTGGAAATTCTTTGTTTCATGTACGTTATACTCCAATTTTGTAACTCAAATGCTCTTTCTGCGATTTTTTCAGTACAGTTATTAACCCCAGTTACTAAATCATAGGTTAAGTATTTTTGGTTTCAGATTCTGGTCTGAGAATAAAGATAAATTTGATACCCACCACTTACCAAACGGATCAGGCACTTTTTTATGTTTTGTTTCCGTAGAATAGGCATTATTCTTCAGATATAAAAATTATTCTTCAGATGTATACAAATTCTAGAAAGTTTAGAGAACTAAGCTTATTAGAAATTAAGTAAAGCTTATTTGGAAACCTTGGATAAAGTCGAATGGTTTTGTAGTATTGGGTAAGAGTTCCACATAGAACTTGTACAGTTTTTCATTCGAAGCTGATACTATTAGATTAATTTCGAGTTTCTAGAAAATCCTTAGGACACATAATTAAAGATAACTGTTATTAAAGAAACGCCGAACTTTTTTTTTATATTTTTTTACAAAAGATTTTTATTATTTTGATTTTGGAAGGAATTTTCATTTTTCTTCAAAAATAAAAAAAAAAAAAAACTGTGATTAAAAATTTATACCCAATTCCTTCAGCTCGTTTTTATCTTGAGAACTAGCTGTAGATACATAAAAATATATATATGCAATTTGTATATATTTGTATATATATATACAAAGATATTAACATCAAAACAAGGTCTTACAAGACACAAAAAATTAATACAATATAGTATAGGATGAAAAAAAACAACCTCAGTAGGAAATATTTAACATAAAAAACAATAGAAAGTAATTTAATGTTGCTGGGGAAGGAACCATTTTTTTTATATCTAAAGAATATCAATTTTTTTTTTATTTTCGTCTTGAATATAGACTTCGTCTAAACTGAAAATTTAGAATGTAAGATATGAAGTGTGCAGTATGTATTTTACATTATAAATTTAAAATTGGAAAGAGCGTTTTTTCTTTTGTAATCTTGGACCTATTACAAATTGCTTTATAATTCAATTTAAGTTCTCTTTAATAGAATAATAATAAAGCAAAAAGTGGAGAATTTTAAAGATTTGTTTGGAAATTCTGAAAATCTATTCAAAAATCTATTTTAAAAATAAAGAAAATTTTAATTCAAAATGCATGAAACCTATAATTGGTTTTTCAAACTATTCAAGTAAGTGATTTAAATATTTTCATATAATTATGCCACATGTTATATTAAAAGTTTAATAAATTGGACATTTAATAAAGCCAAGAGAGTCCATTTCATTCTAGAATCGGGACTACACCATATTATCATCAAGGATCCTTTCTAGAAATAACACTACAGTACACTAATTTTTACATCTATATATATGAAAAATCTTTACAGCTAGTGTTACGATTCCAAATTGCGGAAATGACTAAATTTTATATTTTTAGTTTTCCGAAAGCTGTCGAAGAAGGAAGGAAATGAGGAGCACAAAATGTTGAATTAGTCAGTCATTTATTTATAAAGGTCTTTGTCTCTAAAAACCTTACCTCCCAGTTTCAAAGACTTTAAAATTTTTTTTAAAATATTGTAATTGAATAACAAAAAACTTCATGGACGATTTTTAGAAATAACAGCTACCTGTGTAATGATTCCTAAAATTTTAAAAAAATTCTAAAAAATTACTAACTTTTTAGCATAGCAGCTCAGATTTTAGCTATTGTTGAATAGATGAAGGACATCGTGAAATTAATAAATTTTAATTTAGAAAAATTAATAAACTTCCATCATGATGTGAACTTACAATCCTAAGATTTTAAAATTAATACCATTATTATACTCCCAAAAACATTTATTCTAAAATTTGAATAGTAAGCGCAAATTAATCCAAATTTACAGTATTCGAGATTGCTGATAAACTTCTATAAGTAGTTACAGTTAATAAAGCCAGGAAAATTATTTCAACCCACCCTGTATCTTAAGTTTAAAAGTTAAAAGGGAAAAAAATGTCCTTTAATTAAAATGTGTATTAAATTTTAAAAAAAATCTAAAAGATTATTTAAATGCTTACCAATTTATATATTTTGTATAATTAATAAAACTTCAACTATAGTTTAATTTCAACGTACCTGAAAATACAAAAAACAAAAAATTTAAATTAGTTATAATTATTAATTTTAAAGAAAATATATTATTTAAATTTAATTTATTTATTTATTTAATAATTTAAATAAAAAAAAAAACTCTAAATTAAAACATTTTAATAATTATTTTAATTATTTTATTTTAAAATAAATTTATAATTTAAAAAAAAAAAAAAGTATTTAATTTTCTTATATAAGATTCTTAAAACAAATAATAAAATTATATATTTATTTATATATAAATTTAAATTTAAAGTGAGAAATAAAAATATTTTTTTAAAATATAATAAAGCTTCTTATAAAATATTAGGTTATTTAATTATTAATGTCATAATTCTGTATATTAAATTTAATAAAAATTTATTAAATCTTTTCTTTTAAATATTTAAAATATTTTTTTTCGAATAATTAAAGAGCTATTCAGGAATCAATTATCCCTAATAACAAATAAGCAACGGAATAACAGAAGAGCTGTAAAATGAGGCATAAGACAAGTCTGCATCTTATCACTACTGTTATTCAATGCCTATTCAGAGGAGATTTTTAAAAGAAACATTGGATGGGTTAGAAATCGTTGTCAAAGTGAACAAAGAGGTACTCAACAACATATGATTCGCTAACGACACAGTATTAATTGCCAGGAACATATAATAGGTTCATGACATAAAAACCTAGTAATTTAAAAAAAAAAGACTCCTCCCCTAAATTATCTACACTTGAATTTCAAAATAGCGTCCTCTTAACAAGTTTGTATTTGGGAAAATTCACAACTAGTCTCAAGAATTTTAGGAATATATCTCTAGTAACCACCTATCACTTACTAATAAATTTGACTTAATTTAAATTTAGAACTAATTCATAACACTATAATGCATTTTCCAGAAAATTTATTTGAATATTTCAAAATACTCCATTTTAATTTTATGCAAAAATACTTCATTTTATAAAGCATTAAAAAAAAAAATTTTTGTTTCTAAAAACTAAATATATACACTTAATCCGATATTCTATGTAATCCTTTTTTTAACATGTCATTAAATTTTCTTTTCATTAAATAAATTTAATACTATTTACAACAAATAGAATTTAAATATATGCATACATATATTTATGTGTGTACATATATATATATATATACAATTTTTTTCATTTTAATAAGTCAATTTTTTAAAATAATTCTTTTCAAAATATATTTTAAATGATTAAAGACAAAAAAAATATATATATATATTATTTCTGTACATATAATACATAAATACTGTATATTATATAATATGTTAATCTTTACTTAGGAAAAAAATAAATAAATATATAATAATATTTATTTCAAAGAAAAAATAAATTTAACCAATTTAATTTAATTCAATTTTTTTATTTTAAAAAATTTTATAAAAGAAAAAAAAACATATTTTAAAAAAACACAACTCAAAAAAATGTTAAAGTTTCTAAACTGTATAAATGTTAGCTTCAAATGAAAATTTTTCTTAAAACTGTTAGATGTTATTTGTACTAGCTGTTCATTTGTTTGTTACAGCAATATAAATATTTTCGCCTTGAAGTATGCAATTTCTTTGTTTAAGGATTCTTTTTATTTGTAGACTGTCCCGACGGATTATTTCGACTCGAATCATTCAAAATTAT
Organism: Dolichopus griseipennis; assembly: GCA_963082915.1. Classification (NCBI taxonomy): domain Eukaryota; kingdom Metazoa; phylum Arthropoda; class Insecta; order Diptera; family Dolichopodidae; genus Dolichopus; species Dolichopus griseipennis. Next base: position 75,402,638 of record OY720445.1, read on the forward strand.
GAATTTCAACTAGAGTTATATAAAATTAGTGTATTTAATAAATTGTTTTAATTTGAAGAGGGAATATAAGGCTTCGGAAGCCACGCTTTACAACTGTGCGGAGTTTCTTTGAGTAGTATGAGACTTCAACCCGTCAAAGCACAATTTTTTGAACAAATCTGTAGAGTGGGTGGGGTGTTGGTTTTTGTACAATTTGGTTATAAGGGTAGGAATGTGAAAGGATTTGGGTTTAGAAGGTTCAGAATTTTATTGCAACTGCTATTTAAAAACTCTAAGAAAAAAGATAAATTGAGATTCTATCGATGACGGTATTAGATTTGTTTGTCCAAATTAGTCAAATTATACAAGCTACACAAATTTAGTTAGTACTAATTTAACATACATGTAATAGAGGAATATAAATTCTGATTTTTTAGAAATTTTTTATATTAAAGCAGCGGATATTCTTCTCCCAATTACATTACTATTTAACCACACTTCTAACTATCTTAATGATAATCTCTATTCCCTATCAAACACTGGCATTTACATTAAAATTTCTATATTATAAAGTACATTTTATTTTTTAAAACAAATAATCTCAAAAGATTTCATATAAGTATCTTCATTCTTCACTTTCCATTTCAATTATTTTGCATTTCTATTAAATTTAAACAAATACACATAGGTACGTATGTTAAAATATTTTAATAGTTCTAATCCTATAGTCCAACCAAAATAAATATTTAAGTTAATTTGTAAAAAAAACCAAATTAAAATTGCTTTTTTTTTTAAAAAATGTCCTTTATTTTTAAAAAGGTTTTATATCTAAAACCAATTCATCTACTTTTAACATTTACTTTTAAACTTTCAAAAAAAAAGTTTTACAAAATAAAAATAAAATTGTACTGATTGTCTAGGTTACCAAAACCTTTTTTTTTGTATTCAAATATTATGAACCTGATAAAAGTATTATATATGTGCATATATATGTATATTTAGTAAATGATAAACATATACATATTATATAATATAAGGACTTCATAGAAGATAAAATATTTCTTTATACTTATTTTATTATTATTTTCTTGTTTTTTTTTTTTTTAAATAAAATTGACTAATAGACATTACGCTGGAATTCACCTGAAGGTAAAAAAAAAAAATTAAAAACAAAATGAAAAGAAAATTTCAACAAAAAAATTTTCTTTTACATAGAAGGATTAAAGTCTAGTTTGGTTTTTCCTATTTTTTAAAAAAAAAAATTCCAAACATACCATTTTTTAAATATTTCTAATACCTACTAGAACTTAATTTTTTATATAAAAAATCATCTGTTAAATTATTATATTAAATATATATATATATATATATTTAATTTATGTATACATATTTCTTTTATATAATACATATGTATATAATATAAATAATACATAAAATGTTGGTAGAATAAATGAATAATAAAAAAAAAAAACAACAAAATTCCAAAGAAATTTTTTTTTGCTTTTTTTTTTAAATAAAAAATAAATAAATAAAAAAACAAAAAGAACTTGAATTGAAAGAAAGAGAAAGAAATAACAAGAAAAATAAAAAAAAAAAAAATATTAAATAAACAAAAAATATACACAAAACAACGTGAGGAAATGTTTGAAATAAAATGAGTGAAAAAAAAAGAACATCAGGCCAATGTATAAAAAGCAACAAAAAAAAAACAACAACAACAACAATAAAATAATAATAAAAGATTTGTGAGTGAAATTACTGAAAAGATCCCAGATTCAATGGGTTCTTTGTTTTTATACAAAAAAAAACTCAAAAAAAAAACGGTTCTTTTTCTTAATAAAGAAAAACTCTTAATAACTTAATTTATCCTTTTATATACTCTCCACTCATCTCCTCTCAATCTATACACTCTCTCTCTCATTTCATTTTTTCATATCAAGCATAAACTAAAGAAGAAAATAAAAAAAACAACAAAAGAAAAAAACGGAGGGGGCGGGGACTAATAAATGAAATGAAAAAAAAAAAACCTCTGAAAAATCATAAAAATCCTTTAAGGTTAATTAACATTCTTTTATTTCTTGCTTACTTAAAATAAACTTTCAGAAATTTTTTTTTTTTTTTTTTTTTTATACCCGTATGACTATATAGTCCAAGGGTATAATAAATTTGCCATTACGTTTGTAACGCAGAGAAGGAGGGGGGGTAGATATAGACTCAAGTGTATGGATCGGATCAGAATCGAAAAATAAATCGATTTAGCGATGTATGTCCGTCCGTCCGTCCGTCCGTCCATCCGTCCGTCCGTCCGTCCGTCCGTCCGTCATCACGATAACTCAAAAAGTAAAGGAGCTAGGATTATGAAATTTTCACAAATTCGTTTTTATGCAAAAAACGGAATCGAGTTTTAAATTCAGCCATTTTGGTCCACGGGTTCGAGTACCTGCCATACAACTTCTAATTTTATATGAGCATTACTCTATACCTATGAAAGCTGCGTGTCTGAAATTTTGCCAAAAGTAGTTTAGTATAATGGCCAAAGTTACTGCAAAATTTGGTTGGTCTACTGCAGAGGGTTCGAGTAGCTGCCATACAACTCCTTCTTTTATATGAGCTTTACACTACACCTGATAAAGCTGGGTGTCTGAAATTTTGCCAAAAGTAGTTTAGTATAATGGCCAAAGTTACTGCAAAATTTGGTTGATCTACTGCAAAGGGTTCGAGTAGCTGCCATACAACTCCTTCTTTTATATGAGCTTTACACTACACCTGATGAAGCTGGGTGTCTGAATTTTTGCAAAAAATAGTTTGGTGCAATGGCCAAAATTACTGCAAAATTTAGTTGGTCTACTGCTGAGGGTTCGAGTAGCTGCCATACAACTCCTTCTTTTATATGAGGATTACACTACACCAAATGAAGCTGGGTGTCTGAAATTTTGCCAAAAATAGTTTAGTGTAATGGCCAAAGTTACTGCAAAATTTGGTTGATCTACTGCAAAGGGTTCGAGTAGCTGCCATACAACTCCTTCTTTTATATGAGCATTACTCTACACCTAATAAAGCTGAATGTTTGAAATTTTGCCAAAAGTAATTAACCGGATGATATAATGTATATGTTACGGTCATACGGGTATCCCAGAGTTGACACAGTCTACTCTACTACACTCTTCCTCGTTTTTTGTAAGAAAAAGAGAAAAGAGCAAATATTGCAAAAAATTGAAATAATGGAATGGAGTGAGAGAGGTAGAAGGAGAGTGGAGAATATGAATAAGGAAACAAGTTTTCTGAAGATAGGAGCATTTAAAAACTTTCAATTTGTTCAAATTTAACAACTAAACTCTCTGATGATGAAAATTTATAGGTAATCGCAGTTTTGTTGTTGTTGTTGTTTTTTTTCAATAACTTTTGGACAAAATCTATAAGCAGTGATGCCAACTTTTTTATGTGAGATAGTGCTATTTTCTCCTAAAATAGTGCTGAAAAAGTGCAAAATCGCTAATTCAAAAGTGCTAAAATAGTGCTAAATTTTATCCAGTCTTTTATTAAAAATTCATAAGAGGAAACAAACTAAAATAAATTAACAAAAAAATAACTTCATTCTTTTACAAAAATAACAATAAAAATATTAAAAATTACAATCAAAATATTAAAAAAAAACATTATTCAAAACTCAAAGGTATTATCGACTATCATATCGTAATTCGTATTATTAAATATTATATCTTCATCTTCATCGTCATTAATTTCTTTTTGAAGATCGTATGCTTTAACAGTTCCAATTTTATTTAAAATATTATTTGGAAAAATATACGTATTGCAACATTTTTCACTTCTCTGAAGACCATATCTTATAACAAGAATTGCATTTAATGTTTCTGTCACCATTCTATTCCTAAGTTTGTTTTTAATTAAGTTCATCTGGCTGAAAACTCTTTCAATTTCACCATTTGAATGTGTCAATGAAAGTATCTTAAAAACAAAGTCACAAATTAAGTTGAAAGGATTTTGCTGAGTACAGTCTTTATATTCACTAATTTCGATCCACAATTCTAATGTTTCAGTTGTCAACCAGTTAATGTTAGTTATTTTATTAAATTGAAATTCTATTTCCGTTATTTTTCTAGGGTTCGAATAAAAATGCTTTAATAAATTGGAAATTGATTTTTTTTTGGCGATTTAAAGTGTTGTCTATTGATATTAATTCCATCTTTTGAAGAATAGAAATATTATCCGGCAAACGACATTTCAATTCTGTAAATAATTTTTTAATAAAATTTGAAAAATTTTTTCTAATATCACTTTGTCTGGGAAGAGAATTCGTATTAATGTATCAATTTAAAATTGTAAATAGTAATTTAAGATAACATTATTGCTTTAAGAAGTTTTAAAATAAGAAAAAAAAAATTTATTTTGTTAACAAATGCTGTTTTAAGTGCAAAAAGTGCAATTGATTTATAATAGTGCTAAATTGCACCAAGGTGCAATTTACATATTTCGGTGCATTTTGAGAAGCGAAAGTGCTAAAAATGCACTGAAAAGTGCTAAATTGGCATCACTGTCTATAAGTAAAAACTTTTACCGTTAATTCATTCATTTTTATTTCGTATTTTATAATTTTTTTTAATATATATATATATATTTTATTAATTGTACTTATTGTGTTAAGTTTGAAAAGATTGAAGGTAAAAAAAAGCACAAAAGATAAAATAAAAGAAAAAATGGCAGTTAATTATTCGGAAAATTAAAAATAAAGTTAAAGCTATATAATAATATATTGATTAGTCTTAAAAGTTATCAAATATTATTTAATAATATTCACATATTGACAATTTGTTAGTATTGAATATATTCTGAAGGTAGTATAATTTAATTTTGAGTTATTAACAGGGAGAACCAGCTAAATGCAGCTAAAATTAAAAGCATGCGTATACACATCAGCAAATTCTACTAGAAGAAAGCCAAATTGAAGAAGTAGAGCAGTTCAATTATTTAGGAAGCATAGTGACATCAAATGACGGAACAGAAGTTGATGTTAACAGCAGAATAAATAAAACTAGAGCTGCTTTTGGAACTCTATCAAACATATGGCAGTCAAACAATATAGCCCTACGTACAAAGCTAAAAATATTTGAAACAAACGTCAAATCAGTACTTCTATACGGCTGTGAAACATGGAAGGTATCCGACATTATCACCAAAAAGTTGCAGACGTATATAAACCGTTGTCTACGCCGCATCTTAAGGGTTCGTTGGCCGCAAATCATTACCAACACACACCTGTGGCAAAAAAACGAACCAAAAGATGATTGAGGTCGAGATCCGAGAGAGAAAATGGCGATGGATCGGACATACCTTGAGGAAGCCAGAAGAAAACATTGCAAGGCAAAGTTTTGAGTGGAATCCACAAGGCAGACGACGAGTGGGTAGACCAAGGAAAACATGGAAAAGTACTGTTTTGAAAGAGGCAGAAGCGCAACGCAAAACGTGGTTACAGCTAAAAGGAATTGCTAAGGTTCGTGAAAGGTGGAGAGGATTTGTTGACGCCCTATGCCCCACCAGGGGTTCTAGGATCCAGTAAGTAAGTAAGTAACAGGCAGAACCATATTTGATCCAAAAATATTTACAATTTGTTCTCCCAGGAGTTAATTAATAAAAGACCTAACCGGAAGTTAATCGATTTTAATAATTTCTAAAAGTTTTTACATAGTTTAAAATATATTAAAACTAATATAAATATTTTTCGATTTTTGTTTTTCAAGGAACTTATTAGATCCTTACAGGTCTAATAATTTAAGTTGAAGCCTTCCAACCTTTTGTGTATCTTCTTTCTATACTCCAGCCCTCACAAATTAGGAAAATTAACACAATCTTAAAAAAACTTAATCAAAAAACAACTCATTAATTTGAAAAAATTTTCTTAATGAAATGTATACAATACATTAATTAGTAATAAAATTAGTCTAGAAACTCTGACCACAATGCATATAATCAACACAAATTCAGTACTTCCAACAAAAAATTATATAAATTATATTCACAATTTAAAAAATTTCAATTAGTTAATTGATTCCGTTTTTTTTTTATTTTGAAATTAGGTAAGTACCTAGAAATAATTAAAAGTAACATCCCTTAAGGAATCAGACTAATTATCATCCAATTAAGTTTAAAAAAAAAAATAAAATAAAACAATTTTGAAATAGAAGGAAAATGGAAACCAATTGGATTCTTTGAATTAAAACCAAACTTTAATAAATAAGTTTTTTAAAATGGAAATGAGAGCATTAAAAATTACCTGTAACTAATTAAAATATTATTATAAATTTACTATTAAGTATTTCTAAACACTTCCAGATAAAAGTACAAAAAAAACTTACAATTAACTTAAAATTTTAATTAAAATTCTTAACTTTTACAATAATGCTTAACACGTGTTAGATAACTTAAAATAATTTCCATTTTAACGGACTGTAAAATATAAAACGGTGTAAGTACAATTTTTAGAAATTTGAAAAAAATTTTTTGTTTTTAATTAATTATCTTTTAAATTAAAATCCTTTAAAAATTTTCCTAAAATATATTTAAAAAAATTTCCATTTATTGATTCACGTGTAACGCAGTTTTACAGATTATTGACATTTCAATGTCAAAGGCTACATTTATATTTACAAAATATAATTTTTTTAAGGAAACATCCTACGACGACAAGGATAATTAACATTTTTTTTCGAGTTTTCATTTTTTGTTGTTGTTTTAGTGTGTAAATTTTATAAATGTCAAACGCAATAAAACAAATCATAGCGTCTAAAAATTAAAATTGAAAAAAAAAGAAGCAGTAGACAATAAAATAAATACAGATTCAATATAATATTAAATTTTGAATATTTTAGACGTATATAATTGAACTTGTATATAAAACTGTATATATATATATATATATATATATACATGGAAATGAGAGAAAAACGTTTATTTGTTGGAAAATTTATAATTTTCTTAAATATATTTATTTAATGTGAAAGAAAAGGATAGATATAAAATATTAGATTGAAAAATTTATTATTGATATTAACATAATTATTTAGAAGTTTTAAGTAATTTATATTATGTATTTGATTTCTATATAATTTTTAAAGTATGAATAATATTACCTAATAGTATTAATAACATAGTCCAATATTAATTTAATTCTTAAGTACATTTTATTTGGCGCTCTGACAATTATTCCTTACAACAATTGTGTAAATGACATAATGTAATGAATAAATAGTTTTTTTTTATACCCGTGCATACATATATGACATCGGGTATATTAGATTTGCTCCTCCGTTTGTAACGCATCGATCTAGACGAGCTAGATATAGTGTCAAGGGTACGTATCGGCTCAGAATCGAAAAATTAGTCGATCTAGCTATGTGTGTCTGTCCGTCCGTCCGTCCGTCCCTCCGTCCGTCCGTCCGTCTGTGTGTCAGCACGATAACTCAAAAACTAAAAGAGCTACAGTTTTGAAATTTTCACAAAATATTTTTCAATCAATTTCTAGGTTCCCTATTTTTTTTGGTTAAGATCGGACCAAAACTTCGGGTAGCTCTCGAACAACTAACTTTTTCAACTCCAACATTTTCATACCAAAATTTTAAATTTTGCTTGCATCTTGAAATTATATGAATTTTGTTTTTTTGTTTTTTTTTGTTTTTTGTTTTTGTTACAAAAAGTAGATAACGATTTCGAGTTAGAATTTCATATGATTTAAATGATGCGTAGTTTATTTAAGATAAGCAAAAAAGAAGACAAAGATTTTTTTTAAGTAAATGGCTTATTGATATTGATAGATTGATAGATTATGAATATGATGATTATTATATGAATATGCTCATATGAAGTTGATTTTGCTTAAGTTTAATATATTGGTGAATTAAAAATTAATTATAAGAGATAGAATTGAAAAATTAGAGCAAGAGTTTTGAAAATCACACAAAACATTTTTTGGACATTTTTGAGGTTCCCTATTCTTTTTGTTTAAGACCAGATCAAGGTTTTGGGGAGCTGCCACACAACTTCTTTGCACCAATATGAATTTCTTAGAAACTGATTATACTACGAGGATGAAAATTACACACTGTTAGTTATATAATGGATCGAGCACTTATATGAAGTTTCAAAATGTTACGGCCCCATTTTCGGGGGGCTGCTATACAACTTCTTTGCACCAATATGAATTTCTTGGAAACTGATAATACTACGAGGATAAAAATTACACACTGTTAGTTATACAATGAATCGAGCATTTATATGAAGTTTCAAAATGTTACGGACCCGTTTTCGGGCAGCTGCCATACAAAGTAATCAATTCGATAACTGTGAATCTAATGAAGCTACGAGGTTAAAATCAAAACTGGGCAGATAAAGGAATAGAACAAGTTAGTTGGCAAAGTTGGACATCACTCGGACCAACTTTTAGGGTGGGCTATTTTTTTTTTTTTTATGGGATAATAAGTTAATCAAAAATTATGGGATACCTAATAAGTTAAATATTTTTTAAACTATTTTACTTTCTTATATTTTTTTTGTAATATTTATAATAGCATAGGGGAAATAAATAACGGTTAGTGGGTATGCACGGGTATCTAAAAGTTGACAAGGGCAACTATAATCTTCCTCGTTTTTATTCCTTTTCGACTCCTTTAAGGAGTATAGGGCATTCACCAAGTTTATTTTAAACTAGGCTTCAGTTTTTTTAATCATAATATTCACTAAACCGTTGATTACTCGGTTGTAGCTATTGTATAAGGTTATGAAATATGAATGCACAAATGTTAACTTTGTGCGCCATCTATAATCTTACACAAGAATTATTTATATATTTTTATTAAATCTTATTTTATATTACGATATAAACTATTACGATATATTTAATACAGTTTTACGATATTTTTTTTATTAGATATAATCTGACCGGGGTTTGAACCCGAGATCATCCACATGAAAGGCGGCGCCTTTACCACTACACCATTGGTCAGATAATGAATAAATAGTACTTTGTCAATACTAGGCTAGGTAAAATTCCAAAATTGAAGTAGTATATTAAATCCTCACAACAGACATTTGGTAAAAGTGTGTTATTAATCCTTTTTCCATTTGTAAATACATAACCAAAATGCCTAATTTTGTTAAAGAGAACCTTCATTTTGTAAATTTTAAATTAATGTGTACAGTGTGTCCTTGTTAAAAATACATTCAACAGGCAGTTAACATAGGTTTTATAAATTTTAATTTTGTAAATAATTTTAAAGATATTTGAATAAATTTTTTTAAATATATTTATAATAAAATAAGTAAACTTCTATTTATTAAAACTAATCAATTAATATTTTGAAATTAATTAACATTTAAAATATAAATTAGTAAATATATTAAATTTAATTAACGCTCTTCTAAACATATTTAAAAAAACTTTAAATTAATTATATTAAAATAAATATTCAAAAAATTGGTAAAATTTGTATTAAATTTTAAAAATTAAAATTTCTTCAATAAAAACTAGGTACTAAAAAAAAATTTATTAAATATAATACTTAATTAGAAAATAGAAAATATTACATAAAATATAAAAATATTTAACTAAATAATTGAAATAATATATGTAAATATAATTAATTTTATTGAAATAATGTAATAAATAAATATTGTGAAAAAAACTAAAATTTAAATAAAATTCCAACGTACAAATATATGTACATCTTCATACACACATGTTATACTGTTGAATTTTCTATTTATATACTAAAACTAATACATTTAATTATTTTTAAATACTTCAAAGTTATTATTTATTATATAATAATAAAAATATTTAATATATACAACAATTAAAATTTAATGTTAATTTAATTAGAATTTATTTAAATAATATTTAGTTTAATTAAATTTTTAAATAGATTTAATTATAGAAAAAAATATATATACAGTGAAAGTTCTGTTAGCCGGACGTTCTTATATACGGACATCCCTTTAAGACGGACAGTTTTTTCAAAACCAATTCTTTTTTTTTAATTTTCCATACAAAACACATTCTTTTAAACGGACACTCTAATAACCGGACGCGGACACTTAAATCATTCTTTGTAAACACTTAAATCTTCCGTAAACGGACACTTGGAATTTATGAGCAAGGTTTTTTTATTTAATGTGAGTAATATGGTGTATACTCCAATCCAATACAAATTTTGTGTTATAATTTACTATTCTATTATATTTATTTATAGGTGTATGGTGTATGCATTCTAATTTTTTGAATTACATATTTGAATCTAATACATACATAATTGGATTTGAATAATATTATGTATGCCTAATACATAGAGGTACTTTTTATTGCTTATTTTTTAAAAGGTTCCGAGCAATTAAGAGAGTATGTATTATTAATAAGAATGCAAGCTCGCTCTATTAAGAATCAAAAATTTTTACATTTTTTAAAAATAATACGTATTAGGTTTATGAGGTTTATTACGCATACGATTTAGGTAAAGTTCACTAGTTCTTAAACAATTGGAAACTTAAACCTACAATGAAGTCTTAAATACTATTGATAGTTTAAAAAAATTTGCAACATTTAAAGAGGATCTTACAGCATTCCAGTTTATAAAAAACTTAAAAACACATTTCAAAAATAATGTTTTAAAAATTGACCAGGAAAAAATACGACAGTCAAAGATTTCAAATTTTTTCAAAAGACTATTAATTCTTAAACTCTGAAATGGAAGTAGTATGTAATTTAACCAAATAATGTTAATCCTTATTGAATTTATTAAATTTTTGTTTAATTTTTTGTAGTAATTTTTATTTTCTTTTGTTATTTAGTTTTTATGTTGTTTTACCATTATAATTTTACCCTTGAAAAAACGTTATTAAAAAAGTTAATAAAAAATTTAAGAAAAGATATAAACAAATGTTTTTCTATTAACCGGACAGTTCCCATAAGCGGACAAAAATTTTAGAACCGTGAGTGTCCGTTTATGAGAGCTTTCACTGTACATATATTTAAAAGTAATTGAGTAAAATTTTTTAAGTATAATTAAAACATATTTTATATTTAATATTAAAATTTACATAATAATGGTTTGCAAAAGTTAATAATAATTTCAAATAGGTACTTATTAAGTTGATTGAATATTTATTCATAAATTATATATAAATAACTAATCGTATTTAATAATTGACACATTCTGAAAAGGAATGGACATACATTCATTATTAGATATCTTGAATATTAATTGAGAGATATTTATATTATCATTGTGTACAAACAAAGAAATAAACACAAATACACCGATAATCACAAAGTTTTTCCTGTGTCTATTCACTACTGTTATAAAAAAACACGTTTCCTAGCAACAACAGCCAAAACCTAGACATATTTTGTATATGCAAAAAAAATGATTCTGTTCAAGTGTAATATTTTTTTTAAAAAAGTTATCTTAATTAATTATTTATTATACATATAACTTCGTCCGTTTTTTCAAAAATATTTACATATAAATGTTAGTTTCCCATAGCTGCCTTTACAATTTTATGTTCCACAGTTATAGTATCTTCACCTAATAATTTAATTAACTCATACGTTCTAATATGAGATCTTCCAGCTAAAACTTTTATTCTCCTATGCCAGCTCTCTTGGTCATTAATAGTTTTTGGTGATAGACAATCTATAAGCGGCCACACTGACCAAAATTTCAGGATCATAAGAAGCCACATGATTTTTTCCATTTATGTAATTTTTAACCATAAATTTGTATATTTTTTATAAATCAAGTAACTCTTATACTGAAAAAATGTTAAAAAAATGACAATCTTCACTGAAAAAATGTTGCCTAAGAAAATTGCGCAGTATTTTCTCAATCAACATTTTCTTAGGCAACATTTTTTCAGTGAAGATTTTCTCTGTTGACATTTTCTCAGTCGACATTATGACCCGGACCCGTAAATGGATCAATAAAAGTCAATGATTTCACTATTTGAAATTTATTGAAAGGATCATAAATTTAAAAAAAAAATTTTCGAATTACTTGGAACCTTTGCGAAAGTCTCGAAACCTCTTGTGTATTTTACTTTACTTGTAAAACATTTCATTTGGTACTAAACATTGATTTGGTACTAAACATTGAAATTTTAAATAATTATTAAGGTAAGTAGATACTTATTTTATAATTAGTATTGTATGTATTTAAAAATTTTACAAAGTACTGTTAAAAAAAATATATTTACATATTTACTTTTAGTTTTTTTGATTAAATTTTTTACTAGATATTTAAATTTATTTTATTAGAATATTATTAGATTTAAAAATTAAAATTACTTCAATTTAAATTTTGGATTATAATTACTTCTAATTATTAATGTTATTGTATTTTATTAATAATATTTTCTGTATTTGACATACTAATTTATTTTATTTAAAATAATATACATATATATATATTTCATTATTGATTTAAATTTGGTTTATTATAAATTTTAATTGCTTTTTACAAAAAATTTATTGATTTAAATTCTTAAAATATAAAATTTTAAATTAATTTTAAATAATTAAAAATTACTAATTACCAATTAGAAAGACCCACACCAACCAAAGTTTGCACAAACTTGGGCGATAAAACTAACCTATTTTTGATAAAATTTCAGACACCCCCCTTTACTTTCTATTTCTATTTAAAAACTTTTATTTTCTTTATATTTAAATTAAAAAAACGTAAAAGGATTGATTTTAACAGCTTAACAGCTCTTGTTTTATATGAAACTCAATTTTTCTCTTAATTTTCTCTCACTTGAATATTTGTCACTGTCAATTGTTCTGTCTGATTCTGATAACATTTTTAAGATTAAAAATATACAAAAGAAAGACAAATTGCCATGTTTTTTATTTTGAGTTTTAGTTAAATTAATATGAGTAAGAATGTGAGAAGAAAAGGTTAACTCTACTCAATTTTTTAAAACTGAGCTCAACATTTTTTTACTCAATTCAATTTATTCTTTACTTGAACTTCAACGGTGGATGAATCATATACTCACCACACTAGCCCAACCAAAGTTTGCAGAAACTTAAGCCATAATACTAACCTACTTTTGACAAAATTTCCGACACCTAGCTTTATTTGGTACAAAGTTATGCTTTTAAAACGATAAATCATAAACACACCACACTAGCCTAACCAAAGTTTGTAGAAACTTGAGCCATAAAACCAACCTTCTTTTGACAAAATTTCAGACACCTAGCTTTATTTGGTACAAAGTTATGCTTTTAAAACGAAAACTCATAAACCCACCACACTATCCCAACCAAAGTTTGCAGGAACTTGAACCAAAAAACTAACCTGCTTTTGACAAAATTTCAGAAACTACCTTTATTTGGTACAAAGTTATGCTTTTAAAACGATAAATCATAAACTCACCACACTAGCCCAACCAAAGTTTGCAGAGACTTGAGTCATAAAACTAACTTACTTCTTCGTATTTCATATTCGTGAGAAAAATAGAAAAAGCTAACTTACTTCTTCGTATTTCATATTCGTGAGAAAAATAGAAAAAGCAGACCATATTCTTTAACTAAATATGTAATACAAATTCTGATATAAATGACTAATTAACTTGTGTCTGATCAAAGCCGTAGTGGTAAAGACGCCGCCTTTCATGCGGAAGTTTGAGGGTTCCTAACCTTGTTATATCGTGTCCAACAAAAAACAATATCGGAAAATTTTTTAATTACAATATAAAAGAATATTTAATTAAAATACTATTGTGTAAAATAATAGATGGAGCCCAAGAAAATAACATTTGTGTATTCATAATCTAATACCAAATGCCGAGTAATTAACGGCTTAGTGAATTTAACTATTAAAGAAACTGATGTCTAGTCTAAATAGACTTGGTGAATGCGCTATTCTCCATAATTAGTGAAAAAGAAAAATAAATAGAAAAAAAATTTTACTTAAATTGATTGCTGTATATTGATAAATTTTTTTTTTATCTAAAATTGTACTATCAATACCTCAATTGCTTATATCCCAATTTAGTATTTGGGTATTTACTATTTTTGTCAATTTGAGAGCTTAGATTTCTTAAAGAGTTAAATTATTATAAAGAATAATTACACTGAATTTTGATTAACTATATTTAGAACATTGATATTAATATGATTACAAATTATCATCAATCTATGATCACCACATACCAGTTAAATAAAATAAGTAATCAAAAATTGATGCAAATTAAAAGTAACTGTAGAGAGTAATTCTAAATTTTGATCATAACTTAATACTAGCAAAAGAAATGGATTGCAGACTATTATTTATTTTGTACTGAATTCAATTTTTCTAATAAAAGTTATAATATATAGATACATTCTAATATAGAATTAGTTCTAAAAACCTAAAAAACCAATTAAAATAATATTTTATTAATAAGTTTAAATTTCTTAACCTATTAATTTAATACTTTACATTTAATATTTTATTAAATAAAATTTTGTAATAAAACTAATTATAAAATAAAATATAGAATACTAATTCTAACTGTGGTAAGCAAATAAATTAGAAAATATCATTCTAAATAATATTAAATAATATATAAATAGGTAATTTGTCAAACTTCCGTCAGGAAGCCCGAATTTTTTTTGTTAATTAAGTCACATAGGCGGGAATTAAAAAAACAAAAAAAAAATGGTACAAAAATTACTGTTCCTTTATTGACAATCACGATCATCGCATATATATATATATATATATATATATTTATTCAAATATATATGTACATAGACAATTAAATAAATATTTACCATATTTTTTTGTGTCCTTTCAAAATGGAAATTAAATATAAAAACTAAATCTAATTAGGTAACTTTTTCTATTTTCATCCTTTTTTTTTTTGAAAGTCTAAAAAAAAGGACACATTTTGGTTTATTTTTTTTTTGTTGTGCTTATTCTCTTTTTTTTTTTTTGTATTGACTTATAATTATTCTATTCAGTGTTTCATCAAAAGCATTTTAAATAGAATGAAAAAAAAAAAAAATTAAATTTCTAAATATTAATTATGATACCTAATATTAATAATGAGATACAATTTCTATAGTATCCTTTGTTTTGATTGGAGAAAAACGGTTTTTTATTGAAGAACTATAGATACATTTAAAGTATCTATTGTTAACAAAAGGTTTTTATGTGACACAAGTTTATTAAACTTTTGTTTAAAAAGGTTTATAACCTCGTAACTTAATAAGTATTAGTTATGATTTAGAATTTTCATAATAATTAAGTATAAGATCTTAAGTACAAAATATTTAAAAACTCAGTCAGTTTAAAATTCTTATGAAAAGTGGAGAAGATTGTATCAAAATTTAAATACAAATTTAGGGCAGCAACAGATCACTATAGAATTAAAAATTCAAAAAGAATTGGAATTAAATCATGAATAATCCAAATTTGTATCATGATTTTAAATCATGATTTAATCTGATTCTTAGAAGGTTAAAAACTGACCTTCATTCAAGTACAATTGCTTTTCGTGAGAAAATGCTCTGCTATTATCTTCATAAATAAGACATGATCCAATATTATAATTCTTAAATGAGATAAATTATATAATCACGATTATATGGTATTAAAATGCAGATATCCTGATGCGAATTGAAAAATTATATTTGCATTGCGTACTTTATACGTATGTTCAAGTATCTGGTAAAATAGTTTTGTATAAGTTCAAGGTTTTTTTTAAATGATTTTATTTCACCATAATATTTTTGAAGAATGATTAGTGGATATGGGACCAATGACCGCTCTTGTTAATTTAAGAACTTTTTATTATTTCAAATTGATGGGGTCCGAAAAAGTTCTCCTTAATATATTCTACAAATCTCTTTAAATACAAATTTTATAAACTTGATTTGTATAGTTTTTAAAATTTTCAATTTTTTAGCGCGCTTGTAAATTAAAATCTGGAAGCTTATCTAACTACAATTGACTTGTTTAATGCCGCACTAAATTTGCAGAATCACATTTGATTTTTCCATCCCCAAGAATCCAAAAATCCCAAATATCAATTAACACAATCTCAAAATACAACCAAATTCCCATCTGTATATTTGTATCACAGGCCTCACCCTAAAGTTTGCTTCAAGTGTTCCTAGTTTTTGAGTGTAGTGTGAACTTTAACACTGCACAGTGGAACATCACAGAGTTACAATGCGTGACTTTTAAGCTTTCCACTATCCTTCTTAAAAAAAATACACAAATAGTTTTATACAGCCCCAATAGTTTTGTACGGCGTACAACTTTGGGGCTGTGCCAAACGAACACATATTCAGAGAATTCAAACATTTCAAAGCAAAGTGCTACGTAACATGGTGAGTGCTCCCTGGTACGTACGAAACTCCGAGTTACATAGGGATCTAGGAATTCCTATTGTTAGCGATGAAATAACAAAATATGCCATAAAACATAAGACCCGCTTAGAAGGTCACATAAACATAGAAGCGTCAAAACTTCTACTATCTTCAAATGTCAATAGAAGGCTTAAAAAAACTAGGCCTCTCCAACTAGCGATAAATTCAGATCACCTTAACGGAGGTCTGTAATTCCTGTAGATCATAAAAAGTTAGCGCAAAATTAATGGTTAGTCTCTAAGACTAGTTTTAATATTTTAAAACAGGGCGGGTGTTTTTAGTGTGTTAAAGTCACAAATAACTGTGGTTGCGCTCAGTATCTTTCGACAATTTCCACCATCCTTAGCCCAAGACAAAAAAACAAATAGTTTTTCTTGGAAAATCGATGTACCTTCCTAGAATGACTCCTTAAAAAAAGCTGCTCTAAGAAAGGAACTCTCCCATTTCAATGTCCGAATGTCAAAATGACAAATTACTTAAGATTAAAATATCTAACCACAATTTGTCTTCACGTTTTAATTAAACAAAGCATATACATACAAAATAAAAGTTAAATATCTACAGATACTTTATCCTATTATCCTTAAAAGCAAATGATCACAACACTGGGGTTAAAATTTTTTTTTTATTAGCTTGCATTCCAAACATTATCAGACAGAAAGAAAATATTTAATTTAACATTTTTTATAATGACAACATAAGCAACATACAAAAACAACTGTAACAACATCCTCAACAAGAGCAATAACAACAATAAAAAAAATTAAACAACAAAATAATATAATATTGTAAAAAAAACATCGGCTAATTTTTCAAAGATTTCTTCACGTTTAATTTGTTTTTTTTTTTTTTTTTTTTTTTTATTTTTATTAAATTTTTCAAACGGTATTCGAAGTTTCTCAAGTAACGGTATACAATATAAAAAATAAAATTAAAAAATAAAATGAGAGTTTATGTACTAAAATTTAAAAAAAAATTGAGTGAGTCCTTTTTAACGGGCCAGTGACAATGACAAACAGCATTTTAGGTTTTATATAATATTAAAAATTTTGATCACGTATTTTACCTACATATATTTTATACATATATATATATATATTTTCATTCCAATTTTAAAATAAATATATATATACTCTTTTCACATAGATTTGGTCCTTTTTCACACAAAATTTGTCTGATTTAAAATCCGTTTGAAATTTTTTCAAATAAATTTCGTCCTTTTTTAAAAACACCTCCGTATTTTGGGACGCAGAAGTCGAAATTACAAAATTTTGAAAAACTTATTCCTCCATTTCTATAGTAGAAGCTGCAAAAATTAAGCTAAGTCCAAAATATATTATACCTAAATTTTTAGGGACCGTTCCTTTAAGGCGGCCTTATAAATAAAATTTTTTAATTTTGCTTCCTGTATTTGAAAAAGTGATGTGCCTTTGTAGAATCACTACTCAAGGAAAACTCTAAGCAAGGAACTCTTCCATTTTAATGTACTGATGTTAAAATGTTAATTAGATTTCTGGATCCCAAGAAACGGGGCCGATTAAAAAATACCAATTTGATTTAAAAATTTAGAACTCCTTGTATTTGAAAAAAGACGAAATTCATTAAAAAATAGACAAATTTCATGTGAAAAAGGGCCAAGTTCACGTGACAATAGTATATATAATATATATTATTTAAAAAAAAGGACATATAAGGACTTTGATTTTATTATTTTTTTCAAACACTTGACTCAGACTCCTGTACAATATTAAAAAAAAAAAAAAAACAACAACAAATTTTTATTTCATTCTCATTCTTATAAAGTGTTTAAATGAGTCACTTTATTTTTGTCATTCAAGTACAATATGTGATATTGTGTATGGATGTTTGTGCGTGTATGTGTGAGTGAGTGTTTGTGTAAAGAAGAAAAGTCTGAACAAATTTAGAATTATATGTTTAAATATTAAATTTTTTTTTTTGTGTGTAATACAAAACTTTAATAGGCTGAAAAATATTTATTTTAAAAGTTAAGAAACATGATTATAACTACATACTTACTTACTTATATTAAGTATATGTATAATGAAATATATATATATATATTTCTGTATCTTGATTAAATCGACATTTTTTTATTATGTTTAAAAAAAAAAAAGAAAAGGAAGATAACCGTAATTTTGGAAAAATTAAACTTTTCTTTAAATGAAAATAAAAGATGGGTGAAACAATGAGAAGAGCATTTTTTATACCCGTATGACTATATAGGCAAAGGGTATACTAAATTTGCCATTACGTTTGTAACGCAGAGAAGGAGGGGGGGTAGATATAGACTCAAGTGTATGGATTATATGAGCAATACTCTATACCTATGGAAGCTGCGTGTCTGAAATTTTGCCAAAAATAGTTTAGTATGATGGCCAAAGTTACTGCAAAATTTGGTTGGTCTACTGCAAAGGGTTCGAGTAGCTGCCATACAACTCCTTCTTTTATATGAGTATTACTTTACGCCTAATACAGCTGAATGTTTAAAATTTTGCCAAAAGTAATTAATCAGATGATATAATGTATATGTTACGGTCATGCGGGTATCCCAGAGTTGACACAGTCTACTCTACTACACTCTTCCTCGTTTTAAAAAAATATGATTTAATAATTTATCAAGTGCTTTAAAACAATAAAAAAAAATGTATATTATATTTTATATATATTTATATACAACCCAGAAGCATATATATGTATTATATTACAAATCTAATAAAATAACAAACTTCTGTCAAACCAAAATGGTGTTTTTTTTATAGACACATAAAAAATTGTTTGTAAGTATTAATTAAAATTAATTTTAAAGTCTTAAATAATAAAATATACAATATCTACAGATTTTTTTAACCAGCATCTTTAAGATGAATGAAACAACTTTTTTTTTTAGTATATTTTTGAAAAAATTTTAAAAAAAAAGTGCCTCTGCCCCTCTTTCCGTCCATTCGAATGTCTTGAAGAACTTTTACTCAGTCTTAAATAAAAGAAGAAAACTACAAGATTTTGCAAAAATATTTAATTTCATTTCGATGGAAGAACTCTTTTCGCAAGCTCTGTAGCAGAAGCCCAGAGCTACAGCCCAAAGTTAAAAACCCTACCCACCAAAATTGGAAAACCCTAAATTTCAATTGTTATAACAAAAGTTTTATAAGTACATTTTGAATCAGGAAACGCTAAACAATAGTTTTATAAATATATTCAACACAAATGTACAGGGCTGCCACACGGTATTTTAATTTACCCTTAGACGAAAATAATTTTTTTGAAAACGGTTTAAGTTAGGAACTTAAAATTTTGGGAAAACTTAGATCCTAAAAACTGATAATGAGTCTTTTAAGAAAAATTTTCGGAATGACCTTTTCCAAGTCACCCTAAATTTCCCTATTACATGTTATGTTTTCTTGGTCACATTAGGCTTATATTTTCAATATGGATTTTGTGAAAAATTATGTAGTTTTAAAAATGTACTTTAGTAAGAACCCTTGATTTTTTCATAATTTGTATATTATAAGTAATAAAAAAAACTTTTGTAATTTTTTAATAACCATTTTTTTTAACTCACGCACTCATTTTTTTTTGAAAATGGAAATTCTCTGAAAATAAATAATGAATTTTAAGAGGTAAAAAAATTGTCAAACATTATTTAGAATTTTTCTTCACTTTAAATCAAATTTTCTTTTTTTGCGTCATCAATTCCTTTAAAGTAACATCAATCAACCCACATTTTTTCGACTTTTAACGTACCTTTTTTTGTTAATTAAAAGAATTTTCCTTATCGGAATTTCCCGGAAAAATCAGCAGCAAAAAAAAATATTAATATTTATTGAACTGTATAATGTACTCGTAAATTTAAAAATAAATTATAGGGAACGTGAGCATTTAAAGAGTGTAAAGGTAAATTTTTGAAATGTACATTTAAGTGTTGCCCAGCCAAAGTTAAGGTTAATTAATTATTAAAGGTGAGAATAAAGGGAAGATATCCTTTGACGATTTTATTTTTAAATTATTATAAGGCTAACAGTCTCTGATTTCAAGTAAAACAAAATTAAACACTCTTAAATCCCAAATTATGTTTTTAAAGTCACTTAGTTTATAAAATTGTAAAGTCAATTCGTATACAAGTTACCCTAACTTACTTAGACACATAAGGTAAGACAATAATTTAAAATTTACAGACTACCATTAGGCATTATTAATCTATAAATTTGGGTAAATATTATAGACTAGATACTGTGTATAGATTAAGTATATATACATTAAAGATTTCCGTTGTACGAGGAGCAAATGAGAATGACGAGGAAAATTGATTTTCGTATAAAAATATCAATAATTAAAAAAATATAGTTTCAGTCACTTATAGAGCCAACTGAGAATCCTCCGTCACGATAATCAAAAAAAAAAAAAACAAAAAATATACGATACCTTACACTATTTATATAAGGTAAAGTAACTCGTTATTGTGTTCATATATTCCGTTAGACTTCTAGAATTAAGAGGGAGGTTATAATTTACAGCAATTATATAATAGGGGCACTTCTGAAAATTTTGAACATTTTTAAAATATTTAATTACAGTATACTTTTAATTTATGAATTAAACTTTATTTCAGCTTTAACCATAAAATAAATTTTAAAAAAACTTTATAATAATTTAATATAAACTAATTTATTTTCACAGTTCTTAATTTCCAAATAATATTTTTAAAAGTCAATCAAAACCATGTTATACTAAAGATATTTATTCTAAAATATCTTTAAATACTAATCCCCTCAATTTTTTCTTAAAAGCTTTTTTTTCAAAATATTCTTGGGCATAAAAATTTAGCACATAAGAAAAACTAAGACTTTAATTGAAAATATATTAAAAATTTATTATGCATCGTATTATAAAATTCAATATAATAGAAAAACAAAAATAAACTAAGATGGTTAGACAATATGTTGGGCTTCAAGCCCCAAATTTAAAAAAAAAAAAAAATAACTGAACTGTAACCTTAATTTTTCTTCTTTATTTTTTTTTTTTTTTAATTGAAGCCTATAAAAAGTAAATGTTATTGATAGGTCTATATAAAAGTCAAATAAATTTCAAATAATAAGGTCGTCATATGGTGGCATGGCATATATTTGTTCAAAAAATTCAAAAAAAAGCTATGAAAAGTAGTTAATAACCTTATTTTAACCAACATTTAAGATATTGTTGTCATCAATTCAATTTTTATACTTTTGTTTTTTTTTTGACTTAATAGAATGTGAGTAAAAGAATTTAATATACACCTACACATACAATATAATATAAGTACATATATTGAAACCTTATTATTTTCTACTTAAGATTTTCCATTCATGTCCATTTTTTTTGATAAATGCTTTAATTTTAGTTGGCTTGTGTTATAGCTTTATTTGGTTTTAATAAAGGGTTCTTACTTTACTATATATACATATATATATATACACATTTGTTTTTTCGGTTTTTTATCTAAATCTTATACCCCATCATACCAATACACATTTGATTGTATCTTTAAAAAAAAATAAAAAAAAAACAAAACAAAAGATTAGCAACAAAGAATCTTCTTTAAGATAACATTTCTTCCTTCCTTTATTCTATCCATCCTTCCATAATACACTATTCGGTTACCCTTTGAATCTTTTTTCTGAAAAAAGTAAACCTTTCCTTGAATTAAATAGTATTCTCAAATCTCCAGTATCTTATTGGACTTTTTAATCTCAGTAATCTTTAAGAAGGGTGCACTACGAATTCTCGTACCTCAAAATCTCTTTTTAACAAAATTTCATATTTTTTTCAAAATCTCGTGTTTTCTTATTTTAAAAAATCTAATTTTTAATGAAAATTTCGTTTTTTTAAAAAAATATTGTTTTTTAAAATCTCGTTTTATAAAAATCATGTTTTTAAAATTTTCGTATATTTTACTTTGATTTAGGAAATATATAAAAATTGAATTCAAAATCGGTGTTTTATGCTATTCCCAGAATATTTTCATATTTATAAAAAACGAAATTTATAAAACGCGATTTATATAAAATGCTACTATCATAGAACGCGATTTATATAAAATACGACTTTCATAATACGTGACTTTGATAAATCACGACTTTCATGAAACGCGACTTTGATAAAATGCGACTTTCATAAAACGCGATTTTGATAAAATGCGACTTTCATAAAACGCGATTTTGATAAAATTCAATTTTGATAAAACGCGATTTTTATAAAATGCGATTTTGATAAAACGCGTTTTTTTGAAAAACCACAATTTAAAGAAACCTTATTTTCAAGACCGAGGATTGATAAAACGCAATTTTAAAAATCGAGATTTTAAAAATGTAATTTCAACACACAATCATTCGTACCCAGTCCTTTCAAAAAACTATCATATATTTTGGATCTAAAAACATTCTTATCCACTTATCCAAAAAAAAAAAAAAAAATTAAAAAAACCTCTGCGAAAAGGATCCAAAGTAGTGTTCTAAAAATATGATACCCAAAGAATATAAGAATCACAAGAAGCACTAAAGAACCAAAAAAATTTCAAGTAGGCGAATTTAAAATATTGGGGTGATGAAAAACAAAACAAGCAAGACAACAATTTACAACAATAAAAAAAAATACAAAAAGAAAAAATGGCTTCAGGAAATTTAAAAAAAAAAAATAATAAAAAAAGCAAAGTAAAACAAAATATTAAGTGTATATATATGAACTTAAATTATATCCCTTTTTCAATAACTTCATCATTTAACCATAATAAAATAAGAAGAAATAATAAAAAAAAATGAGAGTTTTCATCCCTAACAACAAAAAAAAAAAAACTAAAAGGCAACAGAAACAACAGGAACAAAATAAATAACAACAACAACAAAAAAAAAATGTATTTTTAACCCTTTTTTCCCATTTCAATACCTTTTAAGTTTTTGTTGTTGGGTTTTTTTTTTTGGATGGCACCAACTTTCTAACCGAAAATTTCAGGACGTTAAAAAAAAAATTGTAAAATGATAGGAAATTGTATATAATCTTATAAGAATAAAACATAGGAAACCTCTTTACAGTTATTATTTTGTTATTTTATCTTTGTCTTTGTTTTTCTTCCTTATTTTGGGTTTATTTTTTAAATCTTATATAACCTATCAGCGTCAGATCACCATAGTAGCAAATATGTATAGAAATCAAAAAAAAAAAATTGATCTTAAAGGGTCTGGCACGAACGTTCGTATTGTAGAATCTCTAATTTACAAAAGAACTTTTCTAAATATAGTATTTGACGAAATCCCGATTTCCAAATCTTTTTTAATAAAATGTTATTTTAAAAAACCCCATTTTTTTGAGGGGGTTGGGTACAAAATTCCGAATTTCAAAACATAAACTCACAAATTACCAAATGACAAACATTTTGAACACTATTTAATTATTTCATTCAAATATAATTTATTTATTTATTTAAGTATAATCCATTACCAAATAGGATGTGGTAAGTGAGTGATTTAGCCTTTCATTTTTAGGAGGCAAGTATGTATTTTATACTATGATATAAATTATGTTATTTTATTAGATGTGATCTGACCTTGGTTTAAATCTTAGACCCACATCCTATGTAATACGCCAGCGATTGGATTTAAATAAAATATAAAATCGCAAATCCTTAAACATATTTTAAATTTGAAATTTACATAAAATATTATTAAATCGCAAATTCTGAAATATATTATTAATTTAAAAACGCGTATCTCTAAGATCACTTCTAATTAACAATCTGAATTTAAAAGAAGGCAAACTTAGCAATAAAACTAAATTTTTGACTTCTATTAAAATACAATTTGTTCAAAATCGCAACTTTTAAAATTCAATTTCTTTAAATTCGTGTTGGCCCTTAATCAAATTATAATTAGCTAAGCCTAATACATGGTGCTCACTGTATTTTGAAATTATAATCTAGAGATTTTGAGAAACTTAATGTTTTAAAAACGAAATTGAGTAGAATAGAGACTTTGAACAAAAGACAAAAAGCAATTTTGAAAAATCGAAAATATGTACCACTCCCACATGATGCAAAACAAAAGAAAAACATTGAAAAATTACTACAAAATAACAAAATAATCTTATGAAACCCTAAAAATCCCAATTTTTTTTTTTGAGATTCTCCATGTTGATGATGTTATCTTGTTGGTTGCCTTTAAAAATCAATTATGTATCTTAATGTATATATATATATATATATATATATATACATATTTAATATATATTTTTTTTAACCAAAAGAACCAAATGAAAATTTCACTTCATATAAAGTACATCATCCAATACTTACTTAAATATTAAGTTTTAAGAAGCTATAAGATAACTGCCAAAAAATTGAATTGAAATAACAAAATTAAAACATCAAAATCAAAAAAAAAAAAATAACAACAACAACAAGTAGTTACAAAAAATACCTAAAAAAAATTATAAATAAGGTCTAAAAAAAAAGAGTAAAATAATTTGGGAGCTTCTAATCATGCAAGAAAATAAGTACTTATTCAAAATAAAAAAAAGTAATCAGATACAAAAAAACAACATTCTATTAGCAACAATTTTTTTAATCTAAAATATATTATTATGTATATTTTTTTTCTAAGTACTTATATATTATAACGGTTTTATACTGAAGTATTGATCTTTAAAATATTCTTAGCCAAAAATTAGGTACAAATAATATCAAATACCAAAGGAATCAAAAAAAAATTTTTTTTTAACCGTAAGTATTTATTAGGAAAAGTTTGAGTAAAAATAAAAAAATATGAAAAACCTTTTTTTCGGTTTTTGGTGTGAAGGCCAAATTGGAAGGCGGGGAAAACAAAACTTTTAAACACTTACAAAATGTAATTGAAAGGTAATTTATAAAAAAAATTGTTTTATTCCTTATTTTTGTTTTTTATATGTGTATAAAATATAATCTGTAACATAAAATATCTTTTAAAATCTTTTTAAATCTAAATAACGGTAAAAAATCCTTGAATATAAGAAAACACCAAAATCAAAATAGAAACAAAGAAAATTGAACAAATCCAAAAAACACATCCAATATCAGAAAAAGGGTTTAAATTTGTATTGTTGCTGAACTTACAGTCAAATAAAACCAAGTACTTATGATTGAAATATAAGGAATTCTTTACGATGTTTGGGATGTTATGATGCACCCTATGCCTATAACTTCATCTTAAAAATTTTATCGTTATTTCCTGAACCTACCTAAAAAACCTGAACCCAAGGATTTGCTAATACAATAAAGGGTACTCCAATACGATTTTTATTGAAAACTTTATTTCCCAGTTCGATATTGAGCATCTTACAACCAATTACTTTTTCTAGATACCTAGGTTCGAATTCTAGTACAAATGCTAAAAAATAATTCTGGGGATCGAAATTAAATTTAAAGATTAAATCATCCCCTAAAGGCTAGAAAAGCTCAAAAAGTTCAAAAACTACTAAGAATTCAATTATTCAGGTCAAATCGAATTACGAAGAGTAAAGTAATTCAAAAATAAAATTAGAAATCAAATGCTAATGATAAATTCAAGTACAAATACAAAAACTATTATTCAATTGATATAGGTTTCAATCCATTTTCTATTAAATAGTTAATGGGTTCCAATTGTTCATTAGGGTAATTAATAAGTTTAAATTAAAAATAATTCAATTCCTTTTACTAAGTAAGTAGGTACTTACAAGTAATTGGTCAAACAATTTTAATATCTTATTTAATAATAGGACTGACAAATAAGTAGCGACTTAATTTCTATCTCAACGATTTTCTTAATTTCTATAAAAATCTTAAATAAAAACTTAAACAAAAATTGAAATAAAATTATTTTGAAAAGAAAAATGGCAAGGACAATGTGACCCCTTTTTTTTTGAAGACAAATAATATACATTTACGAAATGTACAAAAAATTGGATAAAACATTTATAAAATTATTTTATTTTTTTTTTTTTCAAATATATTCTGTTATTCTATTTCAAATCTAAAAAATGTGTAATTTAAGGACAATAGATGTCGCTTAATGTCATTTATGTCAAAATAAAAACGATAATATTGTAAAACATTATTGAGTACTCATTTTTTTTTTTGTGTTTTTATCTTAATTTAGTTGGTTTAGATTGAGACTCACCCCTTTTTTTTTTGTGTATGTTTTTTTTTTTGATATTTCAATTACGATAGTTGACATTTAAAGACCTCTGCTGGATACTTTCTTCAATTTTAAAAAGGTCCTTTAATACTCGTAGTTAGTTTCATTACTGGTGAATATTACAATACGGGTATAATGTACCAAATGTTAAGGCAGATTATTATAAAAATTAAGCTGTTCAACAGTTTAATATTAAGAATTACATTTGTTTAAGAATAACTCTTGAAAGTAGGATTTAGATCAATTTCTTTCAAATAATATTAGTTTTTTTAAGAAATTGAATTCAATTTTTGGAAATTAAGTACTTATTGAAATTCAAAAAATTAAGTTTATGTGTACTACTGTACAATTTTAAGAGGAATCGAATAATTGGAAGTGATTTAGTGAATCATGATGCAAGTACAAAATTACAATTTTAAAGTTTATTTTAATTTGGCATCATCTATAGATTACCGAAATTTTGAATGATCAATAAAGAAGTACATCTCCTCTGATTAATAGGGAATTTTCAAAGCATGCCAACGATTATAGGATAAAATATGTTTTCGGATAACGACAATGAAGAATTTATACATAGGAATCAGTCAATTCTGTAAAATTTAATTACTAACCTAACTTATGCCAGACAAGTAATTAAAATTGTCACAACTTTACAGTTACTTAAAAAATCAGTCATCAATTAAAAGTTGATACTGTACTTAAAAATTCAAATAAAAAACTAAGTATAAAAAACGAAATCCTGTAATTGAGTACAGAAGCCTTATGTAACAAGTACTTCCAAATAGCATTTAAATTACACGTATAAGTATCCTTAAATTCAGGACTAAAATTTAAAAGTATCTTTCACAGAAATTACTTATTACATTAATTTCCAATACAAGGTTCTTAAAATAGAAGAAAGTACTCATTTTGGTAATTGTTGAAAATAGAATATTTAGCAAGGCCTCGAACTCTTTTTCTAGCTACATAGTAATCATTAATCAATCTCAGAAATATGTAATCTCTAATAATCCATTACATACAATTATTAAATAAATTTATGTATAGGTATGTATTAGTTTTATTATAACAAAAAGGTTACCACATTTTTTTTATACCTTAATAACTTAATCAACTTTGTACTCTATGTATAATCTTTTTAAATACTTTCAATAAGTACTTATTTATAAAAAATTCATTCATAAAGTGAGAATCCAAATAAAAAAAAAAAACACATTTCTTCAGATTAATATTTTTCTTTACTTTTTAAAAATGTTTTGATGACTGTATAGTAAAAAAACACGTTTTCTGTTATTGTTACCAGATTGTTTGAAATTTTATTATTTATTTTATTTTAATGCTTTTGACTTACTTAAAACCAAGTTTTTATACTTAATACTATTTATTTTTTTTTATAACTTTAATACCTTGAAAATGCATTTTTTATGTTTTTCTTTTAAATGTATATATATATTCAAGTGTATATTTATATATATATATATATATATATACAGGGTGTCCGAGACTGAAGTACGCGCACTATAATCAGTGATTGGGGGCATTAAAACATACAAAAAATTGTACTGGTAGGGGGGGGGGTCTATTGTGGACCCTTTTCGAGATATGAGGGATTAAAGATTTAAGGAGACTTTTCATAAAAAAATCAATAACTTTTGAACAGCTTACTGTAGAGAGATAAAAAAAAATCCATTTTGTAGGGTAAGTTGTCAGCTTTAATTTTTGCACTAATGATCCCCATATACCGAACAGTTACAAAGATATGAAGGTTCAAAATGATTTAAAATTTCTTATAATGAAAAAATAAATAGATAAAAAAAAATTTTATAATTTTTCTGTTTGAACCGATTGAAAATAACACACTTTTCTATTCTTCATATTATCAAAAATGGTTAGAGATAGAGAAAAAGTTATTATGTACTAATAATAGGGCTTGAAAAGCTTTCTTGAAATATGCTATAAAAAGTACCCCAAATACAGTGTTTGAAACATAATTTTTTCATTTTAAATCATTTTGAACCTTCATAACTTTGTAACTGTTGGGTATATGGGGATCATTATTCCACAAAAATTAAAGCTGACAACTTACTCTACAAAATGGATTTTTTTTTATCTCTCTACAGTAAGCTGTTCAAAAGTTATTGAATTTTTTATGAAAAGTCTCCTTAAATCTTTAATCCCTCATATCTCGAAAAGGGTCCACAATAGACCACCCCTCCAGTACCATTTTTTGTTTGCTTTAATGCCCCAAATCACTGAGTGTTGTGCGCGTACTTGAGTCCCGGACACCCTGTATATAAATGAATTTTAAAAGTAAAGTACTCAAAAGAAAAACAGAAATTCCATTAAATAAATAAAGCGCAACCAAACAAAAGAAATAAACAAAATATATATATACTTATATATATATATATATATATATATATATATGTATAAATAAATCAGCCGTAAGCTTTTTAAAAACTGTATTAAGTGGTTTTACTATAAATGAAAGAAAAAACAAAAAAAAAAAAAAATACTCAAACTTAAAAAAAAAAAAAAAGGACGAACTACTGTAAAAGATTTTCATCGCGTTCAACTACTATCGTCATAATTGTCAACAATAATTATTATCTTCATCACCATTAACAATCGTCATCAAAATCTTATGCAATTCTTTATAGTTTTAGTACTTAAAAAAAATAATAATAATAATAACAAATATATAATATATATATATATAATAGAAAAAATTTTAATAGTAAATACATATACAAGTATATTTTTTATCCTAAAGGATTATCTACACTACCACCACTATCGTAAGGTTTTAGACATTTTTTAAAAAGTATAAAAAGAAAAGAAAGTTGGAATGATTAGAAACTTTTACTTAACCATCATAAGTAAAAGGATTTATATATATATATATATATATATATATTTGTTTTTAATTTAATATTTTAAAAACTATATTTAAGTTTAATAATATGCTGAAAGTTGCCAGAATATGCTCGAAGCTAGGATTAAAAAAGTACTTAAATTAAAAAATTATAATTGGGGATTTGAAAGGATTAAAATCGGAACTGGTAGTTACAAACGAATGAATATACTTCCGGAGAGGGGTTGTGAGCTATCAAAATGACACTGGGCTTAAACTCATAACTCGGTTTTTCAAACAAAACTTTGGTTTGAACTTTGACTTGAGTTCTAGCAATAACTTGGTAACTTGGGATTGACTAAATTGCGAACAAGACATGATTTAGGCAATTGAGATTTCCGCTATAAGGACAACTGACAAGGATCTCCTCTGTAGAGTGCAATTTATATTCTCAGCTAAGTTTTGAAATATGCAAATACAAAATTATTTACTATGTAATATAGCAATTTGGTCAAAAAGCTTCTAAGTTTTGTGAAAATATTAGACTAGAATTAAATATAAAAAAAAAGGTGTCTTTAGTAGGGTCCACTTGAAAAATTTCGATAAATGGCTTCAAGTCTTCAATTATATTTTTTTTTTATTCCTTTTCCACTCCTTTAAGGAGTATAGGGCATTCACCAAGTTTTTATTTTAAACTAGGGTTCAGTTTCTTTAATAATAATATTCACTAAGCCCTAGATTACCTGGCTGTAGCTATTGTATAAGGTTATGAAATATGAATGCACAAATGTTAACTTTGTGCGCCATCTATAATCTTACAGAATCTTATTTTATATTACGATATAAACTATTACGATATAATTATACAATTTTACGATATTTTTTTTATTAGATATGATCTGACCGGAGTTTGAACCCGAGGCCTTCCACATGAAATGCGGCGTCTTTACCACTACGCCATTGGTCAAATCTTCAATTATATTAGCTCAGAAATATGCAACAAAATATGAAAATAAAGTGGTTAAAACTAACTATAGGGGCAGGCATATCCTTCTGTTTTATTTACCTCTGCCTCTGCCACCTTTTTCATTTGTTAATTAATTCAATTATTCATTCAACCAATCACTCCAATTCCACCTCATATACCATTAATTGCATATAAACCAAATACCAACTAAGGTTCGGATACACAACCCTTGAGAGCTCACCCAATTGATACTCAGGCCTCTAAGACACTCTAATTTATACAAAACTATAAGTAACATAACAAGCAATGTTAATATCAGTTTCCCCATCCCAGCCTTTGAATAAATTTTTATTATCCCTAAGTCCCAATTCCTTCAAAATAGTCGTCAAAGAGAGTATTAGAAAATAGTACTTGAATGATAAGATAAGATTTGAATCCCTGAGAATAAAATAAAAGGAAACAGTAACAGCTATTTAATGTTCATATAATTGTTACACGAAGGATTTTATATTTAATAAATAGTGAATAGTACTTTTCTTATCATTTAAATTCATTTCTACATTAAACGTTTTCTCATTTCTATTCTTATAAAATATTTTTAAATTTTTTTATCTTTTATTCATCTGTTTAAAAAAAAAAATAATGTTTTCCATTCACAATTTTCTTTTTTTTTTTTTTTTTTTGACATTTAACAGAATTTACAGAACTATTGTTGCAAATTTTCTCCACTGTACTGTCAGTGTCATACAAAATCCTTGGTGATAAGTAAACGAGAGTTAAAAAGTAAAAAGTAAAAAAATTTCATTCGCTTGGCTACTAAACGTGGAACAATAACTTCATAAAAAAAACTTAAAACTATATTTTTTCTAACCATATAAAAAAATATTAAAAAAAAAATTTGACAATAACTGTAAAACCGTAAAAGGACATAGTGTAAAGGACATAAACTGTATAAAAAGTTGGTTTGTTTTTTTTTTTTAAATTGTTTTTTATAAATTTTTACTTAAAAATAGTAAAAATATATAAAAAACAAAAAGTACTAAAGTAAAAGACAAAAGTACTTTTT
This sequence comes from Dolichopus griseipennis, assembly GCA_963082915.1. NCBI lineage: Eukaryota > Metazoa > Arthropoda > Insecta > Diptera > Dolichopodidae > Dolichopus > Dolichopus griseipennis. The sequence continues at coordinate 75,434,126 of OY720445.1, forward strand.
AATTTTCTGTCTCTTTCTTTCTTGTTTTTTTTGTATTGTATTTATTAAAGTCAGTTAAAAGTAATTTCGTTTTATATATTTTTTCCAACTCAAATTCACTTGATCTCATCAAAGTCTTGTTTTAGATTGGAAAATAAAAATCAAAAAAAAATATTGGTGTACAAAATAGTACTTAGAAATTTGGTGAAAGCTTTAATTTTTTGAACCCACTTGCGAAGTTGCTAACTGAGGATCCATGGTATAAATTCTTTAAAGGTTCGGCAACTGACTTCCTAACAGTTGGCGGATTTTATTGCTAAAGTTTTGTTGAAAACCGTCATGCATTTGTTTTCTCAAAAATTGTCTGTCTTAAGAACTATTCGGGCCTCCTTTGACCGGGGTCGAGAATTTTATCAAATAAAGTATTACATTAAATGTATAAATCCGTCAAGTAACACCCAAAATGTTAGTTTTTATTTGCTCATATGTCATGTGAGTACAAAAAACTAGATATGGGTTAAAATAAGGCTTACCCATTATATAATATGGGTAAGGCTAATTTGAATATTGAATTATGGTGAAGGATTATACATACACATCTTCTTCTAATGTCTAGCTCCGGTTTATATAAAGTTTTCGATTGCTCATACTCAAAGGAAGTAATTAGTTCAGACAGCCTAAAATGTATGTAATCGATTTTCCGGAAACTTGTCCCCTACTATAACTGTACTTTATGCATTTATCAAATAATTATAAAAGCTTGTTATTGCATTCCTTTGCTCTAATAAAGTAATCAATTACGCAATGTATATTTGTAAAGCCAATCAATCCATCTGGACTGTATATGCAAAGTAATCAATTTTTCAAAATGCAGTAAAAGTAATCAATTAATAAAATGATAAAGTAATCAAGTTTAATCAAACGAAAATTTTTGAATTAAAAATAGAGATTCAAAGTCTAAATAAATTCACATTATAAATTCAAGATCACCCCAGTGTGGTTTTAATATCAAACATACTTATATACAAATATAAAAATAAAAAAATTTATAAAAGAAAAGGATTTATCCTTTGAACAAAACTAACAACTAGTAAGAAATTTACAGTTTTTTTTTTTTGATTCTAAGGATTTCATATTGTTATTCTCCTGTTTTTCCCCCTCTCTTTCTTTTTTTTTTAAGTATTGCAAAATGCTTTTCTACTTTTAAATATCCTTTTTTTTTTAATTCGTTGTGTCCTTAAAAGTAAAAATCTTTAACAAGGACATAATACAAAGTTTTTTTTTTTTTTTTTTTATTATTGTTTTATTGTTTTTGTGTAACTAAAAACAAAAAAAAAAATAATTTTAGAAAGAGAAGACAGTATACACAAAAAATGCATTGTTGTCTCCTATTGATTTAAAAATTAAAATAAAAAAACTCACACTCTGAAACTTTGATTTTGTCTGTCGTCAGAAGATATATAAAAAAAAAACATATTAAATTCATGCTGGTTCCCTAACATAGTTAAAAAACTGTCATATTAAAAATGGCAAATATTTTATTGTTATTGCAATTGCAGTTTTTTTTTTTTTCAAATTAACTTTTTCAATAATTGTTATGTGCTTGGCTGTAAATGTTTCGGAATTTTTGTAGAAAAACAGAATGGTGGCACAGATTTGATTGGATTTTTTATAAAAGCTTCATTACTATGCTTTAGTTTTGAAGATTTTACACTAAGACCTCAGTGCTCTCTAGATTAGAAGAATATACGAAGATTTGTAAATAGAAACTTGGCGTTCTAAAACAATTAATTCGTTTGAAGTATCAGATAAATTTGAATTACAAAGGTCGAATGTAAATATGTCCTAGCATACTTTATACTTTTAATAATAGTAAATATTACCTGATATTATTATAGTCCTTTGCCCATTTGGCATTTAGGATTCTTAAATTAAATACTTTCTATTTAATTATAATTACAATATTAATTATTTTGTTTATAATATCATATATTTGTTTATTCTAAATTATATTTGGTAACCATGGCGATTTCAAAAATTGTTCTTTTTAATTAAAAAAAACTCATGACTCATATGGGAAGCGAAACCGCATCCCTTGGGTTATCGACTAACCCACCGATGCCCCTTTTGAATTATATAAACTTAAAATATATTGGGTTACCATGGGGATTTCAATAATTGTTTTTTTTTAATTAAAACAAATTTCTGACCCGTACGGGAATCGAACTCGCATCTCCTCGGTTGCCCACTAACTCACCGAGCCGCCTGTTTAATTATATAAACTGACTAACATGCAAGAGTAAATACCTTAGATCATTTTAAAAATTTTAATTTTAAATAAAAAATATAAAATAGAGAAAATTTAATTTAAAATAAAAATTACAGAGTAAACGACGCCTCATTTAAAAGTTATTAGAATTAAAATTTATAAGAAGAGAATGAAAAAAAACAACTTTCCATTAAATAATAGTTTAATTATATTTTTAATATTAGTTGTTTTATCTTAAATCTTTATTTGTAAATAATTTCTTTTTTTAATTAAATAATTTAATTAAATAAATTCATTTTATTTTTAAATAAAAAAAATTAAAAAAATATTTACAAATTAGACATTTATAAAGAAAAAACAAAGATTCAAAGTTAATACTGTTTAAATATTTAGAACATTAAAAATTTAAATTCTATTGAAATTTTTAAAAAGAAATAAATTAGGTTGATATCTAATAGGTTCTTCCAAGTAGGATATTATTAACATTTTTAATTGGTGTTTTATTTGGGGTGATATTTTGTCGCAAAGGGGTGATCATAGATTTAAATCAAAATGATGTCAACACATAACCGAACTTTATAGCTCCAAGTTTCCAAATATATATGCATTAGTACCGCTCCTATCATCTAATGGCCGAAAAATGCATTACAATATTTTCTTAACAAATTCTACTATTTGAATGAAACCGTTACATTTCACCGTAGGAAATTAATACAATTCTTTTATAGACAAGAATATTACAAATTATATTCTGAATTTCAATGGGCTTTGAGTCCTTTTGAACTCATGAAAAGATCCAATTACCTACCCATTTGCAACACAATAATTATAAGATTCAAAATACAACGAAATTGCACGACTTAATAATAATTTCTTTTTTATTATTAGTTACTTACATTCTATTCGATATTTGAAGCTGAATATATATATAATTGTCCACAATCGTATGGAGGAATTCCCAGATATCCCAGGAAAACAAAATTAAGAATATTTCGGGCATGTGTGAAAACAGTCCTGACATATGGCAACGAAACCTAGCTTTTAACCAACAGCCTAACCCACAAGCTTCAGATTTTCGTAAATAAATGTCTAAGGAAAATATGTAGCATATTCTGGCTCAACACAATATCCAACGAAGGCCCTTTGAATTCTAACAGGCGAAGAATCCATAACCAAACAAATCAGACTTAGGAAATGGAGGTGGATGGGCCACACGCTTAGAAAGCCTAGTGAAAGCATATAGCACGTATGGTATTAGAGTGGAATCCTCAAGGGGCTAGTAGAAGCGGCCGTCCCAACATCACATGGCGCAGGAAAATTTATCAAGAAATAGATAAATGCAACATCTCCTGGGATGACATTAAAATATTAGCGCGATTCCGCTGAGATGAAGATGTCAAGTCAAAGTCCTATGTTCCCAAAAGAAGTAAAGAAAAATTTATATATACATATATATACATAAGTAAGTATATATGTATATATATGTACTTACTTATACATTACGTATAATACACCTCTATAGTAACCAGTAAAATCTATCTTAAGATTTATTTAAAATTACTTTAATTATCATGGCAGTCTAAAAATACGAAACAATGTATGAGAGCCAGAAAACCTTTAGATCGAAAATAAGCAGCTGAAAAACTTTAGATACAAATTAAACAACACTTTTTATATACAAATACAATAAGAATACTAAATCTTACCACAGCCCTTAAGATACATGATCTTTAAAAATTAATTAAAAAATTTTTAACTTAAATTTTTTTTAATTTTAAATCTTAAAGTTTTTAGTAAAAAAAAATTTTGTCACTTTAAAAGTGAAAAACACAATAAGATACTATTTAAAAAAAAAAAAATTTTATCTATGTCATCTCTCATCATATTTTTTTGATTAATAAAAGATATACAATATAATATGAACTTGCGACATTTTTAATTAAATTTCACTGATTATTTTTTATTTATGTTTTTTTTATTTTTATTTTTTTTTTTTAATTTTCATTTAAAAGTCTTCAATTTAAGGGCTAGACAGAATATCAAAAATAAAGAACACAATCAAAAATTTTGTTTTTTTTTTATTTTTTTTTAAAGTAGAATGAAATCCTTTTATTTGCACATAAAATATTATATATATATATAATATATATATATAAATACTATTTAATGAAAAGAAAATGAAAAAAAAAATCATTTTTTTATAAAACTTTTAAGAATCCCATGGAAAAACCTATGGAAAATTTTCAAAAAAATTTTTCATTTAAAAGAAAACTTTAAGATAAACTCAACTTCACTTCAAAGTAAAAAAAAAAACTGGGACAAAAAACAGTCAAAATGGTCAAAATAAATTTTTTTTAGATAAAAATTTATAATATAAAAGAAAAAATGAAAATTAAAATAAAATATGAAAAACAACGAAGAAAAACAAAAAGAAAATTTGGAAAATTTAGGAGTCAAATGAAAATCTCTTGTGTTCAAAATAAAAATTTATTCGATAGATATTATGTCTTGATTTTGAATGAATTAAAGATTTTTTTATATATTTTGTAAGTAAGTATTCTTATTTTCATTTAATAATCTTATTTGTTTGTTGGAAAATGTTGGAAAATTTTTTTTGTGAAAAACAAGACAGAAAACCAACAAACTTACAAACAAACAAACCATCAAACAAAACCAATAAACAAACGAATAAATGAATGAATGGAAAAACCAAAATAAAATGAAACTAATGAATAATTCAACATTTTATTTCTACTTATTGCTACACCACAAAATATCTTTCAATATACATATATATATATATGTATGCGTTTAGCCATTTTTTCAGGACCTATATGTGGAGGCTGCACCACATTATTATTTACCAAAATCTGAATACAAATAAATGTGTTTACATATACATTATAAAAAAAATTCTCTAATTCGTAATCCATATATAGCACTCATATTACTACATATATTATTATTATTTAAATGTATGTGTATATAAATTATATATATTACTAGCTAATATCCGGTGCGCGTTGCTGCGAATGAAGGCAATTTTTTTAAAACGATTTTTCTAGGATTATTCTAGTAATTTTTGAAACTTTCTGTAATTCAAAAACTTTTTGGGGCTTTCTTTTTAGACAAAGAAGTGTTTCGTAAAATCGGACAAAATTTGGAACCAAAATTTTTTTTGACCAACCGTCGGCCCGACATCGGTTAACAAATTCCAAAACTGTTAATAGTGTCAACTCAATTCTCAAAGAGTATCATGTATACAAAATTCGAAGTCAATTGGTCATACCATTTCTAATTTAGAGTAACGTATTAAAAAATCCTATAAAAAGCTGTTGGGCCGCAATGGGTTAATGGAACTCAACAAAATTTTTTTTGGGACTTACTTTTTAGCCAAAACAGTGTTTCGGAAAATCGGACAAAATTTGGAACCAAAATTTTTTTTGACCAACCGTCGGCCCGACATGAGTTAACAAATTCCAAAATTGTTAATAGTGGCAACTCAATTCTCAAAGAGTATCATGTATACAAAATTTGAAGACAATCGGACATCGGTCAAACTGTTTTCATTTTTGAACAAAAAAGTTTAAATACTTGCACCACAGACACAACTTGTCGGTCCGTTAGAGCAAAATTTTTGGGTCACGATTTCTTTCCGTACCCAAAAACCTCTATATACAGACTTTCATAAAAATCGGCTGGGCAGTTTAGCAGTCTATTCGCTAAATACAAACAAACAAACAAACAAACAAACAAACTTTCGCGTTTATATATATAGATAGATATATATAATAAATATACATATATGTGTGAAAAGATGTGGATTAATTTTTTTTTATTACTTTTTTTTTTTTAAAAAACCAAAACGTATTAGAAATAAATAATATTTATATGAGGGTGATCCCCATTTTGGTTTGGGTATATTGGTAGTCAATTGAGTATAGTTGGTATTAGTTGGGTTATTTCTCAAATATATGTATATACATATCTACTTAATATTATATTCTTCATTTTTGATAAATAAAAAAAAAAAAAATAATAATGTTAAATATTGATTTGCAGACTTAATCAAATGATACCATATTGATACAACATCAAATTGAAGTTTATATTAAAATGTGTTCGGCTATAATCTTCAAAACTGTTAATGATATTGAAAATCTTTGGAAATCTTTTAGAAAATGTTAATGTAGAAGCATGGATTATGTAAGATATTCTGCTGTTAAAGTTCATCATTTAATATAAGCGTATGAGGAAGTCTGGTCTGAAGAATAAATAGAATAATAAAGATGGATGGACGGACGACTGGTCAATTTAAAGGTTTTAAAAAATATAAGGCTTTTAATTTAAAAGAGGGAGGGGTTCAAAGTTCTTTAATGGTTTTCTTTAGAAGAATACTTATAATGGCATGATCATGTAGAGCTAGAGTCCAGATGATGTTCTTTAGATACAGAATTAAAGGTAACAATGACAATGAGGTATCAGAACAAAGAAGTCTCAGTATTAAGAACTTCTCAGCCTGATAAGAAGCTTTTCCTAATGTTTTCAGAAAATGCTGTGCATTTTAGATGCTTTAACATTTAAACTGGGGCCACCTTTCCTGAAACTTGTTTTAATTTTGCAAAGTTCAGTCCCTCTCTAAAATAACTTTGCTTTACACAGCCTCAATGCAAGCTCAAATTCCCATAAAAAACTTAGTTCCTTAATTCATTACTTAATAAAACCGTACTACCACATTGCAATTGCAGTAGTAGACCGTTCGATCCTCCACAATATCAATCAAAACTTAAATCGTTTGTTCAACAAACGCAAGTTGAATATCTGTAGATACTATAGTAAGATTTCAAAAGATTCTGTAAAAATGTAAATTTAAAATTTTTATATTTTATTTTTCTTTTTGAAGAAATTTAGATTTAGATGCATACAGAAGCTTTTATGTATTTATATTATGTACACAAATCCATTCCATATACATTTTATATTCTATTCACGTTATTGACATTCATTTTAATATGAGATTGAAACTTTAAGAATCTTAAATACGAAAATCGATTTGTTATAATGGTTCCCAATTTTATTATTTTGAAGCAACATATATAAATCTACATATACGTATACATAATTTTAACATAACACGTAAGACACCCCTTATATTTAATCAATATTATATACTTAGATTTAAACTATCTTTTTTAAATTGATAGCAATTTAAAACTGTAAGATAAAAGTTAAAGTTTAAAATTTTTAAGAATTTTTATTGAAATGAACGGCACATAGTGGTTAGGAAGCCAACATTTCATTCGGGAAGTCCGGGTTCGAACCCCAGTAGGTGTGAACAATTTTTATCTAGTTTTCGAGTCATCTCAACTACCCTTTTGTGATTTGGTTCAAATTAATCAAATTAAGAAATTAATTAATATAATAATACAAAATAAATTCAAAAATATAAACAAATATTTTAATTGAATAATATAATTCACAGATACAAAAGTATCTTATAATTAAAATATTCAATCATTTGAATATATTTATTGTCTATACATTTCTATATTTTATAAAACCTAGGACAATCTCATCAGTTCTAGTAATAATTAAAATTTAATATGTCCAATACCTTCCCTACTTTTCCAACAAGTGTCTTTAGTATAGACGGAATTATTAGTCCAATTAGCCATTAAAAAAAAGAGCCATCATATATCAAACCTGCATATATGAATTTAAAACTATCAAAATCAATACTAAGATTCTTTGATTTCCTAAGAATGTTTTTCTAAAAAAAAAACAAAATGGAGTCTTCTACAAAGAGAAGAATTCCAGAAAAGATAATGAATCCCAAAGATAATTAATACATTTTACTATATCAGAGACAAAGAAATTTTTTTTTTTTTTTAATTAATCAATCACTTTTAATTGTTCGCATCCATGATTATTTAAAAACATCAAAAACTAATTATCATACACTATGAACTTTAAATTTACAATAACAATACAACACTATACAATACAATACAATATAGATTAAAGATGTACGTACATGTAGTCTGTGTTGTACAATTCTATGGTTTTTTGCATTTATTAACACCCCTATAATTTGTTTTAATTTAGATAAACTGACAAGTACAATGACAAGGTGGTCAGATTATACAAATATACAGAACAAAAGAATATTTCTTGTATTATGTGCCTTGCTATATGTATACAGTTCTATTATATAAAGCTGGGCATATATAATACATATTCCTTATATAAACAATTGTTTAATGAAACTTATCATTTTGTATAATAATTGCACCAGCAGCATGTTAACACTAATCAGAATAGAATTCTTCATTTTGTAAATCTGAGAAAGTAGAGTTTCAGTATTGGCTTTATATTTAATTTTTATTAAATTAAAAATAGTAAGTATTATTTTGGATTTCATTGAAACTAAGAGTTTTAAATTAATTTTTTTAAGTATTAATGAGAATAATAGTCAATCATTTAAATGGACAGTAATTTACAATATATATAAGTACTTATGTAGTAGTAATTGTACTCAAATTCATTCTAATCAAAGATTTAACATCGCATTCATTTAAAAATTATGTATTAGGTCTGGGTAAAAGAAAGTTAAAAATAACGCTTAAGCTATCGTTGTATTTAAAAGATCCGAAATTGCAAAACCATGTTCTGTATTAGCCAAAAATTACGGGTAAACTTCCGCAGAGTGGTTACTAACTATCAAGATAGAGTTGGATTGTAAACTTGGATTCCCACTTTTTCCAGAATATTTATATGTATAACTGCAATATCTCAAAAACGGTAGTATCGATTCAGATGAAACAAAATGTATATTAAACAAAACCCCATGCCCTACAATATTATAGGAAATGGTTCCAGTTTACTGTCTTACAGGAAAAATATGACGGTTTAATTAAAATATTACAAAATGTTAGGAAAATTTTGTAATGCATTTTTCAACCATACGGCAACGCCACTAATAATTTTTAATATTCGAAAACTTATAAAGTACCGCTATGTGATGACGTTTACTGTCTTATAGAAAAAAATATAACGGTTTAATTAAAATACTACAAAATGTTAGGAAAATTTTGTAATGCATTTTTCAACCATACGGCAACGCCACTAATAATTAATATATTCGGAAACTAATAAAGTAACGCTATATGATGACGTCATCTTGATAGCTCGTCTGAGAAAGTATATCCAAAATTACTTTTAACGACTACCATCTACAAATAAATGAGACTTTGAAATGAAGCTAATGCAGATCCAAATATAGAAATTAAATTTGAATAAAGATTCAGACAAAATACGAAGAGATTCGTATCGAGCTTATGACATATTGAATCAAATCTTACAAATTTTAAAATCGAATTAAATCACACAATTAAATTGGGGATTTAACTAACTTAGCCCAAATGAGACTGTGGTAAAAAATATACCAATTAATTATTTATTTACTATTTGTGTGCAGAAATTGGATTCACATTTTTTGGCATCATATTATTAATAATTTATTTAAGAATTCATGGTATATAACACATTATATACTAATATGTATAAGACTACACAAGTAATACATTCTTATATAATTGACAGGGTGGTCAAAGAAAAATAAAGCCCAGACATAAAGATAAGTAAAACATAGATAAAGGGTAAAGTAAAGTAAAGTAAAGTTAAACATTATGTAGAATTGTAGAAGAGTGGTATATACTGTATTAAATCGATTCCAAGATATGAGGCATTTAAGAGCTGCTTTAGCAAATTTGTATTAAACAATTTTCAACTTAAACCTACGCGACTTCTTTGAAAGAGATGCAATAGCTTGAATTTTGTAAAGTAAAACTCAGTATTTTTCATGTGACCCCATCTTTAAAACTTTGTAAAGTCCCATATCTTAGAAAGTTCTCAGAATATAGATCGCAGCCTATTATTGAATTCTTTGATTGTTTTAACCCATGAGGTATTTAAGATCTGCTTTAGAAAGTTTTTAATAAAACAATCTACAACTTAAATCTACAAGATTTCTTTAAAAGAGAAACAATAACTTGAATTTTTTTAAAGTAAACTCAGAACTACTTAAAAGTTAAAACACAGTTTTTTTTTCAGGACCCCTATCTCAGAAAGTCCTCAGAATATAAATCCCACCCTATTATTCAATTCTTTGATTGCTTTAACCCATGAGGCACTTAAAAGCTGTTTTAGCAAATTTTTAATAAAATAATTTACAACTTAAATCTACGCGACTTCTTTAAAAGAGAATTTTGTAAAGTAAACTCCAAACTACTTAAAAGTTAAAACACAGTTTTTTTTAAGAACCCCTATCTCAGAAAGCCCTCAGAATATAAATCCCACCCTATTATTCAATTCTTTGATTGTTTAAACAGTTTTGACCCCTGCAATCACCTTTTCTATGCTTCTATTGTCTTTAGACACCTTGTACCTAATTCGTACATACACATGTATATATAAATAAATGTTCATATTTATTTAATAAATTATAATAAATATAACAAACAAACATATATGTATATATTTAACAATAATAACCAATAATAATGTTAATAAACCCCACAACGAATAGTTAAAAAAAAAAAAAATAAAAAAAAAAAAAAAAACATGAATAATAAAATAAATAAATTCATCGTATTATCAAATCCTTATTCCGTTCTTCATTCTATTTTTTTCATTCTACGTATGATGATGATTACCTACATATAACAAAATATATTATATACAAACTTACATACATTTTAAAATAAATATATGTATATATATACATATACATATTATATGGTATGCACATATAAAAGGAAATTAAAAGAAATCCAAATCGACATTTATTCATATAATATATCATCATTTAATATAAAAAAATCATAATCATAATAATAATAAAAGCTTGTTGATCCTGAATAAGGAACATTATCCTTAGGGTTTAACACAAATAAAATTTATATATATATATATATATATATATATTGTGTGCAAGTTATTCACAGCTTAAAGGAAAAAAAAAAATGAAAAACACGAGTTAAAGAAAAAAGGAAAACTAAAGATAAATGAAAGAAAAATGAAAATTAAGAACAAAAGAAAATCTTATCAGTTTTTTTTTTTTTTTTTTGTATTTTTCGCTTGTGTACATCCGTGGATTTATTCCACAACAGCAGAAGCTTTATTAGTTTTAAATATGAAATATTTGATGAAAGTTATTGTGTATATGGAACATTCTGAGTATAAAATCAATTGAATTTAATTTATGCATATTTAATATTCACTATATCTTGAAATGTGCCCCAAGGATATTGTACCCAAAGAACCTTTATTATTTTATTATAGCTGCTAATTTTCTAGGCTACTGTCGTGATCACATTATCTTGGGATGTACCCGACTTTTTTTTTTGTACCTTTTTACAAATTTTATTATTATTGATATAGACATTTTCTGGGCTAATCAAGTCCGATTCTTGTCATTATGATCAATTGGGCTTAATCCTTTTAATTGAACATCATTGTCTTCATCACTTTAGTAATAGGTCCTATATTCGTAATCTTGCTGGAAGTCAGGGCATTTTAAGTCAAATTAGTTTCCTAAAAAAGAGAGGTATAAATTTTCCAACAAGATATAAACAAAAAACAAGAGATTTTAGGAACTTCTAATTGCTAAGCTTTTGTTTTGTAACATATGTCATTCAGAAACTACATAATGAACCTTTTTTCTAAGATATTGACTTTGCAAAATCAGTAATTTTATATAGGAGTGAAACCTGGATAAGTCTTCACAAACAAATGCCTGCAAATTATCTTCCAGATATTCTAGTCAAACAGAATATCCAACAGCCAACTCTGTAGTATGTACGAGGAAAATCCTATTGAAATCCAAATAAGAATGAAAAAATACAGATGGATCGGGGACATAATTAGTCGACCAAAAAACATAATAGCCAGAGAAATCCTGAACTGACAACCCCAGTTAAAAAAAATAGTCAGATATATAGTCATATCCAGAAATAGTTGAAAAAGAACAGTATTGAATACCTAGAAAAATTCAAGATTTTATGGATGTCCTATGCTCCTCGGGGGAGTTGTAAGGAAAAATCCAAAATTAGGAAACAACCTACTTGAAGTTTTTATCTAATTTAAAAATATTTATAATGAAAAAGTTATGGTAATTTTTAAAATTAATTAATATATTTTGCTTAAAGAATTTTGTCGAAGACTGTACAAATACACAGGCATCTCCAAAAGTACAGTATATTAGTTAATATATAAAAAATATTATAACATATATAAATATATCTATATTTTATACATAACATATACTTTATATATGTATATATACATATATATATATATCTACATATATAAAAGTGTCAAGGATCAAGGATAATAATATCACATTTATAATCAGAGAAGAAAATATATCTGAGAAACAGGCAAAAATAATAAACAAATAAAAAAAATTGCCTTTGAATATTAAAATACACTTCGTAGTATATAGTGTTAGATTTTTTTTTTATTATTTATTTATATTAATAATATTATTTTCTCTTTCTGTTTTACTTTATTTCCATTTTCATTCTCCATCTCTTCTTCATCTCTTCATTTTATTTTGATTTTCTCTTTCATTTCGTTTCATCATTTGATGTTATGGATGATTATGACATTTATTCAACTTAATTTAACACTTTGTTACATTTTAAATGAAGTTAGTTAATATATTTTTTTAGCAAAATAAAATTTTATGGTTTTTTAACATTTTTTTTTAAGTATGTATTAACTTTAAGAATATTTAAAAAATTTTTTTTAATTTCTTTTACTTAAAATGTTAAAAAAAATTATTTTTGGGTATTAAATGTTAATTTAAATTTTATTGACAACACGAGTTTACATTGACAAATGAGATGAAATAAATTAAAAAAAAAAAAATTTTAGGTAAATGTAATGTTAAGAAATGTTTAGTTATACATAATATCTCTCTCAATTTTTTTTAACATTTCAAGAGATAATAATTATAATATGAATTAGGAACAACAGAATTAAAACGATTAAAATGTCAAAAGATTATTGAGTGAAATTTTGAAATTTAGCTTTTACATGTGACAAATTACGTGCTCTTTTGGTGAGAATTTAACAGGTGATAGTTTTAATATCGTTTTATATATAAATCTCAAAAACTTTCTTTACATGTAATTTTCTGAGTGAAAATAATTGACTCATAAGATTTTGTTGCAAAGAGTTAGATTTATTAGATATAGAGAAATGTTTATTTAAAGAAGAAGTTGTATGTTAACAACTCAAACCTAGCACGCTAGACTAATTAAATTTTTTAGAAATTTGTACCATAAAACTAACCTACTATTGATAAAATTTCTGAACTCTTGAAATTGATAAAGAGTAGAGAGCTAGATTACGTATAGAGTAATGCACATTTAGAGTTCTAACCCACGAATAATTGAAAAAGCATGCATATAGGACAAAACTCAGGCAAAACTCTCAAAGAGTTTGAGTGATTGAAGAATGTTCTTCCGGAATGGTATTTTGTGCTTTGTAATATTTAAGTTAAAAATATCTCATGTGGATAGATCTTACTATGTAACAGTTGCATGTTACCCACATTTTATGATATTTTAAACCTCTTAAGGATTTTTATATATCAAAAAAAAAAAATTATTAAAAATTTAAAATTAATAATTTTCAGACCAATTACAATAGTAACAATTATCACATGCAGAGAATTACCAAGTTCCTTGCCAAATAATGTCATATTCAAACAAAAAGTAAAAGATATTGTAAAAATTCGTCAAGTTGCGCTAGGATAACTACCTATATTCAAGCTATATTCTGTAAGATATTTTATGTCATATGGCAATATTGTAACAATATAATAATTATACATACCAGTTTAATTTTGACTATTGTGAAAAGAATTAATGAATAAATAGAGGAAAAAAATAAGAGGAGAGGTCAGATTGTTGAAGTCGATGTAAATGATAACATCTTTTGTTAATTTAATAAAAATTGTAAATATCCTAAAGTGAAATAATTTTATTGTGTTTTATTGAATATTACAAATTTAAGATTACAATTCATAAAAAATAAAATAAAGCCGTACCGTTAGCATCAAAAACTATAATACAAAAATACTATAATAGTAAGATGAGTAGTTAAAACTTCTCCATTAATTTAAAAATGTACTAACTTAATTAAACAAACAATCTCTAATAATATACAGTACAACTATAGAAGTAGATAATACCTCACTACCTCATACACTTTTGTAAAAAGCATAAACTTTTAAGGTCTATAACAGGCAATCATTAAAAAATATTTGGGCTAATCTTCATTTTCGTTAACAATCACGACCTGATTGGGGGAATGCAAAAAATTATGAAATCACAACTTCCACCACAGAAAGTTATCTAATAGTTGCAAAATAGGTTAAAGTATTAGAGCATTATGTAGAAAAGTATTCGTCTTTATATAATACTAGCCTTAATATCCATATAAGAGTTTCCCTTAATCTAATGTACTTAATTATAGAGAAAATAGATATACATAAACTCCTTTAAAAGTTATATTAATCTCGAGAATGTTTTAAATCCTAATCTAAAAGAATCCTTGCACAAAATAATTATACAACCTAAACATTTAAACTTACTACTAAAGCTTTCTTGTAGAAATATTTTTTTAAATGTTTTTATAATTTTTAAATTCTTCCAAAATAAAAAACTGTTTTAAAAACTTCGAATAAGGAAGGTCCTTCCATTCAGTACCAAATAAACTCAAAATACAACAAAAAAATTCAAAAATTAACTATATTAAATGTTAATCTTAAAGTCGCTTAAGATCAAAGTAAAATAGTTGTTTATATAAGAGTCCATACTTATTTTACAAAAAAAAATTATAATCCATTTTTTTTTTTTAAATAGGAAGTCTAAAATAAATGATATACTCAAGTTCTTTGTATATAAATACGAGTATATATATATTTTCTTAATCTTTTATTCATTTAATAAATTTTTATACGTTTCCTTATAATATGTAATAAGTTATGTATATAAATGTATGTAATCTGTTAAAACTGTTTATATTTTCCAAAAAAAAAAAAAAAAAAAAAAAATCATTCATATTTTCCTCATATATCAAATTTTTATTTATTTTTTTTACCAACCGCTTATATGAAATATCATAAGCGTTTGGAATTATTTTCCTAAACTGACATTTAATTCAAAAATCAACCAAGTTTAACCACACTTTTATTTTATAAATTTCTTTATATTCTTTGGACCCTGAGTTATTCCTTACTCCGGTGAGTGCAGAAACCTACAAAACATGTTTTTTTTATGAAGTCCGTCTGTGTGCTCATATGTACGTATGTATGTACGAACGTCTGTCTGTGCACAAGTGTACAGCCTAAACGACTAAGCGGAATGTTTTTATATTTTATATGAAAGATTTTGATATTAATATCTTGAATTTATAAGCTTGTGGAAGAAGTCGGAGTAAAAATGGGTGCAAAGGGGGGTAATTTTTAGCTTTGTTTTTTATAAACCAAAACTAAAAAAAGGAGCTACAACTTTGCCATACAAAGTGTTTTAATCCGACGAACATAAGTGTCCTTTAATTAAATTCAAAAAATTCTTTTGGGTTAAAATATGTTTCACATTAAAATTTTGTTGTAAGAGCGGTTGGTTCTGTAGTGGACACAACATATTTTTTTTTTTTTTTTCTGGCATACGACGATAGTCATGCGATCATCATCTACTTTTGGATAATACTCATATATCATCTTAGTTGTTGTTGTGTTTTTTTTTTTGTTTATATTTTCTCGGAAAATTTAAAATTTAAAAAAAAAATAAAAAAAAAAAATATTATAATAAAAACAATTTTATTTTTTGGAGTTTTTTATCTTACAGAATTTTTTATTTTTTTTTTTTTTTTTATTATTTTCCGCATTTCATTTTCTATAATTTTTCTTTTAGCGTTTTTTTCATTGTAAGTTTTGTATTAAACTTTTGTTAAGTTTTATTTTTGTTTTTTTTTTTGTTGTTGTTGTTGCTATTATTGTTTTTTTTTTGCTGGTATATAATATTATATGAGCTTATTATTATCCTTCAAGCACTTTTAAATACATATAAATATATAATTTTATAATAATTTGTATATAAACTGATGTATTAAATAAAAGCATCCTCAGCGATTGAAAAATAAAATACGACTTTAGATGATTTGCCTTTTGAAAAATGGAAGATGCAGTTCAAAGTTGAGAACGTTATTTAAGCTAAGCACTAATCTAAGTATGTAAATTCAATCACTAATCTAAGTATGTAATCAAATATTTGTTTGAGTCATTCTGATAAGGAGTTGAAGCAATAGGGAAAGTCAAGTAAAATTCCGTTATGAAAACAAGTTGGAAAAGAAACTCTTTAGTAATTTCCACGAAAGACAGATCTTTAAGATTTGGATCGCTTGTGGATCGCTATTGAATTTTTAGACAAAATGCTGATATGTATTATTTCAATATATATTAATGACTTTAAAAGCTTCATTTACCTCAATTCAAATTGTACAACTCCCTGAAGAAATCAAAGGACACTTATAATTTATGTAAAAATCAAACTACTGTAGCTCAGTTTGAGTTCCATATGATTCATTAAAAATAATTGATTGAAATGTATTGGAATTACATTAGAGTCCAGTAAATTATTTCAGAACTGAAAGCTGTTAAATTTTTCCGAAAATATAACGGAATGTACGAAAACTATTGTAGAAATATTTTTGTCTTTGGATATGTTTGGCAGAAAGACTTTAGCTTATAATTTAACTAGATCTATAATGCTTTTTCCAACAGTGTCAAAGCAAACACTAGAGAAGCTTCAAAAGCGTCCAATTCGACGCTGTTTAAATTCCTGGAACAATTCAAACAAGTTTTAGAACCTACTTACTGTGAAAATGTCAATTTTAAAATTTGCATCATTTAAAAAAAAAAAAAATTATAAATTCTTTCCCAAACTGCCCTCGAACTCACGCTTGAAACCCTATTTTCCTTGAGATTTTCCTGCTTTATAGCTTAGCCAATATCGTCAACTATGTACAAAGGATTGCATCTTTCGAGTGTTGACTAGTGTGTAAAAAAAAACACATTTCAAATTTTGATAATTTTAATTTTGAAAAATTCAAGGACTTCTGAAAGTTTTAAGGATTCACATACTCAAAGTTTACAACCACTGATATAAACCATACAATTCACAATAAAAACATATAGAATGGATAAAAAAAAACGATATTAAATTCTAAATAAAAAAAAAAGAGTACAGAAGAAGAAAAAAACAAAGAAAAGGTAAAAACAAAACAAACACATTTTCCTTATAAACACTTGTTTTTTTAAAACACACACACATACACAAGAGAACCGTAGGAAAACCAAATCAAAAATAAAAGTATAACATTAAAAAACAAGGCAACACCGGATATACAAAGAAATTTATAAAACAAAAGTATGGTTAAACTTGGTTGGTTTTCTGAATTAAATATCAGTTTAGGGATATTCCCCCTTTATAGACCAAGATCAGGACCGAAACAAAAACAAACCAATAATAAGTTTTTTTTATTGTTTTTGTTTTTTTTTTCTTTTTTGAAAATTTAATTTTTAAACTGAAATAAAATAACCCATGGGAGAAGATATAATTCATTTTTTTATTCAATTTTTATATTGTGTATAAATATATATATATAATATATATATATATATAATATATATATATATTCTTGTATTAAAGTCTGCTGCGTCCGTTGTTAATCTAAAAATAGATTATTATATTTTTAAATTTTATTAAAAAAAAACAAACGTTACTCCATTTTGATTAATTTTTTTCTTTTAAAGCATATTTATAGGCGTTGAAGAAAATTATAAATGTTCTTTTATGAATTAAAATGTCCTTTATCAAAGAAGATTTTTGTAAGAAGTTTTAATGCAGGGGTTCGGAAACAAGGTATTTATTTAATGAATTATTAAAATTTAAAAATGCAAGGTAATATGTAAAACTAGCATATTTATAGGCGCAATTTTACAATTTGTAATTTTTTTAAAAAAGCTGATAAAGGTTCGTTTCAAAACTACCCTCTAATTCTCCTCCAAATTAAGTACAGGAAATTTTTATGTAGGGGTTCGGAGCCACGGTATTTTGTTATTAATTAAAATTTAAAAATGCAAGGTTTTTAGTATTTAAAACTAACATATTTATAGGCGCAATTTTATGATTTGTTAACTACTTTCAATCTCATCCTTGAAACTCTGATATGAAACGATTTTTGAGAATGTATTAAGACCTAAAAGTCAAGCCAACATACTTAATTTTGTACAAAGGAAACTATATCCAAAGTTTTAGCCCGTGTGTAAAATGAAGATTAACGTAAGGACGCGCTTCGTTTTTTATAATTTTTCAAAGAAGTTAATTTACCTGCTCTTTTAATTATTGTATGAATAGATCAAAAGTTTATATTTTAATATTTATCTAAATGAAGCTAATAATGTTCAAAAACTGTTTTGTTTGTAAAATTTGTAAAATTTTTAATCATCAAAGTACTTAAGTCATTTAGTACGTCATAATAAATTAAATTGTACATTATATTAGTTACTTGTAATAATTGATGTAAATAGCACAAATATAAGTCTACATGGAGTTCAAACTTGTATGTATACTTCTCCATTGAGAGATGGGATACTATTAACAGTATGATAAAGCACTGGTATGCTAAAAATTATATCTAGACTTGATGGACATATTATCGAAGTAACTGATTCACAATATGGACAATTACAGTTTATAATAATATTATGTATCTTACAACTATATTTAAAGGTTTATATAGGCAATTACATGAAATTTAATTTGCTAGCGTACTTTATGTTGCAAAATAAAATTTAAAACAACTTTAAGTCATAATAATATTTTGCTTCTATAATGTAAATTACCTACCAGGACCTCTCTTCTTAATATATTAAAAATTTTTTAAGATTATTATGTTTAAAAGTGTCTATTAAAATATGTATGTAGGAACCTATATAACTAAAGTTATAAACAAATTTTATCTATTTTCTAATTTTCTATAATACTATGACAAGAAATTCCAACTTTATTTTTTAATTTTTTTATGCTTTTTTTTACGGAAAATGTAAAAAATTATAAATTCAAATTAAAAATTTTAGTTAAAAATTCTAATTTTCTAATTGATGAGGCAAATAAAAGGTTTTCATTTTATATTTTGCTCCTCCAAACATAATTAACAAAAAATGTAAATAATAAAAAAAATTTTTACATAAAATTTAGCACAGAAAATATTTAAAATATAGAAAAAAAGGCCAAAAGTTAAATTATTAAAATAAATAATTTCTATTTTTATATAAAAATACAATTTTATAGTGTTAGAGACAGTGACTGCGATTGTTATTATCCTTGTATTTGTTAGAATTCGTATTTATTATATATTTAAATTTATCATCCTTCAAAATTCAACCATTATTATGATTATTATTTAAATAAATAAACTAATTGATTATTCTATTTTTTTTTTTGTTTTGAGGATTCTGGGATTCTGTGCTTTTTGTCCTATTTTTTTGCCTTAATTTGAAAAGAAAAAAAATAATTTTAAAATTATAAGAAAAAGGTCGGTTTAATCAAAATTTACTCAAAAATTTTGTTTTTATACTTGAAAACTGAAGATTGGAAGCTTTTTTTTATTTAAATTGAAGTATCCTTAAATTCAAGGAGCATAATTAATTCTAAAGAGTATATACAGACTTTATCGTCCTTTTTTGGAAACTGTCCAACAATCGTAGTTATATAAAAAGCAACAGTCATACATTTAATATGCAAAGTTTTATTTATATTTTAGCTAAATTTGGTTAAATATTTCTGTGTTTATTTAAGGAGTGTTGGGTTCGTTGAGATATAGACATTGTGATTCAAAAGTAAGTATTTTGACACATACTGTGGTTTAGGAAATACCGTGAGACCAAAAGATTTGTATGGAGGCTGAGTTATAGGTCCGATAGTTTTAGAACGGTGTCTATATAGTGTGTATATGGTCTATGATGTAGTGGTAAAAACACCACCTCTCACTCGTAATGGAGTGAGAGATCTCGGGTTCGATCCCCGGCTGGGTAAATAGTTATAATAACAAAATATTCACATATCGCAATATATAAATATTCTATATCATAATATCTAATATCTAAAAATATAAAATAATAATTAGTAACAAATTATTACAAAATAAATTACATATTTAAAGCCTATTAAAATATTGATGTCGTCCCTATACTGGCCGATAGATGGATTCATTATAGATTTGTCAAATTACCGTAGATAAGAATAACAGAGGAATAAATGCATAGGAAAAACCACTTTAATGTGTTAAACACACTTACAATGCCGAACTCACAGTAGGGCACAAGGGCCAAATCAGACTTCCTTCACCACAACATCTGGAGTAAAACTGTGATGTCCAGTCTCACATCTCCTCTTCACAGTCGTCCTGGACAACATCCTCAAAGAAGTCTGCTCGACAAATATAGGTACAATTTGGGGTCAGGCAAACCCACTAGAAGAACTAGAGCACGCGAATGATATCTGCCTATTATCGCATAGATTCAGCGACATACAAAGTAAATTAAACCATCTTAAACATCTTGCTCAACACGTTGGTCTAGAAATTAACTTGGAAAAAACTAAAGCGGTGAGGATAAATAACACCAACACGTCAAACATCCAATTGAAAGGACAGAAGCTAAAATATCAGCACGGAATCGCGTGAGTGGCATCAATATTGACATTTAAATGTATAGCTACCTACTACAATTCAAAGTTTTGTAGATGCTGCCAAATTTCTAAGTTTTATCTTAAAAATAATTTAGTATATTATAAATTAACAAAATTATTAAAATACAAATTAAATTAAAACATGGTCATTTCAAATCATTAATATTTTCTTGTAAAACTTCATAATCTTTCCATTTGAATTAATTATCACTCCACCTCTTTTCTTTAATCATTACAAATCGTCTTCTATTTATTTACAGTTATTATTACTCTGCTTATTTGTTCGTGTTGTTTATTTTCTTCGTACTTTATTATTTAACTTTTGTTAATTTTAAGGGTTATACATTCTTTTTTTAAACAATAATTTAAATTATTTTGACTACTTTAATAATAATTGAATAAATATTCTCCAGAAATAAAAATAAAAATGAAAGAACCACCAAACATCTTAATAAAAATAAACGCAACGCAAAATATAAAGCAAATGGCTGTGTTAAAAAGTAATCAAATCCTAAAAGTTGAACCCTTTTTCTTATCATCATTTCCATAAGATAAGAAAAAAAAAATTTTGGAACATAAAATGATAAATAAAAAAAAATAAATTAAAACGTTTTGACAGTAACAGTGTTGCCATGACTGTTATTAATCATGAAATAGCCATCATATTATTTAACATTTTATAGCTAAAAATGCTCCCAAGTGCTTGGGTCTTCTGTTCAGTTGTAAAACGTATTTCTCTCCTAAAGATCTGTATAATATCTATGAAGCCTATATTCGACCTAAGATGAAGTATAAATTTTAAATTTGGGCTGGCGCATCAGAAACTTTTTTAAGTTAACTCAACAAAAATCAAAATCGCATCTTACACCTAATAGACCACCCTGTCGAGCAAATAGCTCCATTTAACTCTCGTCAAAATATTGGAGCGTTTTTTCTGTTTTATAGATATCTTGCAGGTAATAACACATGTTCCATTTAACTAAAGTCAATTATGCCTAATATCATAAACCTTAAAGCTAACGGTAATTCCTCTAAGATGACAATGCTCTTTTTTAGGAAGTAATTCAAAAAACAGTTTTTCAAACACATGCAATATATACAAACGATTCTTGAAAATTAGAAAAAAAAGGTAAGGATAAAGCCTCTTTTATCCAAAAGCAATGAAAGACCGAAAGTCTGCTGTGATATAAATCAACATACGATAGATCTTTCCCAGTTAAAGCAGTTCTACTGGAGCTGTCAATGTATACGTACGTATTTTCAGAAAAAATTTCCAAGTGAAAAGCCGGACATCTTTTTATTTTTAAAATAAACGTAAAGAAATTAACCTTAACCAAACCTGCCTCCACCGCCTTCCTGCCCCCAGCCAACAAAAATGAATAGATTAAAAAATAACCATTTTGTTTTTTTGCTTGAACATAATCGAATACTTTATATTTTTTTTTAATTTTATTATTTTTTTTCGTCCTTCACTGTTCACCTACCACCCACCCCCTCTGGGATATTCATTTATTTACCACCATTTAATATTTACGATTTAAGTAGAAGAATTAAATAAATTAAGTCAATATTTGGACTGTTTTACACTCTACTAAAAAAAAAAAAAAAATTAAAGGGCTGCTGTATTTCTTCTTTTGCCTTTTTATTACTTATAATATTTTTTTTATTACTTTTTTTTTGTGTTTTTATTATCAAAAAAAATTTGTTACACTGGAATTAAAAGTATCTTTTTTTTAAGGATCCCTGAACTGGTTGAGGAATATCATCTCTGAATTGGTATCTCGAATCTTGAATAATATTATAAAACACGAAATAATATTTTATTTTATTTTTGACCATTTCTAATATTTCCAAGGGGTGGAATAAAAGCGGAGGAAACTCTTAAATTTACTTTTCGTATTTCCTCCTTTTGTTCTTGTTCTTGTTGCTTTCATTCTTCTCCTGAAGAGTTCATTCATGGGAAATGTATATAATTTTTATAGAATATGACTTTTTCTTGGTAATAAAATACAAAAAAAAAAAATGGCGGAAAAATTAAAATTAAACATGGATTATACTTATTATATAAAGAAACAGCATCAAGAGCAGCAGCAGCAGCAACTTCTATCAAAATAATTTTTATGACTTTAATTCTCATTATTTTTACACATAATTGTTTTCCTTATTTTTATTTTATCCTTATTTCGATTTATTTCCCCATACTGACAAATCCCCCTATCCCGAATCATCCCCTTCCCGAATTCACTTCTTACCAAATTTGATTGCTGTTCTTAATCTCATTTTTTTGTTATTTTGTTAAGCTCGATGCTCAATTGAATTATATTAAAGACATCAAAAATATGATAATGTAATAAAATATAATAAAAAAACAAAAAAATAAAAAAATATCGTCCTTGTTGTCCTTTTAAAATATAAAAAAAAAAAAAAAACAACGATAATCAAAAATTAAATTGATGTCTTCCTGTTTTATTTTTTTTTTATATGTTTCATGACCATATACAGGACACCAAAAATTTAAAAAAAAAAGGCAAATTAAAGATCCGTCTGGCTTATATGTTACAAACAAAAAAAGGACCTCTTGTATTTTATCTAAATACTTGTACACACACACACATATGTCATGTATATTTTGTATAATATTGTATCTCATTATATTAGCGAGTTGTCCTTAATTTTTATTTTTTTTTTTATTTTTTATGTAAACTGGTACACTTGCCTTGCCCTACTTAATATTATCACCATCGTTATTATCATCATTATTATTATTATATTCATTATTATGATGGTATTTAATAACATTTTTTATTGATCTCATGTATTTTACTTTTTTTTATACTTATGTGCATGAAATACACATGATTATATTTTATATATATACATACTAATAAAATAAAGATACATGCATGTATTTATATATACCTATAATTTATCCAAGGTCCTTTATTTGTTTTTTTGGTATATATATATGTATTGCTTCAATGTTCCTATATTCCCTCAATCCCATTCTGATTATTATTACACTTGATTATATTTTTTTATACACTAAGTATCATAATAACAACAGTTGGAACCGTACACCAATAAATACAAGGAACCAAAAATCCAAGGATCAAAAAAACAAGGAACAATAGAATAAAAAAGTTTTTAAAAAAGTACATTTGTTACAAAAGTTGGTACAAAGGTACAAAATTAAACAATATTTCCTGTAATAAATTCCCCAAAATAAATTGAACAGTTATTTGAGTTGGAGATGTTTAAAAAATGCAAGTTTTCAACTTTTGACACCACACAAACCCTTCAAATACTGACACCTCACAAACCCTTCAAATACAAAACTAAATGAACCGCAACATGGATTCAGAAAAAAATCGTTCCACAACAACAAACCTTTTAATTTACACTTCTAAAATCCTTAATGAAATGGAAAATGGGCACCAAGCGCCAAGCTATTTACATGGACCTTAGAAAACCATTCGATTGTGTTGATCAAGAAACTCTACTAAACTAATTTTCAACTTTAATTGTTTCGGGCTCTTTTCTTTACTGGATATTCTCCTATATTACAAATATATTGCAATATATCATATTTCAAAGATTTTTGTTGGACTCAATAAATGTTAAATTAAAAGTACCACAAGGTAGCCACTTAGGTTCACTCTTGTTTAATATACTCATTTCCGCTCTTTCTAGTAAACTTTGCGGTGTGTCATATGTTGAATTTGCTGATGATGTTGAGATTTATCAGGTAATTAAAAATAGTGCTGATGTTGCACTACTTCAGACAAAACTTAATTTTGTACTTAACTCTGTAAAGTTAGAATGAAAAATGCAATGTTATAAGTTTTACACGTAAAAGATCTACCATTTAATTCGGTTATAAAATAAATATTGAAACCCTTGAAGGATTAAAAGTTTTACCGATTTAGGGATTCTGTTGGATGATAAACTGAACTTTCATTTTTATTATGAGTTTATGATTTCCAGGGCAAACAAAATGCACAAACCCTAAATAGTGGTGGGCGTCACTAACAAAATTTTTTTAATAATTAATACTAATATTCAAAATAACAAGTGCATAACTAAAGCCGTTTACAAGATATAAGGGGTCAAAAATTTTGGAAAAATTTAGTTTTGCATAACGAAAAGGTATTCGACACGGTACATAGAAAGAAAAAAGATGGTTCAAAAGCTACTTATATGATAGGATGCGATATGCTGCATGTGACGGAGTTGAAAGCAGATGAATGTACAATTGAAAAATTGTAAATTATAAAACAGCAGGATACGGAACTTATAAAAAACTGGATAGATCACCATCTTGTAGGGACTAACACCTATTCTAAAAAAAATCAAACAACTTGTGCCTCAATTCAAGATTTTCCAAGGGGAAACAAGGAGGGAAACAGATGTTCACCCATACACAGTTGAGCTAGCCAGATGGCGTAACACGGCTTATGGAAATTCGTTTGTCATGCGCTCATCTCGTTTATGGAACTATATTCCACCAAATGTGTTCCCCAAAGTTGATAATGTATATATGTACGATTTAAACAAATTTAAGAAGAACATTAACATCTTTCTTCTAAATATCCTATCCAATTTTCCCCATCCCCCATAATCCAGATAATCCAAATAACTTCCACCATAATCCTAAATCCTTCAATATCCTCATCCCTGTAATCAAACTGTACATTTGTATTACAAGTTTCCTTCTAAAGTTTAGTTCAAAAAGGGTATGGTTTTGGTGTGTTAAAATCATACACTACCCAGCGCAACACCGCATAGTTTCAATGGGTGGCTTTCAAGCTTTACATTCCGTCGTAAAAAAAAAAAAAATCAATCAATCGAAGGGTCTCGAGTTCAAACCCTGGTCAATCAATAATAAATTAAATAATTATAAAAAATATAAACAGACGAGCGGACAGATTAAAACTATACAGGCCTAATTTCCCAAATTTTTTTTAAAATGTGCTAAAAATAAAAAATAACAACAACAAGGACTCACAGTAAAAAAAAAAAACAAAATTAAAATTCTGTTAAATTTGATTATTATTTTAGATGTGATGATGGCTTGGGTTTGATTATAAAAATGCCCAAAATGTTAAATGTAAATTGTTCTGTTGTGGCCTAGAGCCATATATACATATATACATATATACATATATTAAATTACAACAACAACAACAAAAAAATAGAGAGAATGTGTCGAATAACCAAAGGTTAGTCAAATTACAAAAAAAAAAAAATAACCCCAAAATAGCAACAAACAAACAAATTATTAAAAAATATATATATGTTCTGATGAAAAGTATATATATATATATAAATCATGTGTAGATAAAGGATATCTTGTATATATCTATATATAATATGTTTCGTTCCACAAAAGTGTTTTTGTTTTTATTATTCTCAATTTTCATAAATTTATAATTTTGCACACATATTATAGGGCCTGATGATTTTCTGGGATGAATAATATTCATTTAATATTCGAACGTTCTTTTGTATCCATGTATATAGGGCGGCATGAAATGGATCTGCTTTTTTTGTATGGGCATATAAATGGGAAATAAAAGCAATATATATATGTATATATATATATATTAATATAAAATTAAATCTATAGAGACTTCTAGGAATATTCTTATAATGTATATATATATATTAATATTATTATGCCTACACTCAAAAAATTAATGATTTTTGATTCAAAGAAATGTAGTATTTATTTTAAAGTTATTAAACAGTTCAAGATTAAATAAAAATTTCTTCAATCTGAAGCACTTTCTTTATTAAAAGAAAAAATATCTTCTAACTAAAGTTATAACAAATAACATTGTCTTTAATCGAAAGTCATAGCTTTTCTCGAATAAGATAAAATTACCACCTTACAATTAAGTAAAATTTTCCCCCATCTTAAGTTTTTTCTTTACTATACAGAAAAATTTGTCATTTTTAAAGTTTAATTATGTGTCATTTCAAATCTATTGTTTTCTTCCGATCATATAAAATTCTATTTTCAAATCAGGTAAAAATTCTTATAATCCAAAAAAGATGTCTTTGTTTTTTATATTTCCCAAAAATAAAAAAAAATTTCTTCAATTAAAACAATTTGCATTAGATATTTTAAATAAGTATTCTTTAATAAAAAGAAAAAAAAATCTTTCGATGGAAGAAATATTTCTTAATTTCAATTCCATTTTTTCACAGAAAATGTATTGTTTTTTTTTTAAATCTATATTAATATTGTTTAATTTCAATTTTTATTTACTAAAATATATGTAAATATTTTTTTTTTATGATTTGTTAAATATATTCATTCCACATTTTGTACATCTAAGTATTAAGATTTTAACACTATGTTAATTTAAAAACCTATTCTTAAATTCATAAACTTAACTTCAAATTTTATAAATCTTTAAAAATATTCAGTGTTTACCAAATTTAATTTTTCAATTTTCAATTTACAATCTGAAGCTCTTTCTTTATTAAAAGAAAAAATATCTTCTAACTAAAGTTATAAGAAAGAACATTGTCTTTAATCGAAAGTCATAGCTTTTCTCGAATAAGATAAAATTACCACCTTACAATTAAGTAAAATTTTCCCCCATCTTAAGTTTTTTCTTTACTATACAGAAAAATTTGGTCATTTTTAAAGTTTAATGTCATGTGTCATTTCAAATCTATTGTTTTCTTCCGATCATATAAAATTCTATTTTCAAATCAGGTAAAAATTCTTATAATCCAAAAAAGATGTCTTTGTTTTTTATACCTATTTCCTAAAAATAAAAAAAAAATTCTTCAATTAAAACAATTTGCATTAGATATTTTAAATAAGTATTCTTTAATAAAAAGAAAAAACAATCTTTCGATGGAAGAAATATTTCTTAATTTCAATTCCATTTTTCCGTATATGCAAGTTTGAACTTGTTTCCCAATTCCTAATTAAAATTTCAATACAAAATGTAAACATTTTGTTGTTCATTGTGACAGAGTTGCCACACGTCCTACTTTCGGTACGACAGTCCTACTACAATTAGGATATTTGTCCTACGTACTACATGAAAAGGAAATTGTCTCACTTTGAAACATTTTCCCTTTAAATTTAACAAAAAAAATTTTAATGAGAAAAATCTTTTTCTCGTTAAAATTCAAAGCAAAGCATCTAGATGCCGGTTAAAATATTTAAAAAAATTTGTATGTATTTGATTTTATTTATTTTGATAAAATCAATTTTAATAAAGATTTATTAAAATCAGTTTAATAAAGTTAAAACAAAATTTATTTACTGAATAGGTAAGTGTAAATTAATGATTATTTAGAATATCATTAAAAATTTAAAAATACATTTTTAACAACTATACTGCTAAAATAAACATTACAACACAAAAAAGGAAATGTTATTTTAATATACAAATATAGTGAATTGTTTTTTATTCATCATTTTTTTTTTTTTGTGGTTATTGATTTGTCCCTTTGAGCCTCTCAACATGTGACAACCCTAATTGTGTTGTGTTGTGAATTGTGATTTTGAAAATGGAACATTAAAACTACAAAACAGAAATAAAAAACAAAACATAAAAAAGAATATAAATACATAGGTACATAATATGTATACGTAGATATTACATTACCTATCTATACTCTATAGAGAAATAGAATATACGCCAATACACCAAGCAGTATAGCACAAATCAAATTCAAAACCTTATTTTCTTTGTGGCGATTATTTTTTCTACAAAACAAATAAAAATCTACAAATCAAACAATTTTCTTTGCAATTGCATTGCAATTTAAAAAAAATTACAGTTATCTTATTTAAATTCAGAATGGCCTACTTTGTTTTTAAGAAAGCAACATAGTAAATACACACATATTACATATATATGCATACCATAGAATAGAATTACTACAGTGCTGCCACCCTAAAGCGATTAGAGAGGATTGAATTTGCCTGAAAAGGGTTCTAAAATTGAAATTTGGGTACTGATTTTTTTTAGGGCTGAACAGTCCTTAATTACGTATACACATGTATAAAAGCATTTTAGCAATACCAAGATACATAAATATTTAAAACAAAAATTTTAAATAAAACTAAGAATACAAGCAAACATTGTAAAATATTTTATATATAACATGAAAGTAAAATACGAGCATTTTTTAATTTTTGATAATTTATTTTATAATCACATATAGAATTATAATATACTAACAAATTACAAATTTGTTAATTCTTATTGCAATGATAATAACATTTATTTATCTTAATATTTTAATTGATGAGACCATTTTTTAAATTTAAATTTATCAAAATATTTCAATAGTTCATCCAAATATAAAGATTTTGTTGTCCAACATGGCTTTGAATGATCAATTAATTCTTTAGTGTATAAAATATTTTCTACTGTTGTTATATGAATACAGTTTCTTAAATTTGTCATAATGAGGTTCAGATCCCAAAATTTTAGTTCGGCGATTGCAGTACTGTGAGGTAATGAGCACAGTGTTAACATGTAGTCGGATATTTCAGTAAATACATATTCGCCAAAAACATTTTTAACTGATTTCAAATTTGACCACCATTGTACAACATCATGGTTAAAATGTTTTTCAATTATTTCTTTATTCCCAATTAATAACCTCCACTGGTTTTTTAATAGTTCCTTCTTACATTTATAAAACAGGAACGACTTTAAAAGCGGTAATGTAGTGGGCTGAGTGTCAGACGAAAAGCCACGTTTACATCATTACATAATTTTTCACTTCAAGGATTTCCAACTACATAGTAAGGCAAATACATATCAATTTCAAAAATGATTTTACAAAAAAAAACAAATACTTATAAATTTACATAGTTATAACGTTTAAAAAAATAAGAAAAGTCAATTTTGAAATAAAAATCTTTATTTTAAAAATTTACTCATTTTCAAAAAAAAGTTCTTAAAATGAGTACGCACTTAAATTTATAAACACAAAAATGTAGTTACAAAAGTAGTAGATTAATATTTTTTTGTAATGGGGTGGCAGCGCTTAGTGTCAGAATTATTTAGAATAGGAATAGTGACAAAATTTTCAGACAAATTTTAAAAATATGTACCGGTATCGTTTGCATGTTTTTACTAGTTTCTTCACTAAGCGGCCCTTTTGAAAGTGAAATATAAAAGAAACTTTTAAATACTACTTAAAAGTTAAAACTAAATGAAAAAATATATTGTGTTCAACAAAAATTTCTGTGTCGTACGATTTTTAATGTTATTTAAAAAATTAGGTTTCTTTATCTAATGGGTGATGTGGAAAAAAGAATATAAATCTACAATAAAATATAAATTTTGCTTTTAAATAAAAATATTTTTAATTTTTTAAGTTTTTACAAATTTTAGCTATTTTATTTTTAAATTATATCTAATAACTATTTTTCAAAGTTATTTTCGTTTTGGTTTCTGCTTTCCATTTTTATTATCAAGAGAGCGTTCTGTAATTTATCCAAAAAATTGTCTCGATTTAATATAAAACCAATTTGAAAATCATATTGTAATGCTAAAAATTTTAAATAACAAATCAAATTTTAATTGAATAAAAAATAAATATAAAAAAAACTTCTCCACGATGGATAAATACCTGAAGATTGAGATACATTATTATAAATCAAAATATATAAGTTCATTAAAGTTCATCTCAAAAAATTACTTGTAAAATTAATATAAGTATATTTATTACTATTATTTCATATCTGTTTGAAAACAGTTTGTGGTTGTATCCCTTAACTTTAAAAACAAAAAAAAAAAATTACTTTGATGGAGCTTCCATTATTTTTTAAAATAATTGACTATTCTTCTTCCAATATTATTAAAATTTGTTTGTTGATGTTTTGTTGAATTATTATACTATTAAAAAGTAAATATTTTAAATTAAAAGTAAATTAAATCAAGTAGCAAATATTTTTATACGAAATAACTTACAATATACAAACTCTCCAATCCAAATGTAATTCAATGTAAAAATATAAACAAAAAAACGAATGAGAAACTGCTTATTGAACATTCTTATTTATTCAACATTTATTCACTAACAACAGAACAAGTAGCCGTGCCGTACCATTTTTATACGCATAAGAAAATGTATATGTATTTTTTGTCTGAATCCTCAGGATAGGAAATTGCATTAGAAAGAAAGAGTCGGGAACATTATTTTGCTATTCTAGAACTACAAAGTAAATGCATACTATTAAAAATAATTATTGCGATTTTGAAATTGTTGAGTAGAAGTTGTAAGTACGAATAGAGTTACAAAATTTTTAGTGAATTTTTTAAAAGTAAATGATGGAAAATAATAACTTTAACTTATTAAATGAAAGTGAAGACATTTCAATTGGCAATATTCTCAATCTTGATGATGAAATTCAGATAATCGAATTCGATTTGGAAGCGGATGATGCTTTTTTAAAAGTATTAAAAAGTTTACGTGGAGAAATTTTTTGCAGTTTATTTAAAGGTAAGAATTAAGAAATTAACTTTTTTATTAATAAATTTTTTATAAATATGTTATACGTATATTAAATTAGGTAGTTTAATTTTATACTAAAATGAATTAAATAGGTAGTTTAATTTTATACTAAATGAATTAATTGTAAAATTACTACTACTAGTTTAATTTTTAGTAAAATTTTAAAATATTAAATTATGTAAATTTATAAATATTTACGGATATAACGGACACGGTAAAATAATACATACAAATTTATATAGCTATAAATATATATTATCAGAAATTAAACAAATTAATTAATATGTATTTCATTATTTTTGAATTTTATTTTAATTTCAATGATAGCTATTTACAAAAATAAAACTTTAAAATTTATAAAAATTAAGAAGTTATTTTCATAAAAAAATACAATTATTAAACTAGTCCTTAGTCCTTAGTTTTGTAAATTAAATTTAACTGTTGTGAACTTATAATAATATAAATTTATGTAATTGCAGAACGCGGATTTACAGTTGAGAGCTTAAAATTTATGAAGCCGAGTCACCTAAATGACATAGTACCCAAAACATTATATGGACAACGAGTTATTTTTGAGTATAACTTGGAAAATTGGCAAAAGAGTCAGGTATTAAAATTTAATTTTTTGTACTAGGTATATAAATATTGAAAATTATAATTTTATTTGAACCCTGTAAAACCTTTTATGTACTTTATAGAACTTTTAAATCTTAATGATTGTTCCCACCTTTTATTGGTTTTACCTATATACATACAACATTCACATACATATTATCATTATTGAGAAAAAAATTAATAATTAGAGTTACATACATACTTATGTGTAATATCATATAATCCAAAATTTTAGTTTTAAAGAAATTACGGTTGTCTGATTCAAATTGAAAACAAAAAAAAAATTTTTTTTATTTACTTTGTTGTTTGTTTTGATGTTGAGAGCAAAAAATGATAAACTAAACAATTAAGTGTGTTGTAGTTTCCGTCGAATGAATATTATCAAAGAACATAATATAACATAAAGAAGTAGCATTCCATATAAATTCTTGACCAAAAATTTTTCAAAATTATTCCTATTCCCAAAAATGATGTTAGAAAAAGTTTTCATCTGAGCATAGGTACCTTGTTATTCTTTATGCATGAAGAATGATACACACTTACTTTTTTAATTTTTTAATTTATATTTTTAAATATGACTAACTATATGACTAAAGATACTAAGAATTCTGGTATCTAGAAAGAATTACTATAAAATTATAATTATACATAATTAATATAATCCTATATTGATATTAATAACTAAGCAAAAAAATTAAATAGAATTATCAATGAATGAAACTATATTTTTGTTATGATTTTTTAAAAATATTGATTATGATTTAAAAATATTTTCAATTCGACTTCTTTATGTTACCTATGTATATGTTCTTTGATATTATTTAATAATATATTCGTTGAATTAAACAGCAAAGATCCTATAGGCGCTGGATCGATGTTCATTAAATTATTTGAATTTTTGTGAATTAGTAAACTTTCCCAGGAAATATATTTTAAATAAACAATCATTAAGATTTAAAAGTTTTATAAAATATATAAATATTGTTTACTTAGCTATTTTAACTTAGCTATATTAACAATGTTTTATATTAACCCTATTAAAAATAAAGGGGGTATATTTATCAGAGCAATCACCAGCATCGTCAAGATGTGCATCAACAGTATCAGTTACAAGCAGTTTTGAAGAAGGGATAGATGATTTTAATGAAGTAATGTTCTTTATTTCTTTCTATAATTGGTATACTTAATATAATTTAGATTACAGATTCCTATAGAAAATATTTTAAGTAAATCTGTTAGTGGAAAGCAAATATTGTCATATTTTCACGAGAAGAAATGTCTTAACCCAAAATATCGTAAAATTTTAGCGAATACAATTACTGAATATTTCCTTAGCCACAAAATTAACCCTTCGCCGAAAACTTTTGAAAAGATATCGGAAAAAATTGTTAATTATTTTTCAACAGAAACAAAAGTAATACTTTTTTTATTTTATTAATATTTAGCAAATGATTATTTAATATTTATTTTAGGAAATTTATTTTATTCATAATAAAGGAAAGAAGCCTGGTGGGTGCCTTTATGCAAGGTACCATAGTTGCTTATTTAAATTAAGACTGGATGGAGTATTGAAAAAAAAAGATAATATAAAAACCCAAGAGATAGAATACAAGGAAAATGATGAAGAACGTGTACCACCAGGTATAACCTAAAATTTTTTTTGTTTACTTTTTTATGTTCATTTTTAATTAATTGATTAAAATTGATTGAAATTAATGTTAAAATATACTCAATAAAATAATCAAAATTTTTACTTCCAGACATAAACGAAACTATTTTTAAAAATTGGCTGAAATATAATATAGAACCATTTGAAGAAATAAAAACAAAATGGGAGACAACATTCAAAATAAGACAACAATTTTTTAAGGAAACGACTGATATTAACGAAATTTTAGAAGAATGGCCTTTGCTTAAACAAAGTTTTGGTTATAAATTGGTAAACTGTGCTTAATTAAATTAAATTTTATTAAATTTTCTATAATTGTATTGAATATATTTTTTAGATCGAGCTTGATTTTACAAAAATTTATGAAGGAAAACAAAATTTACTTTTCGAAAAGTGGGAAGATTTCTGTTCAGCAATCTTACCACTTATACAACAAAGAGTTAAGGATCCAAATAGCTTAGAAATTTTTAAAACTTTTCAAACCGGAAAATTTCAATCAGGTAATTAACATTTTGTTTTAAAATATGTCTTAGCACTCAAATTACATTTCTTTTTAGGCATTAGAGATAATGTGATTTTAACATTACTTCATTCAATATTAGTCCCGACAAATAGAAAATACAAAATCAACAAAGGAAACAACACGAAACAACTTACTAAAACATCAATAGCAGACTCTAGAAATGTTTTTCTATTGTATGCAAGTACATCAAGTGAGTTAAAAAGTAAAATAAAATCATTAATAGATAATTCATATAAAGATAAAGTTACTATCCAACCAATCATATGTGCAATAGGGAACGATATTTTTGATTTAACAGAGTATTTTGTTTACTTTTGCGATATTTATTATAAAATAAATAACATAATTAAATGTGTAGACATATGCTTTAAAATATTTCATGTACTAGATTTAAAATACCCAAATGACTGTAAATTAGTATGGACATTTTTTCAAAAATATTTTTACAACATTAGTTTATCATGCGATCAAAAACATAGTTCCCTATCTGCTCTTTTGACGGACTTAAGAAATTTTAAAATTTAAATAATGTTTTTAATACTTTCCGATATTTTTAATATATGCTTTCTTATATTTTTGATAAAAATAAATTATTTTAGTTAGATTTAAGAAATTGCAAAATTAACGTTAATACTTTTTCTATAAGAAAGTTAAAACAAATTTTACTAATTTATATTTAGAAACAATTAAATTGGAATTAATACTTTTGTTTTTAAAAATTGATATAAGTTCTATAAGCTTAATATATATTCCATTTACATTACATTTAAGAAATTTCATAATTTAAATAATATTTTTGATAATTCGATAATACTTTCCGATATTTTTAATATATGCTTTCTGATATTTTTGATAAAAATAAATTATTTTAGTTAGATTTAAGAAATTGCAAAATTAACGTTAATACTTTTTCTATAAGAAAGTTAAAACAAATTTTACTAATTTATATTTAGAAACAATTAAATTGGAATTAATACTTTTGTTTTTAAAAATTGATATAAGTTCTATAAGCTTAATATATATTCCATTTACATTACATTTAAGAAATTTCATAATTTAAATAATATTTTTGATAATTCGATAATACTTTCCGATATTTTTAATATATGCTTTCTGATATTTTTGATAAAAATAAATTATTTTAGTTAGATTTAAGAAATTGCAAAATTTACGTTAATACTTTTTCTACAAATAATTTGAAATATTTAAATTATTTTTAACAAATTTTAAAATTGAACTTTAATTATTATAAAATGGATATTTTTTGTGCTATTTGTAGCCAGAATTTTTTAGAATGTGAAATATTTTTTCGTCATTTAAAATATTTTCATAATTTAGATTTAAATAATACTTTTAAATGTGGATTTCCCACTTGCAATCAAAACTTTACTACTTTTAAAGCTTTATGTAAACATATGAGATCTGAAAGTAAAAATTATTGTAATCATGCAATAGCTGAAAATAAGTCTCAAAATCAACAAAATGATAATGATCAAGAATTAGTATTAACTTGTAACAACCATATTTCAAACCAACAAAACGTTGACCTTAATATTATTAATTCATGTATAGATACGGATAATTTAAAAAAAATTTTTATGCAGTTTAGTATTAAATATTATGCTAAAAAAAATCTACCAAGAGGAGAAATTGTAAACCTTCAGAGAGATATAAAATATGTAATTACTGAATCTATAGGAAAAGAGATTGAAAAAATTCTTCCAAGTTTAAGTTCTGAAAATTATTCTTTTGTTAGAAGTAATTTAGATAAATTAGTGAGATTCTGCAATGATCCTTTTGATGAGTTTAATACGGAATTTAAATTCATAAAAAGATTAAAAGAGCTTAATATGTATGAAAGTCCAAAAGTTATTAATATAGATAATTCAATTTCTAATAACATGAACAGTCTTGACAATACTTTAACTAAAGGTGTAATACTTCCAATTAAATTTCAATTTCAAAAGTACTTTGAAATTCCGGGGGTTTTTGAATGTTTCATAGAAAACTTAGAAACTTTATCTAAAAATAATTCATTACAAAATTTTATTAACGCTGAAATTTGGAAAAATAAAATTCAAAATTTTGAGAATAAAATCGTGATTCCTTATTTTTTATATTTTGACGATTTCGAAATAAATAACCCTCTTGGTTCACATTGTTCTTCTCTTTTAGGAGTTTATTATTCGTTTCCTACAGCTCCAATATCCTTAAAACATAAATTACAAAATATTTTCGTTGCAGCTTTATTCAAATCAAAAGATGTTAAAAACTTTGGAAATGATAAATCATTTTTCAATCTTATAGAGATTTTTAATGACCTAGAAAAAAATGGGTTAGAAATAAAAACTAAAACAGGAATTAAAAAAATATATTTCTTATTAGGCTTAATAACAGGAGATAACTTAGCTTTAAATAATATTTTAGGATTTTCGGGCAGCTTTTCGGCAAATTACTTCTGTAGATTTTGCAAAGCAAATAAAGCAACAACAAAAATTTCATATAAAGAAGAATTTAATCTATTACGTAATAAAATTAATTATACGGAAGATGTTAAACTTAGTGATCCAAATAACACAGGCATTAAAGAATTTTCAATTTTTAATAACATTACAAAATTTCACGTTGTAGAAAATTTTTCTGTTGATTTACTCCATGATATTTTTGAGGGAATTTTAAAGTACGATTTTTGCCATATTATTCTACTATATATAAAAAATAAAATATTCGATTTGGAATTGTTAAACATACGTAAACAAAATTTTAACTACGGAGAAAGTGAAAATGGGAATGTATCACCACCTTTTCAGTTATCTCATCTTAAAAAATTTAATCTGAAAATATCTGGTAGGGAAATGTTAACTTTTGCTCATTTCTTCCCTTTAATAATTGGGGACTTGATTCCAGAAAATGATGAGTTATGGCAATTTGTAATAAATTTAATAGAACTTTTAGACTTATTGTTATTATCTGAATATACTGAATTAGATTTAGTTAATTTAAAAGAACATATTTATATTCATAATAAACAATACATAGAAATTTTTTCTGATACCTTGAAACCAAAACATCATTTTTTAAATCATTACTGTAATATTATTAAACAATCAGGACCATTAAAATACCTTTGGACTTTTCCCTTTGAATCTAAACATAGACAGTTAAAGTCCTATACTAAAAATATAAACTCTAGAAGAAATGCTCCGTTATCATTGGCTTTAAAATATTGTTTAGAATTCTCAGATTTCATTATTAATTTTGAAAATAAAAATTATATTTTTAGCACCAAAAAATATCCTGCAGAATCATCTTTATTTTTGAACGAATTAAAAAAAAATTTAAACGAAAATCAGTTACGAACGTGTACTTGTATAAATAGCGTTGAGAAAAACGGCACAATCTATAAAAAAAATTTTATAATTTATTTTTATAAGCCACATCTTATTGCCTACATAATTCGAGAAATATTTATTTTAGATAAAGATGTCTCTTTATTATGTGAAAAACTTGAAATTTTAACTTATAAAAAACATTATTTATCATACATTGTAGGTTTGAATTATGGTATATTTAAAGTTTTTAATGCAAAAAATTTAATTTTACCTCCAGTTCACCTTTACAAAGTGAATAATACAAACTTTCTTAAACCAAAAGTTTTTTTTTGAACCTTTTTTTTAATATAATGCCTAAAATAACTTTTATATAATAAATTATATAAAGTTCAATTTTAAGAATTATTAATTTACTTTTTTGCAAATTATTATATGAAAATTTTTTTTATAATACAAATGTAAATATCGATATAAACAAATGTAAAAGTTTTTTATAATAGAAATGTAAAATAACAAACAATATGTGAATAAAATATTTAACAGTATTTAAATTCTTTTATTATTTCATAATAAATGGTTTTTTTTTTCAGAAAAATAATAGAACGAAAAAGAAAAATGGAGATAATTTCTTTAAAATAAATGAAACTAGTGAGAAAATATTTCTACAAAATAAAAAAAATTTTCGATATATTAAGGAAATATTTATTTAATTTATACTCATAAATGATCGACTATGCTCATAATCGAACGAAAAATTTTATGATTTACAGATATTGTAACATAAAATTAAAGAAAAATTTCTATGGATCATAATTACAAATTTAGTATAGTTGCTACGAATCAAAGCCATATGTCTTTGAAACATAGAACTTGGCTTTGATTTAAAGCATTATTTATAGAAATCGCAACTTAGGTTTATATATTAATTACTACAAACTTAAGAAATTGAATCTTATTTCAAAGAAAATTTATATGATTCATAGATATTGTTACATAAAATGAAAGAAAAATGTCTATGGATCATAATTACAAATTTAGTATAGTTGCTATGAATCAAAGCAATATGTCTTTGAAACATAGAACTTGGCTTTGATTTAAATCATTATTTATAGAAATCGCAACTAAGGTTTATATATTAATTACTACAAACTTAAGAAATTGCATCTTATTTCAAAGAAAATTTATATGATTCATAGATATTGTAACATAAAATGAAAGAAAAATGTCTATGGATCATAATTACAAATTTAGTATAGTTGCTATGAATCAAAGCCATATGTCTTTGAAACATAGAACTTGGCTTTGATTTAACGAATTATTTATAGAAATCGTAACGAAGGTTTATATATAAATTACTACAAACTAAGGAAATGTTTTCTTATGATTCTATAAATCTAAGTTACTTTCTTTGAATTAGGGAAATATTTACTTGTATTGCGGCCAACATTATTTCTTAGTTTTAAAGAAAAATTTGCTTTAAAACGAAGTTATGCTTTCTATGGAGCTAAATCATTATCAATTTTCTACAAAAATAGTCTATTTTTATTTAATCGGGAGAAGTATTTTTATGAGTGTATTTATTATATTTTATTATTATATAATAAATATGTATATGGGGAGATGGACAGGTATATATAACTTTATTGTATGTAATGTACAGTTAGGAATAAAAATTTAATTGAAAATTTTATTGATAATATTATTTTGAAATTTATGTTTTCTAAGGAGAGGGAAGATTTTAAAACTGAAACCCCCCCCCCCTCCACCCTTGTGAGGTTTTCGAAAACCAACTTTCCCTTTGTACTTAAACTGTACAATGGCTAAAAAATACAGTTTGAAAATAATTAAAAAATTTGAGTTAATTAAGTGAAATGAGTATAAAACTCGGGCCTATACTTTGATATAAAAATTGTTGAGGAAAGGACATTTTTTAGAAATGAACATGCACTTACAGATTATCGTCCATGAACCATACAGAAATAAAAACACAAGATTTCACTTGTGACTTTTTAACTCACAGACATTTTTTGTGGTTTTTTCTATAAA
Source organism: Dolichopus griseipennis (assembly GCA_963082915.1). Classification (NCBI taxonomy): domain Eukaryota; kingdom Metazoa; phylum Arthropoda; class Insecta; order Diptera; family Dolichopodidae; genus Dolichopus; species Dolichopus griseipennis. The sequence goes on from OY720445.1 coordinate 75,473,889, forward strand.
CGTTTTTAAAATTTTAAAATTTTATTTCCAAGAAGCTATCTGCGAAAAAAATTCAGACTAATTCCACGGAGGAGTCAGTCCTACAAAGTAAACAAAGGTCGAAATACTAAATTTGAGTTTAAATCATGCTAGATTTTGACTGAAGATTGTTGATATTGCTAAAAACAAGTATAGCTTCATAGAGAGGAAGACGTATTGGATCGCGTAGAGCGAAACGGAGATTTTTTTTTTATCCATTCCATAAGTAACGAAGGGTTGTTTCATGATATAGGAATCAGATTTTTATAAGCTCCATAAGCAACTAAGAGTTTTTTCATGATATAGGGATCAGAAAACTCTTTCGATCATTGCATAATAAATCTAAAAGTCATGTTAGGTTTATTAATATTACAAAGTTAACAAAGTTGTAGTGATTCTTGAAATCCAACCTACTATCATGGATCAGTCCAGAAGTACAATCCGTTCTTTTTATGAGTTGATCGCTTATATTGTTTATAGCATTTGATAGTTGAGTCACTTCATAATAAGAGATATAAGAGATTGTTGCTCCTGCACCATGAGCCAAATGGAATTATATTATGTTGTAACAACACACGACTTAAAGTTATACGTTTGCAAAGTTTGTAAGCTTGAAAAGCTCATAATTTATCATTTGCCAACATTTAAGACGAGATTGTTGTTCCTGCACCATGAGCCAAATTAATTGAGATCATATTGTAATAACTCACGAAACTTTTTAAAATAAAAATTGTCCACGTATGTACAAGTACTATGTAAAATAGGAGAAGGGTTCCATCCAGAAGGTTACTAAAAAAAAACCCCATTCTTTTATAAAAACCCCCAAACACACAAATTTTTTTGTCCTAGACTGTTTATTACGATTATTTAAAGTTCATAGAAACACACGCACTTCATCCTTTAACCCCAAAAACCAAAAATAAAAAGCAATATTAACGGATATAAAGAGTTCATCCTGTTCTACTTATATGGGGATTTTGAAAATAAATTTTTGAATATCAGGTTTCTACTTACAACAACAACAACAACAACAACAACAACCAAAAAGGATAATATTAATAAATTTATCACTTTAACATACGTTACATGTTAAAAAAAAAAAATATATACGTACCATAATAACATTATATATGTACATTTGGGAGTACATTATATATTATATGTTGTAAGGAGATTTAATAACAGAATGCTTATATGTTATGTTGTCATCATATCAAAAACGTATAATAATGCCCAATGTGACATTTAAAAAATTTTTTATACCCGTATGACTATATAGTCAAAGTGTATAATAAATTTGCCATTACGTTTGTGACGCAGAGAAGAAGGGGGGTAGATATAGACTCAAGTGTATGGATCGGATCAGATTCGAAAAAAAAATCGGTTTAGCTATTGTTGTCAGTCCGTCTGTCCGTACGTCCGTCCGTCCGCACGATAACTCAAAAACTAAAGGAGCTAGGATCTTGAAATTTTTGCAAATTCGTTTTTTTTGCAATAGCCGTCATCGCTATTTAAATCCAGCCATTTTGGTCCATGGGTTCTGGTAGCTGCCATACAACTTCTTTTTTTATATGAGTATTACTCTGTACCTATTACAGCTGCGTGTCTAAAATTTTGGCAAAAGTAGTTTAGTTTTATGGCCAAAGTTTCTGCAAAATTTGGTTGGTCTACTGCAGCGGGTTCGAGTAGCTGCCATACAACTTCTTATTTTATATGAGCAGAACTCTCTACCTAATGGAGCTGGGTGTAAATTTTGCCGAAAATTGTTTAGTGTATCGGCCAAAGTTACAGCAAATTTTGGTTGATCTACTGAAGAGGGTTCGAGTAGCTGCCATACAACTTCTTATTTTATATGAGCATTACTCTCCACCTAAAGAAGCTGAATGTTTGAAATTTTGCCAAAAGTAATAAACCGGATGATATAATGTATATGTTACTGTAATATGGGTATCCCAGAGTTGACACAGTCTACTCTACTACACTCTTCCTCGTTTTTTTTGTTTTTAAATATGAAAGCATTATATAAAAACAATATAAATTTTTTTTTGACCTAACATTACCTTAATTAAATTTATGTTTTTAAATTATGATTTTTAATATCATTTTTTTTTATGATAATATAATTGAAAATTTTACTCTTTAAGTATATAAAATGCTATTTAATTTTTCTATTAATTGAACATTTTTTTAAATTTTGTTGTTGTTTGTTGAAAAGAGAGAGAAAGAGAAAGAGAGAGAGAGAAAAAGTTGTAGAAATTATATTTTTTAATTAAAAAGTACTGTTTTTATGTTTATGGTGTTATTAATTCTATAATTGTTGTTTTTTTAATTAAATAATATCCAATTTTGTAATATTGAGTACATTTACCTAGATATTTTATTGTATAAGTACTTTGTACTTACAGCTATGTTTATTGACTCTTTATTATTTTTAAAATTAGTTTGTTTTCTATTTTAAAGCTGTTCTATGGAGAACTGAATTATCATGCCAAAAATAACAGCTGGTATCCTTAATATTTAGTAGAGCTGATTTTTATCCTTGATTTTATTTTACAATTTTTTTTTAAGCGCTAAATGTTCAACTGTTAGGCTAATAAGCCTGTCTATACAATAGATATATGTTGGAACAGGGGGTCATATTATATTCGTGTTATTAGAATTGATCTCTATGAAGATCTCTATTAGATATGATCTCCACATACAATTTGAAAATGAGTTAGTGCTAGACCTTATAACATGTAGAAACGTCTTAAGATTTTCAATAGATACAATAATTGTAATGAATTAATTTTCTAATTTTTGTTTATATTGTAATAATTTGTATTAGAGTTATAGGATATTCTATATCTGTGAGTTTTATTATTGAATTAAATTATTTGTTTATATTTTTTATTAATTACTAATTATTGATTAAGCCATTAATTTGAATCCAATAGCGAATGGAAGGAAGCTAAGTCGAGTCGAAAACCAGAAAAATTTTTTTCACTTTCAATGGGATTCGAACTCGGGCCTTTCACATAGAAGATCGTCACTTAACCACTGTACTACCCACCCATCCGTTAAATTGTTCAAATGAAACCGATGTAATTTATATTATTATTTGACAAAGTTTTAATAGTTTGATTTTCTTGGCAAACTTTTTATTTTAATCTTGCAATATATATTTACTTGAATGGCTTGTACTAGATATGCGGAATCGCATAATCAAATGTGTGTGATCATTGCTAAAAAGTTATATATCGATATATCTTCAAAACTATTGATCCGACGGACGCGGAGAAATTTCTCCGATCATCTCAAACTTTAAATTAAGGTATCACATATGCAAAATAGAGCACGTATAATTTTCGAGTTATCTCAACATAAAATTCGGGCTTACAAAATTATATACATAGATTTATTATTTATTTATTTATATACAATATCTTGTCACATATAATGTGATAAGCAGGTGAATCAGTCAATCCTTTTAAGGTGTGGCAGATATTATAAACTACACTTTTTTTATTAGATATAAATCTACCTTCGTTTGAAACCGAGTTTCTTCGATTAAAATACTGATGTCCTAACCATTTAACCATTAGATCATCGATCAAATTCTCTAATAAAAATGCTTATTTAAACTTATTATGCTTAGTTTGACAAACGCTTTTTAGAGTTGTTAAATTTTCTTAGTATCAGCTGCTCCGTTACTAGTTATAAAAAATCTCATATCCTAGTTACAAAATTAATAAATTAATTTAATATTAAAATATGATATTATTTACTTTGGTTAGTTTAGCTTATTTACAAATATTTATTAGAAATGCAATTTTATTAGCTTTTTTAATATTAGTTTTTGGAGCGGTCCGTAATCTTTTTTTACCAAATCTAGTTTTTTCAAAATCCCACTTTTTCAAAATCCTGCTTTTGTTAAAAATCCTGATTGCCTTATGGAAACCCCGCTTTTTATAATTTTTTTATGTTATATATATTTGGTTTTGGGGGTCCTGAATTTTGAGGATTTCAGAGTTGATTACATGGTTGGTTCGTTAAATAGGTTTTTCTGTTATTTTTAACATTCATGTTTCTTTAAATACCAACTGAATGTTAAAACTCAAAATATTTTCAGTTATTTTGCAGGTGATATATTTTCTCAGTTGACATTATGTTCAAGACCCAAATTTCTTTAATCATAAAACAAAGGTTTTAAATAAAATCCATTAACTATTTTAATAAACGCACAAAAATATGAAATTAATAATAGGTTCGTTTATTATACGTTTATTACAAGTCTTAAAATAAACTAAAGCATTAAAAAGCTAGATTTTATTTATTTATAACATATTTTTTAGTTCTAACTTATAGATTCGGTATTTTTTTTGGTATTTCGAACTTAAAATCGTGACTTTAGACAATAACATTAAAAACACAATATTATACACGTGAAAATTAAATCAAAGTGTAACAAAGTAATTATATATAATATTTTTGGGTATAAATTACATAAGTAATTATAAAGTTAGTATAGGTAATAAAAGGAATCAATTTTTATTTTTATTTCATAAATATTTACATGTGATATCCATATTAAACATAAGATACAATTCAATTATACATATATTAATACAATTTGAAGGACTTTACGAGTATCTTATGTATATATCTTATAGTATTATATATATTCTTATACGTCAGTTATTACTATAAAGCATTTCTGTTAAAAAGGTCTATATTTCTTTTAAAATACATTAACCTCGAACCTTAACACACTCGCCTTCACTTAATTTTTAGCAAACGTACTCAAAAAATCACTCAATTATTCCATACATACAACTAATCCATAAAACTCATGAAGGGATTCGCCGCAGTTTTTTTTCAGTAAAAACATTAGGACCGAGAACTCCCACAATTAAAACTCATTTTTAAGCTGATTACTTTGCATTATAGAAACTTATATTTTCAATTGAATTAATATTGTATCAAATATTAATATCGTTCTAATTGATATATCAAATCAACTCATAATATCGTTATAAACTATTTTTTCAAAATACAAGCACTTCTATAGCGCTTCCATATCAGAATTTATAAAATTTAACTGGTTTTTAACCAATCATGAATTTTTAGGAAGAACAAAATACATTTTACATTGTTTGGATTCGCAAATTCCCGACTATTCGGTTAAATGCAGTTAAAATTGAGTTTTAACTCAAATCTCTCTTATTCAAAAAAAAATTTTCGAGTTCTTCGAGCTTATGCTCAATTTTTAGCTGATCAAAAAGAATTTTATTTCAAGTTCTGCTTTTTAAGCATTTGCCCCATTTTGTTTGAAGAATCCTTAAAACTTTCAGAAATCCTTGAATTTCCAAATTAAATTTTTGTAGTTTGAATTAAAAGTTTTATTATTTCACTCAATTTTCTAAGAATTAATTTCACATATTTTTATCTGAGAAAAATATATGTAATATCTCAAGATAGCAAACCCTATATCCACCCCAAATTTTTTGAATTCTTCTACAACTTTATTGTTGTAATACAAAACGCTTTTTTATTCTTTGAACATTCATTAAAAATTATTTTCAAAAGAATTTTCAAAAAAAAAGTTTTATAAATATCTGATATATGGTATTAGAATACCATAGACCATAAACTTACATCTATACCATTTAAAATTTGTGTATACCCAGTTAAATAAAAGAATGGAAAGCGATTTTTAATTACTATGAAAATCATTTACTAAAATTTTAAAACACGCTATTAACAATATTACAAACAAGGGATTCTCACTGTTGTCTTTTATTCTATTACACCCCCATCTACATGGTATTTTATTTAATACTTTTGTTCTAATTTAAAAAAAGACTTCAAATATAAATTGGAATAGAACACGCGAACCCAAAAAATAACGATAACTTATATTTAAAAGATAAAAGAAAAAAATTAAAATAAAAATAAAAACAGAACTGAATTTAATAAAATATTGGCATATAAACTGAGCCAAAAAAAAAAAAAAAATGGAGAAGTATGAGCTACTTAAAACACCCACGAAAATTAAAATGCGACAATAAAAAAAAAATAATAAAGAAAAATAGCGAATCGAAATTACAATTAAAAAAAAATAGGTTTGTAACAGCTTATTTTAAGGTATATATGTAAACTAATATTTTGTATACCTATCATTACTATACTTAGTTTTATCATTATTAAGTTAATAAAATCATAACATGTACTTGAATAAGTTTCCTATAACTAATACGCTCTTTTCTTATTCAAAAGTCATACCCAGGATTGTAAAAAGCTCAAATTTCAACTCAACTTAAAGTTCAGTTATAATTTTGCTCAGTTCATTCTTTGAGTTAACTTATGCCACGAACTATATAAAAAAAAAGTATACAAAATTAAACTAACTTAAATTTTGAGCCAACTCATATTTGAGCTATATATACATTTAACTCAACATTAGCGTTAGCTCAATTTGTGAGCTTATGTGCATAGCTCAAGGTTTAAGTCATTTCTAGCTCAACTTCTAAGTCATTTCTATATAATTCGAATATTAAATATTTGGAATAATTTCATTTAACGGTATTTGTATTAAAATGCTCTAACTGTGCCTTGAAAATTTTAAGTACGTTAAATTAAAAGACAACAAACATTTCAAGAATTATAAGAAATATATTTAAAACAATTATGATGTCAAATTAACACAATTTTGTTCGAATTTTTTTAGTAAACATAGTTTTAACTTTGTACAGTTAGTAATTAATACTAAAAACAGGTACTTATTATGCAGAAATTAAAAAAAAATCCCTAAAAGTATGCAATATTGATATTTTTGATTGAAATCAATATTTACATGGCGTATCAATAGAGAGAAGATGGGTTCGATTCCCAAAATTTTAGTAAGTGTTTTTTTATTGAACGTAGCATAAGAAAGCTCCTTTCTTAGCCTCTTATTAGGAAGTCTTTATTTACTCCTTCATCAATATTCCAAATATTACTCAAAATTTATAATACCCATTTAAAAATTATAATTTATACCCCCATATAAAAATACATAAACAAAACAAAAACTAGACAGCCTTAATAAAATATAACAATACAGGAGAAAAAAAACAACAAAAAATTTCAAATAACTTTATTGACGCCTCATTGTCTTAATAGTTTTTGCCACACCATTTAAAATAACTAACTAAATTCTCAGGTGGTTAAAATCCATTTTTAAGATTAGTTTAGTCTACCTTTTTTTTTTTGTTTTTTATTTTATATTTAATTTAATATTTAAAGTTCACTTAACTTAGTAAAAAAATAACTACCCAGTTAAAATTTATGTATAACTGTAAATGAAAAAAAAAAAATTTAATACATTGTTAAAAATATTTAAAAGTAACCAAAAGATACTTTTTATTTTTACGAGTGTGTATATTCAAAAAATTTTATTTAAGGGCTGTTTTTTAAGAATTATAAATTAAAATAAAAAACTTTTTTATACTTGTGGGAGCAATAGGGGGGCAATCCAGGGTTATAATGTTTGTCTTCAAAATGTCATAATAAATGTTTTTAATATTAAAAAATAAATAAAATTTCCAGAAAGGTTTTAATATTTGTATTCAGTAGATATTTTAGAGAAATTATGAGGTAACTCTTTTAAGAACTGTTATTTTATAGGTTCCATGAATTGGCCCACGAAACTTTTTCGTATTATAAGACATTTGAAACTTTCAAATTAAAAATTTGTGAATTATCCAGCTGATGGCGCAGTGATTGTGACGCCGGCTTTTCATGCGAAAGATCCAGGGTTCGATCCCTGACTGGGTAATAAATAGTGTGGAATAGCCACAATAGACGAATCATCTAGCTTAGTGAACAAACGATTAACGAAACCAAAAAAAAAGCCTCGGATACAGAAGCTTTGTGGAAACCCTATGCTCCGCCAAGGAGTAAAACAGGAAAAACATGTTTTTAACAGGAGTTCATTTGCATAACTCTTGAAAGAATTAGTAGTTCAATTTAAAGTTGAAAATAAGTTTAATCTATGAAGGTCCTTAATACTGTTAATGTAAAAGCAAAGTTTGTAATACTGAAGAAAAACATATTTAATTCAAATCTTTAAATTTATATCGGAGTCACATTTAAAAAAACTTTCAATTTTTATTTAAAGACTTAAATAGCTTATAGCTTTCACTTTAAATTAATCTATATATATATATATATATATATATATATTAAATTATTATTTTATTAACATTGATTTATCCTTAGGCAATACATTGAATTTAGTTTTACAATTCTATATTTAATATATTTAAAATCGCAAATAATTTTCTACATAAGTATAGATATACACAAAATTATCCCTGTGGTATTCAAATATTTAAATTGCAATGAATGAAACTTCTAATGACACATTTTCATTCGTAATTTTTTTTTTTGTTGTTGTTCAATTTTCGTGGAATTTCATATATAAATCTTTAATCTTAGATTGTCCTTAAGCTGCTCATATAAATATAGTTATTATGTATGTAGATTTGTATTCAATATATTATATACACATATGTATATAATATCCTATACATTATACTTAGATATGATCTTCAATATTATATGTATATAATATTACATAATAGATGAAATAAAAATAAAATAAAAAGGATTTTCATTTTTTTTTTTATAACTTCCAATCCTTTCGTGGCTTTCTCTTTTCTCAGAATTTTTTGAAACAATCAAAATCTAAAAAAGAATACAAAGAAAATTCTTAATAAAGGATACAATTAAAGAAACATTTTGGTTTTTTAATTTTTTTCCTCAATTGGAGCCGACCTTATAATAATATGATGGCTGTATTAGTGATTCTAACGTCAAAAACGGAAGAAAGAAAATTAAATAAACAAAAGAAGCAAGTACATTGTTGGACAAAATAATGCTGCTATTTCAAAAAAAAATTTAATTTTTTTATTAAGTTCGAAGATAATTCAAATGTTAATTAAAGTCAAGGTTATTTAATATTGTTTAATATACTTAGTTCTAACTTAATTAATAATTAAAACGAGCACTCAAAATAAAGAAATTAACAAAAAAATCCCTAAAAGTATGCAATATTGATATTTTTTTTATTAAAAATGCATGTTGTATCACTCAAGAGACCATAGGTTCGATTCTCACACAGACAGTTAGTTGTTGGTATAATCATAAATCCCAATTACAATGAAATTGTGACAGAACGATATTTCAATTTTTAAGGTTAGATTAACAGCTGTCATTGATTACAAAGTTGTGAGAAAAATACTGAAAACGTCAGTGTCATTAGACTTGCTCTGTTACATTCCTTACTACAATAATTTATATCTAACATAACAATATCAGGTTGAGTTCATTAGATATTAGACGTCAGTCAGAATCTGAACTGAATAATTCTAATCAAAGGAGCTGAAATTTAAAAAAAACTTCATACTTTTTACTATCTTTAAATTTTAATCAATCTAAATTAAAAAGTAAAAGTTTTAGAACTTACAATATTATAAGACTCAATATCAATATTATTATGCATCTCAATGTATAGACACGTCAAAAAACCAGGTTTACAAATTTTTTTTTTAAATTCACTTGAAGCCTATCTGTCACTTCTGTCAACAGTTTTTTTCAAATCAATACTTATAACAAATCGATACTACATCTTTATTATTATGCACCCCAATGTATTTACATATTAAAGAAAAGGTTTTGTTTTATTTTATTAGTGTTCGTACTGAAACTTCATTTCTTGAAGTCCCATTTTTTTGTTTTTTTTCGCGGAATCCTTTATAACTTTGTAATAACCTCTTGCCTTAAATAAAAATAAGAACAACAACAAGAAAAACAAAAGATTATAAATTTTATTTTTTTTTTATATTATTATTCCTTGTTAACTTAAAATTTGGTGTGCGTGTATGTGCAAAAAATAATAAAAAAAAAACAATATAAAAAATAAAAGAAAAATGTGGTGACACGTCAGCAGCTCTCCCCCCTTTTTTATTTAAAATAAAAACAAATTTTATGTCTTAAAAAGTTAAAGTTAATACCAGGGATGGAAGTTTTGAATATGGTTGGTTACATTATTGTGCCTTTTTTTTGTTTGTTATTGTTTTTTTTTTTTATATATATTTTTAAAATTATCCCCCCTTTTTTACACCCGTATGACTATATAGTCAAAGGGTGTAATAAATTTGCCATTACGTTAGTGACGCAGAGAAGGAAGGGGGGTAGATATAGACTCAAGTGTATGGATCGTATCAGAATCCAAAAAAAAATCGATTTAGCTATGTATGTCCGTCCGTCCTTACGATAACTCAAAAACTAAAGGAGCTAGGATCTTGAAATTTTCACATATTTGAGTATTACTCTGTATAAGGGTGTCTGAAATTTTGCCAAAACTAGTTTAGTGTAATGGCCAAAGTTACAGGAAAATTTGGTTGGTCTACTGCAGGGGGCTCGAGTAGCTGCCATACAACTCCTCCTTTTATATGAGTATTCCACTACACTTAATAAAGCTGTATGTTTGAAATTTTGCCAAAAGTAATTAACCGGAAGATATAATGTATATGTTACGGTCATACGGGTATCCCAGAGTTGACACAGTCTACTCTACTACACTCTTCCTCGTTTTTAAAAAAAAAGGATATTTTATATGGGAAAAATTGTGTTGTATTTACATTTTAATGATATAGAATGTGAGAATGTATATATATTTTAAAAGTTAATATTTTTAAATGCTATTGAAAGGATTAAAAAGATAATTTTCGCTTTATTTTTTATTTTTTTTTTTTCTGTTTTTTTTTTTGTTTTTTTTTTTTTATAGCGGTATTTTGCGGTATCATTTTGTTTTTTAGGATTTAGTTTTTATTCGATTTTTATAACGTTTTAATGTATGTAAATTTTAATTTATATTATATTATATTATATAATATACATAGTACGTTAATATATATATATATATATATATATGTATATATACGTGTATATAATTTAAAAATAAAAAGCAGGGAAAATTAAATAACGACAATATAAATGCAGCCAATAAAACTTATTACGGTTTATTTTTTGTAACTACAACAAAAGGCGGCGGTTCACCGCCAGAATAGTCATAATAAAATAAAAATTAAGAAAAATTGTTGAATCACCGTTAGTGGTAGGTATGATGGAATGAAATATATTTGAATTGAATTTAAAGTAACTGTTAGAAAGTACAAAATGATTAAATGAAATTAATCTTGGTTTAATAGTATTTTAATTAAAAATGTATGAATCATTATTCTATGAGTTGTTGATAATTTAATTTTATTTCACAACTGGTAGCTGGCTTTGGGGACTCCAAAGCGTTTGCTGTACACGAATATATCACGGTTTATATATAAGGCTACCAAAACAACACGGATACTTTAAAATGTCCTTTTCCACTTCTAAGGATCAAATTGGTCATTAGGTATATATATATTTTTTGAAAGCTGGCAATACTAACTATCTTTGAGATATGGTCACTTAGTGCTAGGTGGATAAAACAAATTCTACAGAAGAGACCAATGGTTTTTCAACTAACAGATCTTTTTAGTTAATATTTGAAGAAAGGGATTAAGGAGCTGGGGAATCTTTTAGAAGTCCAGTTTTCTAGGCTCAATCTTCTGTAATATTGCTCTGAAGAGTCATGTAGAACGAACAAAAGGATTTTTTAGGTTTTAATTCAGTTTTTAAGTAACTCAATAAAGGATTTTTTCAGCAAAGGATTTTTTAGGTTTCAATTCAGTTTTTAAGTAACTCAATATATCTTAAAACTGGTCCAATAGTTGTATAAGGTATACTTTACAAGTAAATTAACTCAAGGTTTGGATTTATAAGGAATTTGTTGCAGTATAATAGTTAAAAATTTATCTAAAATCTGTATAAAATGAAGTATTAAACTAAATAAAGGACATTGTGTAAATAAATCAATGTTAGTATTTCTAAAAACAGGTCTTTTATCTAATAACTATTTTAGAACCCTTGGTTTCACTTAATATAGTTGTAGGTCCAAATGTGTAATACGTGTTCATTGATTCCTATAATTCAATATAATTCAAGGAATAAAGGGCCATATCACACTTTTTCGATTATCATTTAATTACTAGTTGGATAAGGCTTCGGTCATACATATAAATAATCGTGTAAGTGTTAGATGATTTAATGTAAAAATTATCACTCTTCGTCCTTAACGCCTAAAGGCATTTTTTATAAACAAGTCATTCCCATTACTTTAATTAAATATATGTTTATTCTTCTTCTTCTATGGCGCTACAGTCCGTTGTCCAACCTGGGCCTCCTGAAAATATATGTTTATATGTATATATATTTATATATCCATATTTAGAACCATCATATATATTCATTTCGTAATATTTAATTATGCATTCAATTTAATTTTACTTATACATACTTAAATCAGATATATTGGTATAAATTTTAAGGATTTTTTTTTGTAATATATTTATAGATTTTTTTTGTTGGTACATTCAGGATATTAAAATAGAATTTATTTATTCATTATCTTTGTGGAGATTTTACTTATCAATGGGTGTAATATAATTTTTTTTTTTTTGGGGTAATGAATTATATTTAAAATTGAAATACAATCTTATACGTAGGATGTAATAAAATTGGAATTGTATTCAAAAATTGCCTATTTATATCTAAAGAACAAAATATATTGTTTTGTGGAAAGTAACAAGATTATAGAAAATTTATTGGAAATTTTATAGTTTTTTTTTAAATATTTATTATGGGATCTTTTCCAAACCTAATCGAACTGTGAACTTTATTTAAATAAATTATTATAATTTGATTTATTTCGAAATTTAATTTCATGGAATCTGAACTACTAATATCAGACTTTAATTAAAAAATCATAAAATCTTATCAGACTTAAATTAATAAATACTGTAGATTAATTAGAGTTCAATTAAGAAAATTTAAAAAAAGTAAATAATTATAATATGCAAAATGCCAAAGTGCCAGTGGAAATATTTGGAAACGCTCATGGAGTTAATAATTTATTAAAAGCTTTTTTTTTGATTTGCGATATCGTGTTATCCTTCCATAATATGACTTCTAATTAATAAACTTATTACTTATAATTATTATAGGGGAAAATTTTCTAAATCGTATGTTTAATTCCTCCTTAAACTAATATCTATGTATTTAAATCTCAAATTTTATCACATTTCATAGTAGCTAAACATTTTAGATCCTGTTTTTGTTACTATTCGACATTTTCATCTAATAAGATAGTGCTTTATACTTCCTTATTTTAATTAAAAATCCGTAAACATCAAAAAGTCTTGGATATTAAAACTAATCCCCTAAGATTCCTGTAAAATTGTCATTATTGACTTCTACATCTAATTGAAAAAGTGATTTTGATTATAAGGAGATGTCCAAGAGGTTTAAGGAATTGATTACAAACTATAAAGACTTTTAACTTAAACTTGGGCTTGGGCTTAATCTTGGGCTACTTTTTAAAGTGTTTCAACAGTTTTTAAATAAAACTATAACATAGTAAAATTTTTTTTATACTATTTTTGAAAAAATAGGCCGCAGAACTAATTTAAAAATATTACCAAGGGTATTTATCGAATTATCTAATTACATTGATTTTTAATCCGAAATTAGAAATCGAATTAGTAATTTTAAATAATTAAAAAATACTTAATTATTTATGTTCTAAATTTTACAAAATGTTTCCAAAGTGTTATTGGTATTAAGTATTGGAAAAAAGGCCAAAAAAATATCCGGAACGTTGATGGCCAATCAATGTTAAAAATGTTTGAATTTAAACACTCCAGAATTAATACCTTAACTCTGAATTAAAACGATTTTGAACCTAGAAGAATTTCATATCCCATTTTTTTTTCAAAAAACCTAAAATTATAAAAGTGTACCTATAACAACTAAACTACCATATTATAAAAATAAACGCGCATATAATGCGTTCATTCAACTAATACTTAACTAAATAATCAAATAAATTAAGAGATCACATATGTTGAAGCCCTAACATGCAATGACTACCAGTAATTTATCACATTTGATATTGACAATAATTAGATCAAGAGTTCAACAAACTAAATCCTTATTAAAAAAATTATATATACATATATATCTGTTTTTATTGTATAAGTTATAACTAAATTACATACAAACGTCTCTATCATCATCGACAACAACCCCATAGAACGAGTGTCCAGTTTCAGATACCTCGGATCCTGGTTAAACGAGAGCTGGGACTGCGATAAGGAGATCAAATGTCGTATAGAGATGGCAAGAAGTGCCCTTCTCAAATATCGAAAGATACTAACCAATCGAGATATCAACATGGTGTTGAATCATGGACCCTAAAAGTAGCAAGCATGAACAGAATTGAAGCATTTGAAATGTGGATATATAGGCGCATGTTAAAAATACCGAGAGTCACAAATTCAGAAGTCCTAAATAGATTGAGAAAACAAAGAGAACTACTCTTATCAATCAAAAAACGTAAAGCTGCCTACTTTGGTCATGTTATTAGGGGCCAGAAATACGAACTTCTGCAATTGATCATACAAGGGAAAATTGAAGGTAAACGAGGTGTAGGAAGAAAACAAATGTCCTGGTTACGAAATATTAGAAATTGGACAAATATAAGAACGATAGGAAATTTAGTCCACACAGCATCGAATCGGGAAAAGTATGCTAATGTAGTTGCCACCATCCGTTAAAATCATCAAAATTCGAAGGTAAACGCTTACATCCAGTAGTGGATTGGCGGTGGAAGAAGAAGAATAACTAAATTATTCTACTAAATAAAATTCAATAAAATAAAAGTATTTTTATATCAAACGAGGAAGAGTGTAGTAGAGTAGACTGTGTCAACTCTGGGATACCCGTATGACCGTAACATATACATTATATCATCCGGTTAATTACTTTTGGCTTTATTAAGTGTAGTGGAATACTCATAGAAAATAAAGAGTTGTATGGCAGCTACTCGAACCCTCTGTCGTAGACCAACCAAATTTTGCAGAAACTTTGGCAATTACACTAAACAATTTTTGGTAAAAATTCAGACACCCAGCTTCATTAGGTGGAGAGTAATGCTCATATAAAATAAGGAGTTGTATGGCAGCTACTCGAACCCTTTACAGCAGACCAACCAAATTTTGCAGAAACTTTGGCCATTACACTAAACAATTGTTGGCAAAAATTCAGTAACCCAGCTTCATTAGGTGGAGAGTAATGCTCATATAAAATAAGAAGTTGTATGGCAGCTACTCGAACCCACTCTACTAGACCAACCAAATTTTGCAGAAACTTTGGCCATAAAACTAAACTACTTTTGGCAAAATTTCAGACACGCAGCTGTAATAGGTACAGAGTAATGCTCATATAAAAAAAGAAGTTGTATGGCAGCTACCAGAACCCATGGACCAAAATGGCTGGATTTAAATAGCGATGACGGCTATTGCAAAAAAACGAATTTGCGAAAATTTCAAGATCCTAGCTCCTTTAGTTTTTGAGTTATCGTGCGGACGGACAGACGGACGGACAGACGGACGGACAGACGGACAGACGGACGGACGGACGGACGGACATACATAGCTAAATCGATTTATTTTTCGATTCTGATCCGATCCATACACTTGAGTCTATATCTACCCCCCCTCCTTCTCTGCGTCACAAACGTAATGGCAAATTTATTATACCCTTTGACTATATAGTCATACGGGTATAAAAATTTGAAAAAACTTAAAGACCTAATATACTTACATAATATTAAATTCTTAACATTTTATTTTTAACATTTATAAGTCCTTTTACAACATTAGTATATTTACCTTTTATTTTGTTGTTGTTTTTGTTTTATTTTTTCTTATTTATTGTCAATTTTAAGGCAATAAACATCAATAAAACGCCAAAATAATACTTAATCCTTGAGCTCTGAATGATTGACTAATAGTAGACATAAACGCCTACACGAAACATTTAAATATCAAATAATATAAATATATATATATATATAAACATTTAAAGTATAAGATATATAGTAAAACATGTATATATAGAGAAAATTGCGATAAACAACAACAACAATAAAAAAAAAACTGTTATCAATATTATTAAAAAGGATTATCCTACATTTTTCATTGTTATTATTGATTTTTTTTTTATTCTTTAGTTTCTTCTCTTTTTTTTTATATATATATATTAAATATATATATGTATATAATTATATTTATTTACTTAAATTAGGTACAAATGTAATAACGTACCTATATGTTATTAACCTACAAAAAAAAATGTTATAAAAACCCCTAGAATAAAAAAAAAAAAATTTTTAACAATAAAATAAAAAGCATAATATAGTCAAACTGTCGTACTTATATACACAAAATTAATATAATATAGGTACATACATATATAACACATAATATTATATAAAGTTTATGTTCACATACTATATATGTATATAAATTGTATGAATACAAGTGTACATAATATAAAAGGAATCATATAATGTATTCATATATTAAAACAGGATGTATTACCTGGAAACATAACATTTAACATACATTTATTTACATGATATCACGTATTGAACATTTAAATTGTATTTTTTTGGTCCTTGTGTTTTTTTTTTTTTTTTTTTGAGATAAATATGAGTATTTGTACTCAATTCAATGAGGTTTCAATTTTTTTTTTGTACTTTTTTTTGGCAATTTGGAATTTTGTTGTTGTTGTTGTTGTTGATGTTGGATTGGAATTCATGTTTTAAATATAAATAAAATAAAAAAATTAAACTGTTTAAAAAAGGGTAACCAGATGTCATTATATAAATAAAATATAAAGATAAGTATTTTGGAGTATTCAAAGTCTGGATTTAGTATTACTTAGAAGTAACTAAGTTAAAAGTAATTAATTACTAAGCAACGAAAATTGATCTTTATATAAGGACAATTCACTTATAAAATGATAAAAATTATTTGAGGAAGTCTGAGGAAACGAATAGTTTTAATAATTAGCCTAGTCCAACTTTTTTTTTATTAATTTCAAAAAAAAAAAAAAAAAAAAAAATTACTTCTATAGAACGATTTAAGGACCTTCAAGAATTGAGTACTTTTGAACATATTGTTTAAAAAAAGTTTCAAATAAATATTTTATACCTAACTCTACACGGGATTTTTGGTCATTTTATAAAATAATGGAGCCCATACTTTCTATAAATTTATTTAAGGTCTTTTACCATCTTCTAGAGCTGCAATATTTTTAAAATTTTTTAACTAAGACTGCAAGTAATTGTAGAATAATTTTAGACACTTAAGTTTAAGTCGAAAATTATAATGCCGTTTGAGTATCCAATTGAAGGGTTTGATTATGCAGTTGATCAAAGGAAGGTAAATTCTAATTAATTAAATAATTCAATACAATTAATTACCTTACATAATTTCAAAGGTTCTGAGTCATAATTCTTGTAACTTGATTACAAAACTGCAGCTGTAGTCAGAATTTGAAAATATTTTTAGTTCATACTTGAAACTTAATAAAATTTAATTATGAATATATATGATTTTATAACTATAATTGGTTTCTAATTTATTAATTTTCATTTTATAACACGTCTTTTATCAAATTTCATTCAAATTGTTTACCAAATAGCCCTCGTAATAGCCCTTCAACATCTCTCGCTTTTAATCAATTTCAAGAAATTTAATTTATATATTTGACAAACCAAATTTCCCAATAGTATTTAATTTAAAAAATTTATTTATAAAAATTTTTAACCCAATAGGGGTCAAAGGGTTTTATATAAGCCTAAAATATAATTCATCGAATAATTATATTTACAAAATTTATCAATTCAAATGGAACAATTTTTTTACATAGGTTGGTCTCTAATGGGAAGTACCTCTAAATATTAATATATATATATATATATATATATATATATATATATATATATATACTTATACATATATAAAACAAACTTTATTCTTTAAAAAAAAAACCGCAAAAAAAGGATCCCCAGTAACTATCTAACCTAAAATGAAACATTTGAACTTTTTTATCCTAAAAATAGACTGCAACAAAAAAAAAAAAACAAAAAAAAACAAAATACCTGCAAAACATAATATACATAAACAAAATACATTATCAATAAAAATGAATAGATTCAGATATTTTATATGCTATTATTACTTTTTGTCTTTTTTTTTTTTTGAGCTTTCCAAGGTGAATTGAATGTATAAAATATAAATATATAAAAAAACAACTCATACTAATAAAATAAATTCTGATAGATTATTATATACTATTAATTGAACTTGCCTGTGTCTATGGCTTTATTTTTCATTCTGTCAGTTAGTGATACATTTATATTAGAAATCTGACCATAAATTTATAAGAATTGTATGGTTCAGTGGTTAGCAAAGTGGCTTAGAGTGTAAGTAGATAATATTTTTATAAAATCGAACCAGGAGGATCGAACCAAAAATTGATGGTAGATCTTTTGCATTTAAAAGTGTTTTACTATAAAAGTAAATTGCTGAAATGGTGACAGTTCTTCTTCCAAATAGTCTTAATCAAGCAGTTCACTTTTATATTAAAACACTTTTAAATGCAAAAGATCTACCATAAATTTTTGGTTAATGAAAATTTTCAACATTTTAAGCTTAAAAGTTTTGAAACATTAAAAGAACTGTTTCTTATACCAGCAATTTACTTTTATATTAACACAGTAACAAATTCCCAAGATCTAC
Organism: Dolichopus griseipennis; assembly: GCA_963082915.1. Lineage (NCBI taxonomy): Eukaryota > Metazoa > Arthropoda > Insecta > Diptera > Dolichopodidae > Dolichopus > Dolichopus griseipennis. The sequence goes on from OY720445.1 coordinate 75,492,680, forward strand.
CTTAAATTTTTTATTTTCTGCATTTTAGGGGGCTAGTACTACTTTAATAAAAGTATATATTGAAAAAAAGGTTTTTTTTTTATTTTATTTTTTTACTCTTTTATTTCCATTTTTATAAAAAAAAAAAAAAAAAAAAACAAAAAAAAATAACGGAATAATTTAAAAAGGAAATCATATATAATTTTCTTTTTCTCTTCTCATTCTCTCCAATATAAATTTTATTCTATTTTGATCCTGATGTATAGGTCCTTTATATGGAAATGTCCATATATATCTATATATAAATATATGTAGACATATATATATTTTACGTACATATGTATATATATATAAATATACCTAAAACCACATAAACAAATTTTGTATAGATACAAGATATAGTTTTATAGATACAATATATGACCTATTTTGTGTTCCTTTTTGTTGTTTTTTTTTTTTTTTTTTTTTTTATTCATTACGAATTTAATAGTTCAATCAAACGCACAACCAAATTTAGACCAATGTGTTATTTTTGTTTTTTTATTTCATTTTTTTTTTTTAATAGTATCAGGTGCGTGATCAATTTCCAAAAAAAAAAAAAAAACTTAAAAGGTATCAAATATAATATTGTGAGGCATTGTGAGGTTAAAAAAAAAAAACTTTACTTAAAACGAATTACAAAACAAGAAAAAGCACAAAATCGAAAATAACCGTAAATGTTGCGCATACATTGTATTATAGATTTCCAACAAAAACCGTTATATATAGATAAAGCATTGAAAGTTATTTTTGTGTATGAATAGCGCACTTTTTGGTCATTTATAAAGTCCTTTGGTAGTCCTTTTTTTTATTTTTACAAATTAATACCGCCGTTTTAATATCGTAAAATCAAGGATATACCGTTAGAATGATCTGCCCAAACACAATATTGTAATTGATTACTAGTAGTGTTGATAAGTGCTTTTAAAATTGTTTTTCAATTTAATTGATAAGATTAAAAATAAAAATAGTGTTTTTCAGTAGTGAATTATGTGAATTGACACTAACTATTTATGACTAATCAAATTATCAAATCATCGTATTTTATTGATTAGTGATTAGTGTTTTTTTTACTAATCAAAAATTTATGATGTGTAATTTTGGATTAGCAATTAAAACTTGATTATTTTTATATTTGATTAGTGATAACAGGTTTTTGTAAGAGCGTCCTGGAGTTTATTACAAATAGAAATCTTTACATTAGGAGATAATTAGGGAAAAATAGGGGAAACCGTAAGGAAACTCACGTAACTGTACATTGTATAATAAAATATAAAAGTACATCGTTACATTAGAACTTAAAATGTCCACTAATGTCAAAGGAAATGTTAAAAAAACAAAATTTGCACCGTTACTTCGATATACGACTAAATATGCACTAGCGTTGATATCGAGGATATTTTAGTAGAGGAAAAAGTATCAGTGCATACTTTTTGTACATGAAACAACAACAATTTTATTGTTAAAAATTTGCAATGATGTTCCCGTTCTTTCAATACAAGTCTAATTTGCATTATTGGGGTATAATGCTTAAAGTAAAGTAAAAGAAAGAAAACTGTATTGTTACAACAACCGAGTGACAGTTATAGGTTCGTTGTCCTTAATATAAGCTAATATTGACGCGTTATCTATAATGTGTTCCCTAAAGTTGATAATGTATATATGTACGATTTAGCAAAATTTAAGAAGAACATTAATATTTTTCTTCTAAATATCCCTCAAAATTTTTGTCATTCCCTATAATCCAAAAATCCCAAACCTCCCCATAATCCAAAAATCCTTCCATATCACCATCCCTGTAGCCAAACTGTGCATTTGTATCACATGTTCCCTACTAAAGTTTGGCTCGAAAAGGGTGTGGTTTTGGTGTGTTAAAATCGCACACTACCCTAAGAAACAACGGTCAGTTTCAATGGGTGGGTTTCGAGCTTTCCATTCTCTCGTAAAAAAAATAGTGTCTTGCTATCTATAACTAAACTTATATGTACAGTTATTAGCCCTAATAGAAGTTAAAATTATAAAAATAAAAAGCTTAGAAGATAAAGTTAGTCATATAAGCACTCACTTCAATTAAAATTTCAAAACAACTATTAGGGAGCTACTGCAGCTGCAACAACGATAAAATTTTTAATTCAAGAACTTTCTATTCAATAAAATATATAATTTGTGTATAAATTAAATTTTTGATGAATAAAAAATTGAAAAATTCAATAAAAAAAAACGTAAATGGAAAAACTAAAATGAAATTATTGCAAAGTAGTTAAATATTAGAATAGTAAATTGATTTAGCGAAGAGGTTTTTATTATTTTTTTTATATTTAATTTCATTTTCCTAATGAGGTTTTTCAAAACTTATTTTGTTTTAAAATAATAAAAGTTCTTTTGGATTAGAATGGAATAGAATGAAATTAAATATAATTTAATTTATATGATTCAAAATATTTAATATGTATTGGTAATGATAGATATTACAATAATATAATTACTAATTATATTTGGTACATAACTAGTATTTTTAATCTCTAAGGCATCAAATATTAATTTAAATACATAATGTTAAAATTTATATTTTGGTTCATGCCCTTAGAGAACTTTAGAAAAATATTTGTAAATTTATTAATTTTAATAAATAATTTACAAAATTTATTAATCTATATATATAAAAGCGAAAGTTTGTTTGTTTGTATCTAGCGAATAGCCTACTAAACTGCTCAGCCGTTTATCATGAAAATTTGTATATAGAGATTTTTGGGTACGGAAAGAAATCCTGCATTAAAAATTTTACTCTAAAGTACCCCCAAGTTGGGGCTCTGGTGCAAGTATTTAAAGTTTTTTGTTCTTAAATTTAAACGGTTTGACCGATTTACTTTAAATTTTGTGTACGTAAAGCTCTTAATCTTTAATTGTCTTATATGTGGTGCTCTTTGACGGTGGAATTGAGGATGGTGGGTTTCTGGCGAATAATGTTAAGTGAATTAATATTTTTGCGCATTATTAATAATTATGAAAAATTTTAAGTGAAATTTCATAAATTTGTTAAAAAATAGCTAGAATAATCCTTGAAAAATCGTTTTAAAAAAATTGCTTCGAAATTATTATATCCCATATATAATAATATCCTATATGTAAACGCGCACCGGGTATTAGCTAGTATTAAATAAAGTAATAAAATAATTATATGAAAACTTAATTATACAATTATATACCTAAAGTTTAATTGTAAATATAGGGTGACTTTTGGTGAGGATGATTATTTAATAATAAGTATTTAACAATTCTAATACAATTAAATTATGAGGTAGGCAGCATCTATTTTAAGAATTTTATAATAATTTTAAGAATCACAACTTAATATAATATTGAGTATACTGATTCATTATTTACTTAAATATTTACGATTTAATATTGAAAAACAACCCGCTTAGTCCCTAGAAGCTCTGCTCTACAGTTGGTTTGAAAATATCCAAATGGTTTAGAAATTTTTTCCAAAACAAATTTACCTTTGAAGGTCTCGTTATGGGGCTTTTGTTATTAATTTATTACTTAAATATGGTGTATAAAATTAAAACAGCATATGTAGTTAAAGCTTGTAAAGTATGATTTAAGATGGAGATGGAGATGAATGCGATGTTATTGAACTAACAATTGTACTCTACTAACAGCTGAATGCATACAAGAAAGCCGTATCAGAATGCATTTTAACTAAAGACTATGTAAACTGATCGGGTATACTTCCGCAGAGGGGTTGTGAGCTATCAAAATGACGTCACGACATAACGGTATTTTATATCTCAAAGTTTCCGAATATATAAATTATAAGTGGCGTTGCCGCCATCTGATCAAAATAGAACAATGAGTACAATTATATTTAAATTAAATACCCTTAACTCAAATTACTAATATATAATAACAGATATTAATAAGTAAAGTAATTAAGATTATGTAAATATGTTAATGTAGGACTGACCTTTGTTATTTTGCTGTTAGATATGATAATAAAAATTGTTACAAATTGTTATTTACCTGTAAAGAAAAATAAAAAAAATTTAATATTAGATAATTATTTTTTTTAAAATAAACATTTAAAATTGCAAAATATAATTAATTTGTAAAATAAAAATTGCAAAAAAAATTAAATTAAACTTTTCAAAAGAAATGTGGGATTAATTAAATTTAATTAGAAATTGTAGAATAAACTGTGCCCAAAGTTTTACAATAACAGCTAACAGATTGCTACTCCTTTAATTCCTAAATTCTGTAATTTTAACTCTTTCTGACTTTATTTCTAAAAACTTTAAATATTTTATATGAAATAAAGGTATGTACATTGAATTGAATTATCTGAACCTTATTGCACTAACCACTTATCACTAATCAGTTAGTCAACTTTTTTATAACTAATTGGTTTGCTGTTAAATGTGGTTTTGGTGTAATAAAAATTACAAAATCAAATTACAAAATAAATAATCATATTGATTATTTGATTAGTGATAAGTTTTTGACTCAAGCCTCAGAAGTTAATTTGATAATCAGTTTGAACAATTGAACTGACAGTTATTGACAACATAATTGTATGTGACAAAGAGATGACATTATTTAAAGTTGAAATAGGCTTACAAATTGTCAATTTGATTGTCATTTAACTTGACAACAAATATATATATATATTACATGTATTAAATATAAAACTAACAAGCTTTTCAAGTTGTCAATCTGATTGACATTTCAACTGACACATGTAGTAAATAATATGTCACATGTAGTAAATATAGTATACAAGTTAAATCAAAGCTTCGTACTAATAAGCGATTTTTGACACTTTTTAAATATTATTGACGAGATAACCTCAAATTCGAATAAAATTCGTAAATTTTCGAAAAATTCGTAAATTTTCGAAAAAATTCGTATATTTTCGAAAAATTCGTAAATTTTCGAAAAATTTAAATTCATTCCCAAAACATATTTTAATTAAAAGTTTAATTATTAAATTTTATTCATAAGTTATTATTATTTAAATTGAAATTAAAATAATCAATTTCGAGGAACTACAATAGTTGAGAGTTAAATAATCAAAATAGGAGGAACTACAATAGTATGGGAGTGATATCTGCTCTTTAAAAATTTAATTTAATTTTTTTTTATGTTTTTTATGTCACTGTATTTTTCTTTTTATCAATTTTCCATTTTTTTGACCGGAGATTCAACTGTGCAAACTTCCATCATTGATTTTATCCATTGAAGAGTAAATATTTTTCAGACAGAAGTGTTGTGTAAATGCAAATAACAAGAATTAATTGGATTTTCTATACACATACAAACACATATACATATAGTTTAAATGTTTGATTCAATATCGTTTTTTTTTTTAACTTTTCATATTGAATTATTCCTTTAACATATTTTTTGTTCAATTTTGTGTACAAATTTAATAAAAATAATAATAAAATAAAAAACTTGAATTGAAATTGAATTGAACATTTAAAAATTAAAAGTCATATGTTATTGAAATAATTGTATATGTCGTGTATAATAATGTGCGGGTGTTAACCCATTCATACATTCTATATATCGTATATATATATATATGTATAGAGTGTAGGAGTGTTAAAATAAATAAAAATAAAATTCAATTTTAATATTGATTTAATTTATAAAAGTAAGTAGTTCAGTAAATATTTTCCACCAAAGTTTGTTTTTTTGAATTGAATAATAAAAAGTATTTTAGACAATAAAGTCTGCATAGAAGTAGCACGAGTTACTCTATATATTGAGTATAGAAGAGATTGATTGTGTCAATTCTGGGATGCCAACACAAACATTTCACCCGTTTTAAGGAATTCAAAATAATTTTCAAAGTATATGACAAAAATTGTAAAAGCTATTTGAAGGTCCAGACAACTTCATTAGATTATGAGTTAGGCAAAAACCAAATAAATTTTACGGTATAAGCTATTCGAACTTCTTTTTAAATACAATCTAAGCTTTCAAACTTAATAAAAATTTTAGATATCGAGGTTTTTTAAAAATAGAGTTAAGCTCATAAAAAAAATAAGTTTAGAGGAATCCCTTTGCACCACCGAACCCTTTGAGAAGACTTGTTTATTTGCAATAGTGAAGGCGGCCTTTGCGTGAATTTGGGAACATTTCTAAGGATAATTTTATTGAATTAATGTTCAGACAGGAAGACCGGCGCGTATAATCACCGAATTGATTAGGCTTTCAGTTCTGATTAGGTCAGTGCACTTCAGTGTATGACTCTCTTGTCAGAGTTACAATGTCATAAACGAATGATAGATTTTTAATGGCTTTTATTAAGTGGATTTAAAGAGTTCAGCCTTCTTAATTAATTTTTGTTCATCACGTGGATTTAATGGGCTCGGTTGTCTTAGTTAAACTTAATTAATAACGTAGATTTAAAGAGTTCAATTGTAATGTTAAATGATTACTTTATCCTGTTATTCTTAAGAGGAATCTTACATATGAACTATATTAAAATCTCATTAAAAGTTCAGGATTCATCAAAAAATTTCAAAATACTTATTACTATTAACAAAAAATTAATTCAAATCCGAAAAGAGCTGAAATCAAAAACTGCACCCTTACTACGGAAAACATATACTATAGATTAAAATTTATTCCGATTACACCATAAAAATTTAGATTTTTAAGGCTTCAATCCTATGGGAAAACAGTTGGATAAGTTCTATTTCATTAAAAACATTGTTGACCAAAATTGACATATTGACTTATTCCAATATCATCAATGAAAGGATGTAAAAGAACTCTGGAAACAGTAAGTTAATTCTAGCCCTATCCCACTGAACCAGCTTGTTGAACAATCAAAGGAATACAATACTTATTCCCTCTAGATTCTAGAATACAAAAATATTTACATCAATTTTAGATTTTAATAAGCTCTAGATTGGAACCCGCAGGGTAGGAGAAAGGTATGAGAAACCAAGAACAACCTGGAGGAGTTCAGTCCAAAGAGAATATGACCTATCGGGAAAAACATGGTTCGAATTAAAGAGGTTAGTGCTAACAGAGACAGTTGGAGAGGCTATGTGGAAGTCATATGTTCCATAGGAGAATAATAAGGAAAAAAAAAATTTTAATTAACTTAATTTAATATTGTCATAGTATTGTTACATTAAAATTCTTATTCCTTCAGAATTAACACACTGAGTCCCAGACTGGTACTTGCAGTAGAAGACCATTACATCCGATAATTAAAGGTTTTCTATCGATTATGTAGAACAAGGGACCCATTAATTCTATAGATACTTATTAGTACATATTATAGCTTTAAAAATGTTCACCCAACTTTGAATATTAAACAAATATATATGTGTAATATTCTTATGTACTTATACTAACATATTATGTTAAATCAATCCATGTTTTTATAATATGTATATATATATATATATATTTATATTTTGTATAAATAAAAAAAACAAGTGATGAAAAAAACCAAGGGTTTTTAAAAAAGCACATTTTCAAAATAATACAGTTTTTCATACTGAGTATTTTATCGGAACCAAATATATACGTTGGTGACTAAGTTATTACTTACTTATAAAAAAAGTAAATTTTTTAATTTTTAGGTCCTAATAGCCCCTCTATGGGGAAGATTACCCAATTTCTCAAGGATCTAATCCTCACTACTCCCCTTCCCAAAACTTTTTAGGTTCTAGTAATTAAATTGTGAATTCCACAAAAAATTGGCATTTTACTTAGAATTTTACTATTTAAGCAAAAATGGTTAAAACTGAGAGACACTTTTTTCAATTTAAAGAACCGCTTTTAAATTTAAGAAAATCTTTTAACATATGTTAAAGTATAATGTTGGACCTTCAAATTTTATATATTAACAAAAAAAAATTTGAACAGGTATTCAAGTTACAGGTGGTTAAAAATAGCTAAATTTCAATTTTCGAGCCCTTATAGCTGCTAAACAGGGGACGTGACAAAAAAATGTTGTTAACCGACTCCTACTAATTTCTAAGAATTTTCCCTAGCTTAAACCGTTTAGAAGATATGTGGGGCCAAAAATTTTGCAAAAATTGAGTTTTGCATTATGGTAAATTTTAGTAACGTATGGCAACCCTAAACATTTATTTTTTCAAAATTTATAAAGTTTATAAAACCAGCTATCTTTTGCCGTTTTCAGATTGAAAATACACTTCATAGAACTCTTGTTATAAAAATTTGAATATAGGGCTTTTCCCAACTTTGGGGCGGGGTGCAGCTCCCTAACGGGTGGGGCTATAGAAAAAAATTCTTCTACGAAATTATTTTTTTTCTAATACCTACTCGTGGTTAAAATTTCTTTTCTCTATTTCAAACGATGTAAAAGTTTTTGTAAACATATGGACAGACAGACAGACAGACAGACGAACGGACGGACAAAGTGAAACTATATAGGCACATTTTTACAAAATTTTTTGAAAATGTGCTAAAAAACACGCGTTTTATTTGTCACGAACTACAAAAAAAAAAAAAAAAAAAATAGCAAAATATAAAAAAATAATATAGAACGGATTTAAAATTACTAGAAACATCAGTGTTCACTTTTAATTATTGTAAAATATTGAGTCAATATTTGAATACTAGCTGTTGGCCCGTCACAGAATGACGGAAGGTCAGTTGAAAGAAGAACTTTTTCTAATTAAGAACTATTTCTAATTTAATTACATATATTACATAAACATATATTATATATCAATACCATTTTCTTAAATAAAATGGTAACCGTTGCATTCTACGTAATACAGACTATGCTTCAATTCTATAGTTATGTACAAAAAAAACAAAAACTTATATGTTGTTGTATCTTAAAAATTTGAAGATGAATAATTTATTTAGTCTACCTTTTTTATGTTTTGAATTTGATAAAATTTTGGGGCTGTTAGTTCAAATCCCTTCTTGGTGAAATGTTTTTTTAATTTCAATTAATATTTTTTTTTTATTTAATTACGTACTTTTTAAAATTAAGTTCGATAAATTTGTGTTAATAAGAGATGTGAAATAGATTTATTTTGTTTCAATAATGATTTATTTCTCCAACTATTAATGTTTTGTATATACATTTTTAAAAAATGTTGTTATACATTCTATATTGTTTCCTTTGTTTAGATTCAAATCAAAATACTTGTTTGAAGGCTGACCGTTCTATAATGTACCTATTTAACATGCTAAATAATGTATCTATTTATATGTACGTGAAATTGTATTAAATAAATGTTGATTTTTGAATTGAGTTTTGCATTATCAAATGCAAATTATAAATTTTATTTGAAATTTTTTTAATATACCTAACCCTAACTAAGTTTAAAATCTATTTTGTCTGGTTTTTGTGGTGCATTGAACTCAGAGGTATTGAATACCTGAACCCACTTTCCCAACCTTCAGTTGTTACATAATTTTTTTCCATTTTAACTTTTAAATAGATAAATAATTAAAAAGTTATGAAGGAAGGGATGAGAGATACATGAGGTAGAGTTCAGAGCGAGATGAGGGGAAACTTTGAAATTACTTTAATACATTTCTTGGTTTATTTGCTTAAGCAAACCAAGCAATGCATCAAAGCATACATTGGGCTTTCGCCCTTATTTCAGATTTTTACTGAAAATTATTAAGACTTACTACACAAATGTTCCTGTGAAGCATTGTCTTCTTAGTTTTTATTTACAAAATGTCTTACTATATATTTAAAATTTCCAGAAAATCTTCTGTGATTTTTAAAACTGAAATGAAATTTTTCATAAACTAATAAGTAAATTTTATTTCAAAAAAAATTTTTTTTTTTTTATTAAAAATAAATAAAATATTTTTTGGCCTGCTTATGATAATTTATGATATTTTATTTTCTAAAATAAAACACATCCAACAAAACGTTAATATTTTATTTTTTTATAATTGAACACATCCAACAAAACACATTTAATTGAATGCGTTTGTTACACCTCATTCTAGACAAATATATTAATAAAATAATAATAATAATAATTGATACACTGGATATTAACCAACTAATTTACTTTACAAAATGTAAATACATGTATAATATCCTGAACAATAATATTAAGTCAAAACTAAAACTTCAAAATAGGGAGAATATTCATAATTATCTAACCAGAAACAGGAAAAATATCGAAATTCCTAATGTAGTTTTAGTATTTCTTTTCACATATAGATGGCACACAAATCAATAAAAGAAAATTAAACACTGTGGGACGTCTATTACAAAGTAAGACAAAAGTTCCACTATTATCCACTATTACTCAAAATATATTAAATAAATTTTTTTATAATTGAACACATCCAACAAAACACATTTAATTGAATGCGTTTGTTACACCTCATCTTTGACAAATATATTAATAAAATATAATAATTGTTGCAACATGGATTTTTTTTTTTGGTTTTTTGTAAATTTGTTTTTTTTTTTGTTTTAAACAACAAAAAAAAAATAAAAAAAACTTTATTTTAAAATAAAATTTATAGTGTCATATAACAGACAATGAAACTAGTGTTTTAATGTTATTTTTTTTTTTTAACATTTCGGAGGTGGAACAGTGAATTTATTGTCAACTGTATCTTGTATACATATACAATTAAAAAAAAAAATGTTGTATAAAAATTTCAATACATCATCAATTTTTAATTTAATTATTTTTTACATACCAGTAGAATTGTTTTAAAACCCTATTATGTATAATAATGTACATGTATACTGTTAGTATATTATGTTAGTGAATTATGTTGTGTACAAACAAATTAAATTTCAATGCATTATAACTTAAATTTATATATATACATATATATATATGCAATATATAGATTATAATAAATTTTTTAAATATATTGAAGTAATAAAATGTTGAGATATTTATAATTATATAATGTTTAATGAATACTTGTAGATAAATTAATTATATTTGTAAATGGATATTGTAAACAGATTTGTAAATGAAAGCGGAGAGGAACCCGATGTGAGACCCGGTGAAAAGTTAAAAGATAACAAATATAGTTATAACGGTATAAAAAAAAAAGGATGAAATTTAATAGTGATGATTTTGGGTGCTATATGAGAAAGCAAACTCGTAGTAATTTTTTTACTTAAATTCTTCATCTTATTGTAATTTTAAATTTCTTAAATCATTGTACAAGTCAACAAGTATTGTAGATTTTTCCAAAAAACAAAATTGTGAAATTGTAAAAAACTTTACTTCAAGAAAAATTTACAATTTTAAAATTTTTCTGTTTAATGCAAATTTATGATTTAAACTTGTAATTAATTTCTTAAACTTGTAATTTTAATATGGTTTTACAAGTAAACCGTTTCATAATATGCCGTAATTGTAAAACCAATTGTTAAAAAAATTAAATTTAATATCGGTTTAAAAAGCTTATATAGAATTAATTATACAAGTAAATTTTTAAAATTAATTAAAAAAAATCTACAATTTTACAATTTTTTGTATAAGGGAAATTTAGGTGCAGGGTCAGAATTCCCAGAATCATAAGTTCCTTAGGGAGTTATGAACCACTTAGGGACTTATGACCATGGGAGTTTTGACTCAACGTGGTGACTCATAAATCTCTTATACTGTTCTCAGCTGAGAGGTTATTAGTAAAGAAAACAAAAAATATTAATTTTAATTATATAATATCAGTGACGAGTACACATATTGGAGTTGGATTTGAAATCAAAGTATTGCCTTTTTCCAAAATTAAGAAAACAACAATAATTTTATATTTAAACTACATTTTGAAAGACTATTTTTAAAAAAGGGTAATACTGATTTTGTAGCCAAAGTCTCGAATACATGAATTCATAAATATTCTGGAAAAAGGATCAACTTTGATTTTTTAACCAAATATGCTTCCTAATATAATATCTCGCATAGATAAATAAATACATATTGTTGTACATCTAATATTTTACATATTCATTTTTATAATATCATACTTTAAATTATAAAGATCAGAAAAAAACTTTCAGATTTTATTTCAACATTTTGACTTTAAAATCACAATAACACAATTTAAATTATATATGAGAACTCAAAATTTAATAAAGGGAGTTATAACTCACTTAAGGGGTCATAACTCCCTAAAGGAACTAATAATTCAATAAATGGAGTTATAACTCACCTAATGGGTCATAACTCCCTAAAAGGACTTGTAAAGAGACTTATAATCCACGTAAATATTTTAAAGTAAGTCATAAGTCCCTAAGGGACTTATAACTCTGGGAGTTCTGACCCTGCACCCAAATTTATGATCTAAACTTGACTCTAATTTCTTAAACTTGTAATTTAAAAAATGGTTTTACAAGTATATCGTTCCATTATATATGTCACAATTGTAAAAACACTTGTTAAAAAAACTAATTTTAATATTGGTTTAAAATAATTACAATTTAATTTTTCAAATACATAAATCAAAATTTGTAAATTGTAATTTAATTTATTTGTAAATTCCTAAATTGGTAAAAATTACAAGTTTACAATAAATTGTCATAGAGATTATTTACACTGTATTACACTATGCAAAATAATTTTACAAATTGTATAATAATTGTAAAAATTATGAAGTACACTGCATGATTTAAAAGGTCACATTTATAACGGAAGTTTGTAAAGAATAACAACTATTTCAATAGAACAAAAAATATCACAGAATTAAGCCTGAAGTTCATTGATTGCAATGTGACATTCTCATTCTGAAATGTTATAATTTAAATTTCAAAATTAAGTGTCAACAAAATAACAAATTTTAATTTCGATCTGGATTATATAGAAGACTTAATGCCGTAGTATTTCTTATAATTGCACTTAGCATGTGAAGTCAAAACTAAAAACTAAAGAACTAAACTAAAGGACTAAAGAATTTTAAATTATATACCTAAATATAATTAAAGTACCATACACTTATTTTAACAGGGCAAATAGATATAATTATATTTAAATATTGCATTAAAAGTAACTTCCTTATAGTCGAGCATTTTGAGCAGAGACTAAAATTCTACAAATATTAAATTTTATATAAGTACATTTCAAATTTATGATTAATTGCATGTCAAAATTTTGAATTTTAAATTATTTTAGTTTTTTAAATATAAAGTTATATATTTCTCATATTCAAAATATGAAAGAAATCTTGATCTTGAAAAATTGAAATATAATATGAAATATTTTAATCAAATATGCAAATCCAACATTAAATTAATTAAAAAAAAAAATTTAATTAATTTTTATAAAAATTTAATTTAATTTAAAAAAAAAAAAATTTAAGCAGTTAACCATGATTTGTTATCATATTTCATTTTCACAACTCACAAAATATATATTTTATTTTAAAATCATTTCTGTCAAATTTTATATTACATTTTATATATATATATATACAGTAAATTAATATTATAATTTTATATAAATATTATGACCTTTTACTTTATATGACCTTTTATTTATGCATTAAATTTCATTATAAATGTAGGTATATATACAACATATACCTACAACATACAAACATAATTATCACACTGAATTTTAAAATTAAATATTAAATTATGTAAATATACATAAATATAATAAAAATAAAATATATTCAACAAAAAATAAAAAAAATGGTTTTTAATTAATTCTCAATGACTTAATCACCTTTTTGACACTTTGTCATTTTGAAAACATCATTCAAATATGGTGTGAAATATTTAACGAAAAATAAAATTCAAAAAACAAGAGGAAAAAAAATTTTAACGGTATTTTCTTAGAAATTGGATATACATATTATATACATTAATAAAGTAATAAATGTTCTGTTAAAAAAATGTTAAAATGACATGTTAACAATTTAATTACCAAATCTTTTAAAATTTCATATCACAAAATCTTTTGAAATATTTTCTCAGAATAAAGGTTAAATAAATTGTCACCTTGTTTTATGTCATATATTATAAGTTATTGATTAATGTGATAAAATTTTATTAAATTTTTTATTTAAGTATTTATGAATTATTATTAATATGTATTTAATTATGTATTTGTATATAAATAGCTAATATATGAAAAATTTTGAGAAATACTTTAAGAAAATGGTAAAGATTTTAAAAATTTAAATATCCATTACCTCTGACTACAACAGTCATATGATGTCATATGATATCATATGATTTTGAACGATTGTACGACATTTCATATAACTAACTATAATAGTCATAACCATCTTTCGTTATCATTCAAAAATCATTTGTCAAGTCATAACTTCTAATTATAATATTCATATGATGTCATATGATATCATATGATTGTGTAAGATTGTATGACATTTCATATAACTAACTATAATAGTCAAAACTATTATTCGTTATAATTCAGAAATCATTCGTTAAGTCATAGGTATACGAAATGAAGCGTACATGTCATATAACATCATACCATCATACAAGCAAACTAAATTGAAAAGATATTAAAAGTAACTAACACTAAAATTAAGAAGAATTTAAAAATTTCTGAATCAAACATTCAAAGGTAAATACATAAATTTTTAATAATTAAAATGTTAAGGTTTGACATTTTATGTGTATGATTGGTTATGACTATTACAATTAGAGTTATGATTTTGTATATCATTATGTAATCATATCGAATACCTATTTATCAAAAGATCATATGACATCATATGACTATAATATCATAATGTAATCATATCGAATATTTATCGAAAGATCATATGCCATCTAATGACTATAACACTATATAATAATAGAGGTATTCATTTTTAATTATAAATCGCACGATGATTTTTAAATTTTCTCGATATTTTAAAGTTTCTAATTTAATTAAATTTTAATTATGTATAAATATGTGTGTGCGTATGTGCTACGCTGTCAAATTTCACAAATAAATCTCAAAAATTTTGTAAAAACAACTGCAATTCAACAACCGGTAAAAAAATTTAATTGCTTTTTTTTTTTTTTCAAATTTACCGGAACACAAACATTTGCACACATTCATAGGTGGGATATAATAAAACCACATTTTGATTCAAATTTAAAGAATTAGCTGATTGGAATTTCAAATTTTTTTTATTTAAATTTATTATACGTAAATTTAATAAATAATTAATTAATTATGTATTATTTAAATTTAATATACCTACACAAGTTGTATACATATATATACATATAAATTTAATGCAAAACAACACATTGTTTTAAATTAAGTTGTTCATTAGTTCTAATTAAATTCAAATTAAATTTACAAGAGTCCATAAATTTAATTAAATTTCAAATTGGAATTTTAGTAGGTATAGATATCCAAAGTATGTATATATACGTTTAACTGTTAAATATTAATACATACATAGTTATAAATGTATTTAAAACACATTAGGTATATTTAAAAAAAAAAATTTAAAACTTAAAATATTTAAAATTTTAATTTTAAAAATTCATATAAATTTAACATGACAAAATGTAGAATTTACCAAAATTAACATTATATTGTATGTATGTTATAAAAATGTTATTTAAAATAAAATAAATATCATGTAATTATATATATAAATTAAAATTTTAAATAAAATATTATTTTTAAATAAAAAATTTATACCTTCCATTTAATATGAATTACAAAATTTTGAATACAATTTTTAATCATGTTCAATCATACAATAAAATGTCTATTTCTTGTCTTCATATGATCCGTTAGTTTTTTTTTATGAATTTTAAATGTCATCCGAATAATATAAAAATTTCAATCACTTTACTTAAACAGATTTTTAAAAAGGTACATACATATATACTTAAATAATTAATAACAATTTTAATTTTAATAATAATTATTATACAAATTATAACAAATAATTTAATTAAATTTAATTTTAAATTTCGTTAAATTTAATAAAACAGCAAATTAAATTTACAACACAGAAGAAAAAAAATGTGTTTTTTTTTTTTCTTTCTTACAAATTAAAAATATAACAGTAAATTTTCAAATTAAATAAAAAAAATAAAGAGAAGAACAAAAAAAAAAAATATAATAAAAACAAAAAAAAAATTATTATAAACAAATAAAAAAAAAAACCGATTAACACTTTATTAGTCCAAATATAATGTTAAACTAAATTATTCAATTATAATATTTTCAATATTAACCTATTTTTAATCTCTTTTTATTTTTTTTTTTTGGTTTTTTTTTTTGTTATTTTTTTTTTTTTTTTTTTTGTCTCTTGAGAAGATTATTGTCTCATTGTTCTTGTCTTGTTGTTGTTATTGTTTCTTTTCTATTTAAAATTAAAAAAAAAATAATTACATTATAATTTTTGGTTTTCTGTTACAAATGTTATCAGTTATTCTCAACCTTGAAAAAGAAATTAAATGCGTACGTTTTAAAAAAAAAAAATGAAAATGTAAAAAATGCAAATTTAATTTAAATTTTTTTGATTTTTTTTTTTTAAGATTATTAAATTTTTACATTTTATATGATGTTTTTTTTAAATAATTATTTAAAAGCGGCATTTTTACTAACATGTAGGTAGGGTTAAGTTCCCCATAATCGAACACTTAACGATACTTGCGACTTTAATTAATCATAAATAAGGTGTATTTTGACCGAATAACTAGTTTTATATATCAATCGTAAGTAAATTTAATAACCTTTCGAACTAATTAAATTAAATTAAATTATACAAATTATTAATAATTTTATTTAAAAATTACTAAAAAAAAGCAAATTTGCCTATAATCGAACACCAGTTGCCTATTTTTGAAAACAGATATTCCTTTGTTCGAACACAAATTTTTTTAAAGAATTACTATTAAAAATACCATGTTTTCATTTTAAATATTGTTATTTCTTATGAATTCAAACTTTATAAATTCAAAGATTAAATAACTTAATTTAATTTAATAGTTTTCTGGATCATTGAACTATTTTCTTATGTTTTCTTCCGTATCTATCACACGCCTTTGTGGATTACGATGGGATATTCCTTATGCCTTATGATATTTCCTAATAATATCATTTTTGCCTGACCTGCCGTTGATTATTCTTTTCTCATCTCTTAAAATTTTTTTTAACGACATTTTGGAGCTCTTTGGGCTTTTGTGAAAAATGGGTTGGCTATGAAATTTCGTTTTTCGAAAACTCGCGTATCAAAATCACGAGTTTTACAACCAAATAATTTAATTTCTTAATAAATTGATTTGGACGAAGAGGTCAAAAAAATAAAGTAAATCTACCAAAAAAAGCAAAATGTTTGATATTTTATTCCTTTTTCTAACTTTTTACTTAATTTTTAAAGAAAAGGGAACAATCCTACCTAGGTATATAAAATGTTTCAGTTTTTTTTTTAATATAATTTTGTTTTTAAAAAGGAAATAATAGATGTCTGTTGATTTTCACTCGATAGTTGACTTTAAACAAATAATATAACAAAGAAAGCTTTAAATGTTCTGTACAAATTAACTTAAACTTTTAATTGAAAATTTAACAGAAGCTGAATATTAGGTTTATTAAACTTTAAAATGGTAATGGCAAATTTTTCTAACATCATGTAATAAAAAATTTATTAGATCATGAAATTATTATAAAAATTCAATGCACAATTGACAAATTAATTTATTAAATAAAAAATTAGTTATCAGTTTTATTTTCTAGTTATATTGTAAATTAAAAAAATTGACTCATTTTTATTAATTATTATTTATTTACAATTTTAATATAATAATTCATAATTACAACAACAAATTGTCTGTTGATATGTAAAAATATTGATTACATTACATGCAGAGCATTCGTCCACTTGTTGATTTTAAAAGTTAAAAAAAAAAAAATTCTGTTAGTTAAATTGTACGAATTTTAATTAACAGAGAATTATTTTCAATTTGTTTATTTTTTTTTGACAATTTATGTTAAAGTAACAGGTTAAATGCATTTTATTTTACTTCTAAGAACAAAAGAAAAAGGATTTTTTTTTTCTCATTTAAAGGTTAACTGTTACGATTTAAAATTCTCAAATTATATTATGAGATTAGAGTATTTAACAATAATAATTTATACTCAATTAATTAATACTCAAGTCTGAACTCAATTACTAATTAGATTACAAAGTGATTTTTTGTCTCATTCTAGTTAATGTAAACTTGTTATTTCTTTTATACAGTTGTACTGTAATGTTATTTTTGATAGAAATTAGAAGAAAAGTTAGGAAGGGTGACATCGTAAATGTCGTAAAAAAACTTCAACCTGATACAATGTGAAAATAACACAATATAAAAATTTTTGAACACATTGTGTCGAAAATACAATGTATTTTGTTTACAATTCTGATTGCGTCAAAATGAAATGTCAAAAAATTTAAATTTTTTCTACAGAAACTTTCTTTGAAAAGTATAAATTAATATTTAGACAAAATGGATATTAATTTCGTTAAAAAATTTTTCTTCAATTATTTATTGGACTGTGGTGAAGAAATAAGAGTTTCCATCACCACAAAAATAAAACTCAACTGACAAAAATTCAAATAACTTTAAATTTTTTTTTGTATATCCAAAAAATTTTCGATACTCAATTTAACAATACACGTCGTGAAAATGGGTCGCGAACACAATGTAAAATGAATTTACGATCATGAGACAATGTGGAATTTTTAAGTTTACATTTACGATCATGCGACAATGTATTCACGACGTCGCAAAGACATTTACGATGTCAGGGGAATTTAGATAAGGAACAAAAGTAGTGTAGTTTATGATCTTACAAATTTTTCAAAATATTTGACAAATATAAGAAGTTTAATTATAAATTATTTTCAATTTTAATTATAGAATTTTTTAATTTATAGATTATAAACATATAGGTTTAATATTATAATTCCAGTGCTGTTAAAGTTTCATCTTACTTATATACAAAGTACCTTGTACCTTATATAAAAAACCAGAAAAGCTTACAAAATACTAATGTAAAAAGAATGATCAGAAGAGCTTTTGAAATTTTTTAAATCAATTGTCAGGATTAAAAAACAAATTTTAAATTTATAAAACTTTTATTAATAATATTATTATAATAATTTTAATACATAAAACCAAAGATATTATTAAATATTAAATTAAAATTAATTACACGTTATTATTTAGTGACTTATATAAATATATATATATATTTAGACACAGTAGAGTTTATATATAATTATATATATGTATATATATGAATTCAGCTAGTTCAGATTATTGAATTGATGATGATCAATAATTAATAATATGTTTTTAATTTTAAAAATTCACCTCTTATTTTATATTTTTAATTCACGTAGTGTTGCCTCATCTGAAAAATTTTGCACAAAATTAAAATTTTACATTTAAAGCATTTGAAATTCTTAAAACTATGTAATAAAAATTGAAAAATTTTTTTTTCAAAAATTAAAATATAGTATATATATTTTCTACAATTCTTAGGTGACCATTTTTTATTTTTTTTTGTTTATTATTATTAATTCGCAATTAAATAATTATACAATAAATTCTTTTGTAATAAACTGTTAACTGGTTTCTTTTAAAATAAAAATCAATAATTAATGAATTTAATTACTAGATAAAAAAGAAAAGAACAGAAAAAAAATCATAAAACCATTAATATAATTTTCTTATTTTGTTTTTTTTTTTGGCGGGAGCGCGAGTTTTACTCCATGAAATTTTTTTTTTTTTTTTTTAATTTTTTTCACTCGATTAATATTAAAAATGGTTATTTCTTAGGCGGTTCAACACCACCACCATCACCACCACTTTCTTCTTCACCCTCTTTACCTTCTGCTTCTTCTTCTTCATCTTGTTCATAACCATCGGGTAATGCATTTCTATGTTTATTATGGAAAAATGTTTTTTCTGCATCCCATGGAAATGCTTTACGACGTATTCTCATATGTTCGTAGGGTCGAAATTCCGGGCGTTCAAATTCTTCACGACTTATGCTGGCTACAACAAATGCAGCAATAATTATAAGTGTTGGAAATACACCAAAATATGTAATTTTTTTCCATAAATCAGCCCCACTTACTGAATGTCCCCATGCAGCTCCAGTTTTGGTCGTCTTCTCACCTTAAAACAAATATATGAAAGTATGAATTAAAAGTACAAATACAAACTATTATATAAATTTCATATATTATATTGATATATACCTCCTTTTGGTGGTGGTTGTGGTGATGTTCCACCTGATGCTTTTCCTTTAGCCATTATTGCATTAGATTTGGCAGCATTCATTAATTGTACTGTTATTGCTGTTATACCTCGTCTCATAATTGATTTTTTGGGGTTTAAATAGTATTTAATTAAAAATTTTATTTTCTTTCTATTTACACCAAAGAAAATATATATATATATATATATATATAAACAATAATTTTAATTTGGTTTTTGTTGTTGTTATAATAAAATTATGTTATTATGAACATAAATTTTTTTTTTTTATTATTTTTATTATTAATTTTATAGAAAATTTTCAAAATATGAACATTATGACAGATATATATATATAAAATATTTTATTTTGAAATTAATTAAAAAAATTCAAAAAAAAAAAAACAAATAATTCAAATAAAACTTGATTTTATTTAAAGTATTGAAATAAATGTGAGGTTAGATTGACTAATTATATTTGGTTACCAAGGGGATTTTATAAAGAAAATTTAAGAATTAAGATAGAACTGAAATAAATATTAACGGTATTACTTTACCTGCCCAATTTTAATTTTAACCTCGTAGCTTCATTAGATTCATAGTTATTAAATTGAAAACTTTATATGGCAGCTGTCCGAAAATGGGGCCGTAACATTTTTAAACTTCATATAAGTGCTCGATTCATTATATAATTTACACTATGCAATTTTCATCCTCGTAGTATAATTTGTTTTGAAGAAATTCATATTGGTTCAAAGAAGTTGTATGGCAACCCCCCGAAAATGGGGCCCTAACGTTTTGAAACTTCATATAATTGCTCGATTAATTTTAAAACTAACCGTGTGTAATTTTCATTGTCGTAGTATAATTAATTTTGAAGAAATTCATATTGGTGCAAAGAAGTTGTATGGCAGCCCCCCGAAAATGGAGCCGTAACATTTTGAAACTTCATTTAAGTGCCGGAGTCATATCAAAACTAACTGTGTGTAATTTTCATTCTCGTAGTATAATTAGATTTGAAGAAAATCATTTTGGTGCAAAAAAGTTGTATGGCAGCTCCCCGAAGCCTTGGTCCGATTTTAACCAAAAACAATAGGGAACCTAGAAATTGTCTAAAAATGACTTTGTGTGAAATTCATGGACGGACGGACGGACGGACAGACACACATAGCTAGATCGATTTACTTTTCGATGCTGATCCGATACGTACCTTTGGCACTATATCTAGCTCGTCTAGATCGATGCGTTACAAACGGAGGAGCAATTTTAATATACCCGATGTCATATATGTATGCACGGGTATAATAATATTACCTGCAAATTAATAGAAATATATTGAATTGGAATGCCCAACTGGTCGAAATGCCTTGGTAATAGGATGGTGTACATATGCTGTATCCCATATTAATCAGCAACCTTATAATAATACTATCTTCTTCCATTCTGATGTCTTTTAAAAAGCAACTTATCTGGAATTTACTGGTCTAACCAAATTTCCAAAAAGTTTCTTCTTTTACAGTTAAACTAATTATCCCTCATTCAAAATTACATTTATCATTTAGCCACCTTGAAGAATATGGATAAATGGTTACGACTGTTCTGTTTCTTCTATTTTCCTATCATTTGCTTTTCTAGTAGATTTCAAATCAGCTAGGCTTTTGTTGGGTTTCCAAAAAAGTTGATTGACGGTGATTTTTTCTTAAGTAAATTGAGCGAGATCTTGAAAATTCTTATCAGATTCTCTCTATACCAAAGGTACAACATGCTGAAACTTGGGGATTATGGAATTGACCTTAATGAATCCTACAAGAACCCCCATTTCGAATGGTAGCTAAGTCATGTCAGGTTGCCCAGTTTTACTGGGATTCGAATCCGAGTTTCGGAATGAAAGGTAATGACTCTAACTTAACTGTGTAACTCAACCGTTCTATTTACAAGAAATATTAACTGCTCAGATTTTTATAAGCTTTGCTAATTTAACTTAATATAACATTCTTATACTTAATATTACAAAAATCCATATACTCCACCTTCCATCTAATTAAATTAGTCTAAAAATATAGTAAATCCCTTGACACCCTACACTTTTATTTATTAAATTATTATCCCAATAATTTTGCTAATAACGTAATAAAATATTTTCCACTCAATCTATTTTAAATCTTCTTTGTCTTCAAATATCATTATTCCCTAAGATTTTTTTTTATGTCCAAATCATGGTACCTATACCATTTATTATAACTAATTTTGACATCCTGCTTTTTTTTTTATTCTTTTGCAGTTTCTTAAAAATGAAAAATAAAACTCATTCTCAAATACTCCCTGTTCCATTCTTCGGATGACTTTAACGACTGATGATCTTTTAAAAATATAAGATATCCCCTAAAATATTATACTTTTATTGTATTATTTCGCAAATTTTATTTCAGTGTTATTAAAATACATTATTATGTTGACCACAAAATGACATTAAAGATTTACGTGTAAATGTCTCCATTCACTCACTATTTCTTTGCCCTGCAATTTGAGTCATTTGTTACCTAATATGCCTCTTAACATCACTAAGTGAATAAAAATAAATTTGAACCTTGAACTTTTTCTTTCAGAAATTGACTCCATATAAATAAAAAAAAAAACAAGGTGGAAAAATCATTTTACAGGTGATTTATTTGATATATATTTTGTTTTTTTTTTTATTTATTTTATGTGATGGCATTTGACATTTTATTTGATGCCATTAAAAAACAATTGAGTGAGGGTTATATTATTATTGTATAGGTTAAAAATGTACTCATTTTTTAAACTCAAAAATGATGGGATGAGTGAAATATATTTAAAAAGAAAAGTGGTAAGTAATTTGACTTTAAAATTTGCTTTATTTGAATAAATTTTATTATAAATAGACTCTAGACCGTTTTCCAGGGACAGTGGAAAGCGTCAAAAGTTACCAATTGGATATATTTGGTAGTTCCTTTGGTAGTTCCTTCCTTTATTAAAGTTTAGGCTTTAAAATAAAACACGCCTTTTTCGCACTTAGGATTGGGTCTGTACAGGATAGGGTCTGTACAGTTTGATTTCGAGGTTAAAGATGTGAATCTCGAAAATTTCGACGACTATGAGAATAGGCATTAGGAAGGAATATTGGTTTAGATAATTTAGAACTGTTATTTGTTAAGAAATTTACAGAAAACCCATTTATTTAAAAAACAAAAAAATTATTTCTTTAAAAGTTGGGATCTACGAGAACACTTAGTCCGGAAAGAATTTATGATATTAATATATACCTACAATAGATTAAAGGCATTACCATACAATGCAAAAATTTCACTCAACCTAATTAACACTTAAATGTATCTGAAATATTGATCATATAAGAAGTCAGAACTTTATATCTTAGATATCATATAAAGTCGTACAAGTGACCTTTACTGTATTCCGATCTATAATGATCTAAGAGATTATGTTGTAATTAATATTATATAGCACCACAACACTAAATTAATTAAATCTGCCTTAATAAAAGAAATCAATAACATCATATGGCTTTAAGCGTTATGACAGACGTTTCCCACACAGATATTTTGAATTTTACTGAACTTGTATGTATATCGGGAATTTTTGAATTTTTTTATATTAGCTTTAGGGAAATTATGATCAGTTTTGATCAGTTTTGCAGTGATTAGGTCAGTTTCAGATTAAAGATTGCTTAGCGTAACTTAAAGCGTGGATTGTGCTTTAGTTAGGGACTCAAAAATTAACTTCTGCAATTATTTGCACAGGAAAAACTGAAGGTAAATGAGCTGTGGCATGAAAACAAGTAACCTAGTTTTAGAATCGAATACGAGAAGAGTCTATTAGACTAATGTGGATGCCTTCATTTAGTAATAAATGCTTTGAAGCGACACACCTTCATTAGACGCGTTCAGAACTTTGAATACTACGGTATTTCAATTTAGATTTAAAATGATTTAATTCCTTAAAGTCGTAAACCCACGTCACGTACATCCTTTATCGTAAGTTTGTTACTTTATGAGTAATTCGTTGAGTGATTCGTTTAACCACTTTGTTACACTTTTTGTCCCTGCACATTGTATTTTTTTTATTTGTTTATTTCATGACCTCATGTACTGAAATATAATATGTTCTTTATTTTTGTAATCAAACTCCAAAAAAAAGAATTTCCGACCTATAAAAAAAAAAATTTTTTTGAAAACACAAATACAAAGTGAAATGTTTGCATGGTTTCACATTTTATTGTACACCAATTATATGTTAATAGCTCCAAAGTATTTCATTTTCCTTTTTCTTTGACAAATTCTTATTCTGCTCCTGGTATTAAAATTCATTCAAGGTAATCTTGATTTCCTTCTATATAGGCTTTGGTAAAATGTTTTTTTAGTTTTTGTTTTTTTTTTTTTGGGTGGCTTTACTTTGCATAGTTAAAAGGGGACCATACTTTATTATTATTATTATCATTGTTATTTTTATAAAATTGTAAATATGCATGAATATTTAAATACAATTTACTTAAAATATAATTTTGGAGTTATTTTCTACCTTTTATAATTAAGTTTATTTCGAACTCAAAGATGTTTTTATGTACATATACCATGTTATGGAATAATAGTGTGGGTAAATATTAAGGAGTTAATTGTAAGACACAATTAACTGTTTCAAATAAACTTAATTATTTTTAATTACTCTGTTCAATACTAGACAGTGTACCATACCGCATCCTGCCGTTGGGACTTTCTAAAATAATGAGTTAAAATTTATGATATTCAAGTGTGATATAAAAGGGTTAGTTTGAAAGGATGGATTCAAAGTATAGAAAACCATCTACCAGCGAGGAGTGTTGGACTACAAGTAACTAACAGCACCCCTTTATTAAAAAGCAAACTTTGAATGGACCTTAAATATATACATATGTATTGTTTGGTTTTTAGGATCCGGATTACTATCTTGCTGTTGAGATTTTCTAATATAATGAGTTATATTAGAATCCATGATATTTAAGTTTGATGGGAAAGGGTGGATGGAAAGTATTGAAAACCACCTACCAGCGAGTAGTGTTGGAATATAACCAACTAAAACCACCCCACGATTAAAAACCCAGCTTGGAATAGGGCTTATATATAGATAAGTACCGTTGAATTTTAGGATCGGTTTGAGGAAGGCAAATTTGAAATAGAATTGGGTATTATGGATCAAGTTGGATAAAGGGGAAAACTTTTAAGGGATATCTAAATGATGGATTTTAATGTTCTTCTTAAGCTCAAACATACATGAATGATTGTAATAATAACCTAATAATCCTTTAATACAATCATTTAATGTATCCTCAAAGAAGTGTTCCATAGCCCAAAGATATAATTCACAAATATTTGGAAATAAATGCCGGCCTTCTAAAGTAAAACCAAGCTTAATAATTTCTCAACCAAGAAGATCCGATAAAGAGTGTATATATAGTGATATTTAACCGCAAACCGATGGAGTCTTCCGAAGGCATTTAAGAGCCCTAACATATTTTGTAAATAAAATAAACTGGGTCACTCATCCTATATAAGTAATATAATTATCTACTATTGTGTACATACAGCATTCCTCAAATTTTATTTCATAAATTGGACAAATTTTGAACAGAGATCGTAGCTTTTGAGAATTAAATCAGCCACAGTGAATGAACTAATTTTATTCTTCTATAATTATTTCAATAAAACTAACAGTTAAAGCCATGCAGGTTAGCTATGTTTATGCAAGGTATTACAATAAAGGGTCTTCAATGTCTGTACAATAAAGGGTCTTCTATGCACTATTCATTATAGGAATTGGCACTTCTTGTTTTATAAATCTATTAAAGAAAAAATGACTTCCTTCCTCCCTTTTTATTTTAATACCGATTCAGCACCAGCAAAGATTCCAGTATCCACTTGTAAAGCACGGAAATTTCTAGGTGATTCAGCACTACTTATAGAAAAGCATTTATAGTGAGAATACGGAACATACTTCCATTCAATGTGTTACACTCTGATAAAAATTCCCTATTTTACAATTTACAACCTTTTATAAAGAACTTAAACAGATTCGTTTCCAAGTTCCGTCAATTTTCTACCTCTCCATTGTTATTACATCTCCTTACAAACTCCTGCCAATCTTATCTAAGTATCCACATACACATGGTACTTCAATCCTAGAGTTTAGGTAGATTCTTAAAAAAATAAAATTATGTAAATGCGATTTTTATTTTTATTGTACATCGCAACCTCAAATCTATTAGTTTGACCCTAAAGTTATGCAATTTCTTTATAAATAAAATTACTGTAAATTAAAAATTTTAAAATTATTATAAAAACTATATAAGTATATGCATTTATTCGAAACCCAAAAAAAAACACAGTATCTTAAGATACATTATGCATCTATAAGATAAAACAATAAAATGAGAAAAAAAAATGCATCTTAAGATATAAATTTTCTCTTAAAGAAAAAAAATATCTTGCATTATTTTACGACTTAAAACCCGAAAATTTAATTTATTAATAAATGCAATTTATGTTTAAAAAAACAAAAAAAATACAAAATTTAATTTAAAAATTATATTTTACATATTTTTACTGCAAAATTTCATTCATAAATTTAAAAAAAAAAAACAATGGAAAATTTTTTTTTTTGAAGAGGTAGAAATGAATGGGTTTTAGTGGACAATTTGTAAAATAAAAAAACAATAATAAATATATAACATTACAAGTTGATAATAATATATATATATAAATATATATATATACAATAATAAGTTAAGTAAGTACATATCTTAAAATTAGGGCATAATAGATACAGACACTATATACATACAGAAATTGGGAGAATTTGTAGAATATAAAATTTAATTTAGTATCTGAATTTGCAAAAATATGCAATTTTTTAAAAAATAAAAGTTTTTATATATTGTTTTTGTTTTTATTTTTTTTTTTAATTTTGTTTTTAAATTAAATATTAAAACATTTTTATATGAAAATGTATATTATATATAAATTACTACCTACAATATTGGATGGAATATTTTATATAAAAAAATTAAATTTACAATATACATATAGAACGATTGCCAACTTTTTTAGTTAAAAAAAAATATCTATGAGATACAGTTTTTTTTTTTTTAGTTTTGTTTTTTTTGATAATAATAAATTTGTCAAATTGACAGGGTGTGTTAATAGAGTAAAGGGTGATAGATAGTGTATAAAATTTAACTTATAGCCTCAAGAATTGAATAACATTTATACACTTAAGAAATGGGTACGAATCAATCTGTCAATAGCCTAAAAATTTTAAACTAAGCCAAATTTAAGAGGGCGCAGTAGCAAAGTCACATTTGTAGGTAGAGATTTACTAAATTAATTGAGCCGGTGTTACGTGAAGTAGTAGTAGTAGGTGTAGTAGTAATTATAGTAGTAGCAGTAGTAGTAGTAATTGTAGTGAGAGTAGTAATTGCAGTACTAGTAGTAATAGAAGCAAATATTAACTGGCGCAGCCTATAAATAACAGTATAGTAGTTGCAATAGTAGTTATTAAAATGTGTTAGTATTAATTATAATACCTTTGATTACCTAAGCTATTTAAACCTTCAGTTTTTATAAAGTATTAAGCAGACTAGGACGTTGGTATCCTTATACCAATTATAAATCACTCAGTATATTCTTCTTTATCTTATATAGTTTTATTCATTCCAAGGCCTCCTTACCTAATTTTTATTCTCGAAACCCAACTGTATATTTACAAACTAAAAGCCTAACCTTAAAGTCTGGCATTAAAAGTGATAATGGTTTTGGTTATATTAAGTCCAACTCTACTCCAGAGCAGTGTATTCGTGTATTTTCGATGCCAAAAATCCTAGAGTACAACAAAGTTTAAAGTTAATGAAGAATGGTTCCTTATTCAAAAACTAAGTGAATAAGAAACACTTTATGAGGATTATTGCGGATCATACAGAGAATGTGCTAGTGTATCATAAATCTGACGAAAAGCATTTTTAACCTGAAGTAATCATAGATTTATATCCTTAGCAGGAATTAATTAAGAGATGAATGTAAAAAAACCTAGTAATCATTTAGTCCCAGTTAACTGTTGTTAGACGTAGTATTAATAAAAATTTTGAAATCTAATATACTAAAGCTATCTGGAGCATATGAGTAGAAAATCGTATAAAAATTAATAAAATCAAATCACTTTGCATCTCAACAAATCTGACCAATGGCATAGTGGTAAAGACGCCGCCATTCATGTGGAAGGTCACGGATTCAAAACCCGGTCAAAACATATTTAATAAAAAAATATCGTAAAATTGTATAATTATATCGTAATATAAAATAAGATTTAAGAAAAATATATAAATAATTCTTGTGTAAGATTATAGATGGCGCACAAAGTTAACATTTGTGCATTCATATTTCATAACCTTATACAATAGTTACAGCCGAGTAATCAACGGCTTAGTGAATATTATGATTAAAGAAACTGAAGCCTAGTTTAAAATAAACTTGGTGAATGCCCTATACTCCTTAAAGGAGTGGAAAAGGAATAAAATAAAACTTTGCATCTCAAAATTTCAAAGGAAAGTAATAAGTGAGGTCGATGCATTACAGCTCCAGTCTTAGAAATTTATGTAGTATTTAACTAAATTCATTAGACCTACCATAATCAAAGAAATCATAAGTATCCCATGGCTTTAAACATATTTCAAAAGATTTGGACGTTTGAAATTTTAACTGTGTGATTAGTGATAAGTGCATCTGATGCAATTAAGGGCTCTAGACTTTACAAAATTTTAAAATTTAATTTCAAGTTAAAATCATCTATATTTAATTCATTTCTTTTATTACTTCTTGACCACCCTGTATACATCCAAAAAAAATGTTTGACTTATTTATAATTTATTTATGTACATATATACATAAGTATATATATATATATATACATATATATATATATATATAATATCACTCTGTAAAATTTATACATTTAAATAAAGTTCGTTCATTTGTTTGTTGTTGTTGTTGTTTTTTATTTTGTCAAAAATAGAATAAATAATAAATTCCAGAATTCTAGAATCAGAAATGTTAAAAGAAGAACATAAAGTTGGGAAAAAAACAAAAACAAGAAAAACAAAAAAAAAAAAAAAAACTAAAGATGAAGTAAAAAAAAATAAAAACAAAATAAAGGATGCAATTTTGTGATTGCTATGTTTCATTACAGGATCTCTGCTTTATGAAAATTTTATATATATATATGAATATATATATATATATATATATACCTACATAATAATGTATACATATACAAAAAAAAAAGTTTCATTTTGTAATTTATGATATAATCATTATCATAGTAGTCGTCGTCGTTGTTGTCGTTGTCGTCGTCGTAGACCGTTACAGTCGTCCTTGTTTTATAAAACGTATACATACATATAAACGTATTTATGCATAAATTTTAAATAAAAAATACATTAAAAAAAAAACAATAAAAAAAAAAATAAGAAAAATAAAAAAAAAATATTGGTGAATTTTTTTTGTTTTTTACAAATGAATTGAATGAAAGGAGTAAAGGACATCTTCCAACGGAAATGAATTGAACAAATTGTGGTCAAAATGGTGAACAAAATAAAAAAAAAAACATGTTGTATGCAGTAAAATATATATATTCAGTATATATATATCTATATATATATATATATATTATATATAATAATAAAACATTGACAATATTTATTGATATTGAAATTAAGCTTGTAAAAACATTTAATTTAAAAAAAAAGTTACATATATTATATAATAATATATACAATGAATGTATATGTATACATACATAATACGTCATACATAAATAAATAAATAAATAAATTTGTTTTGATGAGAAAATAAATCGAAATATTAAAAAAACAAAATATTTTCATATTAATTATTTTGTGGTATAAATTTTTTTGTATTTTCCTTTTTATTTTTCATTGCATTTTTATGTAAAATTTTTTTTTGAGTTTTTTTTTTTGAGTGTTTTTTTGAGTTTTATTTTTGAGTTTTGTTTTAAAATAAAGTTTTTTATTTTTAATTATTTTAATATTTTATTATTTGTCTTGGGAATATGGAACAACTTTTTGGGAAGTTGAAGTCATTTCAAGTATTTTGCTAGAGTAAATACTCTAAATACTCTAATTTAACTCCACAAGGAGTATGTATATATAGGTTAACCTATTTATATGAAGGAGCTATTGGTATTAGGAACTTTTGAGACTATTTCTAAAATGACGACGATTTTAGAAAATGAAAGGTTCTATTGAATTGAAATCAATAATGCCCTCTTTAAATATTTCTAGTTTAACATCAGAGAGGCCAAAAATATCCAATTTAACAGAGTGGAAATTACTAGGAGGCTCAAAACTGGGTGTGGTAACTCATTCATTTTGAAAATTGCTGGAATATGAACGCTTTCGTTCCCCTCTAATAAATATATATATATATATATATATACAATAAGTTCGATTCAAAACTATCCTATATAAGTTCATTTTTAACTTTAATCTAACCCCAAGCTCTCCTCTTCTATCCTCTTGCCCTTTACAATTTCTATGCCTTGTAGCCAGGTTGGCATATTTAGTTGGAAATACAGAAAGTGGGTTATAAACGTTGAATAGCGATGACGTCAGTGAAAATTTATTATCCAGACATATTATGCATACAATAATTAAAATTTGTTAGCCCTAATACAAAACACAGCAACATTTGGAACATCATTTTGTGACTGTGAATGAGATATTAGAGAATATTCGAGCATAGGTCTATCACCCTAACAATCAGCTTTTAATTTACTACTGTGGTAACAGCTGATTCAGGATTTAAAATTTAAAATATAGTTGCACCTTTATTTACTAAAAATTAGTATCTTAAAAGTTTGATTATATTTTGGAGTTTTAAGTTTTACATTTTAAAGCTCAAAACATTGAAAACCACTCCTTCGAACTTAAGACTATATTATAATCTTGTTACACTTAACAAATTTAATCTAAATATTAACTCTAAAAAAGGATGCGCATGATTCAAAATGAATACCGAACCCTTAAATTATGATTCAGAACTATGTTTGTATTGCTATTAAAGAAACCTTATTCTATAGATTAGAAGTAGTACTCGTACCATACTAAAGGTTTGTGGTCAATTATGATTTACTCATCAAATTTTGATATATTCCTTTAAAATAGTATTAAGCCTCTCTGGGTTTTGTATTCGGTACAGTCCCCTAGAAAAAACTACATAACAAAGGTGCCTTTATAATCTAATGGAAACCGAAAGAATTTAATTAAATCCATATTAGAAGGTGTTAGATGGTGTAAGATGTCGTTAGATGCTATAAGATGTGGACTTATAAGATTTTGGTGGTCTAATAAATATCTATACCTACATTTTCAACTTTTCAGATGAGTTCTTGAAAATTTTTTATTTTGAAAAATCGTGTTACAGCAGAATCTCCATTTACAATAAGTTACAGTACTTATTAATACTTAATACATACGTAATAAGTACTTCTAAGTACTAGTAAATATGTCAAAATTTTGATGACTTTCGAAGGAACCTTAAAATTCAAATGTCCAAATATAGTAACCAATAAAGTGTTGTCATATTATTTCCAGATCCTTTTCCTAGATTTTTAAAAAAATCCTTTCAATATTTTAATTCATATTTAAATTATTTACACCCTTATAATAATCAATCCTTTTAATATTTATCAATACTTAATTGATTAGTTTTTCTTAAATACCTGTATTAAATTTTAAAATAAAAAATTTAATTAATTTAAATACCTGAATTAGACATTTTATTCTTTAAATACTATATACTAAATATATACATACATATACATACATATTTAATATACATATATATAAATAAATATTGATATGAAATTTATAATTAAAAATTTTTTTCTTAAATTTTTTAAATATTGGAAAATTTCCTTTTAAGAAAAATCTTATTTTCTAAATTTTCTTTGCAATTTTCTTTTCATTTTCTTTTGATTTACCTTGATAATATTTAAAAATTGATTTATTACCTTTTTTGAAAATTAAATTTAATATTAAATATTACAAAAAACAAAAAAAATTAAAATAAAATAAAAACTAAATACTACTTATAATGGATTTAATAAATTAATATTAGAATTAATTGAATCTAATCAATAAGTATTCATAAAAGCATTTTCAGTTAAATGTTCAAATTGATTTCGTCCTTTTTTAAGAGGCATTACAGAGCCACTCTTAGCAAGTACTTATGCAGTTTTAAAATTATGAATCAGAATTTTTGTTATGATTTCGACTTGACTGGCGAAGAATTCGACACCAAACTTCTTAAGTTATTAAGTCACGGATACTTACATTTCCTACAACATCTTTAAGGTCTAATAAGTTAAAAATGCATAATTTTCATTTAAATCCAAAAGTAGATTTAAAATGGTAAATTCACTGTACTTATAGTTTTGGAAATCTAATTTTTTTAATGACTTGATGACGGAGCAGTTTAACTAAGGGTTTATTACCCCAAAGAGAAGGCATTTCAGTTATTTCATGTCTGAACAAAGTATCTAGCATTTAAGCTTCCAATCTCGTACATGTTTTATGTGTCCTTTTTTCTCTAGACTCTAGAAACGTGATGGATATATTTTGAAGAAATTTTAAAATGGCTTATAGCTTCCTTAACACATGTCCACAACGTATTTAGAGTTTTAAATAGCTTATTACTTTCTCATGTCCATCACCGATCTAAAGTCTTGGGAAAAAAGGACATTAAAGGACAAAACTAAGAACATTTAGTCTTGATTAATAAGTTCTGACACTCTGAACCCAACAGTTACAATTAACTACAAATGATATTTCTAGAAGCTAATTAATACTACAAGTTTAGGTTCTGAGATTTTGGTTCAAGTTTTTAGGCCAATTAAAATATGATATCGTAATAAGGACTTTGTCATAGTTAATGTAAATTAGATTTTAAATTATAATTGAAATTAGGTTACTTGAATCCTATTGCTTTAGAGATTCGACTTTAAGTCTATTTAAACATATCAAAGATAACATGAATAATGAAACTAGTTTCGGACTATTTTAAGTTAGATTCTGGATAAGTCATTTTTCTTAAGCCTTAAAGTTGCAACCCTGATTCAATCCTAGCTTCTACAGAAAACTACAGAAAGTTTTTCACACAATTAATATACACTTTCGTGTGTTCTGTCACTGTAAGTATCCTTATACCTATACATATTTCTACCTACATAAAAAGTAATTATAATTCATAAATATATTGTATATGTATGTAGATTTATGTAAATGAATTACGCTTAAAGTCAAATAAATAATTTTTACCACCTTTTTTATATACATATATATATATATATATATATTATGTATATATATATATATATATATAAGTTATTACATAATCATAATTTACCTACCAAAAAAAAAAAAAATAAGAAAAATAAATAAATATATACTTAATATAATAAAAACAAAATCTGGTTATACATACACTTAATTATTAATATATCTTCACACATTAATAACCTATATAAAGTTATATACATACACCCACACATATATATATAGTTATTATAAAAAATAATTGATTATGTATACTTTATAATACATTGTTATACCGTATGTTGATAGAGAAAATAAGTCTTTAATTATGAAAATAAATATTCTTTTTAAAGTGTTCATATTCACACATACAAAAATTTAAAAAAATTACTTTATAACATATCTTTAGGCTTCCCATCATATTATGTAATGAGAGGGAGTTTGTTTTTTTATTTTATGATTCTTTTGAAGGAAAGGAAAAAGCAAAAAAAAAACAATCTATTAGAAGTTATTGAATGATTTACACCCAGACTTTATATGAAAAATTTCCCTAAAATGATTTTCTTCTTTTTATTGGAAGATTTTTAGAATGACTTTAATTACTGGTTCTGTCGGGCTATTTGTATGTTTCTTAGGCTATCAGCTAAGCTAATTTAACGTATATTAAAGGTTAAGGTCTATATTATTAAAATAGATTTCGAAGATATTTACAACTTTCGCGGTACAGGCTGAAACTTTATTTAAAGTTTCTTAAGATTTAAAAAAAACGCCTACAAGTATGCAAACTACATTTATTTTAAATTTTAAGAACTTTTAATAGGTTTTCCAAACTACAATAGAAGTAACTCCTCAGTCATTATTCTGAGTATAAGTAGGTTTGATGTTTACCCACTATTTCAGACTATATGGATGAGGTCGTTTTCATGGTTCAGATTTATTCATCAGAGGGCTTAGATATTCTAAAGTCATAAAGTTTAAAATTAGAACGAAGCAATATAAGCAATCAAAATAGTAATTTAAATCGTAATTGATTCTCATAAGATTAAATTGAGGCAAACCCTTTAAACAAATCTCTAAGATAAATTTGAAGAAATATGGCAAACCGAATTTTAAATTGATGCCAACTTTGAATTAACCCTGCCTTCTTAACAGTAATTGTAAGATTGGAAATCTTAAAGGATTTGTTCAAATGACTTCTTACAGCATGATATAGTCTTGCACCGGAACCCTTTTCTTTAGATATTTTTCTCAAATCTCCATAACAACGAGATGACTATTGCTAAATAATAAGTACAAAGAAGTATTTTGTGTACTTAAAGTACTTTAGTAATCATGAAATCAAGTTTAAAAGTTAAATACATTCAATAACACTATTCTATGATTCAATCAACCCTCTAATCACACTATAGTCTCAACTTATATTAAATCATTTATTAGTAGATTTAATCAGTGATAAGATCTAGTACTAAATTCTGTAGTCTAGTTAATAGTACTTGTCCTCAATATTTCATACTTTACCAATACATTTAAACCAAGTACAATTACCAATACAAGTACCAATACAAATGGAAATACAAGTACAAAATTTTGCTTTAAAATAATGGAGTCCTTTTTAATCCTTTTCTCAATAGACTCAGTCATAAATTAGTCATAATATCTAATACTGTAGTCTAGTTAATAGTACTTGTCCTTAATATTTCATATTTTATCAATACATTTAAACCAAGTACAGAAGTACTTCGCCTTAAAAACAATTGCATCCCTTTTAATTCTCCAAATATTTATTTACCGTTATTATCATATCGGTTATAAATCCATATTTTAAAAGTATTTTAATACCAGATCGGTACGATATTTATTATTTTGTGCTGTGCTTTTGTATTTTTAAATATTCATTAAAAAAAAAAAATATTTAAAAATTTTTCCTTTTGAATACCTGGGAAAAGCATGGAAGGAATTCGATTTTTTTTTTCTCTTTTAATTTTTTTTTTCTACTGTTGTTAAGTGTAATAATAAAACCTATTTTTGGTAATTACTCATAATAATGAATCACAGTACTTATATACATTCACATATATATAATACAATACTTGTATATAATAAATATATGTAAATAAGGATTTAAAAGTGTGAAAATATTTAAATTAAAGGTAGGTATGAATAAAAAAAAAAATTATAAAATAGTTTAAGAATAATTTGTGTGTTAAAAAATTTTTTTCAAGCGTGTATTAATTTTTTATTCTTTTTTTATAGGTACTTTTGTTTCTTAACGAATCCAATTAGTACATAAAAGCTTATTCCTTTCTTCCTTTTTGATGAAGGGATTAAATAAATCATATTTTTTTAATCACACAGGTTGTAAATTAATTATAATAATAGAGAAAGGGGCGGAGATGTATGGATGGGAGGTGGAATTTAATATTTTTAAGGTAATTATAACAATAGAGTAAAAGTCATATTTAATTTGAAGAATATTGTATATGTATTAGTAGACTTAGTTCGTTTAAAGTTTATTAAGTATAGAAAAATTATATCCAAAATGAAAAATAGTGATAAAGGATATGATAAACTAATTGAAAATTTATTTTCGACTTTATTTCAGTACAAGGACATACAATTAGTAATTACAATAGTATTATACTCTTACATAACTTGATACTCTGTTTAGGTTTAACTACTTGTACAACCACTCAGTTTCCTTCTGCTTCTCCTGCCAAATTGGTTCTAGAAAAGGACTTATATTTTTTTCAATCTTAAGGATCACTTAAAATAAAGCGATCTTTAAGAGGATTAAAGGAACCTATAAAATGATAGTAGTTTATGTTCAAGAGAACAAAATGTCCTAGAACTGAATACACAAAAATTTGTAAAATAATTTAATAATAAAACCAGTTTAAATTAAATAACGAATCCTTTGATCTTAAATGGAGACCAAATGTAAAGATAAACACTATTAAGTCATTTAAATAGATTCTATAGAAATATGTTAACAAAAGATCACTAGTCTATCGAATACCAAAGATTGAATTTAAGAAGGATCACTTTTTCCTATTAAAAGTATAAGGTTATTAAGGTCTGGAAAATGGTAATAAGAGGTATCAGAAAAATGTAGGAACTTAAAGTGAATGTGAGGAGTAGGGGATTTTAAAGATTAAATAAAATTTGTATATTAATAAGGGCTTTTTATGCAAAAACTACAGTTATTTAATAAATATAGTGAAAAATATCAATATTTTCTGGATTTAAGTCCTTAAGACTCTTCAACTATGAGAGATAATGAAAATTTATTTTTACTATAACATCTGGTAGTCTACTGACATTTAAACAAATGATTTTAATTCTTCGTGACTTTTGAATTCCAGATACTCGTATACGGGTCCCAATTTAGTATAAAGTTCACTATTAAATTTAATTTTAAATTTCCGATTCTCTCGATTAAACTGAAGTTATCGTATCTTTGTTCCGAAAGGAATTTTAAAAGAAACATATTTTTATAGTGAAAAGCTTTTCTAATAATTAAGTACCTAAAACATTTAAAAACGTATAAAGCAATTAAAACTTAACTGAAAGACACAATACTAGTATACAAATTAAGTAAAATAAAATTTTCAATTAATAGTTTTTGTATTAATCGAAATTTTACTAAAAATTTATTTTCTATAATTAAGTACCTAAAGTAAAATTATTTATTTTCGGAATTACATTATTTATTAGTTTCCCCTAAAAACTTTGGATTATCTAAAACTTATTTAATAATGATAAATACTCAAAAAAAATTAATACAAATTTCATATCTACAGGTATTTTTAATAATACAATCCCGAAGCTAAGCAATTATATTTTTATAATGAATTTAATTTTGTTACAGATCAATTTCACATCTCCATAGATATTCAATATATATATCCAGCATTCTATTGTTCTTCAATTTTAATATTTCGTTTTTTTATTTACAATACAAGATATGAAAGTAATTGTAAAAAAAAATTAAATCTTAATTTTCTAGTTCATTTATGTTAAAAAAAAAAATAACAAAAAGATATTCCTGGAATAAATTTATATATTTTTCTTATTTTTAGTTATAAGAAATTTAATTATTTTTTTCCAAAAAAAATTGGAAAAAACTAAAAATAATTGTAAAATCTTTTATATACTTCACAAATAGTAATCACTAATCAATTCTTGTTAATATTTTGTTATAATTTTAAAAATTAAATTTTAAAAATATTTACTAAATTTAAAAAGAAGTGCTGAAGCTGAAATTGGCGACTTTTCTAAAATTTTTTTTAAGGGTCGAAGGTAGCAACTGACCATAACTTTTAATCAACCATCGTTCATTAAAAAATTCACTCCCCTTCATAACTCCTCTTAATGTCCTTTTTTTGGCTTGCTAATGTTTTTAATAATTTCTTACTGTGATGTATTTTTTGTAAACTAATTAACAAATCAGTTAACTTATTTGACTAATATTGTGAAAAACAGTTCTCAGAAGAACCTTCGTACCCTTAGAAGGCAATACCATGAAGACCGATTAACGGCAGTACTTTAGAAAGTACTTAAATAATAATTATTGAACCTACAG
The DNA here is from genome assembly GCA_963082915.1 of Dolichopus griseipennis. Classification (NCBI taxonomy): domain Eukaryota; kingdom Metazoa; phylum Arthropoda; class Insecta; order Diptera; family Dolichopodidae; genus Dolichopus; species Dolichopus griseipennis. The sequence goes on from OY720445.1 coordinate 75,530,867, forward strand.
GATTAAATAACCTTTATAATATTAGGTAATTATATTTGAAGATTTAAAAGGTTAAAATTAACTTCCTTGCTAGAATGATAAAATAAGGTCGTGTGATTTATCTACATAAGTTTATAAATAAATAAAACTTTAGTCCGCTGCCTATAGTCTACTCCGATATTCAATCTATTTGTAGTTAGCATATTTCCAAAATTTATCTTTAATTATTTTTCTCTGTATTTGGTATCAATATTCAATATCAAAATTGTAATCTAAAAATGTATTTTCAGGATAAATATCTTTTATCCTTTGAGGAGCAAAGAAAAAATTTTAAATGTTTTGAATTAAAAAAAAAAAATAGAAATTTTTCATTTGTTTTGAAATTTTAGGCTTTTTCAAAGAATTTTTAATTTAAATTTGAAAAATTTTGAAAATTTATTTTTAAAAAGAAGGAATGAAATAGTTTTAGAAAACATTTTTTGCACACATGCACATGTATACAAAAAAAAAAAAAACAAAGTAAAGTTTATGCAATATTGAATTTCTATCTAGCCTGGTATCTGCCTACATAAAATCAATTCTTATGCATTCCAATTTATAAAACTTTCATGTTTGTAATTAAAATGCATTTGGTTTTTGTTTGCATATGTGTGTGTGACAATATGTGCATTTACATATTTAATATATTTGTACTTATATTTAAATTTTTTTGGGAATGTACAAAATTTAAAAAAAAATTTTTTTGAGTAATTAATCCAGGGGGAGGCTTAAGGATATTTTAAAAAATCTTTTCTAAGGAATATATTAAAAAATTAAAATACAAGAGATCCTTTACTAATTAGAGATGGTAAAATTTTAAGAAATATTTTAAAAAGATAACCTAAAAATTTTATTAAAAGTCTTAATATCATTACACACATATACATTGAAAAATATTCAATATATATTATAGTCTAGACCCTAGAGGACCTTGAGTACAATATCCAGTATTTGAAAATAAAAACCAAATTTAATACTAAAACTATAAATCGAATTTTCATTTAAAAAAAAAAAACAAAAACTCTATCAAATTCACAAACTGGAAATAACCCAAGGAAATATTTTTAATTAAACCCTTTTTGGTCTAAATTAAAATATAAGGTTTGATTGGTTTTTCTACCAATACATATTGTGTGTACCTATATATATCTATATATACATGTATATCCTTACACAGTTTGAAGGATATTTAATTTGTAAAAATTGTTTTTGAAATACACTTTTAACTTTAATTAAGTTAAAAGCTTATATTAGAACAACTTAGATAGCATTTTAAACATTTATTTAATTACACTATGTACAGTAATTCAAACAAATATTAGAGTGCCCATTTTTTAATTAAGAAACTTTTAAAAGATACTTGTGTATCACCTATAATTAAAAGTATAAAACTAGTTATAGGAATGCAAATGTAGAGATACATGCATGTGGAATATTTAAATTATTAAAAGCATCTTTTTGATTTATTGAAAAAAAACGTTGTCCCTTAAACAACTTAATCAGGATGGAAATATATGCTCATAACCAAAAATTTTAAACTTATAATCAATCGCTCCCCAATTTCATTGATATTTTATTATATTACAACTTTCATCATTAATGAAGCTTAAAATCTAGCATCTTGTGATTAAAGGAAGTATTTGAATATAGTATCTGGAAACACATTTGCAGGCTTACTGAAAGTCTGCTTAAAAAAACTCATAGTTACTTGAAGTACATTATGATTAAGTAACCCAATAGTTACTCAGAATGAATTATTAAAAAACCTATACAAAACTGATCCTTTTCATAAATCTTTCAAATTTGTATACGTTTTTTAGAAGACAAATATTGAAAATTTTTAAATAGGTTCATAACAAAGGATAAATTCATAAGAAATGTAACATGGTCCAGTCTAAAATTAAAATCAACAATGAAATTCCTTAAAACAAAACCTGGGCCCTTATAGCACCAAGCACATATCACTCAAGAATCAAATTCTATTGAATTATTTTAAAAAATTCTTTTGAAGCAACAAAAACTTATCAGAAAAGGTACTTTTTTAATATTTGATTAGTGATAAGTTGTTGATGCAATAGGGCCCTTGAGTACTCAAAAAAATAATTTTAAAATTTAAACAGAAGTATAAAATATAGTATTTCTTAAATGCACTTAATTTGCTCCCCTTCTTATATAATTTATAAATGATTTAATAAGTATCTAAAGATATTTTAATATCAAACGGAACAATATTTTAATTTTTTTTTTTAACTTCTAACAGAGGTCATGAACTATAATTTTAATATACAATTTAAATATAATATGAAATTAATTTTGATATTAATTTAAACAGGGTGTTTCACAGATATTGGGGAGTAATGTATGATATTTCAACACCAAGCAAGTAATATAAGCATAACTTATCAAAACATTGTGGTGACAATGGATAATGTATCTGCAGTAGTTTTTAAATTAAATTAACTTCAAATTGATATACAAATTACAGTAAAATGGAATGACCTTGAAAACTTAATCAAAGTTAACAAATTAGATGATTAAAATTTTTAAAAGAAGCAAAAGATAAGTTAAAACCCTATATTTATTTGTAATTACGAATTAAGTCCTGCAAGGTCCTAAAAATTTAATAATATGCAATTAATATAAAACTTATATATATATATATATATATATATATATATAAATTTAATATTATCAGGTATGTACACTGCTACTGTATTAGAAAATACATAATCACAGATTATTAAAAAAAAATTAATATATTTTGTTAAATTTAACCCATTAAAAGATAACGAATTTTTATTGAATTAATCATGAAGTCTTTCCATATTATATGTTTTCCACATATCAAAACTAGTTTAATTATTTTATATTTAAATCTTTCACTTAAAACGACCTCCCCTCTATAAAATTCCATTATATATTTCCTACATATTGAAATCACCCTGTATGCAATAAATTAAAATAACAACATCTATTCGTTTTGCTTAAAACATTGTATGTGCATACAAATATTTGTATATATTTTGTAATGTAAATATTAAATTAAGTAATTAATACTTATTTTTTTTTTTTTTTATTTTACATAATTGTTAGAAATACTTAGATGGCAGTAAACCATGTCCATGTCTTGTTTAATTTATATTTTTTATTTTATTTAATTGCTTTGCGTTCACTTCCACTCCAGAAATGAGTGCAGAAAAAAAAAAACAAAAAACCAAATTAACAGCATTCTTTGTAAAAAAAAAATAAAAGGTAATACTTAATTTGTGAATAAATTTAATGTCTAAATATAAGTTTTAAATTAATTTACAGTTGTTTTTTAAAGTATGGACATATTTAGAATATTGATAAATTTTACAGTTATAATTAATGACATTTTTAGATATGACATGTGTCAAATGTCAATACAATTTAGGTGATTATCTGATGCGATTTTAAGATTAAGGAGATTCAGACGAAGATGTTTTCAAAATTATTTCAAGGATGGCTAGCCCTATGAAGTTCAAACTCTCCGGCTCTTTCCTCCAAAATGCTTTTCTCAAATCCGTTGATTAAACATATTTCAACAAGGACGGCTCTTGTAAAACTAATTTTTGAAAATGTGAGAATTTTAGTTCAATAAGTTTTTTGATTATAGTGCGAACAAATCCGACCAATCGAGTCACTTTACATCCAAAAAATATACTCATAGAATCAAGTCTATATTTACCACCTACATTATAGCGTCATAAAAGTAATAGTAAATTTTTGTAGACTCTTTGAACTGCGTTAATGCGAATATAAAAAAAAAAAACTTAACCAAATTTTGAAAGGTAAATTAACCTTAGTCTATCGCATAAATTAACAACCACTGCTTTTAAAATTGTCTGAAAAAACTCCCAAATTAGGTATACATAACTATCTACATCTATATATATATATATATATGTATTTTCAAATAATTATTTTGTTAAAACTGTAAAAGTAAGACAATGACTATTTTATTTTGCATCCCAGTGTAGATATATTTAAAAATCTTTAAAAAAATAATATAAACGTCATCAACTGGACTAACCAGACGCTATATACATATACAACCACGCCAGCGTACATTTTTATACAAAAATTGAACGTTCATATTAAAAGTTTAGGAAAATGTTGCGGTTTTAATACCGTTATAACAAACCTGTATATATATACATACATATAAATACAGAGTGACTAACATAATAATAATAATAACATATAACTTGATATAAATGAACAAAATTAAAGGTGAAAGAGAAAGAAAAAAATAAACGAGATGAATATATATATATATATATATATATATACATTTATACAGTAGCTATGAGTTGAGAGTCTAATATTACAATATTACGTATGAATGAAAATGAATTTGGCGTAACTTATGACTACGGAAATTTTTTTTTTTTTATTTATTTGTTATTGTTTTTTTAACTAGTACTCGTATACAATGTACATTTCTGTACATATATACGTTTAATATTTATGTTCAGTTGAATATTTATTTTTTATTCCGTGGTTTGTTTTTTCGCGGTTTTTCTGTGTCTTTTTCTTTTAACACGCCTGATGGAATTATAATGCAAATAAAAAAAATAAAAATAAAACAAAAATAAAAAACTAAAAACAAAAATGAATTCAGTATTTTTTTTTTCATTTCTTACTTTACATATTTTTTTAACGATGAAATTGAATCTGACAAAATGATCAAATACAAGGAAAAAAAATCTGTAAAATATATATATATGTATATATATATATATATATATTATTAAAAGAGACAAATAAATACAATTCTGTATATAAACGTACAGATTTACAGTGAGTGTCAATATAGGAAGTATATAAATTAAAATGTGTTTAAAAGTACTCGATTTTAAATACTTGATTACTTTATGTTCAGTACTTGATTTGTTATGTGCATTCAAATAGTGGATGCAGGAGATGATGAAGATACAATTTATATATAGAAATTTGAAAATATCAAAGGTATAACAAAGAAATTATTTTTATATACTCGATACTCGATTTTAAATACTTGATTACATAACTTTGAGTACTTGGTTTGTTTGTGCATGCAAATAGTGGATGCAAGAGATGATAAGGACAAAATTTATATATAAAAGTTAGCAAATATCAAGAGTATAATAAGGAAATTATTTTTATGTACTCGATACTCGATTTTAAATACTTGATTACTTAATTTTCAGTATTTGATTTGTTATGTGCATTCAAATAGTGGATGCAGGAGATGATGAGGATACAATTTATATATAGAAATTTGAAAATATGAAGAGTATAATAAAGAAATTATTTTTATGTACTCGATACTCGATTTTAAATACTTGATTACATAACTTTGAGTACTTGGTTTGTTTGTGCATTCAAATAGTGGATGCAGGAGATGAAAAGGACAAAATTTATATTTAAAAAAATTAGAAAATATCAAGAGTATAATAAGGAAATTATTTTTATGTACTCGATACTCGATTTTAAATACTTGATTACTTAATTTTGAGTATTTGGTTTGTTTGTGCATTCAAATAGTGGATGCACGAGATGATGGGGATACAATTTATATATAGAAATTTGAAAATATCAAAGGTATAATAAAGAAATTATTTTTATATACTCGTTACTCGATTTTAAATACTTGATTACATAACTTTGAGTACTTGGTTTGTTTTTGCATTCAAATAGTGGATACAGAAGATGACAAGGACAGAATTTATATATAAAACTTAGAAAATATCAAGAGTATAATAAAGAAATTATTTTTATGGACTGAAATTCACGTTTTACTTAAAATTTTAAGATCAATTACAAATATTGGAGTCTAGTAGCATAGCAGTTATTTAAAAGTCTTTGTTAAAAAAAAGTTGAGAGGATCTGTTTTTAATCTAATTATTTGTTGTCGAAAGATTCCTTCCCTTACATAAATTTTAGAACCTCTGATACCTAAGAAAACTACTTTCAAATAGTCTATTCTCTCAAATGGAAGCCACTAGAACTTTTACAACAAAAACTTGAATATTTTATAGGCCTGCTTCCCTCATAAACTTAATACTTTTGATCAATAACTTTTAATACAACCATTGATTTTTAGAAATTCTTATTTGTTGAAGCATTGTTTAATGCGGAATCATTGCGCCAGTTAAATGAAAAGCCTGCTTTATTTATCTCAGTTTTCCTATATGTTTCTAATTGCTCGTAGATTTCCATTATTTTAAATTACTATCGGGTTTTTTGTGTTTTGTGTCATTATTTTTCAATTTTCAGAACTTTAATACCAGTCATCTCATGGTTTAAGATTCTGCGCTTGTTAATTTGCTCCGTCTACAGTAAATTTTTTTTGAATTTTGTCAACTTTCAAAACTCCTAACGTTCCTTTTTTGGAACTCTTTGTACTTTGCCACAAAATCAGAACTGAGAATGAGAAAAGCTCAAAAGAAAATTATCAAAAAAAAAAAAAAAATAACAAACAAAAAATAAAAAATTTAATTCGTGCACCACAGGTTAGCCAGGTGAGATAACTGAAATATTGTACAATTTTGCTTTTTTTTTTTTGTATAAAAGTGAAACCCAATGTGAAATGTTATTTCCCTCTTATAAAGTGCAATCGTTAAGAGTTTTTGACTATTTTTTTTTTTGCAGCTTTGCAAAAAATATATACATACATACTAATTTATATTATATACATACATATATTTCTATTTTTATATTCAATTCTTTTTATATTTTTTCATAGTGTAGACTTATCATGGTTGGTTAGATCGAATTTCCAAAAAAAATGGCGACATGAAAAATTTTTGCAAAAATTCAATTTCATGATATTTCTTCTTTTTTTTTTTGTTATTGTTGTTTTTCTTTTGCTTTTTTTCAAGTTAATTTGATTTTAAAAACAAATAAAAATAAAAACAACAAAAACAAAACAAAATACCAATTTTATTATATTGGAAAGTATTGTGTGCACGTGGAAATAATAATAAAAATGAAAAAGCTTCTTAAAAAGTAATCGTATATGTAGGTAGTTTTTATTTTTAATATATTAAATCAAGTACTTTTTAATGACTTTTTTTTTTTTGTTTTTTTTTTTTTAAAGTTTAGTTCAAAATCTGGTTAAAAAGAATATATATTATGTTTAATTTAAAATTAATGAGGAAATTTAATCAAGTGGAAAACAGTTAATTAGATTTATACGATAAACCTACTTTTGACAAAATTTCAGACACCTAGCTTTTTGTGGCACAAAGTTATGCTTTTAAAACGATAAATCATAAACTCACTACACTAGCCCGACCAAAGCTTGCAGAAACTTGAGCCATAAAACTAACCTACTTTCGACAAAATTTCAGACACCTAGCTTTATTTGGTACAAAGTTATGCTTTTAAAACAAAAAATCATAAACTCACCACACTAGCCGAACCAAAGCTTGAAGAAACTTGAGCCATAAAACTAACCTACTTTTGACAAAATTGCAGACACCTAGTTTTATTTGGTACAAAGTTATGCTTTTAAAACGAAAAATCATAAACTCACCACACTAGCCCAACCAAAGCTTGCAGAAACTTGAACCAGTAATCTAACCTACTTTTGACAAAATTTCAGACACCTAGCCTTATTTGGTACAAAGACGTTTGTTTAATTTTTCTTTTCAGAATTTAGATTAAGATCATTCAAAATAGGGAGCTTATCAAAATTTCGTGCTTTTATAAATCTCGCGTGTTAAAATCTCGTGTGTCAAAATCTCGAGTTTCAAAATCTCGAATTGCAAAATTTCGCGCTTTTTATAATTTGTAGTTTAAATTCTATATATATGTAGTAAACTGTATTTTGTACTAGGTACAAAATCAGAATTGTACGCCTTGTACAGAATATGTGTATGTATGTACGTATGCGAGATTCTTTACTAGGAGGGACTTTAGGGTTGAATTCATAGGCAGAACCCTTTTTTCAGAATATTTATTTAAATGGATGTGTGAGATTGTGAAACGCGAGATTTTGACACAAGACATTTTAAACAAGAGATTTTGACACACGAAATTTTGAAACGCGACATTTTGAAATATGAGATTTTGTACCCAACCCCTCAAAATATTTAAAAACTTAAAATTATTTAACACTTTCATTATTACATAATCTTACATTTTTTTTAATTAAATTTTGATTTAAATTATATTAAATATTATTGCTCAATTCGTTACTAGTTTTGTCATTCACCAGATATTGGCGTGTTTCCATTAAAATATTTTTTAACTAGTATTATTTATTTTTATTATCTTTCCAATTTTTTTTTATTTTAATTTTAATCTTTCATTGCAATTTTTTAATTTCAAAAAAAAACGAATTACAAACTTGTGTGTAAGACTCACCTTAATACGAATAAAGTTGTAAATGGACAAGAAATGAATAAATTTATTAAAAAATAAAAAAAACATATAAATTCTTACATAATAATATCATGTTGAGTTAATTAGATCCAAAAAAAACTGTCAAAGATTTCAAATTTACCTGTAAAAAAAAAAAAAATAAAAAAAAAAATTAATTAAAAAATTATTAAATTATATTAAAAAACTTATATAGGATTTTTTTAAATATTTATGAATAAATTATAATTAATTATTAAAAAGTCAAGAATTTTAATTAATACTTATATATATACATATATATATATATATATATATATATACAAATAAGTTATGAACACTTAATAAAATATGATGGAAAAATTATATTTTATAAACTTCGAGGAGTTTTACTAGGACGTATATTTTAGAATTGTGTGGAATAGCTACAGGGGGTATAATAAATCCCAATTCCCCAATTACTTAGAATTAAGGTCTACATAGTGTCTATAAAACCATATTTTTCAAAATTGCAATTAAAAAAAAAAATCTAATCCTTTTTTGTAAATTTAAAATGAAACTAAAATTTACAACAAAAAGAATTGAATATTTTTTTTCCAAATCACCCTGTTTCTACACTAATAATTACTACTCCCAATTTTAAGATGAAATTTAAGTATGCATTTCAACATCGTCTTTTAAAGAGTCTAAGCAATTTGAATGCGGCAATTAGAGTAACTTCAATTTTAAAATCCAAATTTCAAAAAAAGCCTAATTAACCCCTTAGTGGCTCACGGAATTGTGATAAAATATTTTTAACGTAAGATGTTTTGCTTTCAACAAATATTTTAATCATCTAATGGAAATGAGGAAAGTAGTTTCAATTTTTAAATCAATATTTAAAAAAAGGAACATTAACTCCTTAGTGACTCCGTAATTAGTTGGAACCCTTGGGTAAAATTTTTATGCATACCTGATACAATATACAAGATAAAATCAAACTTATTAGCAATTTTCAGCTAAAAGTGATATAACTCATAATTAGAGTCATTTGAATTTTGATTCAATACATTTAAAAGGTGTTTTTTAACCCCTTAATGAACCTTTCCATAATCGAAATACTCTAAAAATATTTTTAGTTCAAAATTAAGTTTCTATCAGGTTTATAAGCTATTGTAATTCAATTGAAATGGTTTGGATGATGATTAAATTATTACAATTTTTGTCAAAAATGTTTGCAAAGTTTAATATTAACCCCTTGAAGATTCAATCCTTAACAAGAACCTTCAAAAAACAATTTTTACTGCAAGGTTAAGAGAGAAAATGGGATGCATTTTTTATTCTAAACTAAAACTGGTTCTAAAGTATAGATAAACCTAATTTTTTAATAATAATATTGCAAAAATATAATATTAACCCATTAGCAACCACCAAGGGACACTAAGAATGCATATAAGATTAAGATAAATTGAATAGTTATTCAATATATTCTGTATTCGGTTATTCTGTAAAATGTACAAGGTTAACAATTTTTTTTGGGGTTTTTTCCATTTTGATCATCTGAGCGGCTTGAGCCATAAATTTTAACTGTAAATTTTTCAAATTTACAAACACATAGATCATGTAACTGTAAATACAAATAAATTTTATTGAGTAATATAAATAAATATAATTTATTAATTAATTAAAATAAATATATATGTATATATATAATACTTAAGAATATATACATTATAATTAATTAAAAAAAATAAATACTGTTATAAAACTGTTTTTATTTTAAATCATATTTATTTTTTGTTATAAAATAAAATGTACAATATTATTATAATTTAATATAATTCTTAAATAATCGTTTTTTATTTTAAAAAATTATATTTTAATGTACATAATATTAATATTATATTGTATGTGTAATTTGATTCATAGTTGATATTTTCTTTAATTTTCCATGTTTTAATTATAATTCATAATTGGCCATTTTTTTGTATTCATTTTCATTTGAACTTTTAATAAATTTTATTTTAAATTATTAAGTGTATATATTGTATATAAATTGTATCTAGGTCATTGTTTATTTAAGTTGTTTTTTTTTTTTAAATAAATATAATTTTTTTAATAACTTTTGACATATTATTATCAGAGATTTTTTTTTTTTGTATGACACTTTTAATTAAAAATTATCAAAATGAAGGATTAATGAAAAATTGAGGTGTATTTTGAAGCAGTATTTCTAGGTAAAGTCAGTAATTTGTATATTGAACTGAAGTCAATAATGGAGTCGACTTCAAAACAGCTGCAACGCTGTATTTTTTTTTAGAGAATCTTGAAGTAGTTTTTTAGGCACTGAGAAAATTCCTATATAGGTTTGCACTGTGGAAATCCCTTCCTTCTGATAATATTATTTATCTGAGAATTTCCAACTTTGAATGAGGTCTGCACTGAGGAAATCCCTTCCCTCTGATAATAATATTATTTATCTGACTATTTCCAACTTAGAACGAGGTCTGCACTGTGGAAATCACTTCCCTCGGATAATAATATTATTTATCTGAAAATTTCCAACTTAGAGGTCTGCGCTGTGGAAATACCTTCCCTCTGATAATAATATTGTTTATCTGACAATTTTTAACTTAGAACGTGATCTGCACTGAAGAAATCACTTCCCTCTGTTATTGTTTATCTAAAAATTTCCAACTTAGAACGAGGCACGTTTCTAACTTAGCTTCCAATTCTTCTATGACATACCCATCCTCCATCTTCCTTTCTCTATTTATAATAAATTTGTATTAGCTGATTGTTCTCAAAATTCTTGAAGTTCAAGTGTTTTAATTAAGCAAATTTTAAAGGTGTTACACCTTTCAGTGCCCTTAGACTTTTAAATAAGAATAAGCACTTCATTTTAAAGGACACTTGAAAAACTCTTCATTTGAAAGAGAATGAAGAACAAAGAAAAACTTTTTTAAAAATATGGGGTTTCGTTTAAGTGCTTTAATTTGTAGCTTTGAGATACAGATTTAGAGCATTTTGTGTCAGAGTAGAAGCCTACAAAAATACGGGGTTTGTAACTTTGGAGTGCTTTAAGTTCTAGTTTTGAGATGTATTTAGAATTAAGGTGTTTTGTGTCAGTAGTATTAGGATCGAAACCTACGAAAAACGGGGTTTCTAACTTTGAAAGTTGGAGATGTATCTAGTGCTTTGAGATGTATCTAGTGTTAGAATCGAAGCTTACGATTCAATATCTAAAAATTTTAAATAAATATATTTTTTTAATAACTTTTGACATATTATCAGATTTTTTTTTTGTATGACACTTTTAATTAAAAATTATCAAAATGAAGGATTAATGAAAAATTGAGGGGTATTTTGAAGCAGTATTTTTAGGTAAAGTCAGTAATTTGTATTTATAAATTGAAGTTCCCTTCAAACAGTTTGAACACTGCATCTATTTTAGAGAATCTTGAAGTATTTTTTTTGGTACTGCAGAAAATCCTATAGGCTGACCTGGGAAATCCCTTCCCTCTGGTAATAGTATTATTTATCTGACAATTTCTAACTTAGAATGAGGCCTGCACTGAGGAAATTCCTTCCCTCTGATAATATTATTTATCTGACAATTTCCAACTAAGAAAGAGGTCTGCCCTGAGGAAATCCCTTCCCTCTGATAATAATATTATTTATCTGACAATTTCCAACTTAGAATGAGGTCTGCCCTGAGGAAATCACTTCCCTCTGATAATATTGTTTATTTGAAAATTTCCAACTTAGAACGAGGCACGTTTCCAACTTAGATTCCAACTCTCCCGTGATATATAAATCCTACATCTTTCCTTCTCTTTTGATAATAAATTTGTATTAGCTGATCGATATAAAAGTTTTTGAAATTTAAGTGACTTAAAGCAGCAAATTTTAAAGGTGTTATAACTTAAAGTGCCTTCAGACCTTTGAATAAGAAGAAGCAACTTATTTTTAAGGGCACTACTTGAAAAACTTATCATAACTTCCACCTTTTTTGAAGATATGGGGGTTGTAGCATTGGAGAGCTTAAAGATATAGCTTTGAGATATAGATTTAGAGTGTTTTGTGTCAGGAGTATTAGGATCGAAGCCTACGAAAATACGGCATTTGTAACTTTGAAGTGCTGTAAGATCTAACTTTGAGATATAGATTTAGTGTGTTTTGTGTCAGTAGTATTAGGATCGAAACCTACGAAAATACGGGGTTTCTAATTTTGAAAGTTGGAGTGTTCTAGCATTGAGATGAATCTAGTGTTAGAATTGAAGCCTATGATGCAGTATCTAAAAATTTTACCTTCATAACGTCTAATTACATAAAAATGTTAATCTACTACTTATGGCTCTGTTGAGATTTATTGTTCCTTTCTATTTCAAATAATGTAGGATTAGACCAAGCCGATTAACAGAACAAGTCTATAATCAGTTTTTTTTTAACTATGTAAAAATGTGCTTAAAAATAATAAAAAAAAATAAAATTAAATATATATAATAAATTTGTTAAAAATGCAATAAATAATGAAAATATTAAATAATTTAAAGTGTAATTCTTCAATTATGACAAATACTATCATATTATATTTATTTCCCAATTCACAAAATATATAAAAAGAAAACTTACAAATTATATAAAATACTACATTTAAAACAAAAAATAAATAAATTGTAATTTATGAGCAATTCTTTAATATTTTATTTGTACAAAATATTTTATGAAAAGTAAATACAAAAAAAAAAAAAATGGTCGTCAAATTAAAATGATTACAAAATTAAAATTACTAATTTAAAAAAACATGTAATGTAATCACAATCAGTAATCACAGCAGGAATTACATTATCTTATATTGCGTGATATGTATCACACGCACCAATTAATATCACTTCCAATATAACATAATTAATTAAATTATAAAATACATGAAATTGTAAAAAAATTCCATTCCATTTCAAGTACTTTAGTAATTATGTCTTTTAAACATAGCTTTGGAATATTTTGAATAAGCCGGAAAATATAATTAATTAATATTATAAAAATTTACATTTATCCAACCATTGGCTTAAATATTGTCTTTCAGAGGAATCAAAAGCACAGAGTATCACTTAAGGGGTATATAAGGGGTATAACGGTTAATCAAATAGTACAAAATATTAAGAAAATTTTTTAAAGCACTTTTCAGTCGGTAGATGACGTTAGCGGTACTAATGGAATATATATTCGGAAGTTTAGAATATAATTAAATACCGTTATCTGATGTGATGACGTCATTTAAACCTATGATCACTCCTTATTCGAAAGTTTAGAATTTAATAAAATAACGTTGTGATGTGATGACGTCATTTAGATATATGATCACTCCTTAACGGAACTTTACACTTTTTTTTACTTTCGAGATTTTCTATTGGGAGTTTCGCACCCAACCCTTGTTTTGTGTATTTAATTTCAATTTAAGACTTCCAACTTTTAGTATCTCAAGATTGATTTTTATGCAAAGTTGAACTATATATTCTTAATATTCATCAAGAGATGATGCTCTTGATATTTTGTAATATTTTAATTAAACAGTTATATTTTATAATTAATTACTTTATATAAGGGGTATAACGGTTTAATTAACAGAGTACAAAATATTGAGAAAATTTTTTAATGCATTTTTCAGTCACTAGGTGACGCACAGAGGTACTAATGGAATATATATTCTGAAGTTTAAAAATATAAAATACCGTTATGTGATGACGTCATTTAATTATAAGATCAACCCGTAACGAAATTTTACCCTTTTTTTGACTTTGAAGATTTCTTATTGGAAGTTTCGAACCCAACCCTTGTTTTTTTTTGTACCTATTATTCTTCCATTAAAGACTTTCAACTTTTAGTATCTCAAGATTGATTTTTAAGCATAGTTTTACTTCATATTTTTTATATTCTATTAAATTTAAATATTTTATTTTTTTGTACATCAATTTAATTTTTTTTTTTAATTATCTGACAGACTGCAAAGTTTCTAAAAACTAGTCTACGTTTCTTTCGTAGGAGGAAAACTTAAATAATTTGTTTTGGAATTTTTTTTTAATACTTATTCTAAGACTAATTTGAATTTATAATTGCAAAAAAAAAAAAAAAAAAGAAAACACCATTAAAACAAATTGAAAATTAATATAAACATAATTTTTATTATGTTAATAAAATGTTATTCATAAAACCAGCCAACGATGAAGGCAGCCATTTTTTTTAACTTCTGTTTTGCATATTTTTTTTAATAAGCATTAATTGACCAGAAACTGTCAAATTAATTTTAATGCAAAATATAAATTATAATATTGTAGAGTTTAATGACATTTTTTGTCTTAAATAATTTGTTTTTTAATATACTGTCTTTGTTATTTAATTAATTAAGTTTAAAATATGATCGAGTGTAAAATTGAAATTTAAAACTTTATAGGAGATCTTATGGTTCTTGTTAGTGTATAAAAAGATGTTTATCTTATTTTGACTTTGACTGTCAAATTGATTGAGACTGAAAATTTAAAACAGGGTGTTATATTAATTCGCGTTATTTAAAATTGATTTTAATGAAATCCAGTTACAATTTAACAGGAGATAGTACTACGCCTTATAACATGTAGAAACGTCTAAAGATTTTCAATACAATTCTATTTTTGTTTATATTGTAATTATTTTGTATTTGAGTCATATAGTATTGTATATATCTGTGAGTTATATTATTCAATTAAATTATTTGTTTATATTGTTATATTAATGTATGTTCTATTAATTATTTAATAAACCATTAATTTGAAGCCAATGACAAATGGTAACTGACTCGAGTGGAAAACGAGATAAAAGCGTTTTTTCGCCTGGGATTGGAACCCGGATCTTTCGCATGAAAGGTCGGCACTCTAACCACTGTGCCATCCAGCCGTTAAATTAACTTAAGTAAATTTAATTCAGAACCAGGCAACACAGTAGACCCGAACAATTAATACAAATCGTGTGATATACGAAGTACTTGTAATATAATTAAGTGAGTACTTAAAATATAATATATGTTTAAGTAAGATCTTTATATGGATTGCGGTCAAAATGTACTTAGATTCTAAGAGAATAGGTAAGGACCTAAAGTAATGTCCCGTATAGACCTTTTAACTCGTTTTCTCAGCTTCCTTTCCTAACAAAAATCAAAATTATATACAAATATTATTTTATAAACCCAAATAACTTAAAATTTTCAAAATATTAGGTTCTACTTTAAAATTTTTAAGATTTATTTTAGGGATTTTAATTAAGTAAATATATCATCGAATTTTATTATATTGTCTAAAATATATTTAATTTAACTTAACTCCCTCACACATTCCATTCTAAAATATTTTATTTGAAAGTAAAACTAATTTAGTAAAAGCAGAATAATCTATAGCAATAAATTGGTAAATTAAGTTCACACTCACTTAACATTCTCACTTTCTTTAATATGAAATTTATCAACTATAAGGAACTTAGTATGTATATATGTTTATAATACTAATTATAATCTCATAATTAAAGTCGAATTAAAAAAAAAAACCACAAGCAAATAAAGGTTAAAGAAAGTTGAAAACTACTTACTACAATAAAATTGTGCGTTTTACCGTGCGTTCATTAATTTTTTTTAAAACTTTTTTTTAATAAAAAAATCAGCACACAATAAGTTCCAAATTACATTACATTGTATTTTAATTAACCTTTACAATACATAACATAATACGCACAGAAAAGTTCATTCTCATTTTCTTAATTAAGCTTAATTCATTTATTTATACTTTATTTTTAGTTTGCAACTGGTATTCTAAAACTGCTTCTCCGTTATGTATTTTATATGTTAGATATAGACTCAAGTGCATGATTAAAATAAATTAAATATGCCAAAAGCACGGCAAAAGAGCTTTCAAGTATTAATGAAATAAGGATTCAAAATTGAATTATCAAGCTGTCAATTCACACTCAGTGACTGTCAATTTGACACTCAGTGCCTGTCAATTTGACATTCAGTCAAAAAAAAAAACATCTACCATTGTAGATTCAAGTCTACATGACTTGACCATACAACTACTTAAAAATTTTGGAATATTTAGCTTATACGATCTGTCGATTCGCCAGAGTTTGTCATTGAAATCCAAGTACTACTAAAGTACTCTAAAAGTTGTTCATACGTTTATATCAGACGACGTGGTAAGCGGGTTTATATAGATAGCTGTCATACAGGTTTTTAGTTTATTAATTTTTATAGTTTATCTTTAAAACTCTTACAACTATAGGGAATTCCTAATTAAAATACACAAGGTTTGCTACAGGAAAAATTTTTATTAATTAAATGATTACATATTTACGGGTACTTCTTAATGAAGTTTTTGAATTCTATGTAAATAATGTTGGGGCTATTTCGAATAGGAATTCCTAATTGACAAAGGGCGAACAACGAGCTTAATATTAATAGAACCGAATCTTGCTACAGAATTTGTTTGACTAACTTTAGATATTATTTACCTGGAAGAGTGAAACACATATAATGTACTCACTTAAATACCTATAGATACTTATGTAGATATCCAATGTACTTACGTAGATACCGATAGTTATAATCATTATATTATTATATTTTCAATAATATACATACCATGTTCCTCCGGAGTTTTTTCGTTTTAAGTTGTCAAGGGCAACCATAATATTCGTTTCAATTTTTTCAACTATTAAATTTTAATTTCATTTTCAAAAATTTTCAACTTCTTGTTAAGTTTGACATTGTTTGACATTTTTTTCAAGCGCTAAATGAAGAACATTTCGATTTTACCTTTTACTTTTTGAAATTCACTTGATCGTAATGATCTGATTAACATTCAAAATAACAATTACAATTTTTTCACTGAAACAAACAATAAGTACAAAAAAAGTAGTCAAAAAAAAAACTTTATTAGTAATTTAAAGTAATCGTCACGTTTTCCCGTTTTTTTAACGGTTTTTTAATTTTGTTGTGTTTTTTTGCTAATTCAGTAGGTTTTTATGACGTGTTTTACGACTATGATTTTGTACTGTGTTTGATTTATTCCGCTAAATCATCATAAAAAAACAATGTTTGTATATAAGTACTTTGAAAAGTTATTTTTTTTGAAAAAGTTGTTACTTTAGCTAAACAGTAGCCTTGAGTAATTCGCTAACTAATAATGTACTTATATACGTTAAATTATTATCATGATTTGAAAATTAACAAACGAATATTAAAACTATAAAGTAAACAAACATTTCAAACAATTTGACAAACATTTGTATATGTACAATAAAAATTAATAAGTAAGAAACCAGAGAACTTCAATATAATAAAATAATGAAGTTTGAAAAAAGTTTTTTGATGAATTAGCAAAATATTTAATTATAGATATATTTGTACATATAAATAAATATATATATATATATATATATATACATATTTATAATCTATATGCATATAATATAATAATTCAATATGAAAACTAATATTAAGTAAGTATTTGAAAAAAAAATATCTTAAGATATTTCGTGAATGAAAAGAAGGCCAATTCATCATGATTACAATTTTATTTTGATTTTTATTTTTTTTTTGGGTTTGAAAAGGTGGAGAGGAAGGAAGCATTTTTTTGATGATTATATTATTTTATTTTTTAATCTTTTGGGTGGTCATTCATAATTAACTTCCCAGTAGGTAGTAGATTTTTTTCTAAAAGGTCAATTTTTTTTAAATAAGTACTTTATTTAAGTACTGATTATCTCCTCCGTTTTGGTTGTCTGATTCTTTTGTTTCTATTAAGTATTTTCGATTTTTTTAATGATCTACTGAGTTGTACTTAATAAAAAATAAATATAATTTTGTTGAATTTTAAGAAATTATGAACCTTATTTTATTAGTTATACTATTCCCGATTATTTGATAGATATTTTAAATACCTTTAGCTATAAGTAAGTACTCATAACAAAAACTGGTTATTTATTTTAAATATGAAATGGAACGATACAACAAAATTTTAGAATTTTTTAAAAATAAAGAGTGAAGGTGTTTTACATTATTTATTGGTCTTTGAACAAAAAGATTCAGAAACCCTTAGTATGAGTACTTGGTATCAAATCGATATGTGGAAAAATATATATATTTAAAAATTTAAAATGCAGGGTTTGTAACACTCGGCTAGAAAACCTTTTGTAATTTACGAAATTCTATTTCAGAGAAAGACTGATAAGGTATTTCGAAGTTTTGCCTAAGAGTTCAAGATAAGTGAAAAAAGAATAAGTACCGAATTCTCAATAGTTAAGTACTTTCTAAAATTTATCTTTGAGTTTGAATATACATAACCAATATTCCAGTAAAACCTTAGATAATTTATTTCTAGCTACCTCTTCGACAAAAGTTCGTTACAATTTTAACAACTTGTTTAATTGCAGATTTAAATAGTTGGAGGGCTTCGGCATTTTTTTTACACATTCTGAATAGTAAAGTAATCAATTCATTCTTAACATTAATTCACATGATCAAATATATAAAACGGAGTTTGAACTCAAATCTCAAGTTTTCAGACAAATTCTATAACTTTAAAATTGATTTTACTTTAAAATATTCAAATTTGAATTCAGTGCATTCGACCCATATTAGAAACTGCAGTAGAAACCATCCCATCTTCCAATTAATGTGGTATAATTTCATATTACAATTTTTTATGGTATAAACTTTTTAATTGCAGAACTAATTAAAAACTATAACTATGTTTTCCCTTCAATTTATAAATATTTTCAAAATTTATTAACTTTTTCAAAAAAAAACTTTTGCATAAAATAATAAACAACATCTCACCAGTTGATTTTATATATATAGTTTTTATGACTAACTAGACTAATTAGAAAATTTAAAATCTGGTAAATATTTTTCCAAAGAATTTTCTTAAAAACTATTTAAAATTCAACTCAGGTTGTTTTCCATTGCTCTAAAAAAAAATTATTCAAAAAATTTTATTTAAAATTAAAGAAACTATAGATTTTATATTAAAATTAACTTGAATCTTTGTTAACTATTTTTGTACATCTTAAGATTTTTAATTTTTAACTTTTTTTTTTTTTACTGTTTTTTTTTAATTTTTTTGTATTTTGTAAATTACTATTATAAATTAGTTAAAATTTTTATTTTCTTTCATATTTTTACTGTTTATTTTATTTTTGTGCATTTCGTATAAAATTTATAATTTTTATTTTATTTTACTTTCATATTATATAGTAATTGTTAAAATAAAACATTACTATGTTTTATTTTTTAATTTTTATCTTTATGCATAATTTAATTAATACAATTAGGATTGCCAGATTATCTTATATAAAAAAAGAGTATTTGGTTAGTATTTTGAAAATTTTGAAGAATAAACACCATTTTAAAGTTAATTTCAAAAACTTATTAATTTTGTAAGAAATTTCAAAATGAAACTTCTGTCATACCAATGTCTAACTTCATCGAGAACCGCTCAATCAAGCTGTAAGGGACAGACTTTAAATATATGTAATATCTTCTTACACATTAACACAACAGGCCAAGTGTTATTAGGCTACCTTCTTAATAATTCATATACATTAAAATCTATTAATTTGAATAGTAAAATTGGGCTGTGTAAATAAATCTTAAAACGACGTAAATCGAAAACATTTTTTTTGTGCATATGGTAACCCTTTTTAATAATTTATTTTGACAAATGACAGAAAGAGTGTTAATTTACATTAAAATCGATTAATTTGAATAGTAAAATTGGGCTGTGTAATTAAATCTTAAAACGACGTAAATTGAAAACACTTCTTTTTGCATATGGTAACCCTTTTTAATAATTTTTTTTGGCAAATGACAGAAAGGGTTTTTATTTTTAAATTATTCTATTTAATTTATCTATATACACCCACAGCCTTTTGTCATTACATTACACACAATATATATATATATATATATATATGTAAATGCAATTTTGTAAAAACTGTAAATAGAACAATTTTTAAATGTCTAGTAATAATTTATCATTTTTTTTTATTATCTACAGTGGCCCTTGAATGATCCACCTATGAATTTAAACGCAAAAGAATAGAAAGCTTTTGAAATATGGCTTTTTAAATATTCTTCCAAAAATCGAAGCGTTCACAGAGCTTCAAACTCTGACATGGAATCAAAAACCTTGACCACCTTGAAATAGGTTGTAAAAAATAGAAATTATAAAGCTCTAGAAATGACCGCCGGTATAAAAATTGGTAACAAGTACCATAGCTACAGAATCACTAGTGGATATTCAACAGATCATACTTAAAGTTGATTCAGAAACTGAATGATAAAAATTTATTGAAAGACGATACTTGTCATCTGTCAAATTGTCAAAAACAAGTTTTCTCAAATACATCAGTGCTGCCATTTTACTGATAACGAATGATTATTTGAGCGCCACTGTAAATATTCTCATTTTTTAAAATTGAGAAGTGTTTAAGTGTATTAAAGCCTTTGTTATATTTTCTTTAAAAAAATGAAGATTTTAAAGGATTATTTTATTATTATATAAATTTTATTTTTAACTCAAAATTAAATAAATATAATAATAAATAACAGTTTTGTTTAACAGAAAGATATAAAAAAAACAACAACAATAACTATAAAAATAAAAAATTACATTTATTTTAATATTATATAATATATTTTTGTGCCAGATTTTTTAGATTAACTCTTTTCTCATATACTTAATATCAAAAAAAAAATATATATATATTTAAGAATATAAGTATAAGTATTATATTTTTATATAACAGTTATAATAAAACGCTATCAAAATTGTACAAAAAAAAACACAATTCTTTTAAGTTTTAAATTAAAGCAGTTTTCTTTTGTTCAATCTCTTTAAGACTTATTTTTGTTTTTTAAATTAAGACAACACAGACAATAGACAACATAAGCAACATTAACAACGCTCTACAACTAAACAACAAAAAAAAATTCCAACAAAATACAATAACAATATAACTGTTATAAGAAACTAAAGAGTACGAAATTTTAAACGAAATATGATGAAAATAATCATAGTTAAAAATAATGATACAATTTAAACGCATTTCCATGATTTTACAATTTTATTTCTATATTTCTATCTCTTTCCCTCCCACTCTATTTATCTCTTTTCAACTAATTTTTATACCCGAATGATTATAAATCAAATGGGTATACTAAATTTGCCATTATGTTTGTGACGCAGAGAAGTAGCGAGGGTAGATATAGACTCAAAGGTATGAATCGGATCAGAATAGAAAAGTAAATCAATTTAGCTATGTGTATCTAACGTTCGTCCGCCCATTCGTCCATGATTCTGAAATTTTTACATATTCGGTTTTATGCAATAGCAGTTGTCGCAATTGAAATCCAGCCAGTTTTCTTCACGGGTTCAAGTAGCTGTCACACAACTTCAGTTTTTATATGAGCATTACTCTATGTCAATAGTAGTTAACTTTAATGACCAAAGTCTGAATAAAATATAGTCGTTGTCCTGGAACAGGTTTAAAAAGCTGACTTTCAACTTATATTTGCTTTTGCACATAACTGAAAGTCTAATAAATTGTGTATTTAAACTTTTGCAATCACATATGCCAACGCAAGATTTGAATATTAATGATTATAAGTTCGAAGGTGTTCATCAGTTTAAGTATCTCGGAGGTGTATACAGTAAAAGTGAAGACACCGCTGTAGCAATACGGGAAAAAATACAAGCCGCAAGTAGATGTTACTATACATACTCTAAACTAATGAAATCCAAGCTGTTGTCGAGAAATACAAAGCTTAAATTATACAAAACATTAATCAGACCGGTTCTAACATACGGATGTGATACATGGACGCTTAAAACTGCAGATTGTAGACAACTGGGAATATTTGAGCGTAAAATACTTCGAAAAATATATGGACCGGTTAGAAACGAAGATGGTACATACAGATCAAGAAATAATTTCGAGCTTGAACAATTGATTTAGATGAACATAGAACCATAATAAGATTCATAAAAGCGCAAAGGTTAAGAAGGATAGGACGTGTTATAAGAATGCCGAATAACAGAACAACAAAGAGTGTTTCTTCACCAAATGCAGGGTGCTAGAGGTAGAGGGAGACCAAAAAAAAGATGTTGAAGATGACTTAAGGATTTTAGGAATAAGAAATTGGAAGAGAGTTGCATAAGATCGGGATGTATGGAAGAGAATTATAGCGGAAGCTCAGGTTCATTAAGGACTGTAAAGCTATAGAAGAAGAAGAAACTTTTGCCAAAAGTAATTAATCGGATGATATAATGTGTATATTACGATCATACCCCCAAATGGGGTATCCCAGAGTTGTCACAGTCTACTCTACTACAATCTTCCTAGTTTTTTGAATTTTTTTTTAGTTTTGTTCTTGTTTTAAATTCTAACAGTAAATGCAATTTGCTATTTAAGTTTTTTCTTCTATTGTTTTTGTTATTATTTTATTCTTACAATTTGCAAGAGTAGAGCAGCAACAATAAACAACACATTATCCTGTTTTGTTTTTTTTTTGTTTTTGTATTAGTATAAAAATTGTATTTTATATATATATATATAACTGATTTTACAAATGTTCTTTACAAAAACCTTAAAGGATTCATTCAAATAGTTTAGAAAAATAATTTTTTAGATTTTTAGCATAATAACAATAATAATAACATCAAAAAAAATATGACTGTGTAAATACAAATAAGGATACGGATACGGATACGGATATTTATAATATTTTATATTTTTTATCTTTATATATTTTTGTATATATATATTTGTGTGTGCATTTAAAAAAAAAAAAAAGAAATTTTCACATAAAATACTATTAATATGATATGTACAATTTAAAGAAATCCAGAGAATAGATAATGAAGAGATGACTCAAAGCTTTGTTCTTTTCTTACATTAAAGTGTTGCCAATCTCTAAAAAAAAAACAGTTAAAATACTAGAATTCTTATATGGAGTACAATTTTTTCTTATAATCTTTTGTTAGTAAATTTAAAATCTATCAATCTAAATTTTAATAAAATTTAGGATCCTAAGCACGATGTTGTATATAAACTTTTAAGTCTCGTTCTTAATCTTATATTTAAATTAAAAATTAATTTGGATCTCATTTTAAGAAATACAATTTTAAGTCAATGATATACAGATCAAATGAGGTAAATGGAAGTCCTTAATATCCTATTGATTATTTAAACTTTAGGATTTTTATTGATGAGGCTGAGGTCCTATTACCAAATGTAATTATATTACATTTCTTATTGCCTTAGAAGAAAAAAAACAATAAGTCAGGCATAAGGAAATGAAGTCAGGTATAGGGGAGTGAAGTCAGACATAGGGAAGTGAAATCAGGCATAAGGATGTGAAGTCAGGCTTAAGGAAGTTAAGTCAGGCATAGGGAAGATTTAGGCTCGAAAGTGAAAGTATGAACGGACAACCGCATAATGAGTATATATATACATATTTCTATGATATATTACTCCACTACGCTTGCATATTAGCTGACCAAAGTTCGAAATTTTAGCCAAAATTATTTTAATTTTATAAGACAGCGTCTTAAACCATAGTTAGTCTTATAACAGATCAGTCGTTATATATGTATTTTTTACATTTTGAAAACCCAAGTTCCAAATTAATGAAAGTTAGTATTAAATACAAGTTTACTTAAGTAGGAACCTAAGCCAGGACCCTATTGTACCAACAACTTATCACTAATCGAATATTTTTGATAAATTTATCTTATAAAAGTTGTATGTAATTATAAAATTTTTTAATAAAAATTTATTATGGACCGAAGTTTCACCAAAACCATACCTGACAACACACTAATGAAGATTGATTAGTAAAAACACTAACTTATCAAAAATATTATTATTTTATTGGCAAGTAATAAGTCAATAATATGGCCCTGTTAATATAAATCAAGCTTAGCAAATAATTCAAATATTATTATTTTATTAACAAGTAATAAGTGTTGGTGAAATATGGCCCTGTTCATATAAATCGAGCTTAGCATATAATTCAAATTGTCTTAGCTGTCATTTTAATCCGGAGGAAATTGGATTCGGATCCAGAAAGGATATCAAAGAAATTTTTCAAATATGTATAACCTCAAGTCTTACTTATGTATTTTGTTGAATTTTCCTACACTTGTAGGTATATATATATATATATATATATATATATATATATTTATGTATACAACATATATGTATTCAATATTCAGTGAATACTAATACGGAAAGCATAAGCTATGATTTACAAAAAAATGAGTTCATTACTCATTCAAATTTAAGAACGATAATTGCTGGACACCTCATGGTTAGTACCTACAAGTTTTTAATGAAATTTTATAGTCCACATTATTTTAATTTCAGCATCAAGTCATCATACACCATAAGACTCATTTCCTTAATCCAATCCAGTTATTATACAATATTCTTTTCCTTAATTCATTCTGATATTAGACTCTTATAAGGTTCAAGGTTTTCACTGTTTCCATCCCAATGTATAACAGTTGCATTTAACCTTCATTACCACATTTAAAAATAGTTCAAATTCATTGGGTTTATATTTTTTTCAGAAAAGTAGTAAAGTAGTTCTACAAATCTAATTTGCTGCTGCAGTTAATAACTTATTTAATACTGTGTTCTACTTATTTTAAATTTGTTATTATAGGAAATATATTTAATAGAATATTATTTATAATATAAAATTTTATTAAAATGATTTTTCTAATAAAATCATTATTCTTATAATATTGCTGAAGAAATCATCTATGATGAATCTAAACCTATTGGCTGAAGGGCGTATGTATATATACTTAGGTACTCTCTATCTACAATAATCAAAGGTTACAACTTATAAATACTACATCTTAGATAGATAATGAAAATGAATATACTATAATATAGAAGCTCCACTTTTAAACACGTTATACAAATTGCATTACAGATTTTAAAATATTTATTTTTATATGTACAATGGGAGCGTATCCAAATCTCGCAAATCAAAATCTCGTGTTGCATAATCTCGCACTTTTTATAATTTTGTAATTGAAATACTAAACATATGTAGGAAATATAATTAGAAGCGATTTTAGAGTTGGTTTCAGAGTTTTAATAACTTGTTTAATGGGAGCTTGAGGCACCAGCCCCCACTATGTA
This sequence comes from Dolichopus griseipennis, assembly GCA_963082915.1. Classification (NCBI taxonomy): domain Eukaryota; kingdom Metazoa; phylum Arthropoda; class Insecta; order Diptera; family Dolichopodidae; genus Dolichopus; species Dolichopus griseipennis. Next base: position 75,556,481 of record OY720445.1, read on the forward strand.
TTTTAAAAGTTTTGTAGTTGAAATATATAAGTAGAAAATACACTTAGAAACCATTTTAGAGTTGGTTCAGAATCGGGGTCTTAATAATTTGTTTTAGTCTTGAGGGGCCACCCCCAATTCTTTAAAATGTTTTTTAATGTTTTAATATTGAAATATCTATGCAAAAACATAATTCGGAGGGAAGAAGCGACATCCCCCACTACTTTAAAATATTTTTTAATATCTTAATATTGAAATATGTATGCAAAAACATAATTAAGAGGGATTTTGTACTAGGTCCTAGGATTGTACGCCTTTTACAAAATATTTGTATATATATATTCGAGATTTTTAACTATAGGAGGGATTTTAGAATTGAATTCATATAGGCAGGATTATACGCTTTTTCCAGAATATTAATATATATGAATGTGTGAGATTCTAAATTAAGAGGAAATTTGGAGTTATATTCAAAATTAGGGTTTATAACTTAAGGTGAGGGTTTTGACACACGATATTTTGAAACACGAGATTTTGAAACGCGAGATTTTGTACCCAACCCGTACATAATACATATTATATGCATTATGTACGTCATATATATATACTTAATAGAATATCTTTGCAATATTTCTACTTACATATTTTCTACATACTATTACAATAGTATAGACTATATATATATATAAAGAATATAAAAATAAAATTCACAGATATGAATGGTAATAAATATACTAAAAAAAAAAAAAAAACCAAAAAAACAACAACAAAAACTGAGTTGAATATAAGTTGAAAGATGGTGAAAACATGAAACAGATTCAAAAAACGCGAATTAATATAAAATATACAGCAAATCTGGTTTTACTATATATGTATATATGTATGTATAATAGTACAACATTCCTACTTTAACATTGTCTATTGTCTTTTCCTTACAGTATATCCTTATATATATATATATATAAGGATATATTATATATATTGTTCTATATTTTCAATTCATATATCCTTGAATATTACATATATATTGTATGGTAGATATTCTGTTAAACTTTTCACAAGGACAATATAAAATAATCAAAAGAATAAAAAAAACAAAAACAACAACAACAAAAACAAAAAAAAAAAACAAAAAACAAATGAAAACAAATCAAACTCCGTGAAAAGTTATTTTCTCTTACAATGTTAATATAAAAATATTACTTTTAAAAAGCTTACACAAAATTTCATTACATACATATATATATATATTTATATATATATATAGATTTTCTACATAAGTATACATGTGTAACTGTGAATTGCTTTATATCGTACAGCGAAAGATAAAGAAATCGTCATGTTGTCTCCATAACAAACATAAATTCTAATTTATGTAATTACAAGTTTTATTATTATTTTTTTTTTGTTGCGTTTTGGTTTTTTTTTCTATTTTATTAATTTTTTTTTTTTTTTTTTTTTTTTATTATTTTCTATTATTCCTACGCTTTTCCGGATTTCATCGTTGTCGTTATATGAATCTGCTTTTTTTTTGTATTTTTTTTCTACGTTTATTGTATTTATAGTTTACTAGTTGTTAGTTGTAAAAGTTTTTTTATATATGTGTATATAATGTATATATATATATATTTATTATAAATAATATATGTATATATACATTTGTTTTTTTTATTTTATTATATTATTTTAGTTTTGATGCTTTGTTTAAGCTTATTTATATCCGATTTATTCTTAACGTATTAATGTATTCTATATATGTATGTATGTAATTCATATATTGCATATAGATATATTTGAGGTATATATATATGTATATATTTGAGGAAATGTATAAATATATATATGTTGTATTTATTTACTGTACAGTAAAGGATAAATATTCAAGAATATAGTTTTAACAGTTCCTCATTTGCACATTGTAAGTTTTAAATTTTCTTTTCAAGCCGTGGCTTTAATTGTTAGCAGTCGCGACTGACTTATAAAATTCATAGAATCTGCAATTAATTTAAAAAAAAAATTGTATTTTAATACTTAAAACTGATGTAAATGGAAGAGATTAGGAATACATTGTAAGTTTTAAAATCTCTAAAGCCTTGGCTTAGAACGCAAATGGAAACTGATTTATGAAAATCAATGAATTTACTGTTTTTAATTATTTTAAAAAAAAGTGACCTTGATTTTTGTGATTTAAGCTGAGGCGTTAAACTCAATTGTTGAATTACTTCTTTATACCAGCTAGAACTATTGTTTAAGATTGCAATTACAGCTTCCATTTTAATTTCTCAGGGAGGTTCGCAAAAGAATCCTGAAAAACATCCATTTAAGCGCAAAAAAATCAAATTCTCTTCTATAATATTAATAAATTTACTGTAAGCTACAGTTGTTACTGTAAAAAAACAATTTAACAGCCCGGTGAGATCAAATAAATATGATATGATCTCATTTTTAGATCTTAATTAATACGATAAGATCTTAAAATGATATTCAACTCTAATTTCAAATTTAACTTACTCGATATTTTTATTTTACCTTGTAACAGTTGTTTAACAGCTGGTTGTTTTATAACATGTATATTATCTTATAACAGTTGGATCACAGATGATTAACTTGTAATAGTAATTTTTTTTTGTAACAGTTGATTAACAGCTAACATTGTATGGTAAATATAAGAGTTGAATAGATTAAATAACGGTTTTTAATAAAATTAAGCAAAACTTTATAATTCATAACACATTTGTAACATCTGATTCTTTTTTAAAAGGTATTTTATCTTGAAACAGGTGTATAACAGTTTATTACCTTGTAACAGTTTTTTAATCTGTAACAATTGAATGTGATTAACAACAGTTCTTAACAAAATTAACCAAAGCTATGTAATTCATAACAGGTCTTAATAATTCTCTTAAAAAAGTTGGAAAATCACATTTGTAACAGTTATTTTATCTTTTAACAGTTGGTTAACATCTGATTCTTTTGTATAAGGTTTTTTATCTCTAAACAGGTGTATAGCAGCTGATTACATTGTAACAGTAACAGTAACAGTGATTGAATTCTATCTGTAACAATTGAATGTGATTAACAACAGTTCTAAACAAACTTAAGCAAAGCTATGAAGTTTATAACAGGTCTTAATAATTCTCTTAAAAAATATTAGAACATGAATACATATACAACATACATATATAATTACCAGTTACCACCACAAAATTTTTAAACTTATTAATATTGTAGAAACTTATTTCCATTTTCATTTGTAAACAAAAACTTATCCTAGGACTTTTAATTTATTTTACAACAAAAAAAAATAAAGAAAAAAAAAACAACAACAAAAATAAAAACAAAACAATTCAATTTACGATGACATAATTTTGTCTTTTTCTATTTTATTTCTCTTCTAATTTTTTGTTTCATATTTAATTTACTTTTATCTTTCATTTTATATATAATTTTTTTTTTTTTTGTTTTTTTTTTTTTACTGTTATATTATGTTTGGTTTGTTGTTGTTGTTATTTTTTTCCTTTGTTTTATTTTTTAAAAATTGTTTTCATTCAATAAAATATTGTAACATTTTATTTGTATACGTATATGTGTAATAATTATTGCATATGACAATGTATCAAAAGTTTTAATTCGTGTTTGTGTATCTGTGTATGTTTAAGGATGTTAATATTAATGTATATGAAAGGATTAGAGAACCTTGAATATTTTTTGAATACAACAAGTTAAATATTATAACAGTTGTTTGGGTTTTTTTTTTTTTAATAATTTAAAAAATTCTTTACCTTTGTTGTTGTGTAGTTTGACATTTAATTTTTATTTAAAAATTGTTTTTGTATTTGATACATATATACCTAAAAGTATGCAATTTATTTTTTTAAATTAAAGAATTGAAAATGAAGCGAGGGATTTGAAAAAGAATGGAAGGGTTTAGAAGTCTATATTGTTAATATTTTATGTAATTTAAAAAATTTAATAACTTATAAATAAAAAAAGATTGTCAACAACATCGTCCAAAAGATACGAGTCTTTACTAAGCGCTTTCTGCACATAATCTGCAGAATATTCTGACCTAACCTAGCAGAATAAGCAACGAAGACCTATGAAGACTTACAGGAGAGGAACCCATACTGAGGCAATTAAGAAAGAAGAATTGGAGGTGGATAGGCCACACGCTAAGAAAAAATCAGAACAACATAAGCCGTATGGCCTTAGAATGGAACCCTCAAGGAAGCAGAAGACGATGGCATCCAAATAACACCTGGAAGCTCAATCAGTGCAATCTTACTTGAGAAAATAAAAAAATAAAATAAAAAAAGTAAATAAAAATCTACTAATAAATAATATTGGTACATATAAGTGGTTACAATTGAAATACAATTAAATTAACTTAAAATTCTTCTATTTAATTCCTTTCCCAATCTATTTTAAATAATTACCTTAATCGCTATATGCAAGTTTTAACAGATAATTGGTAGGAATGTGCTGAACTAGATTTCGTTCTTCTTTACTTCTATAAGGACCATTAAGACCATACTAATAGTATTAAATCAGTTTTATATGAATTACTTTTTTTTAAAAAACTAATGATTACTCGGCTGTAGGTATTTTACATCAGACTTTAATTCAGAATCACCTTTAAGACTAATTTAATTGCCGTTTTATACTAAGTTTATATTTCTTTAACACGGCATAATTTTATTATTGGATGTGATTTTCTCAAGAGTTTGAATCAAAAACCTGTCTAAGGAAACTTAAAAGACCCGAGCGTTTTAGTTATTCATCATAGTCCTCCGATCATATGAAGACTCTCTAATATAATGTAAAAACCGTATTGAATTTAACTTTATTTTAATACAATCTCTCAATCTGCTATTCTGGTAGCACAATGCTTCATCACAAAACTGGGTAAATATTTTTACATGTAATGAACTTGTGTGTAGATATTTACGAAAAACTCATTTCTTGAAAATCTACGCAAATTCGTCGTCATAACCACCAAATTAATTTTAAAATCCGATTCTTAATAATTTCCAAATAAAAAATTTTTAACACTATCGGTTTTTCTTTGGAACACTCTGGAAAATCCCAAAAAAAAAAAAAAAAAAAAAACACCACATCAAATATTTACAAATTATTTACACCATTAAATCATAAAAATTAATAGTTAATGACTTCATTTAAAGGAATCTGGCAATTTCACTTATATATTGGTTTTATATTTAATATTTTGAAAAATAAAAAATAAATTATTAATAAAAAAAAAATATAAATAAAAATTAATTACATAATTACGATTTATTCATGAATAAATTAAATGTAAATACATTAGTGGTCATCTATAGAATCTTTAATCTATAATCTATTGATATATATCAATATGCAATTTAAATATGTTAACACTTATACAAACACATATTACAGAGAAATACATTAAAAATTTATTGCAAAAATATATATATATAATAATAAAATTAAATTGTAGTGATATATGAGGAATGCAATACAGTGGTGATCACCAGTATAATTTATGATATTTAATGCCACTGCATGCACAATATTATGCAATAGTGTTTTAATTTATGAAACTTACAATAAAAGACAGAATAACTCTTCAATTTAGGGAGGATATCTTGGGTTGTTCGGGGAATCTCCCACGCACCTCTCAAGATCTAAACATTATTTCATTGAAATTAATAAATATAAAAATTTAAGATGGAAAACAAACGGTATTTTCCATGTTTTCATTCTATATCCGAACTTAAGAATGAATTGGGGTGGTGGTTCGGATACCTCCCACACACTTTTCTAGACCTTACAAGAATATCTTATTAAATATGTAATTAGGATAGAAATCAAAAATTTTTTTACAAGAGTGTACTGTTCTGTTTCCATTATGTTCCTATAATTGGGGATTAATTGGAGGGATTGTTCGGGTAACTCAAACACACCTCTCAAGATCTAAGAAACATATTTTCAAAATTAATAACGATAGAAACCTGAAACTTATTACAAGATAGTTCTGTTCTGCTTTCATTATTATACCCGTATGACTATATAGTCAAAGGGTATAATAAATTTGCCATTACGTTTGTGACGCAGAGAAATAGGGGGGGGGGGGTAGATATAGACTCAAGTGTATGGATCGGTTCAGAATCGAAATAAAAATCGATTTAGCTATGTATGTCCGTCCGTCCGTCCGTCCGTCCGCACGATAACTCAAAAACTAAAGGAGCTAGGATCTTGAAATTTTCGCAAATTAGTTTTTTTTGCAATAGCCGTCATCGCTATTTAAATCCAGCCATTTTGGTTCATGGGTTCGGGTAGCTGCCCTACAACTTCTTTTTTTATATGAGTATTACTCTGTATATATTACAGCTACGTGTCTCAAATTTTGCTAAAAGTACTTTAGTTTTATGGTCAAAGTTTCTGCAAAATTTGGTTGGCCTACTGCAATGGGTTCGAGTAGCTGCCATACAGCTTCTTATTTTATATGAGCATTACTCTCCACCTACTGAAGCTGGGTGTCTGAAATTTTGCTAAAAATAATTTAGTGTAATGCTCAAAGTTTCTGCAAAGTTTGGTTGGTCTACTGTAGAGGGTTCGAGTAGCTGCCATACAACTCATTCTTTTATATGAGCATAACACTACACCTAACGAAGCTTGGTGTCTGAAATTTTTCGAAAAATAGTTTAGTGTAATGGCCAAAACTACAGCAAAATTTGGTTGGTCTACTACAGAAGGTTCGAGTAGCTGCCATACAACTCCTTCTTTTATATGAGCATTACTCTTCACCTAATAAAGCTGTATGTTTGAAATTTTTCCAAAAATAATTAACCAGATGATATAATGTATATGTTACGGTCATACGGGTATCCCAGAGTTGACACAGTCTACTCTACTACACCCTTCCTCGTTTTCTTTAATTTTGAAATAAATTGAAGTAGTAGTTTAGGCACCTATCACACGCCTCCCAAAATTTTAAAAACTTATTTTCAAAATTAATAACACTAAAAACCTAAACAAAGTACAAAGTAGTTCAGTCTTGTTTTCTTTATGTTTCTGAAATTTAAGAGGAATTAAGGTAGTGGCTATTACACGCCACCTTAGACCTAAACAGCATATCTTCGGAATTAATAAAGATAGAAATTTTATGTTTGATACAAGGAGTTTCTGTCCTGTTTGCATAGTGTTCCTGAGATGAGTTGAAGAGGGGGGTTCGTGTAATTGTCAATTGAATTTGTCAGTTGTAGTGTATTATTAAACAACTTGCCTCGATTTTCTATAATTTCATTACTTTTTTAAATCAAGGTTTAAATCAAAATCTTACAATACCCCCGTTAGACACCCTGTATTTTATTAATCAAATGTACATATACGTTTCTTTATATTATTTAAGTTATGCATCTTGTTGATTTTACAGTTATATAAAATTATTTTTTAATATATAACGAATCGATTATAAGCCGACGAAATTATAACCGAATTGACCAAAAACAGTTTGTGTCAATATTAATAAATTGATGATGGCTACTAAAAATTAATCATAATAAATAGTTAATATACGTATATATATTTTACATCATTTAACATTAAATAATAATGACATATCTTCAGATATTTTTTAAGTATCAGAAAACCAATAACGTCCCTGTTGTCAATTTAATTATATGTATATGGTATATATGAATATATTTAATAAATATTTTGACATGCATATATACACACACACATTACATATTTATGAAATATGTATTTATATAATTTATATTATTTTATTTTCTATAAACATATCCAATTTTAATTACATGAATATTGATTAGCATTTTTACTTTATATTATATACATATATATATATATATATATATATATATAAATTATTTTCATTATAATGTCGTTAACCAACCATAAAGATAAATTATGCAGGTACAATTTATGACATCTTGATTGATTAAACACGTTAACGTAATTAGTTTTAACATATATAGGTAGTTAACTATTCAATATCCATAATATATATATATATAATTGTATCTATTACGAATTAATATATGTATATGGTATGTAAACAAATAATTTATAGTTTGTAGATAATTGCATTTATATATATGTATATTGTATATATATATATATAGTTAATATACATATAAATATATATAGAATTTTGGGATACACCTAATACCAATGTTGAAAAAGTAAGTTCCATTGAGAGTTTTTGAATATTTCACTCAGTTACTAATTTCGTAAAAATATTTCGTAATCGATCATATGTAAAAGTTATCACTACTATGGGATGAATAAATTTTAAGGTACTCCAAACTCCATTAAATACTAATATTTTTGTAAACGTTATATTTTAAATGATTTTGAAACATTAGATGTGTTTTTTTTATTCTTTTCAGAATAACGATTTGCTTACAGCATGTAAAAACAACAGCATAGCCCATATATTTATGTAGGCCAGGGTTATTTATATGTCTGCGCCATTTTTGCAATTAATAAAATAAAATAAAAAAAATTTTTGTTTTAATAAACAAATTCTCCCATAAACAAATATAAAATGCTGATTTAACATTTGACACTTTACAACTGACATTTGAAACTCGAATTTTTTAAAACTAAGATATTGCTAACATTTCAAATTAAAATGTATTTTGTTTGAGTGACACCACATCGTGTTTTTCAAAGCTTGATACTTACACGAATGAAAAAAGCACAGATATTAATAATAGGCATTAATAGAATCAATTTTTAAGACGACTTTCATTGATATTCAATTTAATTAAATTTGAGTATATTTTATAGTAATTGAGTAATTGAGTATAATAGAGAAGAAATTTTTGAGTATATTTCAGTAAAAAGCTTCTCATGGGATATTTTAACTACAAAAGTTGTCTACATTGTATAAAGTCAATTATTTTATTACATTATTAATTAACATATTATTATAAGAGTATATATATTATATATATATGTTTGTTTTAGATTTTTTCGAATTTCGAAATTCCTCTATTGTATTTAATATTAATAACAATATTTTGATTAAAAATTATTATATTGAAGATGAAATTAACAGGATAAAGTTATTAAATTTATAATTTAAACAAAACTTAATTATTGTATTTTAATAAATGTTTTTCTACTAAATAATAATATAATTATATATAACTAATATAAATATATATTATTATATATATAAGTTAAAAATTTAATAGTTATTGTGAATTAAGTATATATAACTTAATTTGAGTTAATAATTAAAATTATTTAAATTAATTTAAAGTTTTAATAACTTTATACTAATTTAAGTATGTAAAATTGTATATATATATATATATATATATATATATATATATATATATATACATATATATGTATATATATATATATAATTTTACAGCTTTAATAAGTATTTAATAATATCAATTTCATTTTCGCGAGATGGAAAGCTTCAATTCAATTATTCACAATAACAAACAAAAAAGCTTAAGAAAATATTAAAGAGTTCTCTAATAGTATTTATTTATTTTTTAAATTCATAAATATAATCCTTATATATATACACCAGTTATTGTGTAGGTATATAATAATATTATGTTATTTTTAATATGGAAAATTATAAATTTTATTATATTTTAAGAATTTATTAAAATCCCAATACGCCTATTATATATATTTATATTCTTTTTATATATTTAATATTTTTAAAAATAAAGTTCTTTACTTAATTTTTAAGATTTTTATTTATTTTTAAAAAATGGATTCTATTTTTATATTACAACTCCGTTTTGTATTCTTAGATTCAATTTGTGGCTTATTGACACTTGAGGTATAATCAAACCAATAATATGTGCCTACACACAAAACTTGCCACCATGAAACAAAGAGTACGCAACAGGAAGTTCAAATCTAGTTTTTAAGTTATACTTCAACCCAATGGAATCTTATCATATATTTCACTTCTTGTGTTTCCAATAGAAATTCATAAATTAATTTACAGTAAAAAGTAATTCACAATATATTATTACAAAGATTCACAATATTTCGTAGTATGTATTTAAACTAAAAAGCTCAAATTAAAACGAAGAGTGTAATTAAAGTGTGTTACTAAATTATAAATACCAGCAAATTTTTACACATGTTTTAAAAAATGTATCTCATAGATATTTTTAAATTTCTTTGATATTTTCAGTAAAAATATTTTTTAAATTTTATTAACAGTTATTTTAAATTTAAGTCTTTTTAATGTATAGAAACACGTGTTGGAGTTGTATTTGAATATAAGGAAAGATTTGAGTGTTTTTCTAAAATAAATTAAACTCATAAATTTAAAAATCTTTTAGAAGAACCTACTGTGATGTATTTTAGTTAAATTGAATCCTTACATTGATATAATTATAAAAATTACTATTAATTTGCTTTACAGTAACATGAACTCTGCATTCAGCTAAGAAAAACTAATAATAAAAATTAGATTTTCCCAAATATTTTCAATTCAAAAGAAATTTTTTTAGAATTTTCTTATTATTATATAGTCTTTAGTTCCATCTCATCGTAGGATTTCGAGGATCTAAATAAAATTTATTGTAATAAAACAAGGTCTTATTGCACCAACTACTAAATTATCAACCACTTTCAAAAAAGTTATTGTAATTTTGAAAGTCAATCATAGGTTTACAATATATTTTAGGCAACTACCTACAATTCAATTACTTTTTCATATGATATGTATAGAACCAGGGTTGTAAATTAACGGATTCAAATGCCAAACTTAACTCATAGCTCAACTCAAATGATGAGTTCGCTCATACTATGACCGATACAATTGCGCTCACAAGTTAAGCGGACTCAAATGTTTAACGGACCTAAAATATGAGTTGAGCGATGAATTGAGTCGAAATTTGAGCTTTTTGAGCAACACTGTATAGAACAACCGCCTATTGCACCATTATCTTATCACTAATCAAATTATTAAATAATCAATTTTTTAATAAGTTTTTCAGCTCCAAAACTTATTTTCTGATTAGTGATAAGTGGTTAGTGCAGTATTGAGCCCAAAAATATACTTAATATTTTACAACCCACAATGTTACATCTTACAAAAGGAGTTTAACTAATTAACTATTTTTCTAAACTATTTTAATTATATATGAAGTTTTCTTGTATTGTAAATAGGTATACATATAATTATACAATATATTGTACAGTATCTTCCTGTCATCAATTTTATTTTATTTTTAATTATCAATTTTCTTCCCAACATTTTCATACATAACATTTTTTTGGAAAATTTCCAAAAACTTCATACAAAATGTTTATTTTATTCATAATTTTTAACTTAATTTTATTTTCATATAATAACTAAACATAGTATTCATATATTTTGTATAAGTTTTTTTTTTATTATAAAATTATGCTAATATTTATTATACTTCAAAATAATTATTATTAATTTTCTAACATCAATTCAAACAAAAAACAAAACTCAAAACTTTTCTACAAAATAAACTTATATAAATATTCAGTGAAATGGAAAAATTAAACAAATAAACAAAGGAAAACAAAAAGGAATATTAGTTTTTAAAAAAATAAATTACAAAAAAAAAACGTTAATTTTATTCCTAAACAATGGCAACACCACAAAAAATACAAGAAGTCTTTTAAATTAACACTGAAATTGAATTTGTGTGAATTTAATGATGATCCTTTTGTATATGTAGGTTTTTCATTTTAATTTTCATCTTATTTTTTTTTTTTTCAAGGATATCTAAATAAAAATTATAAATTTATTTTAAGGATAAAATATGTAACGGTAAATTTTTTACAGTTTGATAAAGTTATTTTTTAATAGTAATGTTCAACAATTTTCCTAGAGGATTTTGAAAGATTTAAACTTAAAGTTATTATAGATTTCTAGCTAAAAAATAAATCCTTAATTCTTTGTGTATACCTACGACGTGAATATTCTCTTTTCTGGGTCGTCCCTTTCAAATGCTCAAGATCTTCCACTAAGAACAGATCTAAAATTGTAATGTAATTTTAAATATACTTGAAGAAATAATATCCAATCTTTTTACTATGTGACTCTAAACTAAAAACCTAATTTTAAAAATAAAGGAGGAATTCGAAAGGACATGAGTTTATTAAGTAAAATATTACAAATAATATTCCGTAGAATAAGAGTATAAATATCAGATAACAGAAAAATTAAAATTAAAAAAAAACTGATTGATGAGAAAAGGTCCTTGCTACCAAAAAAAAAATGAAGGATATTAATTTAATAACGAATCTATGGAGCAGATAAGGAAGTAAATAACTCTTAATCGTATTTCATTCGCACAAGTGTTATTTCAAAATATTGTAATTGTCCTTAAAAATTATTTTAATTAATAAACTCCTAAAAGTATACAACACTAGGTTTAATATTGAATACTTCTATAATAATTCAGTGGACTAGTTTTCGTACAATTGGAGACTTATTTCATACAGCCAATTGTCCCTTATAATTGTTTTTATTATTAAAACACCTAAAAATATGCAATAGTAAGTTCAATATGCTTCTATAATAATTAAATGCACTCGTTTGCGCACAATTGGAGACTTATTTCATACATCCAATTGTCCTTAATAATTATTTTTATTAAACTCCTAAAAGTATGCAATACTTAGTTCAATATTGAATACTTCTATAATAATTACGTGAAGTGGTTTGCGAACAATTGGAGACTTATTTCATACAGCCAATTTTCCTTAACAATTATTTTTATTAATAAACCCATAAAAGTATGCAACACTAAGTTTTATATTGAATATCTTTAATTAAGTTGATCAAATTGCGCACAGTCGGAGAGTTATTTCATACAGCTTCGAAAAGAATGAAATATCCCAACATTTTAGAATTTACACGCCGATCTCCAGCAGGGGAAAAGCATTAGAAAGTGGAAAAACCTTTAACATTAGGAAAGTCATTAAATTTACTGAACAAAATAACACAAGCAACACAATACTGTATAATAAAATTTCTTTCAAGTAAATGTTACTTGAATTCTAAAATTCTTTTTAAACACCATGACAAAATGGACAGACATACTAATTTTAAGTAATGGGATTAAAATTTTCATAATAGTATATACAAACTATTTAATTATAATGAGAAAACAAAACATAAAAACATAAAGTTAAACCAAACTCAAAAAAAAAATGTATATTTTTTTTTATGTATCTTTAAGTATTGCAAAAAAAAAACTTTTTTTTTTAATTTTTAATCTAAAAAAAAAAAAAAAATAAAAAAAAAAAACACAAGCAAAAAAAAAGGAACTCAAACAAACAAGTGTTTTTTTTTAAATTAATAAACCAACTAATACAACATAAGCATATTATAAAAGCAAATAATTTTATAAGTCCAAAATTTTCAAATCATCCTAAAATTTAGCAATAAATTATTGTAATTTTTTGTTTTTCTTATTATTATATACTTTTAATTGAACTTGCCTGCGTCTATGGCTTTATTTTTCATTCTGTCAGTTAATGATATATTTATATTAGAAATCTGACCATAAATTTATAAGAATTGTATGGTTCAGTGGTTAGCAAAGTGGCTGACGGTGAAAATAGGTCTGAGTTCGATCCTCCTTAAAATTTTAAAACACTTTTAAATGCAAAAGATCTGCCATAGATTTTTGGTTAATGAAAATTTTCAACATTTTAAGCTTAAAAGTTTTCAAACATTAAAAGAACCGTTTCTTATACTAGCAATTTACTTTTATATTAATTCACAGTAACAAATTCACAAGATCTACCTTCAATTTTTTATTTTCTACATTTTAGGGGGCTAGTACTACTTTAATAAAAGTATATATTGAAAAAAAGATTTTTTTATATTTTTTTTAAATTTAATTTTGTTTTGTTGTTGTTGTTTTTTTTTAATGAAGCTACAAACAAAACAGGAAACGTATTATTATTATTATTAAAAAAAAATAAAACAAGAAACACACAAAAAATAAAACAAATGTTTAGAAGAATAATGATAACAAAAACATCCCTTACAAAAATTAGCACAGGATATGAAAAGTTTTTTTTTATTTTTTTTTTTATGTTTTGTTTGTAAAAAAAACACACACTTTTATTTTTCTTTTTTAATTTTTATCTTAAAAAAAGAATCTTGTATATGTATGCAATTTTGTAACAACCCCTCTTCCCCTCTGATTCCGTTTTTTCTAATTTAAAAATATTGTGTTGATTATTAAAAAAAAAAAAATTTTTTTTTGGTAAGGAAAAATTTACTTTAAAAGATTTTCCAAAAAAAAAAATAACAAAAAAACAAAACGCTAATCAAAAATTAATTTGTTTACTCTTAGGAAATAAATTTTTGCGCGTTTTCTTTTCCTTTCCTTTGTAAAAATGAAAAAGCGTAAGTTAAAAAAATCGCTAATGATAATTGATAATTTTTCGAGTATAATTATTTGTGTTTTTGTTTTTTTTTTACAAAAATTATTATTTGCTGATTACTTATCATAATTTTTAAAAAATTTGGAAATTAATTCAAATTAGAAATTGATATTATTTCAGTTAGTTAATAATCCTTGAAAATACAAACTTTTGAATTATACTTTATTAAATAATTTGAAGCAAGAGAAGAACACAGAAGAAGTCCCCAAAACATAACTATTGGCGAGTATAATTTCGAAGGGGTCTCAAGCTTTGCATATCTGGGTGCAACAGTATGCAGCAACAACAGCAAGCATTTCTGCATATGTGACAGAATACAAGCTCGCAATAGGAGCTTCTTTGCAAATAAAAAGTTGTTACAGTCCAGATTGTTATCAAGGCAAACAAAGCTCATAATATACAAAACTATAATATGACCAGTAGTTACATATGGATGCGAAATATGGACGTTAACTGTAGCAGATAAAAACAGACTAAGAGTCTTTGAAAGAAAAATCTTACGGAAAATGTTCGATGCCAGAAGAATAGAAAACGGCGAATATATAAGAAATAACGCGGAAATTCAAGAACTCATTAATCAGGAAGACATCGTCAGATTTGCCAAGGCACAAAGGCTGCAATGGGCCGGGCACATGATGCGAATGAGCAAAATCCGATCGCAAAAGCGAGCCTTCAACAATAAACCTGATCTAAGAAGAAGTAGGGGCAGGCCACGTTTGAGATGGATTGATAATGTTGAAAATGATGCTCGAATGTTGTAGGTTGGAAATTGGAGAAGTGCTGCTCAAGATCGCGATGCGTGGGGAGATGTTGTGAAGAAGGCCAAAGCTCACATCGAGCTGTAGCGCCACAAGAAAAAGAAGAAGAAATAATTTGAAGATCTGAGACCTATTTTATGAACTTCTTATCATTAAACGACTAATCATTTTTTGATAAGTGAATGTTTTTTCCTAATCAAGCTACATAATTTTTTTGATCCTTAAATGATTAATTAATTAGTGATAAGTTATTGGTACAAAAAGGACATGCAGAAGTATTTAATTAAGTTCCATATTCATACAAGATAGTAATGGTAAAGACATCCCCTTTCATGTGGAAAGTCTCGGGTTCAAAGCCGGGCAGATCTTATCTAATAAAACAAATATCGTAAAATTGTATAATTATATCGTAAAAAGTTAATATCGTAATATAAGAAAACATTTTATTTAGTATATGTAAATATATAATTAACTATTGTGTAGGATACAAATAATAATTGCTTTCTTTATGTTATCGGTTCTTCCACTATACTAATGCCTTTGAACTGGAGCTGGAGATTGGCGTGTTAATTCTAAAATGTTGGTATATTTCATTCAATTTGAAACTATATGAAATAAATCTCCAATTGTGCACAAACCAGTTCACTTAATTATTATAGAAGTATTCAATATATAAAATTAGTGTTGCCTACTTTTGGGGGCTTATTAATTAAAATAACACAAAATTAACATTTATGTATTCAAAATCTTAGGCTAAGTGAATATAACGATTAATAAAACTGAAATTTAAATAGACTTTGTGAATGTCCTCCTTGGCGAAAATGAGTGAAAAAGGAATAAAAAAAAAAATATCCATATAATGCCATACGAATTTTTTTCTGATTGCAAACTTAAGCTTGTATAGAAAATATGTTCTGGACAAGGGATTACCGAGGAATTACCTAATAGAGAGTTATTAAATTTAAATAAATAAATGCAAAGTTAAAAGTAATTAATGCCAATTAATCTTATAAATTTACAAGGATTCCCTCAAGCTAATCATAGATTTATTGAATAAATCTTAAATGATTCTTTTAATAGCACTGTTAAAGATTCGTTAGAGGATAAGCTTGTTCAATTTAAATAAAGGTAAAACAAAAGATTATTTTCCTAAATATAATATACAACAAGTTAATTTAAAAAATTTCCTTATTTATCTGTTCTATACAACTCCTGCTCTCACTTATTTTTATTTTCCTAAACTTTCTACTCTTAGGGGAGAATCCAATCTTTTCATTAATATTCAGTGCTTGATACGATAAAGTGTGGAGATACGTTATATAGCATCCAAGTGCTAAACATATTGAATTAAAAAAACGAAAATATTTTAATAGTTAACATTCCAGTTCCTCTTTTAAGATCATAGACAAAAAATTTCACTAATCTGATGCACAACAAAGAATTGATGCCTTTAAAAGCTTCAGAATGACTACCAAAGCTTTCTAATGATAGAACATCATTCAACCTTCATTTAACCTCTAATATTCTTTCAAATACTAATTTTTGAATTCCCTCTAATACTAATTACACAAAATTCCAAAATAAACTATCAATTCCCTCTAAGACTATAACTAAAAATTTAAATAATTTGAATAGTAAATAATTTCCAGTGAAAGAGGAAATTAATATTCATAATCTTTCAATTTTTATTGACTTCACTTACATCAAGACCTAAATATATTTGCATTTTTAATTTAAAACAACTTCATTTAGTTTTCATTTCTATTTACCTAATAATATATTCATAGTTTCCCCCATTTAAGACCCAACTTCTAAATATTTGTATAATAGCTTCTATTTGTATATAAAACAGAAGTTTATTATATACGAGAACTTATATATATTTAAAAAAATTACCAACAAATGGTTCCAATCCAATTAAGTGGCTATTATGTAGTAGTTATGAATAGTTTTACAAATTATAATAATCTTATTACAAATTATTATAATCTAAAAAAAAACACCTATCTATAAGTACATACCAACTCCTGATATCTTATCAACATATGTATCTATACAATGCGACTAAAAATTATATTAAAGTTTTATTATACATACAATTGTATACACACCTAAATACAATTAAGGAAGTATGAATGAAAGAACTTTAAATGGTGTTACCAGATGGTGGATAATTACTGTACAACAAAAAAAAACAACTAAACATTTAATTTTACAATGTATTTGAAAATTATTGTAATAATTACAAAAAAAAAACAAAAAAAAATAGTGGTAATTTTGCCAATGGCATTATTAACTTGTGTAAATATATACATATGGTATAAAACAAAAATGAAATGAAGCGTATGTAAAACATAATAATATTTAATAATTTATCTTCCACTATATTTACTTTTAATTTTTTAGTGTTTTACCTACTGCTATACACAATTGATATTAAATATTTACATGTAAACACAGTTTTGTATTTTGTATATTTTGTGTTTTTGTATTTTGTTTCTTTTTCTAATTAACACCATTTTCTATTCATAAATAATTAACTAAATAATTAATGTATTATAAACGCAATTTATTATGCATGATTAATACAAAAAAAAAAAAAAATAGTTGGTTTAATTAGTGTCCAAATATAGATTTTAAAATTTAATTTTTGAATAATTTAAAGTTGATCTGTTAATTCTTGTATTGAAATATATTTAAGGGTATTATAAACTTGAAAATACGTTTGTAATGTTTTAATAGGGAGGTTGAAGGTATTAAAATATTTTTGTAAGTGCTAATAAACCTGTCTATACCATACGTACGTATGGAAACAGGAGGGACATATTATATTGCTAATATAAGAATTAATCCTAATGAATTCCACATTCAATTCAAACATGAGATAGCACTAGACCTTTTATTACGTAGAAACGTCTTAGATTTTCAAATTAAAACAATTTTCCGCATCCTTTCTGAGGATTCAGTTCCCAGATAATTTTAATTACATATGTATACAGAGCATATATGTATTCCTCAAGATTAAATTTGGAGTTCATTTGGATATTAGGATCCTTCGGTTTGTTTTTATGTTCATTTGTTCGTTCATCAACAAAATAAATCAAAAAGTTATATAACTGTATTCTGAGGATTTTGTAATGTGGTTTGATGATATAAATGCCACTTACGTTTTTTAAATTATATACGCATTGCAGTGGATTTTCGAGTACCAGGCATGCCTCATTTTAAAAATTAATTCAACTTAGTAAGTATATCAAAGTTTGTGATAAAAACCTGAAAAAGGCGGAAGGACCTGATCCTTGAAAATCTAAGATGTTCCTACATATTATAAGGTCTAGTATTATCTCAAATTGTATGTGGAATTCATTAAGATCAATTCTTAATTTTCAATATAAACGATTTTTATCGGATAGTTGCCGCATACAATTGCCTAATTTATATTCTCGTATAACCCTTATGTAAAATTTTATAAGCAATTATCAAGTTTAATAATGAAACCACATCTATTAAATAAAGTTTAATTAAGTATATGGGGAAATGAATTAAGAATCTTCCAAAACTTTAAAAGAAAATTAAATAGTACAATAGCTGAACTCCACATAGCTTTCCTCTTTCTTTTGAAATTTTTTACTAGGTCTAATGCAATTTGACTCTTGATTCACGTACAGACCAAGAGTGCCTAGTTTTATGCAATGTGTACCTTAAAAACGATTTGATAAACTTTAACTTAAATAAAAAATTCTAAGAACCAAACGATTACAAAAATTGTTATAATATACATATATTGTCATCATGTACATAATGAAGTACCATGATTCTTACAGATCAATCTATTGTCTAATTGAGAAGGTCATCAAAAATTTCATACAATGGCTTATTACTAGTTTCATAGTAACAAATCCTCCCAAATTAAGATGCACAATTTGGGACACTCCAAAAAAACATAACAAACTCTAGTTTAATAAAAGTTACTTAATATAAATAGGAATAATTACAGATAGGAGATATAAATTTAATTTTGCAGAATAACTTCTTTTAAACAATTTTACTTTAATATTGAAAAGAAAATACAGGGAAATTTCTATATTTATTTTAAATATAAAAAATATTTTCTGTTCTAAATTCTCAAAAAATTTTTAACATTCTTTTAAGTTATTGTGTTTCAAAATTATTTTATAATTTTATATATTGTATTTTATATAATATGCATTTATTAAATATTTAAAAGTTATTTAATTTTTACATATTCTATATATCCTAAGGGAATGTTGCACGTTTTTAACATAGTTCTACTTATTATATAAAATTATATATATATATATATATATATATATATATATATATATATATATATATATATATCAAAAATTTTATATAACCTTAAGCATTTAAATATTTAAAGAATTTTCTTTTTGAATAGATTTTCAATAACTATAAAATTCTATATAAAATATTTTATTTTCACGTAAAATCGATTTACAAAGTCAATATTTATTATTATTATTATTATTATAAATAGTTTAAGTTACATAAAAGTTTTTTAAGGGTTAATTTATTATATATTGTAAAGATTTTGCACCCTTTAAAGTATTTATAAATTAATTAAATTCAATGTGATGGCAATAATAGTAAAACGGGATGATGGGGTATTTGGGGAATTTGTGGGTATGATAGTGGGGTATTTTGAGGACGGATATATGTAATATATTTTTAATAATAATGAAAAAGGATAGTGGGGTATTTTGAGGACGGATATATGAAATATATTTTTAATAATAATGAAAAAGGATATTGGGGTATTTGAAAAATGGATGAATATTTTAGTGGGGTAATTGGAACGGGGTGTTTGAGATCTGGTAAATTAGATTTACTTGTAAAAGCTGTGTAATTGAAGAATGGATTTAGATGGGTGCAAGTGGAGAAATTGTGAATGGGAAAATTGAATAATATTACGAAAACTCCACTATTGAGATAATGGGGTATTTAAAAAATAGATAAATATTTTATTGGGGTATTTGAGATCTGGTAAATTAAATTTCCTTGCAAAAACTGTAGGAAAGTAGAAAAGGACCGTGGGGTCTAGTGGTAAAATGACAAATCGAGAAATTGAATATTATTCTAAATACCCCACTGGGGTATTTGAAAAATGACTAATTACCGATTTTAGTGGGGTATTTCAAAAGGTTAAAAGAAGGTTAGTTTAATAAATTTGACAAACATATGAAATGGGATATTGAAGATCGGAAAAAACTGAATGCATTTGCACGAGGAGTAAAAAGAGTTAATGGGGTATTTGAAAAATGAGTAATTATTATATATAATGGGGTATTTGAGATTGGATTAAATACCATAACGCGGAAATTGAATATATTTGCAATAAGACAAAAAAGAATGGTGAGATTCCAATTTCGAAAATGGGTTTATATGATATTGAAGACAGTGAGCTTCATCCAATTATATCTTTTATTTGAACTCAGAGAGGAGTAATCCTCGTATAAAGTGCTTATACGTGAAATTTTAAGTTACAACACAGTTACAATACAAAGAAATACTTTTTCGAATATCGCCCCAGTACCATGTATATAACAATTACAGTTTATAATAAAGCATATAACATTAAACAAAATTTCAAGAGAAATGATAATGATCCTAAATATAATTACATAACTAAAAAATAAACTTAACTTTATTATTATACTATTAACTATAACTAATACACTCTAATTTTTATTATGGCATGTGTATCATTATTTTTACATATTTATTATACATATGTTGTAGAATTTTTTTTTTTTTTGTCATAAAACCAACATAATATATTTAAATTTAATTTTTGTTGTTGTAACTATACTCTTCTTCTTTTGTTTCTAAGAATCTAAGACTTATTCTACAAAATTGTATTTATAGTTTCAAAGAATATTCTCGAATGATTTCTAATCTAAAAATTCTTTACTTTTTTTTTTTACATTTGATTAATGTGATAAAGTTAAAAGTTTTCCCTTATTCTCATTAATTTTTCTTCTGCGTTTTTTTTTTTTTTTGGTTTTTCATTCCCTACTTTGTCACCCAATTTTCATTTCTATATTTTTCTTTATATATATACCAATATAATAGTAGATATTTTTTATATAACAGGGTATATAGTATGGTATGTTCGTTTAATAAACGAAGTTATGTATTGTCAAAAACTAAGAAAAACTTTAAATGTAAAATAATGGCCTCTTTAGGGTTTTATTTTTGTTGTTGGAACCAATATTTTATGTTCCTGTTTTAACTAGAAATGATGATTTGGGCTTTGTGTAATAAATTCCAAAGTGTTTAACTAATGCATGAGTAAATGATTTACTGTAAGTCCCTAGTGTGATTTCAAATTACCATTCAGCTTTACCTGTTTAATTTCTCAGTCACCAACAACTCCTCTTCTTTAAATCTAAATAAAAAACATGGACCTACAATCGGCCCTTCCTAAAATAGTTTGATGAAAGAAGAAGAAAGTACTTTGATATTTCAATACTAATTGTATTGAAATAACAAATCAAGTCTTACAAAACTCTCACATAAGATTAAATCTTATAGCACTCTTGTGTAAAATGCATTTAAGTTAATTTTTATATATCCTATTTCAATCTTGGACAAGGTTCATATAGAACTACATAAATATTTCCCTAATATGAGTTTTATATATACACCATATATCAAACTTATACTGTTCTTATAATTTAACTATAATGTTCGCCAAAAGAGTGATATAAGTGTTTTATAAGAGTTCATTCTTGGGCAAGGTTCATATAGGATTACATAAATATTTTCCTTTTACACGTCTTATATTAACCTTATATCAAACATATATCATTCTTATAATTTAACTATAATGTTTGCCAAAAGAGTGATATAAGTGTTTTATAAGAGTTCATTCTTGGACAAGGTTCTTATAGGGCAACCTAAATATAACTCTTAAATCAGTCTTATATCCAACTTTAATCTTCTAATACGACTAAAATGTTCGCCAGAAGGGTGATATAAGTGTTTTATAAGAACGAATTCTACTCTTATATCATACGTATAAATCTTGACATTCCTATTTGGGCACTTTCTTATAGTCTCTATTGTATTAAACTTAATTATATTGATTTTCGAATGTTATTTCATTTGGCAACAAATTCCAAGCCCACTAAAAACCATTTTTTTTTTTTTTTTTTTTTTTTAAATAACGGAAATGGAATCTCTATTTATTGTCATATGATTGAGGTCTCCCAGAAAATATAATAAAAAAAAAAAAATTTCACTTCTCATTCAGTTTATCAAAGATAGATCAATCGTTATTATATAATCATCAAACTGTCAAAGTTTAGCGTTTACTGTTTAAAAAGATAGATAGATAGTTAAAAAAAATTTTTATTTGTTGTCTTTTTTTTTATGATAGATAGAGATGGCAATATTATTTACATTTTAACATTAAACTTATAAGAATAAAAATGTGTATAGTCGATCACAATTATTGGGTAAAAACTTATGATATTATTAAAGTTTTTACAATTTTTTTTTTTTCTTTTTTTTTTGAGGTTATGTTGTATTTTTTTGTTGGAAAAAGTTTTTTTTTTTTTTTTTTTTTAGAATGGAATGCTCAAAAGAGTTGAGAAATATGACAAGGAACTTGTATGAAGGCGGAAGGCGGGCAGTAATTCCTGGTCGTCAGTGTTTTTTTTTTAATAAAAGAAAGAAGAATTTGAACGTGAAATCTGATATTTTATTATGTAATGTATGTATATTATTTGTGACAATACTCTTAGGGCCATATATATATGTGTATGTAAGAAAAGTTTTAAGTAAAATAAAAAGTTTACCAAAAGCTAATAAATGATTGAAAAAAAAAATAATAAAAAGAAAGTAAAATATAAAAATTTTTTTTAAAAAGTTCACTTAGTTTATTGGTGCTTTTTAGTATTGTTTTGTTATACATATAATTTGAACATATACAGGGTGTCACAGAAATACTTATTAAAATTTAAGGAAATTATTTCGAAGCCTGAAACAAATAGGTTCTATTTTAAAAACAGATAATTACCTTTTTTAAATTATGTCTGTCCGAATACTGGATCCCAAGAAACGGGGAGATTTCATTTTTTCAGTCATAGAAATAACAATAATAATTTAACGTTATAGAAATTTAATTCGGATAAAGTTCCGAAACAATATTTTAAATTCGACCAACACTTATTTCGGTTCGAAATAATTATCTTCACGGAACTTTTATTTTCAATTCTTTTCGATCTGGACATCAGTTGTAAACGAACGAAACTTTAATTAAAATCATAAATAGCCGAATAGGAATTATAGATTTCAAAGTTTTACCTCCATGATACCCCCACATTTTAGTAAAGTAATAGTATGCCTATTTAGACCTTGTAATAGTATGCTTTAATTTCAGTTTTTGAATGAAGTGAATTGAAATAATAAAATATCTGGGGAGATTTAATGTATAATCTTAGTTATATAAAATTGAAGTCAAAAGATCTAATGTAGCTTTTGAGCACTCTGTGCTACAACAAAGCCTTTAATGACTTCTTAACATTTAAATCAAAATCAATATGAAATTACTTTATCTTTCAATATTTCGGAAACTTAACCTCCTTAATCATACTCTCAAAATTATGTCACTTATTTTTGAAACTCCCTGTACATTTGTCAAATATATAAGTGTGTACATATATTTGCTAAGCATTTATAATATAAATAAAATATACTAAATACTTTTTTGATAAAAAAAAGTTTAATATTATAGATTTTAACTTTACTTACATGAAAGTTATTTGTTTAATAATAAAGTTTTTTTTTATTTAATTCTTACTTATATATATTTTAATATATATATATATATATTTTTTTTAAAATGTTTACTTATTGTATTTATATAGATATTTATTTATGTTTTTAATCATCAGTCATTTGATTTTTTTTTTTGATTTCTTACAACCCATTAGTTTAGAATTTTTTAACCCTCAACGGCGTTGAACTGTTTAGTACATCCGTTTAAAATTTAATAATACTTTAGTTTTTTTTAAATATAAGCTTTAATTCGTATTGTAAGTTTTAATCGAAATAAAAAGTTTTTAGAAACTTTCTAATATTCAATACCCTATGAACTTATAATTCTAATTTACAAAAATGTCTTCACACCTAAAAGTTAATAATACCTCATGATACCCATTGATTATAAAACGGGTGAACTGAACTTATGAAAATAATTATTTGAAATTAAAAAACATAATTAATTAAAACCATCGAGGAGCCAATTAATTCACCAAATTTATTATCCTACAAGGTCCAAAAATATTTTACAAATTTGGAAATTTTACCTAAAATTTACATGTTGTTTATAAATTCAATTTATAATAATTGTAAGATTTGTAGATTTGTGAATATAGTGAAATATGCCCAGTTTAATTCATTAATTGCATCAAGCGTCCAGAATTCAACTTAATTAGAAAACAAGTACAATATTTCTCGAAGTTATTGTGAATTTGTGTCTCGGCTAAATTTCAGTTTGTTGACTTCCAATAGATGTCGCCAAAAAATTTAATAATAATAATTAAAACATAAATCCTCGAAGAAATATTGAACAATAGATGACTCTACCAATGTTCATACAATTACTTGATTTGCATACTTTTAGGCATAGTAACTAAATTTAATAATTTGGTTTTTTTGCCTTCTCGTACCCTTTTTGGGAGCATAAAGCTTTCACGTAGCCCATCCATCTTACTCTATTATTGACCATCTGCTTTATTTGGACCCAAATTTTCCAGCTATCTTGTTTTTCTTTTTCTACAGTTCTGTGCCATGTTATACGGGGTCTTCCAACACTCCGCTTTCCTTGTGGGTTTCATTCTAGCGCTTTTGAGCAGGTCTTTTTATTGTATGACCAATCCATCGCCAGTTTCGTTTTCACAGGATGTTCTTTTGTTACTTATCATATAGTTCTTCATTACTAATTCTTCTAGGTCAGAAGATTATGCAGTTAGATCTTAAGTATTTGTTCAGAAATCATAGTCTTATCAAATAACGGTATTCCTTATTAGTTAAAATACCATATTTTTTAATACTTAACAATATTGTATTTTGATAAAATATAACAATTTTATTACTATCAAATATAAATATTAGATAATTTGTAATTATAGATATACCTAGTCATACATATAATTAATATTATGTCATATAAACGTATACAAGCATATTAAAGATAATAAAATATAACAACTGAACAGATAAACGAATTTATAATAAAATTGTAAAAATGGTTTTACAATTTTATTATTTCACAAGTCTTTTTTTTAGAGTAATCAAAAACAAAATTATAAAACTAATTAACCTGGATTCTAAATTTATAATATATATATTTAACAATATTTACCACTGAATATTTTATATTTTTTTATTTATTTATTTATTACGTACGTATATACGTAACAATATGTACTTACGTGTATTTTATTATCGAATGCACAAAAATCGCGAAATATATTAAATAAAAAATATTTAACGTTATCATAATTATATCGCGTAATATGGTGACCTGAAGTAAGTTCCTGCAAAATAAGGCCCCGGGGGTGTTAATTTCCATTAAATGAGAAATAACGCCATGGGGTTTTATTTCTCATAGTAATTGAGAAATAAAGCCCCCAAAATTAAGGGGAAATAAAGTCCATGATTTTATTTCTCTTCTCTTTTAAGATGAACTACGACTTCTTTGAGAATTAAAGCCCCGGGGTATTATTTCCTATTTTAATTGAAATTGCAAATGAAAAAACACAATGGTTTCATATATTTTTAGTAAAAAGTTAATTTAAATGATATAACATCAGTGACGGGTACGATATATACACAGATTTTCTTGAACTATAATATCAAAAATAATTAGCACACATTTTGGAGCTGAAATCGAAATCAGGGGTATTTCTTTTTACCGAAATTAAAAAGCAAATTATAATTTTACATATAAACTACATTTATACTACGAAGTACACATATAAACCAGATGTTGTAACCAAAGTATTGCATAAATTAATCCATTAATACTCTGGAAAAAGGGTCAACTTTGATTTTTTAACCAACTTAAATATGACTCCTAATATAGAATCTCGCATAGACAAATATATAAATATTAAATACATATTGTTTTATATCTAATATTTTATACTACAAATTTAATGAAAAATAATAAGTCGGGACTTTATTCCTCAAGAAGTCGAAAATTCAATTGAAAGAGAAACAACACCCCGAAGCTTTATTTGTTACAGAAGTCGTAGTTCAACTCAAAAGAGAAATAAAACCCCGGGGCTCTATTACTTAATTACTATGAAAAAAAAAATACCCCAGGTCGTTATTTCTCATTAAACGGGAATAATACCCCGGGGGCTTTATTTCGCAGAGCCTTAATTCAGTTCACCGCGTAATATAATATATCAATATCAAAAAATCCAATAGCATTTAATTTTGATATTGTGTTGTTTTTTTTGTATTTAATTTAATGCCACTGCTTTTATTTGCACAATACTTAAAATTAAATGAAAAGTAATTGTATAAGTATCTGTTTAGTTGTTATTTGTTAAAAACCTTATTTTTTTAATTCAAATACCAATTAACATTTTAGTATACGATTTATTTGTACAGGGTGAGGAAGTGTACGAAGCGGTGGAAAGGGGGATTTCCAATGATTATTACTAATTTATGTTTTTATACCCGTATGACTATATAGTCAAAGGGTATAATAAATTTGCCATTACGTTTGTGACGCAGAGAAATAGGGGGGGGTAGATATAGACTTCAGTGTATGGATCGGATCAGAATCGAAAAATAAATTGATTTAGCTATGTATGTCCGCCCTCAAAACCTAAAGGAGCTAGGATCTTGAAATTTTCGCAAATTTGTTTTTTTGGAATAGCTGTCATCGCTATTTAAATCCAGTCATTTTGGTCTATGGGTTCGGGTAGCTGCCATACAACTCCTTCTTTTATATGAGCATTACACTACACTTAATGAAGCTGGGTGTCTGAAATTTTGCTAAAAATAGTTTAGTGTAATGGCCAAAGTTACAGCAAAATTTGGTTGGTCTACTGCAGAGGGTTCGAGTAGCTGCCATACAACTCCTTCTTTTATATGAGCATCACACTACACTTAATAAAGCTGTATGTTTGAAATTTTGCCAAAAGTAATTAACCGGATGATATAATGTATATGTAACGGTCATACGGGTATCCCAGAGTTGACACAGTCTACTCTACAACACTCTTGCTCGTTTTTTTTTTATTTATTTACATTAGTAATTGTAAATATTTTTTTTTTTTTGAAAGTTGTTAAATGCGTTCAACTACCAAAATGATTTTGGGAAGTTTTTAACTATTTATATATATATTTACAAATTATTGAGTGGAAAAATTAACAATGAACAATTTTTGTAATATACCTAGAAAAATACCATTTGTAGAAATTAAATATATGCATTAAAAAACAAATTTATAATGCAATTTAAATTTAGCTGGAAACAGATTTTTTAATTTTAAATACAGCAGAAGATACAAAAAACAAGATGCAATTTCGCAGGTTTAGCGGTTGAGTATTCAGTAGTTAAATGTCAAAAGTAGGTAATCTTCATTTGGAAATCAAGTACTTATAGTAATCCTAAATTGAACAACATTGTTCATTACCTTGTATTCAGGTAGAGTAATCATTTTTTTTTCTTAAATTAAAAATTGTCAAGTACATTTTGACAGAAAACTATTCACAATAGTATTTTTGAAATTCAATTAAAATAATTCACAATAAATTGAGATTATCTTGCGGAATGAATCATCGAGTTTTTTTTATAAAAAACTGATTAATTTTTTAAAGGAACTTATGTGACAATTTATCAGGGTGAATGACTTATGTGGGTTTGCTTTTAAGGAACTTATGTAGGAACTTATGAGGGTGGACGATTTATGTGAGCCCGCTTAAAGAAACTTTTTTTGGAACTTATCAGGGTGGATGACTTATGTAGGTCCGGAACTTTAAAGGAATTTATGTGGATAATTATTAAATAACATTTCTATAAGAAATACTTTTGGAAACATTACTGGGGTAACATTTTTTTGGTTTAAAAATACTTTTATATTTTTATTTAAATTTTAATAGCTTTTCTAAAATAATAAGCTATAAAATATATAATAAGGAGCTGGCTTAAAGAGATGGTACATAAAATACTTTTATTTTCTAAGATTTGAATAAAGATGCACAATTTAAATATTTTGAAAACATTTTGAAGTCGTAAAAATAAATATAAAGAAAATTACTGGCTCCTAGGGAGTAAGTCTAAATTAACAATATATAAAAAAGTTTTAATTTACAACCAAATAATTAAACCTATATGGTTATGTGGAACTCAACTTTGGGGTTGTGCCAAGCAAACGCATATTAAAAAAATACAAACCTTTCAGAATAAAATCTTACGTAACATAGTAAGTTCTCCCTGGTATGTACGTAATAGTGGCATTCATAGAGATTTACAAATTCCCAAAGTTATAGATGAAATAAGTAAATATGCCAAAAAGCATAAAGTTCATCTAGAAGAGCATATAAATATTGAAACTGCTCAGTTACTAATACGATTAATACAGGAAGGCTTAAAAGAAAAAGACCTTTAGATAATATAGTATTAAGTACAGATTTTCTATACTTACGTACGAAGTACAGAAAAAAATTAATGGTTAAACAGTTCGACTAGTCTTAATAAGGGAAGGGTGAGGTTTAGCTTGCTAAGAATCCAGCATACACTTCTGTTACGGGGCAGTTTGTATCTTTTGAAGATTCCCATTAATTCACGTAAAAATAAAAAAAAATTTGAAGTCGTTTCGTATGACTGCGGAAGACATGGAACACATCAAACAAATTGCATACTTTTAGGAATAAGTTTTAATTTTGCACAATCAATACAACCTATCATTGCAATCTTATTATATTATACATGAAGTATTTTTTATTAATTATTATTATCTAAATTCTTTAAAGACAAAGTTATTGTGACAAAATTTTTTAATTTTGAATAATATTCGTTGTTTTTATTTTAGACAACACTGTATTTTAAATTTTAAATCAATATTATTGAATTAAAAATTTAATTTTTTGATAATATTAATTTTAGTATTTTAGTTGAAAGTTTATAATAGGTATATAATATCATTGTTAGGTGAAAGGTAAAATTGTAGTTTATTTATATTTAACGAATATTTTATATAAGAGCATTTTGCTAGATTGTTTTTATAATTTGCATACATTTATTATAAATCAAATGATTTTGTATTCTATATACCCCAGTACTGTATAATTGTATACTTTTCTAATGAAATTTTTTGATTTCGCAAAATTTATATCTATATACTTTCAAAAACAAGAAAAATTTATTTGAATTTTATTAATTTAAATTGATTAAAAAATTTCTAATAAAATTCCTGATTATTTTTTAGGTTTGTTTATATTGAAAAAAAAAAAAATTATAAATTAAATAAATTTTATTTATAGGAAATGAATTTTAAAATTAAAATTTAATTTAGTAAAGTAAATTCAAAAACATTGATTTGAAAATTTTTTTTGGAAAAAAAATATAAACATATTAGTAAAATGCTTACCGATTTATAGTTAATTTAGTAAATTAAATTTCCACGTACCTGTAAAATTGAAAAAAAGGCATTATTAAATAAAATTTATAATTAAAGTGTGCAATTTTTAAAATTAGTGTAAAATAATATTTATTTATATTAAAAATTCTCAGGAGACAGAATATACTTTTTGGACCAATTTTTATAATCGAAAGATTGACCCTTTACAACAGTACTTAAATCTTAAGTTGATCAAAGAAATAAATTCCAATTGAATCCCCCTACGATTCCCTAAAGCACAATATCGGGAACGTTGTGATTCATGTACAAAAAAAAGTGACCAAATGAATTGACTTCCCAGTCGCGTAAAAATATCGCCAGATTAGTGATAGGCCACTGGTCAGTAGACACTCAGTAAACAAATTGAAAATCTTTTACAACACTTTCTGCAGGAGCTGTAAAGAAGCAATCGAACATAAAAATATCGAGCACTTTCTTTGCAGATATCCGGCTTTATATAGAACTGAAATTTTCTCACCTGATCAATTGTTCTTCTCCAACCTTAACAAGCTTTTTAAACATAAAATCAAAAAATTAGTTTCCTATCAGAATTCTACGGAATAAATAAAATACCGAAATAAAAACACAGGTCACATGAATGCAGTGGGATGAACTTGGCGCAATCTACTACTAATTGATATCACCACCTTGCTTACATTCACCTATCAGAATCAATTCAAATAATAATCAGTTGTTAAATTTTCGAAAATAATTCATGTCTCACTGAAAAAAGGTATACATGCATTCCAAAATAAAAATGCTTTCAAAGGGGTGTGTAACAAAATCAAATCACTCATAGGATAAACACTTTTGTTAGAACATACACCTATAATTTAAGTTAGAAAAATAATTAAGAAAAATATAACATTAAAATTGTCTATTTTTAATACCTGTGTCAACTAAATCGGCTACCTGATATTTATAATTGCCCCATAATATGTAGGTAAAAGCCCGACTTCAAAACGACACTTAAAAGAATAGAGAAGTGGTCAATTACAAAATATATCCAGGGGACCAAATTATATCGCACCAGATTAATCGCGGCACAAAACATTTGAAATTTGGGATACAAGGCACCTTTGAATAATTAATACTGAAAACAATTTAAGAATAAAATCTAGAGACGTATAAACTTTTGACACACTAAGAAAATTCAAATAAAAAGAATTCCAATAACCCAAGAGTGAAGTCCTAGATTGAAGTCCACTGATTGGAGAACAACACGATTTCCATATTGCAACTGAAGATACCCGACAATTAGAGCACCAAACCCAATCGTATTTCTTATTAAAATGTACAAAAATATTTTCACGTAAATACGAGTGTCAAAGAAAAGGAGGTGTCAGATGAAACCGCACAGCTCCTACACTAGTTACAACAAAATTCTGATTGAATTTTATTCAATTGTAAAACACCTATATTTAATAAAATTAATTATATTCATATAACTTATTGTTTTTCATTAAATTAAAATTAATTAATTTGTACATATATTTAACATATTTAATATATATACCTACATAATATAATTATAATATAATTATATATTTAATTTATTTTAACCTTTTTTCCTAATTATTATTTTTAAATAAACAAATAATTACATTAAATGCAAAAATAATAAAAACAATAAAAATCAAACAAAGAAAAATTATTTTGAAAACAGTTAAGTGCACCTGAGATTTTTTTTTTTTTTTTTTTTGTATTTGTTTATTTTGATTTTCTTTTTATATTTGTGTTTGAATTCCATAACAATTTTTTCCCATTATAATTGTTTTAAATTCATCCAATTATAAACATACACACACACACACATACACACACACATAATATAAATCCGAACTTATTCCATATTGGATTAAAAAATATATATATATATTAAAATATAAAATAATCTGTTTATTATATCCATTTGTGTATTGTTTATAAAAACTTTATACACACACATACATACTCAAACACACAATAAATGAATAAAATTACATTTAATATTACATATATATTAATAATATTATTGTATAATTAACAAAAAATTACCAGACACGTCATAAATGCATAAATGCACATATGTATGACTTGTATGCATATATATATATATATATATATATTAATTTATATGCATATATGTACGAGTATACATATATATAATATATAACAGAAAAAAAAACAAAAACAAAAAACTTATAACACTATCAGATACAATTAAACGCAACAATTTCTGGTATTAATAATAAAAAATTCGTATCTATAGATAAATAATTATATTATATTGTAAGTACAATTTGCTATATAAGAATAAATTATATAATTATAGAGAAAGAGAGAGAGAGAGAGAGGGAGAGATAAAATCAAAAAAAAAGAGAAGGAAATAATTTGTTATTTCAACAAAAAAGAAAAATTAAAAAGTAGTTGAGATAAATTTTTTATTATATATAATGTCTAGATATTATTAAATAAATTTAAAAAACCGTTTAAGCATATTTTATTTAATAATATTTAAGTATAAATATGTATACCTATATATATATACAGGGTGTCCGGGACTCAAGTACGCGCACTGCACTCAATGATTGGGGGCATTTAAACAAACAAAAAATTGTAGTGGAGGGGGGGTCTATTGTGGACCTCTTTCGAGATATGAGGGATTAAAGATTTAAGGAGACTTTTCATAAAAAATTAATAACTTTTGAACAGCTTACTGTAGAGAGATAAAAAAAAATCTATTTTCTAGAGTAAGTTGTCAGCTTTAATTTTTGTGTACTAATAATCCCCATATACCCAACAGTTACAAAGTTATGAAGGTTCAAAATGATTTAAAATGAAAAAATTATGTTTCAAACTCTATTTTCTTTTGAAGCACACTGTATTTGGTGTACTTTTTATAGCATATTTCAAGACAGCTTTTCAAGCCCTTTAATTAGTACATAATAACTTTTTCTCTATCTCTAACCATTTTTGATATGAAAACAGAAAAATTATGAAATTTTTTTTTTATCTATTTATTTTTTCATTAATATTTTATAAGAAATTTTAAATCATTTTGAACCTTCATAACTTTGATACTGTTGGGTATATGGGGATCATTACTATACAAAAATTAAAGCTGACAATTTATTCTACAAAATGGATTTTATCTCTCTACAGTAAGCTGTTCAAAAGTTATTGATTTTTTTATGAAAAGTCTCCTTAAATCTTTAATCCCTCATATCTCAAAAGAGGTCCACAATAGACCCCCCCCCCCCCCCTCCACTACAATTTTTTGTTTGTTTTAATGCCCCCAATCACTGAGTGAAGTGCGCGTACTTGAGTCCCGGACACCCTGTATATATGAAGTTTTGATAACTGTATATTTATCATATAATAAAATATGACAGTAAGCAAGTTTACAACAAAAAAACAACAACAAAATATGTTCATATATATATATATATAATACCACATATCTGTAAAAGATACTTTAATAATGGTAATATAAATAATCCAGCTGATATAAAACCGTTATAATATTTACAATACAATTATAATCATTTTTATAATTAATTATTCTAAGTGGGGGTGCACTATAATAATAATAAAATTTTTTGTAATTTTTTTTACCGTTATACTTATATATATATATACTTTTACACATATATGAGTTATATTGTAATTTAAATGCTTAAGAAATTTTTCAGTAAATTTTAATATGATTCATAGCAAATCTATTTATAAAAACAGTTGTTTTGGATTCTTTAGTTTGCGAGTCGCTAATCTGCCCCTTCCCCCCCAAAAACTGATTTCCCTAAATTGTCCTATAATTTAAATGAGTTGTTTCAAATATTGTAAATAGCTTTATATTATGTACGATTAAGACAACTTCAATTAACATTTTTTTTTAGCAAAGACTTAAACCTTTTTAAGATATTAAACCCAAATAAGAACCTTAAAAGATTTGAAGTTCAAAACTTAAACTTTGTAATTCCTTAGCAAATATTCTTATATAAAAATTAGTTAAGATTTGAAATTTGAAACTATAATATCAGGTTATTTAAGGACATGAGATTCACGATCTTATATTACATCAACTAGTCATCACTATAAATAAATATATTCAAATAACAAATTTTAATCATACACGAATGCAATTTTGATTAGTGAAAAAAACCCTGACTTATCAAATTCAATATTATTTGATTAGTGATAAGTACTTGATAAAATGTATTTTGAAAATTTAAAATTTGATATTTCAGAACTTGAGAACCCTGGATCTTTTGATTAAAGTTATCACTAAGTATTGATTATAAACAAAGACCGTTTTAATTAGTACTATACACTCACTTATTAAAATTCACTCACTGTGATTAATGATAAGTGTTTAGTGCAATAGGACTCAAAGACTTGTATTTTTCTTCAATTCTAATAAATATTCTAAATTTAGAACAATAATTTCCAAAATAAACTAAATCACACAAAGTACATACTTATATATATATAAATACACTGATTAGTTCAGTGCTGTCAACCTCAGTCTAATTAAAGAATATCTCAAATAATCTGTTATTCACTTAGCTTAAATACGATATTAATATAATTTTATTTTATTTAAAAAAGGTCCTTTGAATACCAACATCAAGTTATTCATAATAACAGTTTTCTGATATTTTATATAACGGTAAATATTTTAACATATAATATTGCGCAATAAATAAAATTTTTTTTGTTTTTAATTATTGCATAAACAATATTTACATCTAAAAATTAAATTGAAAAACGAAAATACTGAAAAAATTAAAAACTTTCAATACGTTAATTAAAAAATGATTCATATGTAGAATAAAATTTATTTGATTTGATCCTGCTGTGTATATATATATGTACATTTTAATAAGGTTAATTATATACTTATGCTAGTTTGCCCTACAAAAATTAATTTTCCGTTATTATTTTAAATTTTATTTAAAGATTTTTAGTTTAAAAATTGCACAAATTGTCTATTAAAATAGTTATTATTCAAATGGGTGGGTAATAAATTCAGCTCAGGCAATTTAAACTGGGAGTGGTACTAAATCACGATTTGAAAAATCTTAATTGAAAAAAATCTGGTTTTTAAAAAATTATGGTTTTAAAAAATCTCGATGGATAAATAGTCGTTTTAACATGATGTCGTTTTTACAAAATCGTATTTTTACAAAATCTTGTTTTCTTGAAAATTTTGTTTTCTTGAAAATCACGTTTTTTGAAAATCTCTTTTTTATTGGCTTCACTTCAAAATAACTTCCGAACTTTTTTTAAGTTATAGGAGGCATTTTAAAGTTAGTTTCAAAATCTGAAGTTCAATAATTTTATTAAATGGGATTTCGGCCGGAAGACCCACTCTATAAGCCTATAAGCATTACAGTGCAATTATTAGTATTGACTTAAGAGTCGGATTGTAAGATCAGGATTGCTTCCTTTAATATTAACATATACATATATATATACAAATATATACCGGAGATTCAAATATAAAAAAACGAGATTTAGAAAAATAGGAGATTCTGCAAAAAAGTTAATTTTGTAAAACGACATTTTGTAAAAACAAGATTTTGTAAAAACGAGATTTTGAAAAAACGAGATTTTGTAAAAACAAGATTTTTTAAAAACGACATTTTGAAAAAACGACATTTTGTAAAAATGAGATTTTGTAAAAACGAGATTTCATACCAAACCCATTTTTAAAAACAACAGTATACAAAAATACAACATTTAAATCGAAATTTCAAATTTAAAATCAAACATTTATCAGATCACAGCAATCATTGAACATACAACCCCCTGAACCAATTTGTTTTAAAAGATCAAAGATCTCACAGCGTCCCATGTGAAATATAATTACAAATATATGCAAAAGCTGATTAGTAAAGTCATATCAAATTTATAAATTTTACAATTTAACCGTTATTATAAAATTTTTAATGCAAATCAGATTTTTTTATGTAATTTTAAGATACATATATACCTATATTTGTTTTTTTTTTGTTTTTTTTTTTTTGTATCTAACAATTTACAAGTTTCAGATAAATTTAGTACAACTTTTCTTTGTTCGTTGCTTTGCCTTGTTTTTGAGGTTTTAAAAAATTCTAAAATTTTAAATGGCGGTTATACATGAATAAAACAAACAAACAAACATTATTTTTTGTAAGTGTAAAAATTGCAATTAAAATAAAAGTTTGAAAAAAAAAAAAATAAATATTTATGTTTAATTGTTTCTTTCTATTTACATAAAAAGTGTGTTTAAATTATGATTAGCATATAATAATTCTGTGGAACATTTAAATTTTCTGAAACTTTAAAAAAGTTTTCCGACTAATTGAAAAGTAAAATAATAGTTTTCAAATTAACTTTTAAAGTTGAATTCATATATATATATATATATATATATATATATATATATATGTAAATAGTTTTTAAACAATGTTTAATTAATAGATACAATGTTGTATCTTTGTTAGTTGTACAAAATTTTGGAGAAACACTTATGATATAAAAGTTTTAGTACTATTCAAAATGCAATTATACTATTTATTCAAAGTGTGAATAAATAGTATATTCACATGAAATCAATAGTATATTCCCATGAAAGTGCAATTTTTTATAATGCATGACTTGAAGTAGAGTTATATAAGGCTAAATTGTTATCGAGGTTTTCCCTATTTCAAAACTTCAGCTTCCAAAAAATTCATATTCCAAAGGCCTAAATTATTATATAAAATATTAAACCTCAAACTTAAAACAGTTGGAAATATTCAAAAATTTAATCTCTTGTTACATTTCAATATTTTAGTACTTAATTACTTTAAATTATTAGTTCGAACTCAATAGAACCAGGTCTAGACATCATAGTACTTAGTCTTCTTATCTAATATTCAGTGGCACTTAGCAACAGAACTGGCGTTTTTCAAGTACGATTGCAAGTCAAGTACCAGACCTGATGCTGGACAAAATATTCAGTAAAATAGTAGAACACAAAAGAATAAAGTCAAAGATAAATACTGGTAGTATTAGTTAAACACTGGTAAGTACTGATAATGTTCTGCTTAGTACTTGTAAGCACTGGTAAATACTGCAAAGTACTGGTAAGTACTCCTAGTAAAGTACTGGTAAGTATTGGTAAGTATACCTACCAGTACTACTGGTAAGTACCAGTGGTAAGTACCAGTGGTAAGTGGTAAGTACCAGTGGTACTGGTAAGTATTGGTAAGTACTAGTAGTACTGGTAAGTATTGAGAAGTATTGATAAGTACTAGTAAGTATTGGGAAGTATTGGTAAGTACTAGTAAAGTAATGGTATTTTCCTGTACTCGTATTGTTACTGGTACTTGTACTTTTACAATACTCAAATTCTACTAAATATTTTTTCCAGTAACAGTACTAGTACTTACTAGTTTACTTAAGCAAGTATCTTAGATACTATATAATATATCATATACTTACTATCATTAAATATACCGTTATTTTCTATTACGATTCCACACTTTTGTTTATTTAATACCCATAGATACATTCTTTTAATTCAGAATTTAAATATATTTGGATAAACAAATTTTTAATCGTATTAAATCTAATTTCATATGAATAAGTACATATTTAGGTTTTAATTAACAAACTTACAAAACTCTTATAAATTCATATAGTCTTAAAACATTAAGTATTCTTCATTCACAAACAAAATAAACACATACATGTCTACAACCATTTCGACATTAATCTTTTACAAATCTTTTAACATAATTATATATTTTTTATTAATTTCAAAGTACTTATCATAACATAAAATTTAACTTAAATGCAAAATTCAAAACAAATTTTGAATAACTGTGTGAATATAAGTACTTTTATAATTACTAAGGAATTGAAAAAAAAAAAAAATATTAGGCATCTCAAGAATAACTTAATATTTTTTTTTTATCTTAATTAGAATGGTTAAGTTAACATTGCAATATCTGATTATAATTTACAGGGTGTCGGAAAAATTGAAAATTAAATAAAATTAAAATAAGTACAATTTATAAAGAGTACATATGTATTATAAAAGTACTATTTCATGTACAAAGAAATGATTCTCTGTGATAAGTATTTGTAATTTCAACTAAGTACTCCACTATTTAAAACCTCTACTTGACAAGCTGACCTTTAGAATCATGAATGAATGCATCAAACATCTGTTACTTAATTAACGTAATATGGATTCAAAACATTTAGCCTTGGATAATTTTCAGAATTTCTTAGGAGTCAATACAAGTTATTTGTGCAGTAGATTTAATAACTTAAATACTTTATTTATGACTCTATTAGTTAATTGTACTTTTAATATTGCTCTATAAGTTAATTATGGAGTATATTAAGTAACTTAAGTACTTATTTATGATTACTTATATTAGTTAATTGTGCAGTAGATTAAGTAACTTAAGTAATTACTTATTTAGGACTCTAAAGGTTAATTGTGCAGTAGATTAAGTAACTTAAGTACTTTATTTATGACGCTATAAGTTAATTGTGAAGTAGATTTATTAACTGAAGTAACTACTTATTTATGACTCAAAAGGTTAATTGTGTAGTAGATTAAGTAATTTCTTAATTGTATTGATAGTAACATATCATGTGCTTATATTTGAATTGTCATAGTGTTATTTGACTGTATGTACTCTTTTGACCAAAATATATTGCAGAATATCTATTTTTATATAAGTACATTTATACAAGTACAGATTATAAAAGTACTGAACTAGCATGCGTTTTAGAGATTGATTAAAAATCAGGGTACTTCCCTTCTAAATAATGTCAAATGAAATACAGTGAACGTACCCTATATTAACCTTTTAGTCATATCACAACTCCTCCCATTCCAATTTGTCATATTAATCTTAAAACAAATGACATACCCTGTACAAACAATATACTTAATACCAATTAGATTAAATAACTTTAATATTGCTTTGTCTAGAATTTCACAACATTCACATGTAACAACATAACAACAACAACAATAACAACAATAACAGTAAACCATTATACACATAGGTAAAATTATTTAATTACTATGTAGTTTTTTTTTTTGAAAAACTATAAGCGCAATTTACACAAAAAAAAAAAAAAACAAAAAAACAAAAAAAAAAAAAAACTAGTTTTATGCAAAACTTAACAAAAAAGAACAATCCAAAATGCACAATATTGCATATTGCACATACATAAAAAAGTATATAATATACTTTTATACCCCTGAATTAATGAGAATTAAAAAAAAACAAAAAAGTAAACCGAAAAAATGTGAGTGTGATGTGTAAGAATGAATTAAAACTACTATATAAATTTCCATTATGTGTATGTGTATAATATTCTTTTGCAATATTTATAGCTATTTTTTTAGCACATTTTCAAAAAATTTTGTAAAAATGTGCCTATATAGCTTCACTCTGTCCGTCCGTCCGTATGTTTACAATAACTTTTACACCGTTTGAAATAAAGTAAAGAAATTTTAACCATGGGTAGGTATTGCAAAAAAAATAATTTCGTAGAAGAATTTTTTTATGTAGCCCCACCGGTTACGAGGCTACAGCCCCCCAAAATTGGGAAAAGCCCTATATTTAAATTGTTATAACAAGAGGTCTGCTCGATATATTTTCAATCTGAAAACGGCAAACGATAGCTGGTTTCATAAACTTTATAAATATGTATTTAAAAGGCAAATGTTTAGGGCCGCCCATGTTTCGGAGCTATAAGGGCTCGAAAATTGAAATTTTGCTATTTTTAAACACCTGTAACTTGAATACCTGTCCAAATTTTTTTTTAGTGATTCAAAGCTCTAAATTCAAAGCTCTATAATTATATTTCAACATGTGTCAAAGGTTTTTCTTAATTTTGAAGAGTGACGAAGCTACAGCCCCTGCAAATTCCAAAAAAGCCCTATATATAAATTGATATATCAAGAGTTCTGTTAGGTTTATTTTCAATCGAAAAACGGTATAAGAGAGCTGCTTTTACAAAAATATGTCGCTTAAATGTATAGGATTGCCATACGGTACTAAAATTTACTATTATATAAAACTCAATTTTTGCAAAATTTTTGGTCCCATATATCTCCTAAACGCTTTAAGATAGGATCCTAATCCATTTTTGCTTAGATTGATTGGATCCAAATTTTTGTGGAATTCACTATTTAATTCCTAGAACCTAAAAAAATGGAGGGAGACAGAGTGGGGGGAGGGGGAGTTAGATGAAGTTGGATCCTTGAGAAACTTAGAAACCTTTCCCATTGAAGGGCTATAACAACTTTAAAATAAAAACTTTACTGTTAGCAGTAAATTTTATAAGTAAGCTGTAACTATTTCCAAGTAAATATTTCCAAAGTTAAACTCAGTATGTAATACAATATAAATTTGAAAATGTGCTTTTTAAAAAACCCTTGGTTTTTTTTTCAACACTTGTTTTTTTTTATTTTGTTTCGTTTTGTAAATTTTTAAAGTTTTTTTTTTTGTAAATGAACGTGAGATTTGAATCCATATAAAAAATAAAAGATGAATATATTAATTACGGTTGAGTACATATCTTACAATGTAGACACATATAAAGGTATATATATAAAAATATGTTATTTTTTTTTTCAAAAAATTCATTATTTAATGGATTTTTTCAAATGAATATATGTAATAATTTACAGTTTTAGAGGTAAATCTTTGTGTTAGAATCCTTTTAATACCTGTGATAAAGATTGTTTGTGGTGAATTAGTTAATGAAAATAGTGTCAATGCCAATTTAATGTAGGTTCTTAGATATAGTAATACATTTAGGGGACTTGGAACTACAGATAATATTCTAAATAAAAAATTGAGTAAGTTTTGCATTTATTATTCGACTCTACAGATACATTTTGGGATGTTATTCTATGTAATATAAAAAAAACTCACAACTTTGAGTTTGACTCATACATTCTCTCATACTTGAGACTCTAAAATATATTTTTTTGGAATCTTATTCTATGTACATACTTTTAAAAAAACTAATAACTTTGAGTTTGACTCATACATTCTCACATATTTGAGAATTAAACCATAGTTTGACTCATGTTTCCTATATTTGAGAATTAAGCTGTCATTTTAAACGTCAGAATTTTAATTGAGTATTTCTGGAATTATAAAAAATTTTCTTCTATTCCAAATACTTTTAAAACCTTACCTTATACTCACTGATACTCACTGAGCTACAAATCTTTATAATGTACGATATTAAGTTTGGTAAAATTTCAGCTTGTTATACTTATAATAGCTTAGAGTTAAAAAGAATACTCAAAGATATTGTATAGAGATTAATTCTAGTACTACAACTGAGTGAATATCCCAAGTTTCAAATGAGTGAAAAAAAACCTACGTATCAAGTTAAAAAAACGTTCAGGAGTACTTAAAGGTACTCACTGAGTTACAAATCTTTATAATGTACGATATAAAGTTAGGTAAAATTTAAGCTTTTTATACTTATAATATCATAGAATTCAAAAGAATACTCGAAGACTAATTCTCCTACTATAAATGAGTGAATATCCCAAGTTCCAAATGAGTAAAAAATAGCACTAACGTACAGGTAATACGAGTACTAAAAAACCTTCCCAAAAAAAAAGTATTTAAAAGGTTATTAAAATATTACTTAAATCAAAGTTAAGAAATTGAACTCATCTAAATTCTTAGTTTGTAAAATATTAGATAAATTCAGACAAAACAAATTTCAGAATTAGATTTTGACGTTCTCTTAACGCTTTGGAAATGTCAAAAATATGAAAATAGCACTGAAAATGAGTTTAGTACTCCTGTTCTATTCGTATTCATACAGTACATTTCGTAATTACTCAAATCAATCAAAGAAATCATTAAATGAAATTTATTTTAATAATATATTTTTGTCCATCACTGTATTTATTATACATGTGAATTAAAAGTACATTATTAAAGAATAATACCTATATATATCCTATATATATATATATATATGTAAAAAAAAATGCATTCCAATCCAATATAATGCTTTATTCACATTTTTTACTCATTTGAGTTATTCATAAACAACTAAAAAGTGCTGTTGTGTTATTTAGCAATGAGTTAAATTTAGCAAAGAAAACAAAAAAAAAAAAACAAAAAAAATGAGTGAGAAAAAAATAAAAGAGAGAGGCTGTTAAAATTTGGAAAGTATTTTATTTTCTTATTTATTTTTTTTTGTGTTTTTATTGTTCTGTTTGTTTTTATTATTTCTTAAAGTTTTTTTTTTACATTTCCCAGTTCAAGTTTTTTTTTTTTTTTTGTTTTTTTTTTATTATTTTTTATTTTATTTTTTTTTTTAATGAAAAGCGAAAGTAATTATTGTGTAAGATTTTTTTGATATTGTTGCTGCTGTTGTTGTTGTTGTTGTTGTAACTGCTGCAGAGCATAAAATTGTTTACTAAATTAAAAGTGAAATAAAAATAAAAAAAATTTAATAATATGATAGGTGTGCCACTTTATATTATACTCGTACATACATATTATATATATATACGTATGTACGTACATATATATATATTTACTTTCAGTTCCTTTATACAAAAACTTAAATTATACTCAAGGGATACAAAAATTTTATTTTTACATTATTATTGTATATATATATATATATATATAGTTAGTTATTGTGTATTGCCGTCTCTTTTTAAATTTTATTTTATATTTTATTTTGAGTTAAAGTTTAAGTTAATTAAAAAAAAAAAAAAAAATAAAAAAAAAAAAACTAAACTGGGTTAATTGTTTCAATCTAATTAAAAAGGAATTAATAAAATAAAGATATATAAGTAAATTTATTTGTGCAAAAAAAAAAAATAGTTGCTTTAAGTTTAAACATAATCTGCAGTTAGTATTATTAAAAAAAAGCCAATTAGTATATAAACTTAATATTAAGATATTGATATAATATTGAGATAATATGGAATAATAGTAGAATCTTATTAGTTGAGTATTTAGTACTTAAATTGAAATGAGTACTTAAATTAAATACAACTTAACTATGAAGGGGTTAAATTTTATGGATTAATTGGTTGAATTCATAAATTTGAGATTGATTTCAAATCTTAATTTTACAATCAAAATATATAAGTATATGCTGAAACATGCTATTGTGAGATTCGGTATTGAGCTTGTTTTTGAGTTTTATTTTTGAGAAATTGAGTTTTTTTTTTTTTTTGCAACTAACCAATTAGTAGATTAATTATAAAATTGATTATTTCTGATAAATTCAAGATTTCTTAAAGTTTGAGATTATATACTTTTACTTTTTGGTACATATATTTTCTGTTGAAACAATTTGCCGAATATTTCTAGATTAGCCTATGCTAACTCAGTGTGCGTTTATGTTGGAGCTGCGGTAAGTGATAAGAGAGCCTATATGGGAATAAGTTTGAAACTCTATGCAGATTCAAATAGAGATGTTTATATTGGAGCATCGCTTTGATTAACTATACACAAAATACATTTTCGACGCTTCGCTCTTATCTACGCTCTTATCACTTAACGCAGCTCCAATATAAACGCACCCTAAGTCATACGTTTTAAGTTATTAGATTCGACATAAATTATATTATTTACAAAATTGTAAAATATGTACAAAATAATTATAAATTGTTTTACAAAAGCATTTCAAAAATTTCAAATATAACCTAGAGTCCGAAATGTATCTCTAAAGTGTCACAAAGTGTGAGAAGTTTCATAAGTGCCTTCGTAGTAATTAACTAACTAACCAATACTGCAACGTAAACCAAAAATATCAGAATATAATGATTAAAAAATATAATTGTAACAGTGCCCTATTCTACCAATAACTTATTTAATCACTAATCAAATAATCAAATAATAAATATTTTGATAAATTTTTGTTGCTCCAAAACAATTTTTGACAACAAACCAATGAAATTTAATTAGTAAAAATACTCATTTATAATAACA
Source organism: Dolichopus griseipennis (assembly GCA_963082915.1). Taxonomy (NCBI): domain Eukaryota; kingdom Metazoa; phylum Arthropoda; class Insecta; order Diptera; family Dolichopodidae; genus Dolichopus; species Dolichopus griseipennis. Next base: position 75,600,329 of record OY720445.1, read on the forward strand.
CTCAACATACTCAGGTTGTTGGTGTAACAGGATATAAAACACTCAAGTTGATACTGCTTAGAACTCTGGGCAATACTTAATATTGATAATATGCAATTTTGGTTATAAAGGCTGTAAAATTACTACTTTCAAAATTATTGAAATCATTTTTGAGCTTCCCACCAACCCTTAGGTTCATCAGAGAAATATGAATTCAAATAATGTTATCCTTAGGGTTTCTTTATCCAAATTATGATTTAAAGTTATAACTTTCTTTTTAAAATAAAATCTTGAAATATTTTGAAAAGATTTAAATACTTTTTTTTAAAAGTTCCTGTCAGAATTATCTTCAGATGCTGCATCTGAAGACAATGAAAAGAAATGTAAGTTGATTTTCCAAATTTGTATGCAACTCTCCTATGCAACAGAAACTGAATTTTGAAATAATAAACCCAAAAAAGGTTTTTTAACATTATAAATCTATAAAATAATATTATTATATTGTAAAATGTCACATCTTCTAAAACATCACAACCTCACAAATAATACATTCCCACCTTGATTTTAAATTTACAACTTTAATAAATGTCCATTACATAATTGTATTAAATTTAATAAAAAAAAATCTAATTTAAAATTAAGAAAAAAAAAAAACTGACCAATAAACCTATTAAATTCTTTAAAAAAATATGTATCTATAAGTATTAATATTTAATAATTTATCAAGGTCTTTTATATTCTCATATCGTAAGTATATATTCTTATACCAAATATATGACACAAACCACATACACGTATTACATTAAATACATGATATATAGTACAATCAAACACACATAAACCACATAATATATAGAAAATATATATATATATATCTTATATTTTATTACTTTCATTTTTTTTTTTTCAAAATTTCATTCTTTAATTCTATATAGAATTATTATTACAAATTTTTATAAATCAACATTTTGGATTTAAAGATACTTTTTCTATTTAACATTATAGTATCCGTTAGATACTAATGTTATCCCTCTTTAAGATTAGAATTCACCAAAATAAGTTTGTATGAATGGTTGTACAATTGAATAATAATAAAAAATAAATTTTCCAAATTTTCTATTTTCTTTACAAATTTTCTAGAATTTAAAGGCAGAGCCGTCTTAAACCTTTCGTAGGCCATAGGCATATTACAACATATAATCGTAGTATGAAAAAAAACGTAGTACGCCAGAATAATTTTCTAAACATTTTAGTTTGAAATTCAATTGTTTCACAAGCTGTTGTGTATTTTGGTACTTTAAAATTTAAAAAATTATTGCAACAGAGTGCCGTTGTTTTTAAGTTTGTATAATTTATGTTATTTTACATATGAACATGTATAATAGAGATGTGTCGTTCATGAACGATTCGTTCATAATGAACGAGTCATTTGAGTTAAAAAAACATACGATTCACTAAATTTAAAAAGACTCGTTCGAAAAGAATCATCAGTCAATCATCATAGATTTTGAACGTCGTACACGTACTATGGATACAAACAAAAAATTGCAATCAAATACTAGGAGCACTAAGTAATATTTCAGAATGTGTTCGACAACCACCAGCAGTAGTTCACGAAGCGAAATGTTTGTTAAAAAAACTCAACCATTTAGAAACGGCATTAATGACGGTTATTTGGGCAAATCTCTTAAATAATATTGATAAAGTAAATAAAGCAGTATAAGAGCCAGGAATTGAATTCTGTACAATTGTGAATTTATATGATGGTCTTCTAACATTTTTGTCAGATATTCGAAACAAATTTGATGATTTTGAGAATATGGCTAAAGAAATGACAAATTCTGATTACAAGGATTGTGTACAAAGAAGGCGGAAAAGAAAACAATTTTTCGACGAAGTAACAGAAGAAGATTCAGAATTGTCTGCTAGAGATACGTTTCGAATACATTCGTTTTACCCTATTGTTGATAGACTATTCACCGAAATGAAAAAACGACGAGGAGCATACAATACATTATACAATAATTTCAGTTTTATTGGAGATAAATCTTTATCCAACGATGAAGTTAGGTGTAAAGCTAAAGATTTAGTTAAAACATATTCATCAGATGTATAAAGATAAGAAATCTGTAGCAGATTTAATTAAATCACAAATTCAAGACAAACTATTGACAAGTTTTCCAAATGTCAATATTGCATTTCGAATTTATCTTTCTATTATTGGAGCAAATGCAGAAGGAGAACGATCATTTTTCAAATTGAAACAAATTAAAAATTATATCCGTTCAACAATGAATCAAGATCGGTTATCATCGTTGTCTGTTCTTTGCATTGAGAGTGATCTTACTCGGGATATGAATTTTGACGATATTATTCAAGATTTTGCCAAAGAAAAATGCCAAAAAAAGATTATTATTTAAAGTTTTCAGTTCCTTTTTTTATATTTGAATTTGTAAAATAAAATTATTTTATTTTTCTTTATATATTTAAATGTATTTTATTTTATTAATTTTTCTTCGTAGGCCACCTAAAATTTCGTAGGCCATAGGCACAGTGCCTATGGTGCCTATTGGATAAGACGGCTCTGTTTAAAGGGTATTACAAAGCATAATTGATTCTCATACTTTATGTGATTGTTTTGTTTTTTATCTTAAAGTTATTTTGGGTTAGTTCTGATAGAATTCAAGTTAAATTGTTGAAAATAAATCGTATATAAGAAGTGTTTTGAAAGGTATTTTTCAACATTGGTCAAAAAAAATTTACAATTTTTTGTAAATTTTGAAATACATCAAGTTGTACTTTTATTGGTTTTAATTTTATGGCATATTTATGACAGTCTTAAGTCTAAACAGTTGAATCTGAATGAAGGTAAAATCTTTCTTAATGTATTTAAAAAAATTTTTAATGTACATTTCCCCTTAGAATTTTTACCTTTACAAGTTAGAGTTTTTTGGAACTATTTGGGTAATTTAACAAGAAATTCGGAAATTTATAGAAATTCTTGGATTAGAGTATTTCTTTTACAATTGTTTCAGTGCAACTGTTGGAATGATTAAGTATTAAGTCTGTTCAATATTTATTACATAATATATTTTATGATTTCGAAAAACGACACAGATTTGAATTTGTAGAACTGAAGCATCAGATTTCGGAAACAATTAATCTGGCTTAATATTTAAAAGACATAATTTGCATGATAAAATAGTAACCACAGCTCCTCAAACTCTTTTCTTCCTCAATAGACTTAATTTTTCATCTAGCATCTTAACCCCTTAAAGAACAGGTTATTATAATTGAGAAGTTAGGAAGTTGACTATCTGAAACCTGCAGAATCTAACTTCATATTGTACAAAAGTTTAATTTTTTGAATGCTGCATTGAATATCTTATATGTTCGAACCCTTGGAAACTTTAAAGCATGCATTGAATTCATATAGGGCATTCGAGCATTTTCCGAATGCACCTTAACCCCTTAAGGAACAGTTTATTATAATTGAGAAGTTAGGAAATTGACTATCTGAAACCTGCAGAATCTATCTTCATATTGAACAAAAGTTTAATTTTTTGAATACTGCATTGAATATCTTATATGTTCGAACCCTTGGAAACTTTAGAGCATGTATTGAATTCATATAGGGCATTCAAGCATTTTCGGAATGCACCTTAACCCCTTAAGGAACAGTTAATTCTAATTGGAAAGTTGGAAAATTGAGTATCTGAACCTTACAAAATCTTCGAATATAATAAAGGTTTAATTTTTTGAATATTTCATAGCATAACTTGTACGCCCTCATCCTTGGAAACTTTAGAGCATGCATTGAATTCATATTGGACATTCGAGCATTTTCGAAATACACCTAAACCACCCTTAAGGGACCGTTTATTCTAAATGGAAAGTTGGAAAATTGTGTATCTGAACCTTACAAAACCTTCACATAGAACAAGAGTTTAATTTTTAGAATACTGCATTGCTTATCTTGTATGTCCGCACTCTTGGAAACTTGAGAGCATGCATTGAATTCATATTGGGCATTCGAAGTCTAGTTTCCTAAAGGAAGCAAGGAATTCGTTCTTAAATAGCTCGAACCTACTCATACTGAACTTGAAACTTAAGAACATCATATGGGGCACAAGTGAATCAAAAAGGTTCGTTCTTAAATAGATCAGAAAATACAGAATCTACTCACACTACCAAATCCTTATCTAACTAATAAGCTATGCTTCGGCACATTTAAAAAAAAAATTATAATTTAGTGTCTAGATTTTTTTTTTTAATGAAACTCTCAAATATAGTACCAACCCCCTTACTGAAAAAAAATAAAAATTTGTAAATTTGTCGAATACATTCTTAAAAAAATCCATTAAATATTACCCTACAATAAATAGACTATCTTTCCAAGGTTCCAAAGAGCAGTAACGTGCATTAGCCGTTTTAGAGTGTTTTATAGCTTAAAAGCGACTCATGCACATTACTGAACTTTGGAATGTTGGAACCTTGACTTTGGTAAAACGTTCGACAATGATCAATGTTCAATGCGACGTCAGTAATGTACCCAATGACTAAAAAGACAATAACCAATTTTAAGCAATTAAGAATCTCCAATTAATTTATAACCCCTTCGAAACTTTCTCAGCAAATTTTTGAGTTTTTTTTTTCTTTCATGGTTTATTTTAATGTTAAACGTGTCCTGAATTTTCATCTTTTAATCCCTTATTTCCATTTCTTCTCAATTTATATTTTATTGTATTACAAAATTTGTTTCTGATCCTTTTTTTGTTTTTCTTATTTTTTTTTTGTTTTTTTCTTTCATCGTATGGTCGTCGTCAGAAACAGTTTAAAAAAAAAAAAAATAAAAAAAAATTTGTCGAAGTTTTCTATTTTAATTTTGAATTCTTCCTTTTTTTTTTGCAGTTCTTTTAAAAGTTCCCTCTACTGACACAATAAGACAACAACAACGACACTTAAAACATTGGAATTTTTTTTTTTTATTTCAGAAAAAAAAAGAAAAATTCAAAAAAAAAATTCCCGAAGGACTTTTAAACTTTAATTTAAATCTGAATAAAACTGGCAACAATAGCAACAAACAGCAGAAAAAAAACCCTAAAAAACTATTTTTTTTTTTTTGTGCAATTTTATTTTGCAAAATTAAGAAATGACAAAAAAAAAAAAATAAAGTTTAAAGTTGTACAATTTTTCTTGCAAAATATTTTACAATTGCAACATTTTATTGTGCAATTTAAGAAAAAAAAACAAAACTACAAAAAAAATAAAACTACAAAATGGTATCAAATGAAAATGATGACAAAAAAATATCTTAAAAAAAAAAGGAGCAACAGCAGTTTTCGAAAAAAAAGAATAAAACATTGTCAGCATACACATATACATATACACATTAATAAAACTTAAATATCTATGGTATATGTGTGACTGTGTATAAATACTCTTTTTTCACTTACTTGGTCCTTTTTCACATCAAATTTGGTTATTTTCAAATGAATTCAGTAATTTTTAAACTGAAATTGATCTTTTTTCAAATAAAATTCGTCTTTTTTCAAATTAAATTGATCGTTTTTCAAATCAGTTTGATCCTCATTAAAATTGACGCGCTATCTTGGAGCAGAGAAGTCGAGCTGACATAGTTTGAAAAAAACTAGTCTTCAAGTCTGTAATATAAAACTCAAAAATGAATAATAAAATTAAGATAAGTCCCAAAAAATGGTACCAAAATTTTTAGGGGCTATTTCTTAAGACGGGCTTAAGAATCAAACTTTTTTAGGTTTTCTTGCTGTATTTAAGTATTACTAAAAAAATCAATCACATTCTTTTTCAAATATGTTAAACCAACTAATGGATCCCAAAAAATGGGGCTGTTTAAAAAAAAACGACTAATATAATTTGAAAATTTAGACAGTAGCCATTTGAAAAAAAATTAAATTCATAATTGAAAACAACTAAATTTTATTTGAAAAAGAACCAAGTTTATGTGAAAAGAGTATATAAATGTAAAAAAAGTGCAATCATTGTTTACAGTGGTATGTAAAAATATGTTTTCATTGTAAGGATTTCATTACTGAGCTTTTACTATATACAATTTTAAAGATAAAACGTACTTATCTTAAGATTTAAAATTTTTTTAAGTGAAATTGGTTTTTGAGACAAGATTTTTTAAGTAGTTATCCATTTCTTCCTCCTTCTTGGTGAATTAATGCACAGCAATTTGAGAAAGGGGTAAAATGAAAGTGGAGAAGTTCCCTCCATTGCAAATAATTTCCTAGTTTACTCTAAATTTTTCAATTTTGTAATTACTAAGCTTCTTATATATAAACTCTCGAGCTCACTAAACAAAGGTCGAGTCCGATTATCTTTTCATTTAATTTTACTAAAATTATTTCTGTATTCTTTCTTCTTCCGCTTATTGTCTACCATGCCAGTTTTGGGCTTCAAGGTTTAATGCTTTAAAAATATGTTAACCATGCTACCCCTTTGGTTTTTCTTTAGATCTTTTTTGAGTTGTACATCATATCTCTAAATCTCATTGAGAATTATAACATGATAGTCACATATGACGGGCATATGGGAAATGAACCTGCTTCATTGTGCTTTTCTACTGTGTACCACTAACAATGGTAGTTCTTTAACATTCTAGTAGAACAGATTCAGAGTTATTCAGAGAAGGATTACCCTTCTCTGATAACATTTCTTAAAATTTTTCCTACAAAACTGTTTAGGTAAATTGGACGTCGACCGCTCTGAGTTCTTTCCGATCAACATTATTTTTTGCATATGCAAAAGTTTTAGGAATAGAAGACTTCGACCGGACAGAGTTTTTTCTAATCAACATTACCTCGAATTTTACATATTCAAAAGTTTTCTTATGTTTTTCCTACTCCTTAACACCATTGCAGCTTTTTTGGATTACACTTTCGATACCAAGCTGTGGCTTAAATTTTAAAGTAAATTTTATTTTAAAACGGGTTCCAAACAACGTCTATTCCATCATCCGGAAACTCTCGTCATTCATTCAGAAGTAATAAATTAAAAAAAACTCATACATTATTAGAGATTACATAAGTTCTCATCAATAAAATTCTGTCACTTTCTCAAGTGTAAAAAGTTTTACTTAAGCTCTACCTTGGAAATTCCAAAAATTATTCAAAGAACCTAACTTAACTAAATATTGAAAGATATTTTTAAATCACTGTTATCTTAAAATCAAAAAAGAAAAAACTAATCCAAAAAGAAAACAAGGTTATACCGTTACCTTAATATGTCCATTCATTCATCCATTCACTATATATATTTATATTCAATATTTTCAACTTAATGTTCACCTCATCTTTTCTACTATACAATACTACTTAATTTTTTTTTACTTTTTAAATAGAATGATTTTCTACTATTCTTTAAAAAAAAAAGAGATGAACCCATTTTCATAACCAGACTTTTGTCTTTGGTAATCCTTAGTCCTTGACAAGGATTTTTTTTGTTTTTATATTCTTCATTTTCATTTCTTGTTCCCGTTTTGTTTCTGTTTTTCTCTTCTGTTTTTTTTTTTTTTTTTTTTTTATTGTATCTAACAGATAAAATTTAAAATATAACCGTTTTATAAAATGGGGTTAAACTAAGAAAAGAAATGAAAATGAGTATAAGTCTTTTATTTTTTTTTTTTAGTTTAGGTGTTTTAGGGGAAGCTGTGCTAATGACACATTTTATTCCCTAAGGATAAATGAAAAGAGAAAGAATTTTTAAAAGTATAAGGAATACGAAAATTTCAAAATAAACAAGTAATGAAGGAAATCGAAGGTTTTTAAAAAAAGGACATTTGAAAATTAGATTATATTAGAATGGATATCCCGTTAGAGTGTTTCCAAAAGGGTGAAAAAAGAGTTGTATACAAATAAATATTATTCCACAATGTAGTCTATACACAATTTTTTAGATATGGGAACTTTTGAAATATCCTTCTATAGCATAGAAACAGATTTTCAAGTCCTATAATTAAGAGTACCTAATAACTTTTTTAAGCCCTATAATTAGTAGGAAGTAATAGTTAGTATGAACAATTATAAAAATTTGTCCAAAGATTTAACTTTCCTCAAAATTTCAAGTTTCTAACTTTACCCGTTTGCAAAATATGAGTGGTTAAAAATTTTGCAAAAATTCTCTTCACAGTAATTTAAAGCATTGTGTGGCAACCCTTTATATTTGTGTTACATACAATTATAGAATATTTAGTGCCACCCATTCCTCGAAATTCGAGCGATTTTTGCGTACAAATAACTATTTATTTTTATAAACGAATAATTGAGCCGCAACCGGAAAATTTGCAACCAAATATGCCGATTGATATAAAAAATTTATTAAAACAGTTGTTCTTGGCATTTTCAAATACTTAACACAGAACTTGTGTTATGATAAGATGTTAATATTCTTCTTAAATTTAATATGGTGGCACACATAAGAATTAGCAATTTTATGGAACACATTGGACGGAATATGGTTCAATAATTTCATTAATTCCATAAGTCGTGTTAAGCCATCTTAACAATTCGAAACTGTAGGGATGAGCATCCGTTGCACTCCTTGTTTCACGTTTGGAAAACTTCCAGTAGAGTCATTAATTGGTTATTTCTTTAGAAAAGGTGTTCGTCCCTATTTGGCATCTTCTCTAAAACTGGGTAAGTGACTATAGACTGTACGTGGATGGCTAAGTGGAATGAGCGTTGTGGCAACACTGGGATTTTTAATAAGCCGATTGACCCTGGTTTGCACTCCAAATATCCGAGAGCCGATTTGGTATCACCAGTTTAAATATGTGCATTATTTAATTGCTTTAATATAAGCAGTGGAAAACTTGTGTACGGAGAAACAAATGGACAAAGAGTTGGACAGAAGAGTTTTCACAATACTTTGAAAAAACTGCTAATAACGGAAAGGATAAAGTTGCTTTTATATTTCATTTATATATTATGTATAATATACAGTCGCATATTTCAGTCGACTTTATTCGTTGAAAGGACAATGAAGATACATGAAAAAACAACAAAAACAACAAAAACCAAAAAAAAAAAAAATGTTGAATTTGACTGGGATTGGATTAATAAGAGAATAAAAGAATTTTGAAAATTGTTCTTTTCATCACATAACATAACTTTATTTTATGCAATTTTCAATTTTTTTTTTTTATTTCCGTACTTTTCCAAAAAAAAAAATAAACACTTTTTTTTTAGAATTGCAGAAATTGGAGACTGGAGACTTTTCTTTATTTATTTTATTCTTAATATTTTTTTAACTTTAAGATTAAATTGGGTTTAAAATGAGGAAAAAACTGAAAATGAAAAAATTTTATTTTAATATTTATTTAAAGAAAAATAAAAAAAACTTTTTATTTTTTTTTTTTTTAAATAATTTTCTTATGTATTTAGGTTATGTAAATAGAAATTATAACAGTTTTTCTTAAGTATGTAAATATTATACCAGGTTAAAAAAAAAAAAATAAATTAAAGGAAAGTTGTTTTTTTTTTTTTGTAGATTTTAAAAATGAAAAGTCTGTTGCATAATAAATTTTTGTTTTATTTTAAGGTTGAGGGAAAATTATTTTTTAATAGTGGGGAGGGGAGGGGAGGGAAGCGAACCAACTGTTTAAAATTAAAAAATTGCATTTTAAAGAATTTTTAATTTTTGCATTATTAATATGGCTGCAATGCAATTGTTGTAATTGTTGTAATTAGTCTAAAAGCTTTTAATTAATGACCTTTGCACTAATAATTTTTGAGGAAATTATGAAAATTTAATGTGGGTTTTCTTTTTATGTATTTAGCAAAATGTCCGTTTATTTAAAAAAGAATTTGAATTTGATTAAAGGGTCATATACTGAGAGTTTCAAACGAAAAATCAAGAATTTTGACCCTAGTTACTCTACGGATCTACTTGAAATATCTTAAGTTTAATACTTAAGTACTTATCTTTAGTTTAAAAACAGATTTCTAATAAATTTTCTAACGGCTGGGTGGCACAGTGGTTGAGTGGCGACCTTTCATTTGGAAAGGCCCGGGGTGCGATTTCTAGTAAAAGTGAAAAAACTTTTCTGGTTTTCGACTCGACTCAGCTACTATTCGCCTTTGGGTTCAAATTAATGGCATAATCAATAATTAATAATTATATATCTTTAAAAAAAAAATACCAAAACCACACCCCTCTTTGAACCAACCTTTAGGTGGGAACCTGTGATACAATTGTACATTTTGATTACAAGGATGAGGATATGAAAAGATTTAGGATTATGGTGGAAGTTTTTTTGGAATTTCTGGATTATGGCGGGTGGGGAAAATTGGATGGGATATTTAGAAGAAAGATGTTAATGTTCTTCTTATATATTTAGTTTGAAAGCGCAGCCCCTAATATGGGTCTAATATTTTAATTATCCATATGATTTAAAATTAATGTTCTAAAAGAGCGTTTTTTTGAGTAGATACCTTTTGTACCAAGTTTTCAAATATGTTTATGAAAAAATCAAATATTTCAGATACATGGAATAGTTTAAGTATCTTTTGTTATAACTTACAGTAAGTTTTAAAGTCAATTTCTCTTAAAAGATACATTTTTTCGAATTGAGTGAATGAATAAAAAAACATCCGTGTATTTAGCATTTCATTTCAAAACTTAAAGTACTTTATATACAGAAGGTTAGAGGAAACTGTGTGGAAGATCAGAAACAGACTTGGAACTTAATTTGGAATAAGTAATATGATTAGTATTTTCTTAATTTTTTTATTAATTGTGTTTATTTTATGGTTCTAACCTTTGCTTATGCTATCATTGCTCTGAAATTCTATAAATAAGATGTGATCTGCTGTGAACAGACAATGGTGTGAACAGACAATGGGCTTCGATAACGAACAGAGAATGGGATTGGAACCCCATCTAAGTGCAATATTTTTGAACTTAAGATCTTGAAACAAAGATAGTAATGTCAAATTCTAACTTTAAAAGCTTCTTATTCTAAAATCTAATGTTTTGATCAACGATAATTATTTCATTCCATTTCAGTCCCCATTTAATCAATTGAAAAGTTTTCCTCCAACGTCTTATAGATCTTTTATTATACTGTTGTAAAAATCGGTTTATTTCTCATCTTAACAAACAAATTAAATTTAAAACACCTTTTTTTAAACTCCCAAACCCTCCCAAACAAGACCCTCCTCCTTAAATAACTTAATTATTGAATGTTCCCCAACATTTTTAACTATAATTAAATACAAAAAGGTCTTCTCTACCAATTATCAGCAATTTAAAATTAAAAAAAAAAAAACCGCAAAAGTTTGCGCGTTTATCATTAAAAAACCGCTAAACAAAACGGAAAAAAATCACTTAAAAATGAAAACTCGTTTAAAAAAAAAAAAAAACCCCGCGATTACTTGTTTTTATTTCTCTCATTAAATCGTTGCCAGTTTTTTTTTTTTTGGAAGTTTTTTTTTTTTGCAAAAAATTAAAAAAAAACACTCAAGTTTTTTAATTTCGCTTTTTTTCCAAAAAAAAAAAACGAAAAGCAACAAAACTTTCACTTAAAATTTTAGGCAACTTTTTATTATTAATACCAATTAACATAGTCATACAAATAAATATATATGTATATATATCAAACATTATATTCATATTCACTTATATAATACATGTGGTGAATATATTATAACTCAACTCAACTCAACTCAATACACTTTTACTCTCTAATATTCAATTTTTTCTGATTTTATTTCTCTTCTCATCAGATTTATCTGTTCAATTTCGCAATTTTAAAATTTTTTCAATTTGAATTTCAGTTTTTTAACACGTTTTGGAAAAAAAATTTTGAGCCTATATAGTTCCGACCCTCCGTCCGTCCGTCCGTCAGACCGCATGTATACAAAACTTCTACAAAGTTTAAAATAGGAAATTTAAATTTTAACTACGATTAAGTACTGCAAAAAACTTAATTTTATAGAAAATTTATTTCTGTAGCTCCACTCATTATGGAGCTACAGCCCCTTAAACTGATAAAAGCCCTGTATTTAAATTGTGATAACAAAAATTTTATTTATAATATTTTCAATCTGGAATACTAAATGACAGCTGTTTTTATGAGATATATAAATATAAGTGCGTCAGAATAATGAATTGGGCTGCCATATGGTAACCCACTTTAGTTCAGTGCTATGTAAAACTCCATTTTAGCAAAATTCTTAACTTCACATATCTTCCGAATGGTTTAAACTAGGAACTTGAAATGTGGAGAGAACTCAGATCTTGAAATATATTATGAGTCGTTTTTAGTGTGACCATCCGTTTGGGAACTGGAAGGGGTTAAAAATTAAAAATTTCGTATTTTTAAACATCTGTAACTTAAATACCTGGATATTACACGATTTTGAAGTGATTTGTGTGTTCTAAACAATTATATGAAATACAGTTTTAATAAATAACTGTAATATAAACTGTACTTCATCAAGAACTTTTCTAATTTTGAAAATGTGCTTTTTTAAAAGCTCTTTGTTTTTTCCATTACTTCTGTTTTTTTATTTATTTTGGATTTTAGACCAGTTTTAACTGCTTATCAAGATACTTTAGATATTATAAATACATTTTTTATGTATATATACCTACTTCTTTTTTTTTTGGATAAATAAATAAATTAAAATAAGCCTAAAAGTTATTACAGTTTTTTTTTTTTAATTTTTGGATTGCTTTTATAGCTACGATTGATTATTTTAGAGCTGCTATTGTATAAGAATTAAAGTTTTAGGAGAGAATATTAAAAAAAAAAACCAACAGAGAGGAAGTGATTGAAACTTGTTTAAATAAAATATAAAATAGGCACATAATATAAAAAAGAGTTTATTTTTTTTTTTATTTTCAATTTAATTTGCACAATCGTTTAAAATATTTTATTTGGTATCTATGAGATAGATTTAATATGGATTCGTTTGATTTAATATGTGATATAAAATGATTCAAATAAAACCGTTAAGTACAAAAGTTATTCGAAATAAGTACTGCTTGCGGAAAATAGATTTTCCGTTAAATATTCAATTGTTGTTTTAAAAAAATTTTATTTGAAAAGAATTTTAAAGTTTCATTTGGAGTATGTGAAAGCAATTAATTCGAGTAGTTTAGGTTCAAATTCTACTAAAAGTACAAAATTTTATTCGATGGGTGGCTTAGTTATTAGGAGATGAACCTTTTAATCGAAGAGTCTCGAGTTCAAACCATGATCAGATCATATCTAATATTTTTTTTATTAGATATGATCCGACCAGGATTTGAACTCGAGACTCTTTGATTAAAAGACCGACGTCTTAACAACCTCGAGACTTTTCGATTAAAAGACCGACGTCTTAACAACTTATGTCTCTTTAATATCTATTTAACTTTTATATTTTATATAATTAGAGTTGTTATATATTTAAAATATAAAATAAAAAATCTGCCTCACATGAAGCGGGAAGACTGAATCACTCGCTACACATATTGTAAATCGTAGGGGACTGTTTATAAATAAATATTAATACATTATATCTGGCTTCTGGCTCAATTCAGACTCAATACTTCATTCGATTTAAATTAATTCCAAAATAACAGATAGTATTTAAACTTCTATATCAATAAAACTGATTCTATATTAAAAAACAATTTAATTTAGAATATTATAACTCACAGATATAAATGCAAAAATTAAAGTTTTAGGAAACCATTAACAAGTTGAAAAAATTAAATTTAAGAAGTAGAAAAAAAAGAAGCTGACTTTGTGCAACAAACCTTAAGTTCTAAAGTTAACTTTTAATTAAATGGTCCCTCGGGGCACAGTGATTTTCGTGATTCTATTTGGCACAGTTTGCCTTTACAATTAAGAAAAAAATATTTCGCCAATTACATATAATTATAAGATTCTTAATTTATTATATGTCGAATACCAAGTTCCTTAAAGCATGAATGGAGTAGCAGCTCAAATCCCAACAAAAATCAATATACGCCGTTATATTAAATTTTAAATCTGTTGCTGTAAACTGTAAGCTTAAATTTGCTAAATCGCTTTCCGAAATGATATATTTCGAATTCAGTTTCATATTTAAGTTGGTCTGGGAACACAAGTTTAATAACTCTAAAACTAAAGCGGTTTAAGTGCATTTTAACAGAAATTGGGTACATAATAAATATTGTAAATTAAGAAATTGGTGACATAATAAATGTGTAATTTAAATTCAATTCAATTCAAATTAACTCAAGTTAAATTGATCAAATTTGGTAAAGTTAAACTGAGATCAAAAATCAAGACTGGATTACAATCAAGTCCGTATTCAAGTCTGGAGTACAAAAATCAAATCTGGATTACAAATCTTATTTGGAAATAAGAATGGAATTTGTAATAAATTTGTACGACTTTATGTCATCAATTCCGCTCAAAATTTATCACAGTAAAAGCAGTTTTAATAAACAAAGAAATATGGGTGAATCCATATGTCAAATTAAAGTTTTAAAATTAATAAAATTCTATAAAGAGCGCTTTAGTTGGACTAACAATGTTTTAAAAATTGTGCTTTAGTGTCACATTCACAAAAAAAACATATTGTATCTTTAGATATACCTACACAGTACACATAGATACAGGTAACATATCAAAATATTGTTAATCATTTTGTTTTTTTTTTTTTTAAATTAATACCTAGGCAATAAATAGAAAAAACGAAACACAAACCTAGGTATAGAATGAAATAGATTTAATACATGAATTGTTACCATTTCATTCGTGTTAAAATGCGATCAGTATAACAAAATTCCAAACATATTAAAAAAGAATTTCGAAAATTTTAACCGTGTTTATTTTATTTTATTGATTTAACTATGTACTTAGTTAGTTTTTTATTTTTTTATTGATTAAAGCTTCTATAAATTTAAAAAAAGAACTTTCTAGGAAAATAACCATTTAAAAGATTACGTAAAATTATGTGCTATTTTTATACCGTAGTATGACTATAGGTTAAAAGGGTATAATAAATTTGTTATTACGTTTGTGATGCAGAGAAGGAAGAGAGAAGTATATAGACTCAAAGGTATGGATCGGATCAGAATCGGAAAGTCAATCGATTTAGCTATGTTTGTCCGTCCATTCGTTCGTCCGCACGATATATCAAAAGATAAAGAAGCTAGGATTTTGAAATTTTCACAAATTCGATTTTTTCGTCGTAATCTTTGTTAAAATCCACGGGTTCAAGTAGCTGCCATACAACTTCGTTCCTTATATGAAAATAACTCTATACTTTGTAAAGCTGGAACATTTGGAATCTTGCCATAAGTACCCTAGTTTCATGGCCAAAGTTTGTACAAAATTCAGTTTGTCTAGTGTAGCGGATTCGAGTCATACAACATCGTTTCTTATTTGAAAATAACTCTTTACTTTGTAAAGCTGGATATTTGAAATTTTATCAATAGTAGTTAATATTAATGGCCAACGTCTGAATAAAATATAGTCAGTGTAGTGAACGAGGTTCGAAGAGCTGCTTTTCAATTTGTAATATCTTTTGTACATAACGGAAAGTCTAAGTCAAGTTGTGTATTAAAATTTGATCAAAAGTAATTAATTGGATGATATAATGTGCATTTTACGATCATACGGATATCCCAGAGTTAGCACATTCTAGTCTACTACACTCTTCCTCGTTTTTATAATTTTATTATATACATTTGGTATTTAGTATCTAAATAAATATTTAAAAATAATTTTACATAAAAAAAAAAGTTTATTTTAAATCTAAATTGACTGTTATAAAAAATCACACATTTATTAAAAAACGTTCTGGGAATGTGGTGACATTCCATTTAAAGTGGTCATCAAATTTAATTTTTACGAATTTAAAATAATTTAACTAGTATAGGAAATTTATAAGAAATTAAAAAATATTAATTGTTCCAATGATTAGTTTATTTTAAATACATTATAAGATTACGGAACATGTAACGCAGGTCTCTCGATGAATTCTTTAAATGTTTAATTGTCATACCAAATCTAGAAAATTTTAATAAATACCCTAGATCTAATACCTTGAAGATGAAGTTCTGAAAATTGCATTTAAGTACAACTAGAAAAAATCGAAAATAAAACAAGTGTTGCCTAGGCAACCCCAAAACAATTTAATGTTTATTAATTAGTCAAGTAGTCTAGAAAAGAAGATACTCCTCATACGCGAGTTCTTTAGTACACAAAAGTATACAGTATCTGAATTAACTGCATTTATAAAGTTTAATCTTAAAAAAATCTGAGCTTATATTGAGTTAACAATTGATAAGAACACATAAAATATTGAAGATAACAGGTTTTATTACAGGTATTTTTTTATCAAAAATATACATATAACAGTTAAACATTCAGAACGCCTCATAAAATAACGTATGATCTTTGTTTTAATTCGGAAAGCCTTTAATATTTTAAGACTTAATAGTCAAAATTTATTTTAACTACCATATTCGTTTCCAAAAATCGAAGGTATTACCTAGGTATAGATTCAAAACTATTTAACAATTATCAATATCTATCTATAGCAGCTCACTCTTGCCTCATATTCAGTGGAAACTATTTGAATATGACTCTGAAATTCACGGATTTAATACCAGCGATTTAAATATTCTAAAGAAAAGAGTGTGTTCAATTTCATATATTCAAGTCACATCTATATTATAGGTTTCGACCGATGACGTTTAGAACGTCGGTTTTTAAACGAAGGGTCTTGGGTTCAAACCCTGGTCAGATCATATGAATTAGAAAAAATAATATATAATTTATATCAAAAAAGCACCAGTGGAGTTCATATTGAAAACAGAGATAACATCTACCTGATCCATTTATGTACTATGGTACCTGGTACCTATGGTAACCATACTACAAGATACCTAATACATTAATAAATACATTTCGAGTAGTGACTATATTACAAATTCAATTACTCACCACTCTTTAGATTTCGAAGCATCGTGACGAAAGTTTTTCGAAAATCGTGACGAAAGTTTTACTACGACTAATTTACTTTCCACCTTAAAAATGGAAAATAACTAATCAAAATAATAATAAGTTTCAATTTCATTTGTATATATTAGAAATTCCAAATAACCAGTTCATGTGAAAAAAAGTACAGATTTGACACACCCTATCAAAAAATTTCGAAATTATTTGCACTATTTTTCCAAATTTTTACTTTTTATATCTCAGACCTGCTGCTGATTTCGAATTACAAAAAAAAAAAAATCTCCAGCATAGTTATAAACTTATTTAAAACGGCATATTACTTATTTATACGGCATAAAACGGCAAAAACCTATTTTTTTAGACAAAAATTATAAGCTTTTTATAAGTTTAATGATAAAAAAAAATTTAATGCAGGGGTGGTTAAATAAGGCCGAAGGAAATAAAGTCGAATCGTCATTATTACCAAAAACGATGGAAATAAAGTCGAATTAGCAATTCTATGTTATTTCCAAAAAAAACAACAATTGCCTATTGAAATATTCCGAAAAAAGAGAATACCCTGATTTAAAAAAAAATCCCAAATCTCTTCTTAAGGTTTTCTTTCCATATATAAGTATATTTTCAAGAAGCATTCGAATGCTGCCGTCCGAAGTCCCAAAGGATCCTTTTGAAATACATTTTTGGTTACCGTCCCAAAAGTTGTACTAAGCAAATAACTGAAATCCTAATTTTGAATTCAATTCTTATTGAATTACAATATTGGAAATACAACAATATTAATATTCCGAAAAAGGGGTAACCCAAATTTAAAAACTAACTATAAAATTCATTCTAATTTATAAATATTATGAAAAAAGTTTTTAAGAGGTAGGTAAAAAAATCAGGGTATTTCCCTTTTCCGGAATATATGGAAGGGTTAATTCGATTTTATTTCCATTGTTTAGGGTAATAAAGTCGAATCGGCTTTATTTCTTTTTTTTTTGCATTCGACTTTATTTTTTGAAATTTTTTTTTGGAAATAAGGTAGAAGTACATTAGACTTTATTTCATTTGTTTTTTTTTGTAATAAAGCCGTTTCGATCTTATTTCCTTCGATTTTATGTCACCCCTCCAAAATTCAATATTGTATTGACTATTAATATATGATTCAATAATAATAAAATAACAAGTGATGAAAAAAAACCAAGGGTTTTTAAAAAAGCACATTTTCAAAATTATATTGTATTACATACTGAGTTTAACTTCGGAAATATTTACTTGGAAATAGTTACTACTGACTTATCTAAAAGTTGTTATTTTAGGTTTTAAATTTAAAGCCCTTCAATGGGGAAGGTTGCCAAATTTCTCAAGAATCTAGCTTCCACTCCCCTCACCCCCCCCCCCCCCATCCTTTAATTTTTTAGGTTCTAGGAATTAAATTGTGAATTACACAAAAATTTGGAATTTTACTTAGAATTTTATTATCTAAGCAAAAATGGGTAAAACTGAGAGACACTTTCTTCAATTTAAGGAACCCCTTTTAAATTTAAGAAAAACTTTTAACATATGTTAAAATATAATGTTGGACCTTTAAATTTTGTATATTAATAAAAAAAAAATTGGACAGGTATTCAAGTTACAGGTGCTTAAAAATAGCATAATTTCAATTTTCGGGCCCTTATAGCTCCTAAATAGAGGGCTTGACAAAAAAATTTTGTTAACCGACTCCTACTAATTTCTAAGGATCTAACTTCTCCTAAAATTTCAAGATCCTAGCTTGAACCGTTTAGAAGATATGTGGGGCCAAAAATTTTGCAAAAATTGAGTTTTATATAATGGTAAATTTTAGTATCGTATGGCAACCCTATACACTTAAGCGACATATTTTTGTAAAGCCTATAAAAGCAGCTCTCTAATACCGTTTTTCGATTGAAAATAAACCTAACGGAACTCTTGTTATATTAATTTAAATATAGGGCTTTTTTGGAATTTTCAGGGGCTGTAACTTCGTCACCCTTCAAAATTAAGAAAAACCTTTGACACATGTTGAAATATAATTATAGGGCTTTGAATTTTGTCTATCACTAAAAAAAAATTTGGACAGGTATTCAAGTTACAGGTGTCTAAAAATAGGAAAATTTCAATTTTCGAGCCCTTATAGCTCCTAAATAGGGGGCTTGACAAAAAAATTTTGTTAACCGACTCCTACTAATTTCTAAGTATCTAACTTCTCTCAAAATTTCAAGACCCTAGCTTGAACCGTTCAGAAGATATGTGTGGCCAAAAATTTTTCGAAAATTGAGTTTTGCGTAATGTTAAATTTTTGTACCGTATGGCAACCCTAAACATTTGCCTTGTAAGAATTTATAAAGGTTATAAAACCAGCTATCATTTGCCGTTTTCAGATTGAAAATATATGTAACAGAACTCTTGTTATAACACTTTAAATATAGGGCTTTTTCCAACTTTGGGGGGCTGTAGCCCCGTAACAGGTGGGGCTACAGAAAAAAATTCTTCTACGAAATTATTTTTTTTCCAAAAACTACCCATGGTTAAAATTTCTTTTCTCTATTTCAAACGGTGTAAAAGTTTTTGTAAACATACGGACGGACGGACGGACGGACGGACAGAGTGAAGCTATATAGGCACATTTTTACAAAATTTTTTGAAAATGTGCTAAAAATATGGTTGACATTTGATACAATCCATTTAATACCCCATTTTTTTCAATCTCTTTAGTACGTACTCTTTTCTATTTTTTATCAATTTCGATTTTTAACACGTTTGGCACGCGTTTTTATTTCCGACATAAAAATGTGATCGCAATATAAAAAAACAAAAAAAAATAAAAAAAGAAAGCAAAAAAAAAAAAACAAATAGTTTGATAGCGAAAGTGATAAAGAAAGCGAAATATTTATAAAAAAAAACTAAAGTAATATAATCGATACCAAATTCCAGTTTTCGCGTTTTTTTATTTGTTTGTTTGCGTTATTTTAAAAGTGTTGTGAAGTCATAAAAAACTAAAATTGGAATAATTTATTGTCTGATTGATAAGTTATTAAAAAAAATGAGATACGGTAGCAAAATTTTATTTGAAAAGCAAAATACAAATCAAATATATGTATAACATTCAATTAAATAAATAAAGGCGCCGTGAAATAACGCCATACGAAACAAAGCCATATCGCACATTTTTCCGCGTATGGCTTTATTTCCAATTCAAATGCGAAATAAAACCGTATTATTTTCTAAAATTTTACGAAATAAAACCATATAGTAAAATTGATACAAATTCTAGTTTTATAGTAAACAAAGAGAAAACAAAATAGAAATTAATAAATAAGTGTAATTAACAAGTTTTATTAAACTGGAATAAAATATGTTAAAAAATATTATATTTTTATTACGAAGGCTGCCACCGCTGAACCCCCGCTAACTCAAGCATTGAAGCTAGATTTTGCATTTATACCTATTCTATTCGAAAAATAATACCAATCAGTATCTCACACACGCACATGTAATAAATATTCTGTAAAAGGGAATAATCCTAATCCTACTCTGAATCCCGCTCTAAATCACTCCTAATTCAGAATCTCACATATCTCACATACTTGTATAACATTTATTTTGAATCCAATTTTAAAAAGTGGCGCGAAATAAAGCCATACGAAATAAAGCCATAAAATGACATTATGGCTTTATTTCGTATGGCTTTATTTCACGGCGCCTTCTAAAACTCCTTCCTAACTATTTCAATAACAAAGTGATTAAAATAGTGCAAGCTGCCACTTCCCAACTCCCGCTAAACATATATTGAAACACAACTATTATACTTAAATACTGAATTTGTAACCAATATTGTAAAAACAACCACCAAAAATTAAATTTTTCTATATAATATATATCTTAACAAAAACAAGTAAAGAAACAGTCAGTCGGTGCAACCGACTTAGAAATACCCTACACCTATTTGGTTCAAATTTAAGGACATATCCATAAGTCATTTTAACACCATAGAAGCTGCTATTAATTTGATCGTAAGACATAGCTAACCAAATTAACTGTATAATACTAAAAACATTTTCTAATTACCCTATCAATTAAAAAATACTACAAATTCTTACTAATTTATCTATTTAAAAATATTAAAAAACAAACAAACTTGAAATAAATGAAAATATATTTATTCCAATTCAATTACAAAATGAAAAAATTCTAATTATTAAATTTTGTGATAAAAAGATAATCAAAGCATAATATATTTAATAATCCAAATTTTTAAAAATTGCAATTATTTTAGATGGTTAGTTTATATGCCTAATAGAAAAGCTTATAAACGCATAGGAAATAGGAAATAACGCATAGGAAATAGGGGGACACATAGGAAATAGGAAATATATTTTTTGGCTTCGAAATTAAACTCGACCAGAACCAATTCCCATAGCACTTTCATTACTAGTAACTTAGTGTTAAATTTCATCAAAATACCGGCATTATTTTTTGAGTTATGGTGTTTGTAAGATATATGTTTGTTAGTCCTTGAACTTTTCAAGGGTTCCAGGACCCGAAATTATGGTACGATTTCGCCCATATGCAGTCCCGTCATACTTTCAATACTAGTTAACCCTTGTACACAATTGGAACGCTCTATCTTAATTTTAATTTACTAGTTTTATTAAATTCGATGATAAGCTTTTACACATTGGGGGGTCTAAGAGAGGTTCTGAACCACCACTCCTATTGATCCCAAATTAGGGGGGCACGCAAGAAATAGTAAAGAACACCCTTGTGGCAAATTGGAAGCTTCTACATTTGTTTCAAGTTACTATCTTTATTAATTTCGAAAATATGCTTTAAGGGCCTAAGAACTGAGTGGCTGGTCCCCGATCCACTACTCCAATGGGGCCCAAATTTCAAAGACACTTACGAAATAGGAAGGGACACCCTGATACCAAATTTGGAGGTTCTATCTTCATTGGTTTCGGAATTATGCTCGTTTGGCCTAAATTCGATTAAAAAGTTCTAAGTTCCGAACCCATTGTCCAATCCTCACCATACGTAATCACCGCCGTAGTTTCGCTGCCAATAACCTACAGCACAAATTTAATGAAGATAGCCTCATTAGTTGTTGAGTTATCGTGATTTTTTATATATGTTCCTTAGCCCTGACATCGATTAAAAGGTCCGGAATCCGAACCGTTGGGCTGATTTCGCCCTTATATAGTCCGCGCTGTACTTATAGTACTAGTTAACCCTTGTACACAATTTGAACGGTCTATCCTAATTTTAAGTAACTATTTTTAGTAATTTCGATTATAAGCCTTTAAAACTTGGGAGGTCTGAGAGGGGTACAGAACCACCACTCCAATTGATCCCAAATTAGGGGAACACGCAAGAGATAGTAAAGAACACCCTTGTGGCAAATTGGAAGCTTCTACATTTTTTCAAGTTGTTATCTTTATTAATTTTAAAGATATGCTTTAAGGTCTTCGGAAATGTGTGGCTGGTCCCCGACCCACTACTCCAATGGGACCCAAATTCTCAAGACACTTAGGAAATAGGAAGGGACACCCTGATACTAAATTTGGAGGTTCTATCTTCATTGGTTTCGGAATTATGCTCGTTTGGCCTAAATTCGATCAAAAAGTTCTAGGTTCCGAACCCATGGTCCAATCCCGACCTTACGCGATTCCCGAAGTAGTTTCATTACTAGTAACCTACAGCACAAATTTGATGAAGATAGCGTCATTAGTTGTTGAGTTATCGTGATTTTTTATATTTGTTCGTTAGCCCTGAAACCGATTAAAAGGTCCAGAATCCGAACCCATGGGCCGATTTCGCCCATATGCAATCCCCGCCGTACTTTCAGTCCTAGTAACCTACAGTTAAAATTTCATCAAGATAGCTCCATTATTTTTTGAGTTATCGTGCCTACGGACGGACGGACGGACATGGCTATATCGACTAAGGCGGTCACGCTGATCACAAATATATATACTTTTCCATATCTAGCTCGCTTCCTTTAGGTGGTTACAAACACCATACCAAAGTTAATATACCCCTTTACCTATTCTATAGGTGTAGGGTATAAAAATAATGAATTTGGATTTTTTTGGATTTTAAGCGTAATCCGTTGGCTTCAATCATTTGTTTAATGGGGTTTAGCGGCGGCAAACCCCGCTATCTTAAAAACTTTGTAACGAAAATATTTATGTAAGAGATTTTAGAGTTGGTTTCAAAATCAGGGAATTCCATCAGTCCAGAATATTTATATATATTGTTAATACAAGACTGGAGGGATTATTAGGGATTTTAGAGTTGGATTCAAAAGCAGGGAAATACGCCTTTTACAGAATATTTATATATACGTGATATATGGGATTTTGTATATGTGTATATGCCATTATGGTTTTATTTCGTATGGCGTTATTTCACGGCACCTAAATAAATAGTTATACAATAATATGTCTATTAATTTGAACTTTTAAATAAGAAAATTAAATAAATTAAATATAGGTTGCTATATACATTAGAAATTGAAAAATTAAATAAGAAACTTTTATATTATGTAAATATTAGTATATTAATTAGTTTGGTTGGTTGAAGCACGTTTAAATCTTTTTAATCAAACTTTAATTAGCACATTTTGTTGCTATAAAATTGAGAAACTGAAGTTAAGGAATTGATCTTTACATTTTTTGGATTTTATTTTTTTAGGAATCAATTTTACCGTTAACTAAAGGCTCCTTGCTCTACAATTATAGGCTCCTTACTCTACATCTATAGCCTCCTAGCAAGGATTTTAAACAAATTTTAAAAATTAAGTAAGTTTAAGGTAACTTTCGAAAATTTGAACCATTGAAGAGTGTGATCGTTTTGATTATACATCATTTTAAAAATGGGAATTTTGCAATGTGAAGAGTCGTAAGCTGTTGAGGTTGGTTTTTTGGGTTTAAGTAAATGGTTTCTGAATAGAATAGAAATAAAAAATATAATTAAAATAAAAAGCTATGCTTGAGGAACATTTTTCGCTTTTTTTTTATGAAGAAACAATTTTACCCTAAACTATAGGTTCTTAGCTCTTCAAATATAAAAGCCAAGGCTTTTAAGCCTATTTTAAGGTAAGTTTCGAAAGTTTGAACTATTGAAAAGTTTGAGTAGTTTTGGATAGACAGCATTTCAAAAATTGGAATTTTGCAATGAGAAGAGTCGTAAGATGTCAGGACCCAATTTTTTTTATGGTTAAATTAAATTTTTTAAGATATTAAGACAGTTATGATTGAGGAGGATCTTTAAAATGTCTAACATTGGAATTAATCTGGACGTGAGAAGTATACTTTTTGTTCTTTATCAAGTTTTATGTAGATTTAATTGTCTCAGCTCTTGTTGGGGCACTCGTTGAGGCACAAAGTTCAAAAACTCCCTGCTTTTAGGCACTGAAGGAGTCTAAAGCGCTTTATATTGTCCATTACTTTCTATAATGGTAGAGTATTTAAGGCAAAAAAAATTTTAAATCAACTTTAAATAAGTTTCATCGTCTGCTATTATGTACTTCTTGGATCTAAATAGATGGTCCCAGAAGTAGAGTTTAAATAGTTTAAAAAACAAAATTTCATTAAAGTTAGTCCTCAAGGTAAGATTACCCTGAATTAAAATTTTAGCCCCCCGTTGTTGAAAGGCATTAAATATGATTTTTTAAGTATCGAAGATCATCCTAAATTCAAATTCATATATGAATCTAATATATTGCATACTTATCAATTTATTATAAACTTGTATAACAGCGCACAGTGTTCGCGTGATGTGTAAAAAATTTTTACATAAAAATGTCATATTTTTTTAAAATTTAAATTGCATAATCAGGTAAGTAATATTATTTTTTTTTTATGTCTTTTTTCTAATTTCAAGTTAATCGGGTTATTTTTTAAAACACACCTTAAAAAATATTTACAACAATTCTACAAATAATTTCTTACTAGTTATATTGATTAGTTATTTCAATTAATTTGAAAAATAAAATTTATTACAAAACGAGGAAGAGTGTGGTAGAGTAGACTGTGTCAACTCTGGGATACCCGTATGACAGTTATATAAACATTATAATTTCAAACATACCAGCTTTATTAGATGTAGTGTAATGCTCATATAAAAGAAGGAGTTGTATGGCAGCTACTCGAACCCTCTGCAGTAGACCAACCAAAGTTTGCAGTAACTTTGGCCATTACACTAAACTGTTTTTGGCAAAATTTCAGACATCCAACTTCAATAGGTATAGAGTAATGCTCATATAAAATAAGAAGTTGTATGGCAGCTACTCGACCTCACTGCAGTAGACCAACCAAATTTTGCAGAAACCTTGGCCATAAAACTTAACTACTTTTGGCAAAATTTCAGACACGCGGCTGTAATAGGTACAGAGAAATACTCATATAAAAAAAGAAGTTGTATGGCAGCTACCCGAACCCATGGACCAAAATGGCTGGATTTAAATAGCGATGGCGGCTATTGCAAAAAAACAAATTTGTGAAAATTTCAAGATCCTAGCTCCTTTAGTTTTTGAGTTTTGATTATTTTTGAATAATTAAGCCAATATGGACATATGGTATCCAGATTTGTGGATGTACAAAATCATCATATAGAGCCATTATTTAGCGTATAGTCAAAATAAATTTCTTCGTACAATTTTTGAACTCTTTTTACTATAATTTCTTTAAAAATTTCTGCCTTCACAGCTTTTTTTGTCTTCATTTATTTTTTCCCTAATTGTCTTACGCTAAAAATTTCAAATTTGTTGAATCGTCACTGTACTTTTCTAATTTTCCAAACAATCCCTTAGAAGCGAATTTTTTTAAAATAACAATTATGTAAAGGTTGTATAACCAATTGGTAAGCATCAATAGTAGTAGTTCCAAAATACATATTAAAACAATTACGTAAAGATTGTATATATACAATTGGTAATCATCAAGTGCAGTAGTTCCAAAATATTAACCCTTTGAGAATTATTTTAATGCCTTTTAAGTAAATTATTTTCAAAAAATTAAAAAAATTTCAATTAAAAAAATTAAAAAAAAAAAATACTGCTGCCTTCAATTAAAACTTTAATAATAGAAAAACATTGAAAGGAACCACTCTACTGCTTTTTTTGTACTTTGTATTTGATTACTTAGTAGTCAAAAAAAGTACGACTAATTAATGGCAATGAACTTCTTTTCGAAAACCAAATTCAAATAAAAAACATTAATAAAAAATAAACAGTGTTAAAAATAAAAAAAATATTTTCTTTTTACCGTTAAATCTAAAATAAAAAAAAAATTTTTCATTAATTATTAAAAAAAAAATATTCGCTTTTTTTTAATTTGCTAATTTCATATTTTCTAAGAATTAAAAAAAATAAAACAAAAATCTCAAAAATTCAAAATGTACTTCATATTTTCTTTTTCTAATTATATTTTATTTATTTCTATCTCACTCTTACAAAAAAAAAAACAGAAAAGGAAAATAAAACTGTAAAAATTTTTTGTCTAGACATATTTTTTAATTTATATATATATACAGAGTTATTAAGATGTTGTTGTTGTTGTATTATTATTACGTACTTGTAACACCCCTCTGTACTTTTGAACTAATAAATAAATATAACGCAGTAAAATCTACTATATAAACAAACAAACAACAACACTTATTATACACGTATATATATATAGGGTATAATAAATTTGCCATTACGTTTATGACGCAGAGAAGGATGGGGGCTAGATATAGACTCAAGTGTATGGATCGGATAAGGATCGAAAAAAATCGATTTAGCTATGTATGTCCGTCCGTCCGTCCGCACAATAAATCAAAAACTAAAGGAGCTAGAATCTTGAAATTTTCGCAAATTCGTTTTTTTGCAATAGCCGTCATCGCTATTTAAATTCAGCCATTTTGGTTCATGGGTTCGGGTGGCTGCCATACAACTTCTTTTTTTATATGAGTATTTCTCTGTACCTATTACAGCTACGTGTCCGAAATTTTGGCAAAAGTAGTTTAGTTTTATGGCCAAAGTTTCTGCAAAATTTGGTTCGTCTGTTGCAGTGAGTTCGAGTAGCTGCCATACAACTTCCTGTTTTATATGAGCATTACTCTATACCTATTAAAGCTGAGTGTCTGAAATTTTGCCAAAAATAGTTTAGTGTAATGGCCAAAATTACCGCAAAATTTGGTTGGTCTACTGCAGAGGGTTCGAGTAGCTGCCATACAACTCCTTCTTTTGTATGAGAATTACACTACACCTAATAAAGCTGGTATGTTTGAAATTTTGCCAAAAGTAATTAATGTTTATAATAATAATGATATAATGTTTATATAACGGTCATACGGGTATCCCAGAGTTGACACAGTCTACTCTAATACACTCTTCCTCGTTTTTAAATACGTTTTTTTTATTTACTGCACTTAGATGGTACATGGTACCCAGAAATAAATCGAAGTTAATTTGAAAAATAACAACAAAACAAATAAAAAAAATAAAAAAATCAAATCAAAATTTTTTAATTCAAAGAAATGAGTAGTAGAAGAAAATTTGCACTTTTCATTTTTAAAAACGTTTCAAATCCTTTGCAACAGTCCATTTGGCTGTTGGTCATTTTGGTGTTTGCATTTTATTAAAAATTCTACTTCATTTTCATATTGAAGTTCAAGTATAACTTGTATTCTCATTGCAAAGACAATTGACGATGTTGGAAAACTAAGGTATATCAAATTTTTATTCTATTTAAAATAACTGTAATTTTATATAACTGTATTCTATTTAAAATAACTGTAAATTGCTTCATTGTACGTCAATATTAAAATCGATGCCAGTATAAATCTAAGTTTTGTCTAAAATATGCTTTTAGAAAGCGGAGATCACTTACCACTGGTTCTCTATAGGCTGAATAAAACTTTTTTTTTACATATATCTTAAAAATATGCCCTCCCTAAGTTAAACGCTATTAGGGACTTGGAAAATGTCATAAGAGCAATAAAACAATGAATTGCTCATATTACTTGAACATAAATTCAAAATTATTTTTTTGCGAATAATATAATTTCGAATTCCGTTTTTGCAATTTCCTTTGCGAATTCGGAGTAATATTTATGAGAAGAATTTCGGAATTGTTGAAATTTCGAAAATAAATCTATAACTAACATTTAGAACTGCACTAGTCAAGTTATTTCAATATATGTATTTATTAGGGACTTGAAAAATGTTAGAAGAACAATAAATTGCTCATATAAATTCAAAATAATTTCGAATTTCGTCTTTGTAATTTCCTTTACCAATTAAATAGTAATATTTATGAGAAGAATTTCGGAATTATCAGAATTTTGACAAAAAATCTAGAATTAACATTTAGAACTGTACTATAGTCAAGTTATTTCAATAAGTATATGTATTTAAAAAAAAATAAGCTATATGGATCATATTAAGGTTTTTCGAACTTAATATTCGAAAAAACTTCAATCCAACTTACATTTTAACATTACTGTAATAATTAGTGCTATCAGTTTTGAAGGGCTTTAAACAAGAAGACGAAGCCTTATTAATGATTTCAAATTCGAACAAGGTACAGTTAAATTAAAATTTTGTGAAAGCTTGTGCTTATTAATGAACAGGGCCGTATTTTTTTTTTTTGATAAGTGTTTTATTAATCACTCTAATCATTGGTTAGTAACAAGTATAGTTTTGGTGCAACATAATTTTATCGAAAAAAAAAGATAAGTTTATTATTTGATTAGTGATAAGTAACTGGTCAATTGAGCCCAGATTGAATATGAAGGACATACGTCTTTGGATTAATTATCCTCAATTTGAAGACTTGGTATTCTAGATCTCGAACCCGCGGTGGAGTTAAACAACTTTATTCTTTGAATTAAATTAAAGGAAATTTACTGTTATTGTAATAACGGTAAAATGGTCAGATATGTAATTTATATTTGTTTACTTTTTTTTATTTTATTTTTTATTTTTCTTCTATTAAAATCCAATTACATTTCAAAGGTTATTATTACATGAAAATTATATATATATATATATATATATATATATATATATATATATATGTATTACAAAATTATGTAATATTGAGAAAATACAAAGAAAATAGAAAAATATCAAAGAAAAACTTCTGAAAAAAATAAAAAATAAATTGAGGTTATAATTTGAAGTAAAGAAATTCATAATTTACTCAAAGTAGGTAATAAGTATTAGTAAAAGAAAAATCTATTTGATTGCGTAATATTTTCATAATATTTATTTAATAACTTTGCAAAATATTAGAAAATTTGAATCTTTTGTATTGTATTTTGATATTTTGTAATATACTAAGCTTTTTTTTGGCCGAATTTGACTATTTGAGAGGCGATAGGATTTGCAGATACGTCCTTTTTCTGATACAGTACAAAAGAAGTACTATTATGTAGAATTTTCTAATTGGTTACTATGGTTACCATTATACAGAAAAATAAATATTAGAACTTTATAATAAAATTTTTTTTGAATTAGTTTCGAAAAAGGAATAGTTTCCAGTTCGAATAAGTTTAATAATCAAAATAATTATATATTTTAATAATTTATTTTTTAAAGTAAATACTATTAAATATTTTATTCACGTAAATACTAAACATTTATTTTAAACTGATTCATATTCCGAGTGATAATTAAACTAGTGCACAATAAAAGATGAAGTAAATTAGTTTAATCTTAAGATACAATGTTTTTTTTAAATTCCCACATAAACAATAGTTTTAAAAAAATT
This sequence comes from Dolichopus griseipennis, assembly GCA_963082915.1. Lineage (NCBI taxonomy): Eukaryota > Metazoa > Arthropoda > Insecta > Diptera > Dolichopodidae > Dolichopus > Dolichopus griseipennis. The sequence continues at coordinate 75,630,062 of OY720445.1, forward strand.
TAAAAGAAAAACACCTCATTCAACAGCAATCACATTTTATTATGATCTAATTTATTATTAAATAATTAAAACAAATTTTAGCATATAACTATTTAGTAATCACAATAAAATGAATAAGACACCATTTTTAAATAGACAATAGATTAATTAAATTTAAAATCTTATAAACTAATTTCCACGATACAATTTAATTCTTTAAAAAATTATTACAAATATGTATACTCATAACTGGTATTAAACTATTTCTTAAATAATTAACTAATCTGCATATAATAAGTAAAAAAGATTGTGGTATATAGATTAATGTTATAATATGAGATTGCTTAATACAATAGTGTGAATTTTTTCATTATGTTTAAAGGAAGACTAATTTTCTTAACATAATTATAGAAATTTACTAATAATTGTATTATTATTATTAAAAGTTATAATTAACTTGAGAACTATACCTCTATAATTAAGTCTTAAATCTTTTAATGGAATTAGGTCTAACACATTAAATTCTGTATTTTAAGTCGATCAAGAATCAATTAGAATTAACTAATCACGTAAAATGGATGTCAAATATTACCCAATTAAGAGCAGGGCATAATTTGAGTCAATTAAGACAGTTTTTAAAATTCAAACAGCTTTAAACTTCATAGTAATTGATACCAAATAAAATACTCTACACTATTATTACATAAGGTACAGCAATTCTGACTCAGTACAATAGAAGTACTATTATATAGAACTTTCTAATTGGTTACTATGGTTACTATGTTACAGAAAATTTTAAAATTGATACTTACATCTTTTAAGTTGTAATATTTTTCAAAACACTTAATATTCTTACAATATTTTGAATATTTAATTTCTAATTTCAAAATTTTTAGCTCAAACTTTTAAATCACAGATATAAATAAAAAAATTTAACACATTCATAATACTAATAGTAGGTTTCTCAAATTTTAAAGTTTTTAGAAACATTAATAACGTTATGCCTAAACGTTTTTTTTTAAAAATCATTTGAAAAATTTTAATTTAAATTTAAAACTCACAGATATAAGTAAATATCGAAATTTTTAAAATTCATACTGCACTGGTTTCTTAAATATTAAAACTTTCAGAAATATGGATAAACTTGTATAAAAGCTCAAAAATCTCTTTAAAAATCAATTGAAAAATTTTTGATTTAAATTTAAAACTCACAGATATAAATAAAAAAATTTGATATAATCATGCTGCACTGGTTTCTGAAATATTAGAGCTTTCAGAACTATGAATAACTCTATATGTATAAAAGCTCAAAAATTGCTTTAAAAATCATTTGAAAAATTTTAATTCAAATTAAAACTCACAGATATAATTAACAAAATTTGACAGAATGACACTAAAGTGCTTTTTTCAAAAATTATTATAAAATGTACACAATGATTTAATACTTCTGCCATTTATAAATCACTAACTGTAAAATATCTATTCGTTTTACTATAATAACCCTTACATATTTAAATACTTGAAAAAATGATTGAAAAAACCATTTATAATCATTAATTTTTTTATAATTACCTTTTCAAAAACTAAAAAATTACTACAAAAATTATAATTTGAATTTCCCTTCTGAATATTTAGAAAATTATTTGAAAAAAAAGTACTCAAAAATCATAAAGCATAGAATTAAACATAAATTCTAATCAAAAATCTTTTGGTTTTTTTTTTTTGAATTTACACAATTTACATACCAAGTGAAATTTATATTTTTCAACATTTGAAATTAAATTTAAAGTCCAATTGGTTTTCCAAAAAAAAAAAAAACACAATAAACAATCTGCAATTAACTTTTATTAGTTTATTAAATTAAACTGAATACAGTACTTTATACACTGTTTAGTCAGTACTTCTAATTACTGCTTTATATTTTTGTATATATACATATTTATATATATATATATAATATATATATATAATAAAATTGTAAATAAAAGAGCAATAACTTTTAAAGTGATTTTAAAATAAAATTTATTGGATTAAATATACTTATCCAATTCATTGTAATTTGATGTTGTTGTGCATTTTTATTTCATTAAAAAAAAAAAACAATCCAATTAAATCTAAAGATTTATTTTTTTTTACAGTTATTTTATAATGAAATATGATTAAAATAATTTTTGTACATATATTAGATATATTTAGATTTTTATCTTGATTTATTTAATTTTAAAGTATCTATGAGATTTTATCTAATCAAAAGTATCTATGAGATATTTAATATTAAAAAAAAAAATATTTTGTAAACAAATGGTTGACTAAATTAAAAAATTTATTTACAATTTACAAGTTTCAAAAAAAAAAAAAAATCCAAATATGCGTTTAAAATTTAATGGCTTAATTTCTAGGCCGTTTCTAACCACTGATTTGTCAAATAGGTTGAACTAAACAGGAAAACGCGTTATTCGTTACGCTTTTCAAATAAAATTAAGCGTGCAATATATATAAAATCGACGCTTTTTTGTCTTCTAAATTGTAATGCTATAAGCGTTAATGATCTATGACAATAACCTTTCATGTTTTTCATGTTTTTAAAGCTCTACTTGAATACTTAATCTTTATTTTGATATTTAATTGTATACACTGTTAATACACTTTTAATTGGATTAATTAGAAAAGTACAATAATAAAGTATGAAAGTGTGTTTTTAAATAAACGCTTAATACGCTTAAATGACACTTAAGAACAATGGCAACAGTGAACAACAGATAAAATTATGGTAAAAGCTGGTTTAAAAGAGAATATAGTAATTAATAAATTGTCCATGACTGTGAAAATTGAATTGGAATTTCTATGCTGACTTTTAGGTTTGAGTCCCTTGAGATATGGCAAGATTTAACTGCAAAAAATAGATACTACTTTGATAAATGATATAGCTTTATAATATATTCTCTAGGTAGCAGTGAAAAACTATTTGGAAATCGATATAATTTTCTAGGTTTCAATTCGGGAGACATTCGAACTTTCAAAAGACGGAGGGAATTAACTCAATTGCTAAAAGCATCTGCAAAAATCTGAAGAGATTCTCCAGTAACTGTACAAGAATATCCGCAGTTAAACCGAGGGAATAATATTATTTAAAAGATTGGCTTCAAATAAGTTATACAGCGTTAGCTGTCTTTAAAGGAAATACCGTTATTTGTCTTCAATATTTCACATTTACTTTAATGGTTTTTGAACACATAAATCAATTTTTTTTAAACGTTTTTCAAACTCTATAGGTATTAATTTTCATATATATGAATATTTGGACCTTAGGGAGATCTAGGGAGATAAATTGGAAGAAAAATGGGATAATTAGGAAGAGTTGAAGACTGATTTGAAGAATAATTTTTATAAGTCTTCTTAGAATTACCACCATCATCAAACCCATTAAATGAAGGTATATTTCGAATTTTAGTACTTATCCAATAAATGAATTCCCAAAATCAGTTTTGAACTATCAACGAATTTCCTTAGTTTCCAGTATAAATACTTGTAGGATAAATACTTGTGGGAATATTTTAAGGTTTTTTTTTCATCACTAAAAGTGCACCAGACTCTAATTGACTCAATTTAAAAACTTTTTAAAAAAAAAAACACTTATCCTGATTTTCGGATTAATATCACTTAAAAAATCTCATTCAACTTTGCAATCAAAAGAAAAGTTTCCATATCACTTTTCCAGGATAATTTAGATAGAATCTTTCACTAACCTTGAATTGAAAAAAAAACAACCCTGAATAACCCTTAATAACCCTGAAATAAATGAAATGAATTTAAAAAAAAAAAATAGCACATTTAGCAGACGGAAAATTTTTTAAGCTTCAAAAAATAAAAGGATTAAATAAATTGAAGGATTTTTATATTGCTTATATCATTCAGTAATTTCCAGTTAAAAAATCCAGAATATTAAACTTTCCATTTCCAAAAATAAAAATTTCGAAAAACATTTTTTGAAGTATTCATAGTTAAATTCAAAATAAAATAAAACTTTTAATGTTTTTTTTTTTTTTATTCTATTTTTTCAAAAAAATTAAATTAACTTAATTTATTAAATATATATATATTTAATTTTTTATAATACAAAAAAAATCCTTTAATTTAGCGAATATAAATATTAATTTTTCAAAATCAAAAAAAAAAATTCTCCAAAAATATTATTTTAAAATAAAATTTCAGTAGTGGTAAAAATGTATTTATGTATGCAAGATAAAAGGACTTCAAAAAATATTCCATTTGAAATTATGCAAAAATTTTATATCTAATATTTTCGAAACAAAAATTGATTTTATTATGCTTTTAATTCTTTGTACTACACATTATTATGTATTAATATTATATCTAATATACATTATTATATTGTATTTATACTTAGTTCATATTTAAAATGGGTTTTTGATTATATCAAAATTAAAATGAATAAAATGGAATTAATATTTAAAAAGATTCGAAATTAAATTATATATATCCATAATATTATAAATTTATTCAAAATTTTAAAATTTTCAATTAGAAAAATTTCTAGCGAATTGATTCAATTTCGAAATTAAATTTCAGAAAATTCTATGAAAGTAATCTTTTGAAAAACAAATTTTCTCGGAAAATTTTATAGTGGACAGAGAATAATTTCGAAATTAATTAAAAAAATTCTCGACATAAAGTATTAGACTTAACACCACCACTTCCCATATTAAATTCAACATAAACAAAGCTTTTGTATTAGTATTGATAGACTATTTCTAGGTGAATCAAACGCAGGATGAGAGTTTCGAAATTAATTAAAATTCTTAGAATGTTATTGAAAAGATTTAAAATTAAAATAGATTTTCGAAAATTCAATATAAAATATCCCAGCTTTCGTGCCCTATCAAATCCTCCGAGAATTAATCATAAGGTGGGAGTTTCCAAAATTAATTAATAAAATTCGAAAAACCCAAGATTTAGATATAAAATTCAATTTCGAAAAAATTTTTAACTCCCCTTCCGGGGTATGAATTCAACATAAACTAAGCTTTTGTTAGTATTGATAGATAATTCTTTTGGGAATTAAAAACGGAATGAGAATTTCGAAATTAATTATTATTTTTAATAACATATGATTGAACCGATTTAAAATAGATTTTGGACAATTTCGAAATTTATTCAATTTTTCGAATATGACTTCAATATAAAATATCTGAGCTGATAATTATTCATAAAATGAAAGTTTCGAATATAAGTATAAAAAAGTTCGAAAATTAAACAAAGATTTAAAAATTTAGGTCTTAAATTTAATCAAAAAATTCGAAAATATAGATATCTCGCCCGATATAGAAAGTGAATATAAAATAATAGTCACACTGATATGAATTTCCCTTAATTAATTTCTAGACAAGGCTTGTTTCCAATTTAAATTACTAATTTTTTATTTTCTGTTGGAATTGAAGGTCTACATAAACGTCTTTGATATTTATATAAATATACTTCGAAAATGTATATTGCTTTTATAGATATGTCCTTAATATAAAAACTTTGTATAATAATGTACTATCTCTCAAGTTCCCCATGTCCAAAAACAATTTTATAAGCAGGCAAGCTTTTAACTAACAAACTTAGGGCAATTGAATTGGAGGTCCTTTATTTAATTTTTATACTCTTGAAGCAACATTGAGTTTGACTTAAAGTATCTACACTATCAGCTTCAAAATCAAGTAATCATTATAGAATACTCTTCTTTAAGATGCATTCCAGTTTTTTAAATCTAATCTTTTCACCCAAAAGCACAGAAGTTTTAATTTTTATAAAGCGTAATTAAACTTTTAAACAAAATTTAAAATTTACCCACACATTTTTGTCACTGACTGTACTCATATACTAAATTATAGCATGCATCACAGATATTAAATCGAGGACAAAATTTCAACATAAATGTTCACATTATATTTATGTTATTCACATTATATTTGCAAATACATTGTACATACATAATGCAATATATTGAAATATCGTACATAATACATATATATATATACACTTTATTTTGTTAATAATAGTAAAAAAAGTTTTTTTTTGGATAATTTATAAAATTTCATGCTGTTGTTATGTTATTAGAAATACAAATAATATAAATTAGCTCTATTGGTGTTGTTTTTGTTGTTATTGTTGTTTTTTTTTTTAAGTGTATGCCTAATTTTTAGAATTCTAATTTTTTTTTTTTTCTTTTTATTTACATTAAATTTTGTAACTAACAAAAAAATAGAATATTATATACACATATACATGTGTATATAAAAAGGATATAAATCCAATGTACATTTTAGTCTGTTTTAGATGTTTACAATTAACACTGAACTGAACAGTTTCATTCACAAAAACAAAAAAAAACAGATATTTATTTATAGTTTTATAAAATATAAACATATATATATGTATATATACATATAGAGCCTTGTAATAGAATTAAATTTTAGAATTTTAAATTGAATATAAAATATAAGTATAAAATAAAATATGAAAGGACATTTTGATAATTTTTAATATCCTGATAAATTTTAAATTTATATATATATATATATATATATATATATATATATATATATATGTATGTGTGTATATATGTATCTGGAAAATTAAAATTATATGAAATTTAAATCCTGTATGTAAAATCCAATGAATGCGTTTAAAAATGAACAAGTTAGATTTTATACATTTTGTTTGATTAGAAACTAGCAAAATAATAAAAGTGCTACTCACAATTTACAAGTGTATTTTGATAATAATCCAACAAAAATAAAAAATTAGAACGTACCTGTAAATAGAAAAAAAAAACAAAATTTAATTAATTTATAGTATAAATCAATAATATTCATTGTTAATTAATATTAAATTTTATTTTATGTAATTTTTAGTTTTTAATTCGATTTGAAAATTAATAATGTTAATTAAAGGAAATAGAATTGCATAATTTTAGGCGAATTTAATTAACTATGTATTGTTATATTTTAAACTTATATTAAAAATAATTTTCATTTATGAGGATAACCGAGTTTTAGCATTAAAAGCCTTAAACACCAGTTACTATATTTTTCATTAAAGAGAATTTCAAATTGAAAAATACACAATTTTAGCCTAAAAATATGCAAATTCTTTAAAATAATTTTATTTTAAATTTACCTGTTGTGAATTCTATTACAGGGCGACTTTTATATTTTAAATTTTATTTTTTGCTCTTAGGTAATATTCCTATTTAGAACTAGGATTAAGTGCTCCCAGAACCATAAACCCATAGTAAGAGCCCATATGAGAGCCCATGAATCCATATATTTGAGAAACCAATTTTTATGTTTAAAAAAAAAGTTTCGAACCCAAATTAAAGTTTTAAGAATATTAAAATTTTCCAAGTATACTTATAATCTGCAAATTTATAGCAATCTGTGTTTTAAAAGATAAGAACAACTCACGGGCATGTCAAATTTCAATTAATTGTCGGAAAATTTGTGCCTAAAAATAGGCAATTAATTTGAAATTTTTTCAATAAATTTGCCTGCTAAGAATTTCAAACTATGAGTGCCTATTCCCAATCTGAAGAGTGGTTTTTATTTTTAAATTCAAAGAGTTCAATAACAGCTTCGTCCGCAAATATTATACAAGATTTGAAATTATGAATACTACCAAGTATAAAAATCCTCAACTGCTCCTGCAAAAACTGTTCCTCCGTTAAATTTTTTCGGGTCCATCAAAAGAACAGAGAAAAAAGGCATAAAATTTGGGTTCCGCAGACTAGATTTCATTTAAAAAACTTTGTAATTAACGAATTAAATTTAATAAAACATGTTAGTATCTTTAGATATTTTTTACCCATAATCAGAAACAATATCAAAATTTTATTGTTTTATATTATGACTTTGTAATAAGCACGGGAAATTAATTTCTAATAAATAATGATACCTAATATGATTTACCTTATTAAATTCTAATCACCTCAAAATAAACAAACGCATTAATTATCCATTTTGTGAATTGTGCAAAAATATTATAAATTTCTAAAATCAAAAATTATTTTAATGTTAAATTTTAAAATAATTTTAGTTTTATTTCGAAATTATTAAAATCCCAAAATGACTGACTAATTGATATTGAATATAATTATTCGTAAAAAATATATATTTATTCGAATATTCGTAATTATTTTACATAAAAATTTTATAATTTTAAAATTTAAAATAAAATAAAATTAAATTGAAAATAAAATATTTCCTGTCTCTAATTAAAAACCAAATTTTTAATTCCAAAATTCAAAATTTTTTTAAATTCGATTTGTAAATTGAAAACTATTAGTAATGATTTTTGACTAACTAATTTTTCATTTCATAGAGACTATAGTGCCTAATTTGAAAAATGAATTAACTATACAATAACTACAGAATTATATAACTTCAAACACTTGCCCTTGCAAGTCCAAAAGTTAGAATAACCCGTTCGACCTTCTACAAGAACTCCTATGCAGGCATTATTCTAGGAGGAACTAATATGACTATAATAAAGAAGTAAACCCTAAATTAAATCAAATTATAATAAATTTTATTATAATTTTGTTAACACATAATTTTTCCAAATAATTTCCATAATAAAATGTGGCTTTAATAGGTAATAGGCAGATAGGGTTGTTTGTTATATGGGATTATGTTAAAATAATTTTACTAAAGCAATTAAATTTAATATTTTTACATATTCTAAATTCTCTAATTACAATTTAACCTAATATTTATTTTATTCAACAAAAAAAATAATATAATTATAATTGGCCTAATAGACTTATACTTTTTATCTAGATGTCGGTCCAGACATCGATTTATTTAAAAAAAAATCCCTACGATTAAAAACGGAAGTTAACTCCAAAGAACTTAAATTTTGCTGGCTAATCACACCTAAATATCAGCTAGGAATCTAAAGCTAATCAAAGTTTAACTTCGCTTACTAATTAAAGTCAACAGTGGTGGGTTTAAAAATTAGGGCTAATAGAGGTTATTAGAATATATAAGTTATTTAAGTTTTAATAGTGCCTTCCAAATGTACAACCTAAAGTACTCTTCAGTTTAATTAGTTCTTCAATTTTTTTTAATAGTTTAAAATTTTAATTATAGCTATTTTCAAATAATTAAATTTTTTTTTTTTAAATATTATTACTATTATTAAAATTTACAAAAAAAAATAATTTTAAAAATTATTTAAAAAAAAAATGTATATTTATTTAATTTAACAAACTAATAAAAATTTTGTAAATATAATTAAAATTAATTACCAAGGTATTAAAACATTATTATAAACAGATTGAAAATTACAAATAATTATATAAGTTATATATAAATATTACTTTTTTATTAAATATATATTTTTTTTAATATAAGTTAATGGTAATCAAACCACTATCCTCCTCTTAGAAGTGCCTTAAGTTAAGCTGGAAATACTTAAAACTTTAAAACCGATTAGGACAATTATTCCGTATCAGACATTAAGTTAATTGCTTAGTTACATTAAATCAATTGCTTAGTAGTAAAGTCGCCAACCTTTTACATTTAAAATATCTCAGGCTCGAACCAGGTTCAGAACTTGACTAATTAATAAAGATCTTGCAAGAAGTTTAAGGGAGGATCAAAAGAAAAAAAACCATAATTTGTATAATATCTAAATAAAGATTATATTGTAAATTTACTTATATATTATAAAAATAAATACTTAATTCTTGTGTTAGATAATAGATGGCGCATAAAATATAACATTTGTTATTTTTAAAGCGTTTTTCAAACTTCTTGATTCGAGTAATCAACGATTTAGTGAAAATAATGATAAACAACTGAAGCTATGTCTAATTGACTTGATTTAACGAATTAATGAATGTCTTATACATGATAAGAATGGAGGGGAGCAAAGCTCACCTCTTTACCTCTTATTTCAAAATTTTAATCTGACATATAAAAAAGTCTACCTGAATACCAGTTAAACAATTAAAGAATTACCATTTATGGGTATCCTATAACTTAATTTATATTTAAGTTCAAAGAAAGTGTTGAAGGGAGTAAATAGTCAGTCGTCACTGTGCTCTATTCATTTTTTTTATGTATAAGCACTATTGTTATCACATTTATGCAATTTAGTTATAATGTAATAAACATAAATATTAATGATGTATAAAACTATAATGTCTATATATGCCTAAATCATTATGTAACTAAGGTAATTTAATTGGTAATTTTAATTTTAAATTTATTTTTTTATATATTATTTTTAAATATTATTTCTATTAAAATATTTGCTAATTAAATCAGACAAAACAGATGCCACTAAAATAACTCAGCAGGGTTTTTGAATTTTACAATAACTATTTATATAATTATATTTTTGGTAATTTGTTTTTTTACATAAATTGTTTTTTTTTTTATTGTAAATTTTTATAGAATTTCAAAAAAAAAAAAAAACCCCAAAAAATTGTTATGTAAAAAAAAAATTTACATATTTTATATTATAATTATTTATTCGGGGGTTTTTTTTTTTCATGAGGTTTTTTTTTGTAAAAAAAAACACAATAATAGTAAAAAATAGCTATTCCAATTAGGTTTTGTTGTGGTTAAGTAATTTGTGTTAAAAAAATAATTGTTGACAGGTTATATAAACTACATATATATATGCAATATATATATTTAAAAAAACAACTAAATTTTTTTATTATATTTATTATAAAATTTAAAATTAACTTAAAATGTTTAATAATATTATATAAATTAGTATTTTAAATAATTTTAAAACAATTAATTTGATTAGTTTTTAATTTGACTAAATTAAAATACAGACATCTGCAGATTCCTGTTTCAAGGGATGCAAAATCTCTATGACAACTGTTTGAGAGACGACTATAAGTCTGAGTTTGGCTACTACTTAATTACAATAAAGACTTTCTATATTTTGGTTGCAACAGATCACATTTTAAATAATGTGTAGAATGTATTAAAACTCTTGTAGACACTCTTCACATTCGAGAAACTTATATTAATATATTCGTAACTTCTCTGTTCTAGTACCGAATCTGAGGCAAAGAGCATGTAAAGTTTCTAATGCAACCCAGGAGCAGTCAATACTTAATAGCAATAGAAACTTTCAAGATCATTGTAATAGGAATCTTAAATAATTGGTAGATTGAATAGATCATTCTCTTCTCTTGTGGATGCTCTTTTCATTAGAGAAACTTGTACTTTAAAAAAAAACATATTGCATTAGTTCATGGTAGGTATTAAAAAATGTTTAAATTTAAGTTGAAAGTCCAGCACAATTATAAAAAAAATTTTAATCCAATAATTAGAGTTTAACAGTTAAAATTTCCTAAAGAAAGACTTGATTAAGTACTCATTGGTGATGTAAAAAGTACCTACACTGTTTAATTACTAGATACTTATATAAGTTTATTATATAGACAAGTTAAATTTGATGGGCAGTATTAGCCCTTCAGACTAAAATCTAAAGTCTTTAGTTGAAAAATTAGAAATTTCATCCAAATGTGCCAATAAGGACTTTGGCTATTAAGTTTACTTCAAGCAAATAATGCGAGCAAATTTAATTCACTTAATTATGTTTAATTATATGTATGTACGAATGTTATATGTTATATTATGCTATAAGTCCAAAAAATGTTATAATAACTCTAAAACAAAACGTGTACGCCATTGATTCATTGAAAATCAAAACTAAAATTAATAATAAGTAAATTGCATACTTATAGGCTATCAAAGTAAATTTTTTTATCAAATTAAATTCTAATTAACTATCTATTGAAATTTATTAAAATTCTAATTATTCTAATTAAAATTTTTAACAATTATTATAACGATTAAAAATTTTACATAATTATTTTTAATGATACCTAATTATATATTATATAAATTATTTTATTAATTTGAAGCTGCTTTAATTTTTTTTTTTTTTAAATTAAAATCGTGGTTCAGTAATTTTTTTTAGAACCAATTAAATTTCATACCTTTCTCTGACTATTTTTTTTTTTTAATTTATTAGATTAGTGTCTAATTAGTTTTTTAAAATAATTTTTTTTTTATTAAATTTTCAGGAAAAAATTTAAATTCAAATAGGATAACAGGAATAGGGTAATACATAAATGACAAATGTATAATTAGAAACAATTATAGTATTAAATTTAATTATATTTTTGTAATTTTTAAAAATTAGTTGTTTGAATTAAAAAATTTGAATTTTTAAGCCTTTATCTAATATTTTAATTTTTTTGATATTTAATTGATAAGTAGTTAGATTAATATATTCAACTATTGATAAGGCTAAACTATTAATTGCCTTTGATTAATCTTTCAAATGGAATCAAAGTTGGATTGAATGTTAATGGAAAGTTGTTCAATTCCATTACTGCGTCCTGGCTAAATATTTTAAAATGAAACTAAGTACCTATATTCAATGATAATAAATTAGAAGTTTTAAAAAAGGGTTTAAAATTAGTAGAGCTGGGTAGAAGATACTGCGCTTATAATGTACAATGCAAAACCATCTGAAAGATCTTAAGCTCTATACTTTAAAAATAATACTTAGAACTATAAGAAAATTTGAATACTTGGGCTGTATTGCATCTTATTAAAAAAAACTAATATTTAATTGTTTGATAATTAATAAGTAGTCGATGCAATAGAGCCCAATTCAATTCCATCTCTAAAAGATTTTGAAATCCCAGGCTGTAAAAATATTCAAATATTAAGAAAGGGTTTGAGATATGCAAAGTTCGAAAAAACTCTAAAAAAGATTAGAACTTGCTTAGTCCAGATCTAAATCATTTTATAGGACTTGAAACTTTTTGGAGGTAAAATAATGTTCACAGCCATTGCAGAAGTAAAATACAAGACCAAAGGTAATCCTTAGCAAATGAAGGACGAAACATAAGAAATACAATATTTAAATAAACCTCATATGATAAAGTCTCTTAATATTTGATAAGAAAAACTTTCAAGGAAAAGGGGATCTTAAATAGACTTTAAACAAACTTATTAAAAATAACAACACAGAAGATTTGTAAAATACTTTAAAAACTGCTTAAAAATGTTTTTAACCAAGTTATTACCTCATAGATAATAGGGTTGATCCAAAAGCATATTAAAGTTATAAACAAAACTTCTAAATATGTTGAAAAACTTATTAATTTTAAGCACTAAGAACAACACAACACAAGTTTGAAAGTTATTAAAAATGACATAAAATACTGATTGAAATATGACACATTGTTAAATTTTCATATTTTCTTACATCTTATATTTTTTATTTTCTTTTTACAATTTTACAATTTTCTTACCTGAAAGGTAAAAAAATAAAAAGAAAATTTTGCAAAAGATTTGTTTGTCAAAGAGTATATTTGTTAAATTTTTTGTTGGTTTGATGAAACTTTTGTTTTTTTCTGAACTTTTTAATCTGACAGATGAGCTCTTCCTAGAATAAAGGGAATTTTCTTTTGAAATTTTCATCGGAAAACTGGGAAAAAATCTTTGCATCTGAATTTCTTTTATAACAATTTATGATATGTTTTACTTTGTTTAAATAATCGTACATAATGTTTTAGAACTATTTTTCACTCCCTTCAGGAGTTTAGGGGAATTACCAATTATATTTAGACTAGGCTTCAGTTTTTTTAATCGTTATATTCACTAATCCGTTGATTACTCGGCTATAGCTATTGTGTAAGATTATGAATACACAAATGTTAATTTTTGGCGCCATCTATTATCCTAGACAAGGGTTATTTATATATTTACATATTATAAATCTTATTATTATTACGATATTAACTATTACGACATAGTTCTACAATTTTACGATATTTTTTTATTAGATATGATTTGAGCGGAGTTTAAATAACCACTTTGAATCACTACGTCACTGGTCAGATAAAACTATTGATCTAAGACGATTCTAATAACTAATAATTATACTTTACATACTTTTCAAATTAGTCTTTAGTGTTCCCCATATATAAAAATCAATTTAAAAAAATAAACTCTATTCTAAAAATCTATTAAAAATTTACATATAAGTACTTATACATGAAATCTCAATACATATGCATCAAATACCCCACTATTTAACTGTTGATCTAAGACGATTCTAATAACTAATAATTATACTTTACATACTTTTCAAATTAGTCTTTAGTGTTGCCCATATAGAAAAATCAATTGAAAAAATAAAAATTCTAAAAATCTATTAAACAAATTTACATATACTTATGCATCAAATTTCAATACATATGCATCAAATACCCCACAATCAAAATATGAACCAAATTTAAGAATCAGAGAATTAAGTTAATCAGAATCACCTAAAGCAAAATTTGTTTTAGAAATTAAAAATATAAAATTTTTAACTTATTTTTTAAATCTCAATTTATATCTATAGATACATTGTTTAATATATATATATCATTTTTTCGAATCCTGTAGATTTTCTCTGACAAAACAAAAGAGATATAATCCATCACTTTTTGTTTTTATTTCCATTCTTTCATATTTCAACAGTTAAAACAACTTTATATAAAAGACAGAATACATAATGAAAATTGTGATGAAGGCTTGATTTTCTTTTTTTTTTTTTTGTTTGGTTTCTGTTCCAATCACAATAAGAAACCCTCACAATCTTAAAAAAAACAAGAGAAAATTTTTTAGAAAGGCACAAACACAAGAAAAAAAAAACCAGAATTTAGAGAAAAAAAAAAGTTGAATTCTTTTTACACGTTTTATACCTAATCATCTCTCATATATATGATGACATTGTTGTATTAACTTTTTTTTGTTTGTTATTGTATTTTGTTGTTGTTGTTGTTACCCTATACTTTTGCAGTTTGTTCTGTGTATGTAAAACAGTAATAGCAGGGTTCTTTAATCATCGCATGCAAAGGAAATTCCAAAAAAAAAAAAAAAAAAAAAGTTGAGTTATGGTTTAAAAAAATTTTTCAAAGAAAAAAAAAAAAACTCAAACTTCTTTTTGCCTTGAGTTCTTTTTTAACTCGTAAAAACATGAAAATCATACCGATAAGATAAATACATTTTATGCCTACATGTGTACATGCATATAGATTATTGTATCATTTTTTTTTGTTAACATACTTTTTTTTACAAACATTTTACAGTTAAAAAAAAAATGACTTTTCTAAACAGTTATAGAAATATGTAATGATGAATATGTATTTTACTGTTATTAAATTTTATTACATTTTAATATGTAATGTAAGTTTAAAAAAGTCTTTTAAAAGAATTTTGACACAATTTGTGCTAAATTTAGCATTATTTTTTTACAATGCGGTAATGCTTTTTAGTAGTAATGGGCAAAGCTTTCAATTGTACTGCAGGCAAAAGGACATTAATTGAATTCTAACATTTAGATACTATTTTTCAGTAAATATCCAGCAAAGACATAAACCTTGATCAGGCAAAGACATAAACCGTTTTCTTTGAAGACTCTTTAATTAAAAGTCAAAGAAATTAACTGTTTATTGTATTATATAAAATGACCTCTGTTAATACGCATTCTTAGAATGCAGAGACGGCATATTTCCCGCTATAATAAATATTTAATTTACTGTTATAAAAGTACATTTCATTTAATACGTAATATATGTCAAAATGTCAAGAAAAGTAGATTTAGCAGATTTTTCACTCAATTGGGCTAAAATTAGCATTTTTTTTTTTAATGTATTAAAATGCTATTCAGCTTCAAATTTGTATTATAGAAAACTTCCAATTATTGTAGCGTTAAAAGACAACGGAACGGAACGGATTTTAAATATGGAGGATCTAAGGTATTTTACAAGCAGGATTCAGTAAAGACACGAACCTTTTCTGGTAAGATTAGAATATAGAAATTTATTGTATTACGTCATGATCATCCTTAGACGATTTATACAGAGAGTTTTAAAACAAATCTGTAAGATGTCTTAATAACAAATTTTTTATTTGATCAGACTTTTAATATTAGACGTTCAACAGGTTGAAATTCCATTAGAATAGTCTAATAGATAACCTTCAACTCCGTTCTTCAGTTCGAATTCATGTACTTTCTTGTGTTAAAAAAATATTTTTAAAAAAATTTTCTGGTATTCCTCTTAATCCTTTTGCATTTGTGAAAATCTTAATAATAAAAAAAAAATTTAAGATGCCTAATCAAAGTTAAACTATTTTGAAATTTTTATTATTTTAAAGCCTATGGCAGTTACGGAAAATCTTTTTTCATAATTTTTTCTTTTTTTTTTGTAAATTTGTTGCACAATTTTTATGTTATACTTTTTCTTCAATTTTTTTTCTTTATTATTTTTGCCTCTAAGCTTTTATGTCAGTTTTGTTATTATGTTAAAAAGTACATATTATATACATACATATTTTATATTATATACTTACATCGTAGGATATACGATTCTTTGGTTGCCTCTTTCAGATATGTTGCTGACTTTATTTTTTTTTTGTTGTAATATGAAGAAAACTCTGATTTCTTGAATTTTTGTAAAAAAAAATGAAAAGCAATAACTAATAAAGGAGTCATTTTATGTGACAAGGATACGAAATTTGTATCTATGTATAATATGTATATACATATATGTATGCCATATGAATATATGAAAAAAAAAATTAATAATTTGTGCCTATGGATAGAATGTAACTATCATATATTTTGCATGTCTATCTGTATAAGAACTTTGAATGTAACAATTTAATGAAGAGTAAGTATATTATTTTTTTTTTACTTGTATAGTTACATATAAATATATATACTCATGTAATATTTATATAATAATGCATATATATGTATGAATGTGCAATTTATATCTTTTAGATACCTATAGAAATTTAAGTCATTTAAAATTTAAAGAAAGCAATGTTTCAACAAGAGTTGAAAAATGTTGCAAAGGATTGAAAAAAAAAAAAAAAAAAAAAATAAATTTCAAGGGAATGAAAATTGAAAATGGAAAATGTTATGAAAATTAAATGAAAAACAACAGGAAATGATTGAAATTTTGACATGGATTTAATGTATATTTTGAAAGAAGTGAAGAGTTCTCAGTTCAAGGGGAATTTTTTTTTATTTTGTATGTGAGTTTAATTTTTTTTTTAGTATAATGTAATAATGACATAGAAAAATCTAATAATATTCTTTGATTGCATCCATAATAAAATTAGATTTAAAAATTTAAACAAAATGTGCACCTAAAAATATGCAATTATTTTTAATTTAATTTTTACATTATATTATGAGGGTTCTACTGGAAGTAGTGACTTTCAAAGGGTGAAAAAGCTTGAAAATGGGATCTCGTGATAAAAAAAACATAGAGTTTTTGATTGCATCCAGGATGAAGTAATATTAAATAAAATGTGCACCTAAAAATATGCAATAATTTTGAAAATTATTTATTATTTTGATTTATTTAATTTGATAAATTCATTTGAAAATTAATTGATTTAAAATAATAATATTAACTTCTTTAGTGTTATATTGGTTGGGCACATGGCTTCATAACCAAGAAAGTGTGGGTTCAAAAACTGCAAAAATCGTAAGAAGAGGATGTATTTTTTAGTATCAAACTTATGGTCCTACTTTATTGTAATCGATGATGTAAATTACATTGCAAAATCGAGTGTAATTTGCATAATAATATTAAATTACTAAGAATTAATTTAATTTGATTTAAATTAATACGAATTAATAAATAAGTTATTGACTAAAAATTAGTTTTAGTCAAAATAGAGTTTCTGAAATTTAAAAAGAATTTTAAACTGAAAATATTTCCTGAAATAAATTTCCATTAAATAAGTATTGCTTGATTTGAATTTATTTATAAATTTATTTTGATTTTAATAGTTATAACTATGAATTTTGTTGAATTTATATAATCATTAATAGCCTTTCATATTTTTTAAGTTTAATTTTAACTCATTGACAAAATATGTTATATTTCAACAAATTTAATCAAAAAGTAATGGAAATATATTGAAATATAAAGGTATTTATTACTGATTTCAAGTGAATCTTTTTTAAAATATCCAATATAGTTTTATTACGAAAAATTCTGTGTGATTAGATATTTAGAAGATTACATGAAAAGTACTTTTAAGAACTGTACTATATTATAGTGAATTGAATATGTTAATTGGAAATTTTAAATAAAAATTTATTAATAACTACTTGTTCAAATACTTTATTGTTAATTTGGCATTATTGTAAGGTTTATATATACTATCGTATTACAAAGTATTTTCAATGAAAGTTGCATTTAATTCTGTTTGATCAGCTCCGATTCAAAACGTGCAATGTCCATATTCTGACAAATTGACTTTATGATAGATTTTTGTAGGAAATTAGAAATTCTAACTTTTTATATCATTTTGCGATTCAAAAGCAAATTTTACTCTTCTTTTTGGGATCTTGTTAATATTGAGAGGCATTTCAAACTTTCTGGAGTACTGACAAAATTATCTTATATGGACATTGCACGTTTTGAATCTGAGCTTCTCATTTATTAAAAATTTTTATTATTTTCCTTTAAAAATTGTGAATCTCACATATAACTATTGAATACTCTTTACTTTTATATGATAAAACCTAAACTAATATATTTAAATCGTTTACAGATTGTATAGGATATTGCTTAACGCTTCTACAGGTTTTCAAAATTGATTAAGGATCAGCGATACTAAAATTTTAGAATTCTGTTATACATAATGTGAACATCTTGAATATGAAACAATCCTAATGTAAAGTCCGTTGGAGTTTCTATATTATTATTAAGTTTCTATATTATTAAAAGTAAATCACGATTTTTGGAACCAACTACCAAGTAGAACGAGCTGACGACAATGACTTTAGCATGGTGTATAATAAATCTATAACTACTTATAAATAATATGGGAGATTCTGAATTAGGAGAGATTTTAGAGTTGGTTACAAAATCAGGATTTCAATAATTTGTTTAGCGGGGGTTTGGAGGAGTTAGCACCCACTATTGGAAGTTCTTTATTATTGAAAATATATATTAATCTAAAAAAATATCTAGGAGGAATTCTGTAGGTAGTTTATGGGAGAGGTGCATTGAATTTATAAATTAAAATACAGTCAAAAGAAATACAGGTTTGTGATAGTAACCCATTTTTAGTTCCTGTAACCAAGAACTTAGATCATTTTCTAAACGGGGGCTTATGTACTAAACCATTAAATTATACGAGAAGCGAAATGAGAAAGCATCTCTACTTCTATTATATGAAGTATATCTAATATACACTCAATGTGCAAATGTAATAACTTCAAAATTTTTCGAAAAACTCAAGGACTCCTAAAAATGTCCTTTACATTTTAGATCTTTCGAATTAAAGACCAATCAAAATATTTTAAAGCTATTAAAATTTTTTTTTAAAATCTCTTATTGATTTTTATTAAAATAATTTATTAAAGCAACAACCTTAAGACTCAAGAGAGGCTATTCTGGTTAAAATTTAATAATTTATAAAATATTAAAAATATTTAAAAGTTACTATACTTATAACCATTTTAAATACATATATATACTTTACAGTCAATAACTTTACGTACAAAAATAACTTTTGAATTAAAATGAACAACACACAAGAAAAAAAGAAACCCCAATGACTGTTTTGTTATTACAAAAACAAAAAATTGTCTCTGAATCACATGGTAAATTAACTTGTCAAAGCTTTAAAAAAATAAAATAAAAAATAATATACATATATATATAATATACATGTATATACATATACATATATATAACAAGTTTAAATATAAACAGTGTGTACCTAAACTAAAATATAAAACATATATAAATATCTAAAGAAAACTCTTATCCTTTTATTCCTTTTTTTTTTTTTTTGGTTTGGTTCTGTGTTTTGGTTCGTAATATTTGTGATGATGCCCTGAAGGATGTTTGTTTTTGTTCTGTTTTTCCATTAAAAATATTGTACACAAAAAAAAAAAAAAAACAAAAAACCTAGGATAAAAAAAACACACATAAGTAAATAAATAACGGAATACTTTGTCCAATTACAACTATATACAAACACAATTATAAAAAAAAAAAAAAAAATGAAACGGCAACAGTGAGCAACATGGCAAAAAAAAACCAACTGAACCTTTAAAAAGTACATAAAAAACCAAAAAAACAAAAAATTCCTTCACAAATATTGAAAAAAAAAAGTCTAGAACAGTGGTGTGCAACCTATAGGACTTCGTAAATTTTGAAATAATATAGTAAATTCAGTATGCCAATTGATTGTACACTTCGTTTCTTGTCAAAAGTATCTTATTACACCACAAATTCAATTGTTTAAAAAAAACTTTTTAAACTTCTACCTTAAAGTTCTAACATTTCTACTTATTTTGATTGACAAACTGGACAATCTTTGTGTAATTCAATTTGATTCACTCCTTGATGTCTAAATGATTGATATTTCAAGGAATGATTTACTGTATTATACCAATGGCCCTACAAGTTCTAGATCAACCTCTTAATGATTTTAAGGATTGATCTTTTAAAAGAGATAATTCGCAAACTGCCCCATCTCTTCTTCTCGAATTAATGTTAACAGGAACCTATGCTTCGTCAAATGCAACATAATAAAAATTTAAATAATTCATATTTTAAGGAATGATTCACTGTCCTATACCCTTGCCGTACAAGTTCACAAAAAAATATAAATATTCATTTAAATGTCAAAAATCATAATGGTTGCCCACCCCTGACTTACAAGAATAAAAGAACAACAAAAGAACTACTTCATAGCGATTTAACTTAACATCTTATCGAATTGATGTTAACAGGAACTTCTGCCTCTTAAAACCCAACATTAATACCCCTTAATAAAACTTTAAATAAAATTCGCATATTCATAAGTACTTAAACTTTATTTATATGAATGATTACCCTTGCTTCCTTATATCCGATACCCTTACTCTACAAGTTCTGATCAACCTCTTAATGATTTGAAGGATTGATCTTTTAAAAGGTAATTTATAAACTGACCCATCCCTTATTACTTCTGATTCACAGTGCTTTGACTTAACATCTTATCGAATTGATGTGAACTGGTACTTCTGCCTCTTAAAACCCAACATTAATACCCCTTAATAAAAATTTAAATAAAATTCGCATATTCATAAGTACTTAAACCTTATTTATCTACAAAAATAATATTAATATTCATTGAAATGTCAAAAATGGAAAATGTTGCCCACCCCTGTCTTACAAGAATAAAAGAGCAACAAAAAAAACTTAAAAAAAAAAGGCCAAACGGATATAAAGAACAACAAAAAAAAAAAAGGTGTATGCGATAATAATACGTAATTAGTACCACGTGATATTGTATTAAATTTTTGAAGAGAATTGTACCGATTTCTATATACAAACTCTTAACCTCCCAACGCCTGTTTGTTTTTTTTTTTTTATATTTTTAACTATTATAATCATTTACAATAATATGTTTGCTTGTATGTGTATGTATGTGTAAAAATTCTTTGTCTTTTTTGGTTGTGGTGTGCTTTTTTTGCAGTGCCTTATGGTTGTAAAACATAATAAAAAAGAGGTTTAGTTACAACACAATCCGTAATAACTTACAAAAAAAACAAAAAAAAAAAACAACAAAACAAAAAAAAACACAAGAAAAACTAACTGTAAAATTATCTCAACCTTGTATATATGAAAGTTTTTCATTTTTAATGAGATTAAAATTAGCACATAATATTGTGCTCTGGTCCTATATCTCTACTCTATATATATTTCATATGTACACACAATATATATATATATATATATATATATATATATATATTTATATATATATATATTTAATTTTTTAAATAAATTTATTAATACGTATATGTAAGTACAATATTATAATGTATGAATGTATATATATACATGGTTAAACATAATCATTTTAGATTATATACGAGGATAATAGTTTTCTGTTTTTTTTTTTTTGCAGGACCTCGTGTTCCTTTTTTTTACAGTTGTTTTTTAAATAATTTAATGGTTAGCTTTTCATTTTTATTTACATTGTGTGTGAGTGGGTATATTTGAGTGTTTTTTTTTTTTGAGTAGTATATATGAGTATAAAGTAATTTAAAAATAGGTACCTACCCCGATTTTTTGCTTAGTTTAAATTTTTAAATTCATTATTTTTGTATTATTATACAGTAGAGAGGCGTCAATTTGGCATTTTTTTTTTTATGATGATGCATAACTTAGATTAAGGGAAGGTTTTTTTTTTTAAGATTTTTTTTTTTTTTTGCAAAAACAACAAAATTTTAAAAAATACTGAACATTTTTTTTTACAATGTATACTGAATATAAATTTAGTTTTATGTTTTTTTATAAATGCTGGTATTCTGTCATAAATGTGCCCCGTAATTAGAGAGTTGTGTAACAATATATAAATAAAATTTTTTATTTAATATTAGAATTAAGTAAAGGAATTTTTTTTTTCTAACTAGCTGTATATTATTTATTTTTAGTTTAATTTCAGGAGGAGGGGGTAGAGAGGTAATGGTAATGGGTACTTTTGGTACAATATGAAGTTTAATCAGAAAGTTCGTTCACTTAAATATAAAATTTAGAAAGAATTTTTAGTGGAAATTTAAAAATTAGTCTTTAAGTAATCATATTTACTTTAATTAAGAAAATATTAAATGGAGAAAATGTAGAAATAAATCAAAGATTGATTGTACAAGCTTTTCTTCTTGTATAAAGTACAACTTTTCATTTTCAAGTCCGATTATTTTATATAGGAGCCGCTCTGACCCCAATTACATCGAATTTTGTTAAAATCGATTAACATTTTGTTGAATTATTACAACTTTGACTGTCCGGAAACTCCTAGAATATCTAGACGCTTCATACTGAAATCAATTTATAAAAGCCACTCTTCACGAATACCCACTAATAGTCTATGTACCAAATTTGAAAATCATTCCAGCGGTTAGAATTCGCGATTTATTAAAAAATGTGATGTTTTTGTATGAAAGCCTCCCGATCCCGACGTTCGATTTCGCCTGTCTACATTCTTAATCATCCAATTGATCCGAAAAGCAGTCATTCATATCAAATTTCATCAGAATCAGTCAATATTTGCATTGTACGCGTTCCAGAAATATGGAAAAATGAGTCAACTTTTGTTAGGAGAAAACAAATTATGAGTAACTGAGGAACTTATAACCTTTTCTTTTACAGTAGAGCTCAAAAGTAATGCAGGTTCATTTCATTGTTAAAAATATGTTGATAGACTATTTTCATTTTATAATTTAAAAAACAAATTACACAATTTTAAATATTAAATGGTAATTCTTCATTTTAAAACTGAAAGTTTTTCTTGGAACAATAAATCGACAATTGAGACAACAAATTAAAAGGCAGTTTGACAGATTTGATGAACTCATTTGCGGCAGATATAAGTACTTTAAAAAAAAAATTATCAGCAGAAATAAATACTTGGAAAAAGTAAAATAATTCAGTAGAAAAACAATTAACTAGAAAAATACTTAATAATAATTCAAAAGAAATACTTAGATAAATGAACAACTAGACAACATTGGTTCCTGGTAATTTAGATAACAAATTTATCCATTAATTTTCCCTAGAAAACTTCTGTTTTCTCCTGACATGAAAATAATGAAAGTGTTTTCTCTATGGTCCTCTCCTTATAAGTACTATGGTATATTGCAATATTATTTGAATCAAGACTGGTCGACGCTTACGCAACAGATTCTCAAACGCAGAGGAAACTACTTTGTTTTATATTTTTAAAATAAATGCACATTGAACGCTTTATGATCGCATTACGAACGCTCTTTGATTTTTTAGATACAGTATAGTTTCTTTGAATACCATTGAAATAAGGATTGGTCGCATCTAATATAAAGTATTAACATACTTAAAAATTGGGAAAGTTGGTCGCATTTTTTAAAAACTATTCACATAAATTTTTATGTAAAAATTGAAGCTTTCATTTGAAATTCAAACTTTGAAATACAAATTCAAGATACAGGGGTTGGGCGAATCTTTTAAAAAGTCTTCATATAAAGATTGGGAAGAATGGGTCACATTTTTGAAGTATTCAAATTTGTTATATAAAAATTGAAGCTCTCATTTGAAACGCAAACGTTAAAATACATGAAATTCAAATTCAACTTTATATCAGCAGATACAGTAGGTCAGAGGTAAGAAGTCACAAATTTTCTGAATCTATTAATTAAAATAAGAGCTGTTATACTGGAACTCAGTTATTTATTTCCAAAAAACACTCAAAATTTATATGTAACCCATAAGAGCATAGTTCAAAAAATATATAAGTCTAATATAATTATAAATGTTTAATTTACTTAAAGATTATTTTGACAATTCCTTTTTTTCAGTTTAGTATTCATTGATAGTATCTTTTTATCTTTTAGTTTTTTTTCTTTACAACCGTTTGAAAAAAAAACAACAACAAAAAAAAAATCCAATCAAAAACTCAAGGACAGAATAAAACTACAAAAAAAAATAATTTTTAACTTCCATTTCACCAACTTATATAAGGATGAGATATGATTGAGAAGGATAGTTGTAAAATATATCTTGTAGATACATATTTTGTTTTTTTTTATGTGACTTGTAAGATAAAAATCAAAAATGTTTTTTTTTTTTTTTGATAAAATAAAATCCAAAAAAAAAACGCTCAACATGCCAATGGTGATGAAATTTTGTATACCTTTGGTTTTTCCGCTGTTGTAAGTATATATTTCTGAATAAAACTTTTTTATTTTCAATTTCTGACGACACAACGAATCAAAAAAAAAACTCCAAATTTGAATGAAAAGGAAAATTCTCAAAGAAAAGAGACAAAAAAAAAAGCAGAAGAAAAAAAAAAATAAAACTGTCAAAAGCCACTCTAATGTAATTTCCAAATTCCAATGACAAAAAAAAACAAAACCTAACAAATAATACAAATTGTCTTAATGATTTATTGTTTTGGGCGGTTGTATATATATTTACATATATATATATATATATATACATTTGCTTAACACGAGGAATATCACGGTTATAGTTATCTCTTTCCAACATAATTTGTTTGTCCCTTTTTTTTCTTTTGAATTCTGTATTGCGTCTTGTGTGTGAAATTTTTCAAAAAGAAGTAGAAGAGATTGGCAACTGAAACGAAGGCACACAGGTGTATGCATAAAGTTTTGTTTAATTTTTTATTTTTTTTTGTGTAAGTATGTATTGGTTTTTTTCTCTCAAAGGTTTCCTTTGGCTTCAGGGTATATTATATATGTTATGTGGTGAATGTTAATGTCATTTGACGAATATCCGTATTGACAGATTTACATTAGATTTAAATAGAAAAAAAATAAAAATTAGAAAATCAAAAAAAAAAAAAAAAACTGTCAAAATATTATCGGTAATGTAATTTTAATCTTTCTTATATCTTTTAAAATGGTTTTTCTGTATTTTTTTGTTGTTGTTGTTGGTGGTGGTTTTGTAAGAATTAGATATAAAAGCCAATTTTAAAATATGGTGGGGATTTCACTTAGTATATATATACATAATATATATAATGTATATACATATATATTATATACTTATTTGTATTTTTTGTGGATTAAGTATTAATATCAAAATGTATGTTTAAATCAAATTTAAAAATGTATCTGAAATATACAAAATGTATTTGTAAGATGTACCTATTATAAAAATAAAAAAAATTAAATAAATCAATCTTTTTATATTTTGAATACAAATCTTATGATATACCTATTACCTATGATAATTTTTTTGGAATATTTATGGTAGATTTTATAAAAGATTTAAAAAATTAGAAGCTTTGAAATGCTGATGGAATCACTTATGCTGATGAATGTCTTATAGAATCAATTGAAGTATAAGTTTGATAAGAAGTATAAACCAAGATTTGTAGTTCAAAATAATAAGGACACCCTTCAGTATTAAAAATACTAAAGATAGTAAATTAAAAAAACAAAAGCTAAAATTAGGTAAAACATTTTGGAGCTTTCTATAAATATTATAAGCAGTCCAACTTTAACACAACTTAAGCGATTTTTTATTAACAACCTTTGGACTCAAAGTTGAACTCAAAAAAAAATATTGCAAAAACAAAGTCCTTAAAATTGAATGCTGACCACACCATCACACTAGCAATAAATAACACACACATAGAGGATCTGACAACCAATTCAATTATCACGGTAGTAACCTCACCACATAGCGGAGGAGCTAAAGAAGACATCAGCAACCGCATAAAATTAGCATGAATAACGTTCGGGATACTTTAGACAGTCTGAAGATCACCACAAAGGTACAAAAACAAGAATATATGAAGCCTGTGTGAAATCAATTCATCACAACGACAGTGATACATGGCTACCGAAAAATACAAAATATAAGAAAGCCCAGAAAAATATCAAATGAGGAACTACTGACTATATCGAAGCAAGAGACTGTTCTCTGCCAAAATAAAGAAACGACAATAGAGATGGGTAGACCTAAAACAACATGGAGAAGGTCAGTTGCTAAGGAAATTGAGAATAGCGACAGAATGTGGATAGAAGTTTAACAACTCTTTCACAATGGAGTGTGATACAGTAGCCTTGTGGAAATCCAATGCTCCTCCAAGGAGTAAATCTGGAAAAAATAAATTACAATAAACCCTAACTTTATACTTTTGTAGTTATAAATCATTTATAAGAAAGCCCAAATCTGTTCATAAATTGTTTTATTTAATTTTTGGAAATTTTTATTCGATGTATCACAAATAGAATCTCTAATCCTTCATTTACCAGGGCCATTCGCTATAATACAACTTATATATAAAATGAAAAGTTTTTAAAATAAAAGTAATACAAGATATATGTAAGTTTTAATATTCTCTTATATTGTACTGGTTCTTAAGTCATCCTTCAAACATTCGAATAAAAGTTAATTAAATAATATACAATATTTAAACCCCCATTTATCTCAACACAATAAATTGCAACACTATCCCCCTAATGCATATATGTAATCTTAAATTATTAACTCAAAACGAGACACCTTCTAGACAAAATCATTTTAATCTAGTATAAATTTAAGCCAAATAACAGTAAAAAACGACTTAAAAGCACAACATTAGTTTAATCATAATTAAAGCTTTTTTTAAAAAATTCTTCAAGCTTGAAATTAACAAAAAACCGATTAAGACAATGTTGAAAAGACGATTAATTTATTATTCAAATCTTTCATAAAATCTTTTCTTAAACTTTTTCCAAAAATGTTCAAAAAAATTACACCAAAATTACGATTAAATTTAATTTTTAAAATTTAATAAAAGTTTTATTTTTTCAACCCAAAAAAACAAAAACAACAAAATAATAACAAAAAAGACCTCCAAAATTAAAAAAAAAAATAAAAAAAGTACTCAAAAATTTTTATTTTTCATAAATAATGAGCAAATTACAAAAAAAAAAAAAAATTAATTTTTCAAAAAACAGAAAATTTAAAAAGAATTTAATTCGCTGAAATATAATAATGAAAATATCCTATTAAATTTTTTAAATAATAAAATAAGATACAAAACAAATTAAATTAATGAAAAATAAATTTTTTTTTGAAAATAAGTACAAGAAAAAGGATTCTTAAATTTTTTCTGTAAGGAGTAAAAATTGGGATGGAGTGTTTTTGAATTGAAAAAAAAAACACACACACACACACAAACAAATACAATTAAAAGAGACTAAAAGTAAAGAAGACGAATTGAATATAATTGGATAGAGGGTACCCTGGAATAATGCCCTAAAAAAATTAGGCCAAATTGAGGTTTTTTTTAGATTTTTTAACTTTAGAAAACGGTAGTAGCTTTTAATATCTTCCAAGATGGAACAGTCAACAATTGACAGGTAGTTACTTTATTAAAAAAAAAGATATTAGACATTTGAGAACCTAATTTCTATTGGTATTTTAGAAACAGTAGAGTAGATGTCTGTTTAGGAGAAGAATATTAAAATATATCAAAGGCAGTAATATCTTCAAATTCAAAAGACCTTCAGTTTAGTTGCTAGACAAAAAAAATATCTTCTCATATGTATCTAGAAGGTATAACATAGATATGCAATTAATTAAGAAGCAACCTGCATGTATATTAGTATAAGCTTCTGAATTAAAAATAATTAAAAATTTTTGTTACAAAATTCAGGAAAACACACCAAATATTTTGGATTTTGTTGATTCCATAGCTCCTAATTTAAAATCTGATATATGTATGTGCATATATTGTGATAAAATATATGTAAGTACATAATATTATCATTTGGGGACCTCGATGCGATGAGTTTATGGGTACGCATTTGACTTACTAACCGAGGGGGTGGAAATTCGATTCTGGTACGAGTCATGAATATTTTGAATTGAAAAAAATTATTGAAAAATAATTGGTCTTTACAAATCTCCATGGTGACCAAATATAATTTTAAATATACAAATATATAATATAAACAAAATAAAAAATAATACGTATATAAATTTATAAAAAGTATAGAAAGCGGATGCACAACGGTTCGCAAGACTTACGTGTTAGGATGGCACATGCCATATGCAGCATATCAAAACAACAACAACAATAAAATAATTTTGCAACAAATAACATATAAATAAAAATAACGGTACTCCTGATATTAATTTGTTTATTTTTTGATTAGTTCCTTATTTAAAATCTCCTGAGGACACAAATATGGTAATTAAACATATTTAAAGACTTAATACTGATTTTAAAACAAATAACATATAAGTAAAAATAACGGTAAAAATAACAGCTTAGTTTCAGCTTTATTACCCTTTCAAAATTGGTAGAAAGCTCCGAATTTCATAAATTCGAAATTTTGATTTTATATCCTTTGTTAAATATTAATTAAATTAATTCGACTTGACTATAAATACCCTTGGGCATTTTATCAGCGCTCCAATATAGTAGTAGGTGCGTATACGTACATATCTACTGCCTATCTACTGAATAATGAATATTTTCATAAGGTATTTATTTCTTCAATCGTACCATTTAACACAATTTTTATTTTTTTATCTTCTTTTACTTGTTATTTTTTTTTAAATTTTTTAAAAGAAGCTTAAAACTTTTTTTTCTCCATTTTTAAACATTTTGTTTTCTCATAAAGCTTAAATTTTATTTTTATTTTTATTGATAACTTTTTTTTTTTCTTCTGTAGTTTTCTTTTTTTTTTTCCAAAAATAACCGAATTATGTTTTTAAACAACATTAAAAGGTGAGAGAGAGCGGGAAAAAAAAAACAACAAAAACCAAAACAAAAACAACAAATAAAAATAAATTATAAATAAGATCAAAATAAGTAAAAATAAAAGCACCTCAATTCAACACCTTAGCTTATTATATTTTTTTGTTATTCTTTTTTGTTTTTGTTTTTTTTTTATTTTTATTTTGTTTATTTGTTTTTGTTGTTGTTGTTTTTATTTATAATATTTTGTCTTAATACTCATATCATCTTAAAAAAAAAACAAAAATGAAAACATTATCCTTACATATGGTACTCTTTATAGGGATTTTCTCAATAATTTTTATTTTTCTCTCTCTTTTGTTGTTTCTTGTTATTTCTTGTTCGTTTTTTTTTTTGTTTTTGTTCTAACTCTTTTCTGTAATTTTTATTTGTTTTGTTTTTTGTTTTTGTTCTTTTGTTTTTATTTCGAAATCTGATTATTATTGTCTTGTTATTGTTTTTTGTCTTTTTCTAACTTTGTTTTTGTTGTTGTTCTCATTTATATTTTCAATGTTTACATTTTTTCCAAGTTCAGTTGAATTTTTTTCTTTTTCTTCTTACTTTTACATTGTCTTTTTGTTATTCTTGTTCTGTTTTTGTTGTTGTTGTTTTGCTGGAATACTTGGATATTGGATTGTGTTTCCAACTTGTACCGTTTTAGTACGTACACAATATTGTAAAATTTAAAATAAAAGAATATTTTAAAGTGACCATATGTTGAAAAAATTTTGGAAATAATTTTATATGAAATTTTAATTTATTAAAATCAAATTTATTTTCAGGAGTCGTAGTGGTGTAGTCAGGGGTAGTGTAGGTAGTAAGCTTTTGGATTATTAACCGAGATGGTGCGGATTCTGTACAGGTGCTGTACAGGTCATGAAATATTTAATCATTTAAGCTTATTAATCAAAGGGACGTGGGTTTGATTCCCGTACATAAAATATTTAATTGATAAAGGAATTGTTTGTATAAGGTAAGAAACTGTTCATATATAAGTATTTATTAACCTGTATTTTTGAGGGCAGGTTTATAGGAAACCTTTGAGGAAGGTTAAAGCTCCTTCCTTACATTCCTTATTCAATTAGAGATTCTTATTAAATTAAGAATGAAACTGATGATTACAATTGATAAGTATTTAAACTCTGTAAAGAGTGTTTAAAGTGTAAGGGTATTTTTTTTTAAAGTTGAGCTTTCAATATTCTTTTCTGATGAAATGCAGAACTAATGGTGATTATTCGTTTTATTTTGATTAATGGACTTAAATAAAAGTTAATAATAAAAAAAATTTTAAAGAGAATGTGTGATCTATTTAAAGATATACTTTTGGAAGAAGTTATCTCTCTCTCTAAAATCCCTTCTTCAAATTCATTTTTGGGGGGTGGATGTTAAAGGTTAACATGTCAGATTTATTATGACATTACAATAGAAAGTTCCTTAGTCCTAACCAAAGCAACAAAACATGTATAAATGAAGTTCCTTAGGATTCTTGGGGTTTGAAAAAAATTGAACTTCTACATCTCAGAATACAAATTGGAGGCCTTGCTAATTACACAAATTGAAGGGGTCGTCTATATTATAATTAAAACAAAAATCTGAGTGAACAAAGTCCTTAAAGATAAAAATTCTATAAATGGGGAAGTACGTAAGTAAACCAAAGGATTAATTTGAAAAAAAAAACAGGATCAGAAATTGGAAACTTTTCAATTTGAAACTGAAGATATCGAAAAATTTACAATATCATATACAGTATACATGGATACATGGTTACCTAAACAATATAAAAATTGTATATGTATACGTAAGTATTATTAAGTATAAGTTATTGTATTATTTTTGTTTTTGTATATATATATACTATTATCCTTTACTCATGTCATGTTTTGTTATTGTAATGGGGATCTAAAAAATATTTTATATTTTTTTTTTTTTTTCAGCTTAAGCTCAAAAGCTTCTCACATTAGAGAGTTATTACAATGTCGACATTGTTATATTTTACTCCTTTAATATATAAACGGATATGAAAGTATATACGTATATAAGTATATAAAATGTATATCCTTAATAATGAAGAATTTCCTTAATAAAATGATTTTCTGAAACAATAAAATGGGAAAATTTTAGTTTTTTTTTTTTTTTTTTATTATTTTTTTTCAGTTTTCCTCGTGTTTTTTATTTGTTTTTTTTTTAAATGAAATCAAATAAAAATCACATTTACAATTAAGTTAAATGTTTAAATAGCAATAATCAAAATACAAGTTGTTTCAGTTTAGGATATAAATGAATAGAGATAGCAGAAGGTGTAGAGGAAGTGAAATTATAAGTCTTTGCGTGAGGAAATAATTAAATATTTGATTCTACTAAAGAATAAGTTCGTAAGATCGTGAGATTCAAAATCGTGTATGGCAAAGATCGTTATATGTAATTAAAACATCTATTTAAAAAGATTATGGATTAAGGAAGTTTCTACATCAAATCCTTTGAATTAATCAATTAATTAGACACTTAGATATTTACTTTCAAAATTTTATTGGAGCTGTAGATATAGATGGATACTTTTGAAGTTTTATTGGATCTTTAGATAGATAAACGACTAGTACTACATATAGAATCACATTTTAAAAATTGGAATTAAAAATTTATTAAATCCATTTTCAAAAAATCAAATCATTAAATTAGTATTAAAAATACCTTATTTAACTAATTTCAAACTTAATCCTATTAAAATATTACCGCAGGACTAATTAAATTAATTCCAAATTTAATTTTAAAACTTTATGTAATTTGATAAATTAAAAGGACAATTAGGTTTTTTGTGGTTTTAATATTAATTTGTTTATAAATTGTGTTAAAAAAAAGGGAAAGGACGCTTAATCACAAATGGGAAGTTAATTTTAATTTGATGTTAAAATTATTAGAATTTTATTGTTTAAAATAATTAAAAAGTTCAAAATAAGACAAAAAATAAGCCTATCACCGAAGTTTGAATCTCCAAGTCTCTTTTAACCCGAAAACTGGTTTTAAAAAATTATAAAAAGCTAACCATATTCCAAATACCATGGGATTTTTAAATATTATGAATTTAATCCATTAATAGCACTGAAAGCTAAATATTCGAAACTACATAACTTTTAATGAAATATTTTGACAAATGCAATCTTTTTTTTTAAGGGAGGATCCTGTCTTTATTTGGGATTTATTTTTTAATGAAAGTTGATGCATGAAATCCTTCCTGAAATTCTTTAAACCTACAGAGATTAAGTGTTTGAAGGTAAATCTATATTGACATGTGATTTGATACAATAATGATTCCTTAAGATTGGAGTTGTTTCAAAAAGTAAAATGTTGAGTGCATCTTAATAAAAAATGTACCCTTTGGTTTTGGAGATGGCAAATAGGAATGGCAGTTAAAATATAATTTGAACTGTTATATATGGATTAAGGTATAGAGGAAAATGTAAAACTTGGTGGGATATTATAAAGATATAACTAAAAATAATTTCATTATCATCCTCATAATACTTAAATCAATTTTTCTGAACGTCAGTGTTGCGCTTCCTTACTAATACAGTGCAGAGTCTCGTCATACTCCAGGTTTTATGTGAGGAAAGTTGGAATGGAAGCTAGTTCCTTAATTTATTTTATTATTTATTTAATTATGTATACATTCCCCTACCAAATACAATTGGATAAGTGAGTGAATCTACCTTTTAGAATCTTTTTCATGTGTGGTATAAACTATTACGATATCAAATATAAATTATATTATTTTTATATTTAAATATAATCGGATCAGTATTTGAACCAGATACTTCTACATTGAAAAGACGCCACTTTTAACCACTGAGCTATCAGTCACATAAAACAAAAGCCGTATCCCACTCAGGTTGCAAATGTGTAGTCATCCAATTTAATTAATTCCATTTTGTTACTTAATAAAAATTCACATGATTATATATATACATATATTTATATACATACAAATACATTATAACTTAATATGAAACACTGGTTCATTTTTTTTCTACAATAATCATAAGACCTTAAGATAAGACTTTTTAACATTAAAACAATAAGAAAAATTTAATAAAAAAAACAAAAATAACAAAAACAAATAAAAAGTAAAATCAATGCAATGAATGATAAAGGATACACCTTTGTAAAGGTAAAAATAATGGGATAAAACATTAACATTATAGAGAATCAGAAGAAAAAGATTTTCCATAGAGCACAAAAATATTTAAAAAAAAAATCTGATTTAACAGGAAAAACACAGGAAAAACCAGGAAAATTCTAAAATAACAGAGATAGAGAAAGAATATAAAGCGATTTTGATTTCGTTTTTTTGCTATCTTTTAAAAAAAAAAAAAAAAAAATACAAACAAACGGTAAAAAGTATTAAATTTAAATTTCAAATTTCCAACATGGATATGAATTTCTAATTTTTCTTCCTTTTAATACAAAAAAAAAAAAAAATAAACAAAAAACAGGATAATTTGGAATTTTTAAATTCTTTTACATCTTTAGATACAAAAAAAAACACAATAAGAGATACAAGATACAAAAAATATCTTAACTACCTTATTGGTTATACGACGAGTATAGCGCAGATTTATTTATAGAATATATAAAAAAACCATGCAATTTTAAAATCTCTTAATATTTAAAATATATATATACAGGGTGTCCGAGACTCAAGTACGCGCGCTACACTCCGTGATTGGGGGCATTAAAACAAACAAAAAATTGTACTGGAGGGGGGAGTCTATTGTGGACCCTTTTCGAGATATGAGGGATTAAAGATTTAAGGAGACTTTTCATAAAAAAATCAATAACTTTTGAACAGTTTACTGTAGAGATAAAAAATAATCCATTTTGTAGAGTTAGTTGTCAGCTCTTGTGTACTAATAATCCCCATACACCCAACATTTACAAAGTTATGAAGGTTCAAAACTATATAAAAAATCAAAGCTGACAACTTACTCTACAAAATCGATTTTTTTTTTATCTATGAAAAGTCTCCTTAAATCTTTAATCCCTCATATCTCGAAAAGGGTACGCAATAGACCCACCCCTCCATTACAATTTTTTGTTTGTTTTAATGCCTCCAATCACTGAGTGTAGTGCGCGTACTTGAGTCCCGGACACCCTGTATATACATGTTCATTATACATGATATATATATACATATATATTAATATATATATATATGGATAACATTTTGTGTTAGGGAGACTTTTAAATAACCATAAAATGTAAAAAAAAAATCTCAGAAAATGATTTTGTAAATAAGGGTATATAAAAAAAATTCAAAATTCCTTGAATTGAAAATATTTTGGAAAATTTGAAAATCAAATTTTTCAATTATTCTAATTTTTTTTTTGTTTTTTTTTTTTTTAACAACATAAATGTTATGTTTTTCTAATGTTTATTTAAAATTCGTTGTTATTGTTGTTATTGTTTTTTTTTATTATTATATTTTTTAATACTTTTGTTAAGGAATTTAATAACGGTTTTTATTCCGAGGAAATATTTTTCGAGGAAGGATTTATATATGTATAACTAGTTATATCTATATTAAATTTTAAGTAAGTATTAGTTATTATATATATTATTATATATTACGTATTATATTTCCACAAAATTTTCAATTATATATAATTAGAATTAAATTGGAAATAATATTTAATAATGATAAGTAATTTAATTAGTTCATAACTCCTTTAAATAAAGTTTAGTTAAATTTTTAATGATATAAGATGATTTAATTAGATTTAAAAGGTTTTACTAAATGAAATTTTATTTGAATTTAAAATTTGATAAGATATTTAATTAACTAAAAATTACTTTTAAATGAAATTGCAGGTGACCTGAATTAAGGCTCTGCGAAATAAGGCCCCCGAAGTGTTATTTTCCATTTCAATTGAAATTGCAAATGAAAAAACCACAATGGATGGCTTCATATATTTTTAGTAAAAAGTTCATTTTGAAATCGAAATCAGGGATATTCCCTTTTTTCGAAATTAAAAAAAGGTGTAATAATTTTACATATATAAACTACATTTATACTACAAACTACACTTATAAACCAGATGTTGTAACCAAAGTATTGCATACATTAATCTATTAATACTCTAGAAATAGGGTCAACTTTGATTTTTTAAGCAACTTAAATATGCCTGCTAGTAGAGTTTCCATTTCCCGGCACTTTTAAATTTCCCGGGATACGGGAAATTTAAAATTTAATTTTTCGGGAAATCCCGGGATCCCGGGAAATCTGAAAAGATTTAAAGAAAAGTACAAATAATAACATTTTAAAACAAAAAACAGGACATTTTTATAATAATTCAAGTCTTTATTCA